>JAODXP020000006.1:22461899-22532043 GCA_027497455.2 Sardinella longiceps | reverse complement strand
ATTATTATTTATAAAGTGAAGGAAGTTTTTCCTTGCCCCTGTTTCTCATGGATGCTTCCCGTAATTTCTGTAAAGTGCCGCGAGACAATGCACTATATTTGAGCGCTCTACAAATAAAATTGAATTGAATAAAAATAACATTTCGTCGGCACTTCCTCTAGTTTACCACCCGAGCCTCGTTTTTGTTCGGAATGTGGCGGCCAGGTGAAAAAGGTGAATTGGGAACCGAGGAGCTGCAGGTAAGGGATGTGGCCTACAGGGACCACTAAAACTAAAACTTCCAAACAATTTGTGTTAAATTTGGATTTCTAAAGGTCCGACATACAGTAGTAACCTGTTTTTAAGCTCCATGGCTGACTTTAGGGTTCCTACTTCTAAAGAACCCATACTCATGTAGCCTAATTTTACTAGAACAAGCAGGATCAGCATATGAATGGAGTATGGGACATACAAAACCCCATGAGGGGACCAGATTGATCAATTACAGAAGTGGTGGGGTAGGGCCGGTTCTATACTTTTTGCTGCCCTAGGCCAGATTAAAGTTTTGCCCGTGCTTTTCTAGAAATACAAGAGAATTGCGATGCCCCCCTGTTAGTGCCCTAGGCAATTGCCTAACTCGTCTATGCCTATAACTGGCCCTGGGTAGGGAGATGTTGGGTATTCTCTAAAGCAGGGGTTTTCAACTGGTTCAGTCCCAAGGACCACCATTCATTAAGTTGTAACTGGAACCCATGTCACGGACCCCCTGGAATGTCGCCATGGGACCGCCAGGGGTCCAGGCCCCACTGTTGAAAACCCATGCTCTACAGAGAATAAAGTCCTTCAAACTTGTGGTACAGTAGGCTTTCTTATATTAAGCACAAAAAACTGGAATGCAGCCGGTCATACTTGAGAGTGAGATATGACATTCAGTGTCACACAGCATATCACAAGAAATGTTGAAATTCAAGATTTATAGTTATGGGTGAGAGAGACATGAACCATGACAGGCTGGATATGCAACCGCCACCAAGTCTACTCCTAGTGTATCTGGTATTTGTGATAGTGATTGGTTAACATGCTCCAAAATACATGTTCTTTGGATTCATTTAATCGGGTGCATAACCTATTTGATCTTTTTTGTCAAGTTTGAAACCTGTCATTGTAAAAGCAGAACCAAAGTCAATATGCAAATCTACAATGTGTAATTTTCCGCTTTTATGCTGATCAAGATCAGTGAGTTATGAATACAATGTTTATTGTCCCCTGAACTGTAAGAATGATGAGTGCTGTTTTCACATACCAGCGTAGTCTGTCAGTGATATCTTGGCTCTGATAGGTTAGTCACTTCTGACTGGCATCACAGAGGTGAGAAGGACAGACAACTTCAAGCTCAGAGCACTGGATGTTTGTGCAGGTGTTTCTCCGGTTAAGGTTTTAAGACAGGTAGACATTCTTGGTTTCTTTGTGTGATATTTTGTTACACTTTGCAATGAAACAGAATATTTTGATGGGTGAATTTCCTCTACTTTTGCAATGAAATATATCCGTGGACTCATGTGATTTCATATTTTTTTTTCAGATTTAGAACATCATGACAGATGATTGTGCAATTATTACTGAAGCTGAGGTGGAGGCGGTCAGACAATTCTCTGAGAATCTAGAGACCCACAGCATGTCATCTGCTGTTGAGGCAATCCAGAAGTACTTTGATGATTTGAGTTCTGTAAGACTCAACATTGCCATAACTGGGGAATCAGGTGCTGGAAAATCCTCATTTGTGAACGCCCTCCGAGGGCTGGGGGACGAGGAAGAGCTGTCTGCTCCAACAGGAGTGACTGAGACCACGATGGAACCCACCTCCTATCCCCACCCTGTCTACCCAAACGTTGTCTTGTGGGATCTGCCAGGAATTGGAACACCAAACTTCAAAGCCGACGAGTACCTTGAGAAAGTGGGTTTCCACCGTTACGATTTTTTCATTCTGATCGCATCAGAACGTTTCAAAAGTAGCAGTGTTGACCTGGCCAAGGAGATCAAGAAAATGAAGAAAAACTTTTACTTTGTTCGCTCCAAACTTGATGACAACATTCGGGCAGAGAGAAGGAAGAAGAACTTTAACCAAAAGAAGGTTCTGGATCAAATACGACAAGACTGTGTGAAGGGTACGATTCAGCTATAAGTTTCAGATGTATACACCATGTGCTTCAGGGACAGACCTTGAGCCCTGTGTGAGGAACACATACATGTAAATTCAATTGAATTGTCAATTAAATTTTTCAATTCAATACAATATAATTGCATTGTGGAACTTTACATGCAGTTCGAGGACGACCCAAGGGTGCATGCTTAGGGGGAATGTTGGTATGTTGAGGCTTTAGATGAGGAAATAGGATTTATGATATATTGATGGGTGCTGGGTGTTGTTTATATTAATTCTTATGGACTCAATATTGTTATTTAAAGAAAAATATAGTCATTGCTGCTTAGATTTTTGGATTGAGTCACTTAATTCTTACTTTTTGACAGGTGAGATATGGTGTTGAAAAGGAATTTAGGATCATTTATTTTCATTTATACACTAAGTAAGGAATAATTTGCTGATTTAGCATTGTTAAGTCCAAGCAGGGAGAGTTTGTGTGGGACATTTTTTGTTAGTTTCCTTGTGTAATGTGGAGTCAAATGTTGAGAGTACTTACTTGGGTTGCTCTTGAAGTAGACTAGAGCCTTCTAATGTAAGTCAGTAAAGGGCCAATAGAGGAGTTGTCCTTCTACGTTAGAAACTGAGTCCATAAGATCAATTAATTATATAACTGTTACTTAGTTCATGGTGGTGGGGCGACAGAGGTCTTTGTAGGACAGTAATTCTGAATGTGTATATTGATCTATTGTGTCATTTATCATTCAAGTAATGTATATTATCTCAGTAGTAGTATAGCCTAAGAAACAGTTCTGTAGCTGCTTCATTCACAATTATTTTGTATTAATCCTCAGGGCTTGAAAAGAATGGAATTGAGTCTCCAAAGGTCTTCCTCATCTCCAGTCATGAGCTTGGGAACTTTGAACTAAATGAATTGCAGAGAACAATGGAGAGTGAACTGCCAAAACACAAGCGTGAAACACTTCTACTTGCCCTGCCTGTTGTCACCATGGAGATCTTTCAAAAGAAGAGAGAAGCTCTACAGGCCAGAATCTGGAAATGGGCTCTACTCTCTGCTGGTATAGCAGCAGTCCCAATCCCAGGTCTCTCAATCTGTGCAGATGTGGGAATACTGGTGACTGAAATCAAAAGTTATTGCCAGGCATTTGGTTTGGACGACCAATCCCTGGAAAATCTCTCCCGTCAGACAGAGGTGCCCATAGAGGAATTTAAGGCTTGTCTGAAGTCTCCTCTGAGCAAGGAAGTCAGCTTTGATGTGGTGAAGAACATGCTGACTGAAAGGGCAGGGGCAGGTGTGATGGTAGCAACAGTCAAACTGTTGCCTCTGAGCTCTGTGCCTGCTGCAGCTTTGTCATTCACTGCCACTCAAGCCATGCTGGATAAATGCCTCAAGGAGTTGGCAGATGACGCCCACGCTGTCTTAAAAAGGGCATTGCCACAAACATCTGTGTGATCAAAAACAGTGCAACACTAATTGCACTTACGCAAAATAATACACAGACACTGTTATGCAATATTCAATGAGTGGGTAATGAATATGAAATGCCAATAAGTTGAATAGAAACTCATCTTTTACTGAGCCACTTCTTTGTCAAAATGTCATCAATATTCTGTACAACAGTCTGTAATTTGACCTTTCCCTTTGTGTTACAGCATTTAATTAATTAGTTGCAATCGGGGTGTGGAGGTCATGTTAAGCAATATAGTAAAATGTGTTCCATGAAAACAGGGCACTGCCTCAATATGTTGCCCGTCTTAGGATCTTTGCCTGTGGAGCCTTATCTTTCACTTCCACTAAACTCAGAGAACTGCTGAAGATGCCCAGAGTGTCCTGGTGAGGGCGCTAGAGACTGAAGTTTGAGTGACTGAACATCATATCCAAGTGCTTGTCATGAGCTCATATTACCATGCCTGTTCATGCCAATCCAAGCACACAGCTGTTTCAGTGGCACCCATCACACTAGCAATGCTGGATAGAATTCAAATTGAACTTCGGTTTGTTTGTATCTGACTTTGATATGTATGCTATATTAATAAACATAACTTACCCGATTTACTGTCTTTCTTTGGGTTAAGCAAGGTTTGGAGCACAAAAAAACAACTACACTAGCAGGGCGTAGTACCATATTCTGGGCCCTATACACAAGCAGTGGCCATGGGCCCTCTCACCCCTAGACTACAATTCCAGAATCCTCAAGGGCCCTCTCCTTACTTTTAGCCCTGGTAACTCTATCGCCCTCTATGACGCCCCTGCTGAAAAGATCCACATCTACTGATTGGTAGGATGGAGTGTCAGTTATTTTGTGTGGAGGATATACTGTAATTGTAAAGACCCTGGAAAGTCATGAGACATACAACATAAAATTCCCAGCAATTTGGGTCATAGAATGGAAAAACAGTTTTACCCTGGGTTGAAGGTATAGGAGGACCTGGAAAATGTTTGATGAAGTTAAATTTGAAATCAAATTTCTTTAGACTCTCCATTAAGATCTACCAAAGTATAGGGGATAAGACATAAGATCCTTTAAGCAAAGTCCTCTTAAGGCAAGTCCCATCACTTGGCAGCCATCTTGGAGACGCTTTATGGGAGTTATTTGGGATTACTACGTGCAAGGCCTAACCTAGATAAATGGAGAGATATTCATATCTCCAGATCAGAAGGTCGTTTTCACTTAAAAAGTAAATTGTGTTCTCTGAAGATCCTTGACGGATACATGAGACTCTTGTATAAAGGTTCCTCGTTTTGGGTTCCACCTTAACAAGCGCCTCAAGTATCCTTCAAAGATCTTCAGATGCATGAATTCCAATAGATTGATTTAGTAAGTGATGTGTCTCCTTTAAGAAAGTCTCTACTTTAAGTACTTTATTCATCACATAGGTCATTGGACAAATGGCAGTGGAGTTTGATAGACATAACACCACTCATTAATTTTGTTACGGCTGCTCAAAATGATTACATGGTGTTTAGCGCATCCTGTTGCCTTCATCGGTGACAGGTACACAATTTTTATTCTTCTGTTAGATAATGTAATGAATTGAAATTTTAATGTGAAGGAGGATTTAAGCAATAAAACTACATCTCATATTTTTAAATTAGGAGATATTGTGCATGGTCATGGACCTGTCATAAATGTGAAACATGGTTGTAATATGTATATCTTGAATTACTCTATGTAAATCTTCCACTTTTCTGTGAGATCTTCACTCTCATCCACTCTGAGTGAAACTGTTTGAACAGAAAGGTGAATTATTTGTTTAAGTTATTGATAAATTGCAACTGTAAAATCTAAAGTTTTAATCTCAGAGAAGAAAAGTAAAGGGACAGTACCTTTACGTAACCCAAAAAGTCCCTGACTGTCGTGGCTATCTCAATCTCTAATCTTAACTGAACAGAAAAGCATATGGGTGAGTGAAAGGGAAGAATGCAATAGGCATAATTCCAATATTTTAACTACGTCATTGATAAATGATTGCTGCCAGCTGTAACGTAATGTCGTCCGGAAATATATGAACAAATCTAGATAAATAAGATGAGATACCATAACATTCGTCTTATACAACATTTATGTGTTACTCTGTCTATTAACTTAGAGATGCATGCAGTGCTTTATAAACTATTAGCCAATTTACTTATTACTTTGGTTAGACAAACAACAATGTCTGGTTTGGAATTCAAAAACATATCTATAGTGAAAAGATCCATAACTACTGATTGCTTGCGTCTGTGTGGCAGATATGATTTCAACACCCTTTCTCTCACTGAAGACCCCTCTCTCTCTTTCTTTCAGTTCTCTTCAAAGTTGGATAGTGAGATTAAGGTGAATTTACTAAATTAAGATTATTTCATGTGTTCATATTAGTCAGTGTACCAGGGTGGCCAAGAATTATGGAGGGCACTGTTATAAACACATTAATGATCATGCTCATATGATAACAAAAAACATATGATTATGATTAATCTCAAAATTTTGCCAGTAAAAATGTGAATGCACGGGTACGTAAAGGCCATCCTTATTTTGCCAAGGTAAGACCCTGATGCTTGGTAGCTTTGCTCTTCTTAAACAGGGCTATTCTAGGCTTTTCACTGCCCGGGGCAAGATTTGAGTTTCGTCCCTTCTTTTCCAGAAATACATGAAAAACTGAAGAAAAAAAAGTAATAAATGTTTGTGACGGCCCTCTGATATTTGGTGTCCTAGGCGATCACCTAAGCCTAGAACCGGCCCTGTTCTCAAATGGGGCAGCTCACATCTACATGTATCCCCGACACTCACTGACTGGCGAATGCCAAACTAAAAATCACAAGTGATATTTAGTCTGGAGACATACCTATTGCATCTCTTGTAGCGGAAGCATCGTTTACAATTGCAGAGTGAAATGAAATAAGTGCGCAAAGGAGCATGGGAACTCCCCGACACTCACTGATTCCCCACACATTAAGTAAATCCTTGAACAAGCAACTCCATGTCAATATGAAAAAGGTCATGGGCAGGGCCGTTTCAAGGTACTTGGGGGCCCCAAGCAAACAGGACATGGGGGCCCTTCACTCCCCGTAAATACTTACATGAACCACATTGTTATCATTTTCAAACATCATCAATATAATGATTTGTATTGTACAGTTGTCTAACTCCAGTTTAATTTATTGTTGAAAAACACCACCAACTTAACTACTAAAATGATTAAACAGTCAACCTTGGGGGCCCCTTTCAGCCTGGGGCCCCAGGCTATTGCCTGGTTTGCCTGCCTTGTTGTGACGGCCCTGGTCATGGGAAAAGACGAAGAGATGTGACTCGGGAAAAGACTTGGAAGGAGAGTTTTTGACTATGTTAGTCCACTACTTTGATGCAGGTTTACTTCGCTTCGCTTATGGTGTTTTTTACCCCCAATGGCAACTTAGGCAGCACAGCCTGAAAGGCAGTGCCTTAACCCTCTTCCTGAGGGGAGTAGTGCCTTGAAGGCAGTGCTGCCTGGAAAGCACCGTTGAGGGCAAAAAAGGCCAAAGGCTGTTTACTTCACCCTCCACTGTTTTTTTTGGACATAGGACTCCATCATATTTTTCTAGTTTGACTTGATTGCTATTTCTAGCTGAAATTGGGCATAATGCTTGTCACAAAAGTGGAAGCAAATCAATCATGATTAATCTAAATTATTTAATTAATCTGAATTTTTTTGGATTAATCACAAGCTTTTTGCCCACACTAATATAGTAATTGTAAGCACTACTGTTAACTTGCAGTCAAATTTTTGCTACTACAAATCAGAGATTATCAGATAACTTCAACACACTGAATGAAAAGAGAATGGAAAATGCTATCAGATCCAACCAGCTTTCACGTACATAGGTATCTGGTAATCTCTCCATGACACGTAGGTCTCTGATGAATCTGATATCGCGCACTGTTATATTCCCTCACAGCTCGCACCATCACCATTAGGGAAAGCTCCTTCAGACTGAGCAATATCCTGAGAGCTGGGTTACATCTCTCAAACAGTAACATTGTTAGTTGTTGTCTTTTCTTTCCAGACAGGGCACTATGGAACAGTTTGATAGCTTCTGCGATGACTGGGTCATCATTGAATCAGAGGAGATAGAATCCAAAGACTTAAATAATTTAACATCTAACGACATCATAAATACAATCCAGACATGTCTCGATGAACTAGATAATATTAAGCTAAAGATCGCCATCACTGGAGAGTCTGGTTGTGGTAAATCTTCCTTTGTGAATGCCCTGCGTGGCTTAGGGGACGATGAGGAGCTGTCTGCTCCAACAGGGGTGGTGGAGACCACCATGGAACCCACTCCCTACCCCCACCCTAAATACCCAGATGTTGTTGTGTGGGATCTGCCTGGTGTTGGAACGCCCAATTTTAAAGCTGATGAGTACCTGGAGAAAGTTCAATTTGATGACTATGATTTGTTCATCATTGTCACGTCAGAGAGGTTCAAAAGCAGCTCTGTTCAACTGGCAGAACAGATCAAGAAGATGAAAAAAAGATTCTACTTTGTCCGCTCCAAGGTTGACGATAACATGCGGGCAGAGAAAAGGAAGAGGAATTTCAACCAAGATCAAATGCTTGATAAAATAAGACAGGATTGCGTAAATGGTAAGGAAAAAAAAACCCTAAATGTCACCATTTATTTTTTGTGTGTTTGTTTGTTTGTAAATGATTTACACATCTCTTTTCATCTCTCTTTATCCCTAGGACTCCTCAAATGCAAGATAAAGTCCCCTGCAGTCTTCCTCATATCCAGCTATGAACTTGGCCTCTATGACTTCAACCTACTGGAGGAGACTTTGGAGAAAGATCTTCACAAGCACAAAAATCACGCTTTACTGCAGTCTCTCCTGAATATGTACATGAAGATCCACCAGGGGAAAAGGGAGACTTTGCAGGAGAGTATCAGCTGGAAGGCTCTCCTCTCTGTTGCCATGCCCACAGTGGACATCCCAGGCCATTCATTGGCTGTAAACCTGGACATTCTAGAGCAAGAGATCAGGCGGTATTATAATACAACCGAATTCCAAAAAAGTTGGGACACTTTACAAATTGTGAATAAAAACAGAATGCAGTGATGTGGAAGTTTCAAATTTCAATATTTTACTCAGAATACAACATCGATGACATATCAAATGTTGAAACTGAGGAAATGTATCATTTTAAGGGGAAAATAAGTTGATTTTCAATTTCATGGCATCTACACATCCCAAAATAGTTGGGACAAGGACACATTTACCACTGTGTGGCATCCCCTCTTCCTTTTAAAACAGTCTGCAAACGTCTGGGGACTGTGGAGAGAAGTTGTGGAGAGAATGTTGTCCCATTCTTGTCTAATACAGGCTTCTATTTGCTCAACTGTCTTAGGTCTTCTTTGTCATGTATTCCTATGTATGATGCACCAAAAGTTTTCTATGGGTGAAAGATCTGGACTGCAGACTTGATGGTGCCTTTCCAGATGCGTGAGCTGGCCATGCCACACACACTCATGCATCTCCATACCATCAGAGATGCAGCCTTCTGAAATGAGCGCTAACAATAAGCAATAACAACTTGGGTTGTCCTTGTCCGGATGGCATGGCATCCCAGTTTTCTTAAAAGAACTTTGAATTTTGATTCGTTTGACCACAGAACAGTTTTCCACTTTGCCACAGTCCATTTTAAATGAGTCTTGGCCCAGAGAAAACGCCTTTGCTTCTGGATCATGTTTAGGAATGGCTTCTTTTTTGACCTATACAGTTTTAGCTGGCTATAGAAAATGACACAGTGGATTGTGTTCACTGACAATGTTTTCTGGAAGTAGTCCTAAGGCCAGTTTGTGATATCCATTACATTAGCATTCCTGTATGTGATGCAGTGCCATCTAAGGACCCAATGATCATGGGCATCCAGTATGGTTTTCCTGCTTTGACCCTTATGCACAGAGATTGTTCCAGATTCTCTGAATCTTTGGATGATGATATGCACTGTTGATGATTATACCTTCAAACTCTTTGCAATTTTTATCTGAGAAACTCCTTTGTGATCTCGGACCACTACTTTTTGCCACAGCATTTGGGGAACTGGTGATCCTCTGCCCATCTTGACTTCTGAGAGTCAATGCCACTCTCGGAGGCTCTTTTCATACCAAATCATGTTGCCAATTGACCAAATAAGTTGCAAATGGGTCCTCAAGCTGTCCCTTATCTGACAATTTGACTTTTCTGGCCTCTTATTGCTACCCGTCCCAACTATTTTGGGATGTGTTGCTCTCATAAAATCCAAAATGAGCCAATATTCGGCATAACATTTCAAAAAGTCTCACTTTCAACATTTGCCATGTTATCTATATTCTATTGTGAACAATATAT
The DNA here is from genome assembly GCA_027497455.2 of Sardinella longiceps. Taxonomy (NCBI): domain Eukaryota; kingdom Metazoa; phylum Chordata; class Actinopteri; order Clupeiformes; family Clupeidae; genus Sardinella; species Sardinella longiceps. The sequence goes on along the minus strand of JAODXP020000006.1, from coordinate 22,522,053 downwards.
AGGTTTAAGAGATTTGTAAATTATTGGATTCCATTTTTATTAACAATTTATGCAGTGTCCCAACTTTTTTGGAATTCGGTTGTAGTTTTGGTTTGGATGACCAATCCCTGAAAAATCTCTCCCTCCAGTCAGCGGTGCCAGTCGAGAAGTTTAAGGCTTGCTGCAGATCCCCCTTGAACAAGGAGATCAGTAAAGATGTAGTGATGAAGATGCTGACTTCAGTGGTTGCACCTAAAGGGTCAGAGGTCAAACATTGGCTTAGCCATTTACCCATGCTGGGCTCCATACCCACTGGGCCTCTATCATTTGTGACTGCCAAAACCCTGCTTGAGAAATGCCTACAAGAACTTGCAGATGATGCTAAGGAAATAGTAGAGATGGCTTTTAAGTCTAAAATATGAAACATTGACAGAGAATTATAGAATATATAGATGGTTGACATAGAAAGATAAGATCAGGTGGTAATATAGCTGAACACTGTATTAAAAAGTTAAATCATTCCTGCTCCATTAGTGAGGAGTGTCCATCTCTGCTTTCTTAACCCAAGGACATATGGCCGTAGAGCAGTGGTTTTCAAAGTGTGGTCCGGGGACCACTGGTGGTCCGCGAGCAAGCTCAAGTGGTCCGTGAGTTGATTACCATAAAAATATGTGAATTTAGACTGTGTCATTATTTGAAGGCCAAAGATTAGTTGTTCACTGAATATGAGAGGCAGACCTGTAATTTACTGTTTATAGAAGCATTTGAAGTGCCTACTCTATAAATTACTTGGTTAAAGGGTAGCGGCATGCGACTTGGTGAGGGGGCGCGATGGCAGGAGGTCCCTGAAAATTATTTTTTTGGGCAATGTGGTCCTCGGTCTGACAAAGTTTGAGAAACACTGCCGTAGAGGGCAGTATGACTACAGTGGGGAGTTAATCCTATGGTAGTCCCATGTGTTGACCACTATATGCTTCTCCATAAATGACAGTGAAATTGTACTGTATGTGTTTGCCAGTCTGTACTGTTGGAGTTGGCCAGTGAATACAGTGCACTTCTTCTGCACACTTTCTCCACGTTGCCCTCTAATGGCTGGGAGTATAACTGTCTCCACTGAAGTCAAACTAGAGAAATGATTATGACGTGCTTAGAGACAGGGTATTGATGGGTACTTATGTGTCCTAAGGTAGTAATTATTATAGTTATATTATAGTTATTATAGTTCCATATAGTTTGTATGTAATATTGTGCTCCTTGATGATTGATGTATCTGTAACCAATTTTATTTGAAACAGTGTGAAATAAATGCTATGGATAAATGCTGTGTTATTTGGGATTCTTGATTGATTAGAGCACCATTGTGTCACTCACTACTTCAGCAACATGGCGCCTCACACAACACATTTATACAGCTGCTCTCTAGATACCAAAAGTGCTCTACAGTGGAAGGGAGACCTCAGTGACCAGTGAAGGTGAGAGTCAGAGAATAATTAGAATTTCTAAAGGGTTTACAGTAGATTTCACATGGTAACTTAATCATCAAGGCACTAATAGCTCACTGTTTTAACACAGCAAAGGTTACATATAATATCACATACGTACATATCATTGATTTACCAAGCTATTGTCTTAACATTAACATGGGTATGTAACAGACAATCATGTTTATCTTTTCTACTGTGCACAAACTGATAGGTCTGTAGTTATAGTGATAGACAGCTTTGAACTGGGCTAAATTTGAATTGATCATTTTCTTTATAGTAGATTTGACATGGTAACTTCATCATCAAGGCACTAGGTCACTGTTCTAACAAAGCCAAGGTTACAGTAACTGATAACTTCACCACACCCACTGCACAGCTTTATCTGGTTCAGCCAGTTTTCCTTCCACTTTCCCTTCCTGCCTCCACACAACACTTCAGAATCTGAGCTCATTTCAGGCTAGTGAGCAGAAGAGCGTCCTTCCTTTCACCAGTCATTGTGGTATGGAACTGCTTAACTTTTCTTTATTTTGTGATTATTTTGTTAGCTATCAACTTTTCCTCTTCTTTCTACTTACTTATGCTTTTTGCAAACTGCTTTGTGACTATGAAACGGTTCTATCTATTCAACTGTTAAAGCATGTGCTGCTGCTGTTTAGTTGCTGTTTTAGTTTCACAAGCACAGTGCAGTGTTTGTCGGTTTTGGTTTCCTGTTAGTATGAACAGGCCACATGTGCTGGTAAAAGCAGTAACAGTTAGTTGATGAATGAAAAATGTTTACTGAGTTTTATTCAGAGCAAACAAAGCCTTTGTAAGCGCGTTGTTATTTGGAAGGCAGGCCTTTTAAAAGGTTCCAGATAGTAATCCTGACTATCATGCTGAAAGATATGGTGCAGTCTATGATCTGTATCATGTTCTTTTGTTTTAAATCTGACATGGTCAAATAAATCAAATAAAATCCAATAAAATCAGAGGTATATAAATTATATGAAAATTCTTATTGTTCTCAAAAATGAAATAAATACAAAACAGGACAATAGTTACAGTAGTGTCCTTTTTGTTGCAACACTTTCAGGGAAGTACTGAGATTAGTCTAATTTAAGACTCAGAGGAAACTGAGGCTAACAGTTTGAAATCTGTAGATCCACAAAGCCACCCTGATGGCCCTTTCATCACTATCTACAGATTTTCGAGGACAATTGAGCCTCTGAAAAACAGATTCATACATTATGTAGGGAGTATGAAGGGAGAGAGCAGTGACTTCACCCTTGAACCCAGGAGTGTTAAACATGCACTTTGACAGCAATGTGAATGAGCCAGGCTTGTTAATATGGCTGTCAGATCACAGTCAGTCACAACAAAGTGACTGTGTCCAGGGGGCAGGGGCGTAGCACCAAATTCTGGGCCCTGTGCATAAGAAATGGCCATGGGCCACCCTCACTGCCTGGAATAAAGTTCCAGACTCCTCAAGCCCCCCCTCCTCACACCCCCACTTCGACCACTCTGACTGTATCTGCCACAAGATAATATTTCAAAATTCTTTCCACTTGCAGATCAAAACCAAGATGGCAGACTGGGACTATGACATTTTCAGTGATACAGAGGTGGAGGCAGCTAAGAAGTTCTCAGAGACTCTGGAGAACCAGAATATGGCATCTGCTGTTGAGGAGCTTCATAAGTACTTTGACGAGATGGACAACGTGTTGCTGAACATAGCCATCACTGGGGAGTCCGGTGTTGGTAAATCGTCTTTTGTGAACGCTTTTCGTGGGCTAGGGGACGATGAGGAGAATTCTGCTGCAACAGGGGTGGTGGAGACCACCATGGAACCCATGGCCTACGCCCATCCAGAATACTCAAGCGTCATCTTGTGGGATCTGCCAGGGATTGGAACTCCAAATTTTAAAGCTGACGAGTATCTGCAGAAAGTTCATTTTCAGAATTATGATTTTTTCATTATTATTGCATCAGAACGTTTCAAAAGCAGCAGTGTTGACCTGGCCAAGGAGATTCAAAAAATGAAGAAGAAATTTTATTTTGTTCGCTCTAAAATTGATGACAACATACGGGCAGAGAAAAGGAAGAAGAATTTTAACCAAGAGAATGTTCTTGATCAAATTCGCCAAAACTGCATCACAGGTAAGATATCATGTTATTTTCTTCCAGCCAAACTGAACAAACAAGATTTACAGCCTTGAAATGTACTACAGATCCTTCTGGTTTTCTGGTGTCTCTGACTTTCTAGCTGCTATTTTTTTGAAAGATGCGTAGAGGGCCACATTTGCTAGCCTGACATAGCCCGACCATAATACTGCTGTTCATCCGTATTCATGGTCTGGAGGTTCTTTAACCTGACACGATTATACTGCGGAGGGGAGGGCATTCACTCCTGGTTTGAAACGATTGGAAAGCTCGTCTAATCAGCTTCGCTTATTGGCCGGTAGACTCTCTACCGATGTAAACACGCCCCAGAGGACCGTTCCCAGACCATGGATAGGGATGAACATTCGTATTATGGGCGGGCTATGTCAGGCTACACATTTGCATTAGTATTGCATGTTCAGATGGCTTGTAAGATAGTCGCCCATCACTCTGCTATCCTCATGCTTCCTTGTAGCTCCCTCACAAGCTTCCTTTGACAAACAAAACCTTTACAGATCACCTGACACATTTCACTGAGTGCAAGTCAGTCTGTTTGTCTTTGACATGTTGATTATTGTCTGTTCAAATCGATCAAGTCACTAATGGTTGTCTACAAACCCTGCAAATGCTAAGTGACTTTACAAATATCAATGTCCGAAAGAACAGGTAGTTGCTCTTTATTTACGAAAAATAAAGAGTATTGATTCTTACTGGAAACTTCTGGAATCTCTCTTCCCAGGGCTTGAGCAGAGTGGTGTTGAGTCTCCCAAGGTCTTCCTCATCTCCAGTCACGAGCTTTGCAAGTACGACTTTGGGCAGCTTCAGGAGACCATGGAGAGAGAGTTGCCCAGACACAAGCGAGACACACTTCTGCTTGCACTACCCAACGTCACCATGAAGATCCACCAGAAGAAGAAAGAAGCTCTACAGTCCCGAATCTGGGGGATGGCTTTGCTGTCTGCTGGCATAGCGGCTGTTCCAATCCCAGGTCTCTCAATCTGTGCCGATGTCGGAATACTGGTTACTGAAATAAAAAGTTATTCCACAACCTTTGGTCTAAACGAAGAGTCTCTGGAGAATCTCTCCCGTCAGACGGAGGTTCCAGTTGAGGAGTTTCAGGCTTGTCTCCAGTCTCCTCTAACCAAGGAGATCAATGCTGACGTGGTGATGAAGATGCTTACCAAGGTGGTGGGAGCAGGGATGATGGTGGCAGGACACCTCCTCAACATGTTACCGTTCGTGGGCTCTGTGCCTGCGGCCGCTTTGTCCTTCGCCACCACCAAACGCATGCTGGATAAGTGCCTGCAGGAGCTGGCTGAAGATGCCCAGAGGGTGCTGGAGAGGGCCTTGCAGACATCGTAAACTTGATGGTATTTTTTGCCCTCAATGGCACCTCCAGACAGCACTGCCTACAAGGTCCTACCTTAGCCCTAACCCTAATCCCTAGCGATTAGATTAACCCTAACCCTAACCTCTAGAGATTAAATTTGGGGACTACAGCATTGAAGGCAGCGCTGCCTAGAAGGGACCTTTCAGGACAAAAAAGTCCCAAAGACCACATCACTCAGAATGGGCCACACAGCACTTGCTGAATAATAATAATTATTATTATTACCTCCGCCAAGGAGGTTATGGTTTCGGTCACGTTGGTTTGTCTGTTTGTCTGTCTGTCTGTTTGTCTGTCAGCAGGATAACTCGAAAAGTACTGCACGGATTTGGATGAAATTTTCGGACAATGTGTATATTGGGACAAGCAAGAACTGATTTGATTTTGGTGGTGATCGGTGATCCAGAACATGATATAGAATGTGTATTGTGTCTGTGACCACATAGCCTTGGTGGAGGTCTGCGCTCTCTGAGCGCTTTTCTAGTTCAAAACGGTACTGTACAGTGTTTCAGCCATGACGTAGGCCTGGAGCCTCAGCTTCTGTTTTCCGAACATTGTAAATGTTTTCCTTACAGGTCATGTCTGAGTTACGTTATTATTCCCAGCCTCTTGAAGGAGTCTGCCCAGTGTAAATCAACGCATAGCCCTTTTGCTTAAAGGAGAAAGCCGGCTTGAATCAACACGTAGTCCTACTGTTTTGTAGTGCCAAGCGCTATTGTTAGCCACCTCAATCACTGGATTTCATGCAAGGCAGACTGAGATAGCAAAACGGCAGCTAACATTAACAGAATGGGGCATTTCAAAACGAAAGCAAATCGATTAGGTTTCGTTTTTGACATGCCCCATTCAGTAAGTGTTAGCTGCCGTTTCGCAAACTTGGTCTACGATGCACAAACTTATATCATTGAGGTAGCTTTCAGTAGAGCTTAGCAGTAGAAAACAGCAGGGCTAGGTGTTGATTCACGCCGGATTATACCTTTAAAGTTGCCAAGTGCTGTCGGTTGGAATAAGAATAAGAAAATGAGGTACAAAAAATGGAATATGCAAACCAGCTGCTTGCTCTAACCGAATAGGGTCCAGAAACTAAACTGAAATGAAGTTTCCCTGCCCACATAGCGTTGGCTTCTGTTACACTATTTGGCACCTAATTTTCTTGCTCTTATTCCTACCAACAGCATTCATCATCCTACAACAACAATGCTATAGACTAATTGACTCCATAGAATTACTTTGACAGTTGTGTAGGCTAATTTTTAACACTGTATGTTCTGCTGGATTTCCCATGAACCACAAGCAGTTCACTAGTGTTATTAAAATATAGTATGTAGTCCAAACATGTGTATTGTGTTATTAACATGTATAACATAAACAATAGAATACACATCTACTGAAATCCACACAACACTGCACTCATTAACAACTGATGAAACATGCACCATACACCTTTCGGTTCTGGGTTTTATATATTTAAAATGGTACTAATGGCAAATAGTATTATGTGTGTCTAGTTTTTTGTTTTGTTATTGTTTTTGTCTATATTGTCTCTTTTGTGTGTCCTGTGTCCTGTTGTCCTGTGCTCATGTGTACTTGTGCCCTGGCAGGGGGACTGCAGATGTAAATTATCCCCTTTTTGTGACTATTATCCCCTTTTTGTGATTATTATTCTTTTTGTTTTATGCACTCTGTACAGCACTTTGGTCAGCCTAATCACTGTTTTTAAATGTGCTTTATAAATAAATATTACTTACTTACTTACTTACTAAATTAGACTAAGGCAAACTCTGGTGCAGTGCACCAGGTGGAAACATTTATGTTAAAAAAACTGTATATGGTCCCTTACAAATAAATACTGTTAATACATTTCACTATACTTGCGTTATGATTGGAATCAATAAATCAGATAACATGGAATGTAAAGCAATAGGTTTGATTTTGTGCTTCTAAAATGTTATAAAATTACACTCCATGACTCCCATTCCATGAAAGTATTTATTTATACTCTTTACAATAAGTACATCCCAAAGTGATTTAGAAAACACCAACAAAATTTAACTTAATTTAATTTAATTTAATTTAATTTAATTAGATGATGAACATTTAGTCCCATAAGAGCCAGGAGATTGTATTCTCAAACTCTGGCCCTGTGAGTTGAACATAATATTCCAGTTCCACAAGTTTGGTAGATAATAACATGGATAACACAAAAGCAGCGGACAAAATATGTGCAAAGTACAGGCACTTAAATACTAAGCTGACAATGGTAACCATAGTGAGTGAAAGAGTGCCTACAGCTAAGGTGTTCAGTTCACACCACAGGGCATAAAGCCAGACACATAAAGGCACATCGACAAAATAAACAACTATAATATTCCCCCTGGATGAACTTGCCAAACCTGTGAGTGTGAAATGATTTCACAGAAACAGGATCTTAAAGGGTAAAGATATAAAAATAGCCCTCTGAGGCTCTATCTTATTTTCTTACTGTACATTTTGCTTGTGTGTTCCAGCCCAAAAGAGCACTGTGCCTTTAAATGATTGGCAGGAGTGACACCTGTTACTCTGTTTCAGATTTGATGTCTTGAGCAACAAACCTGCCATACAATTGTTTATGGTACAAAAATACCATAGTGTGGAGCTTTGTTCATTTGTCCTTCATGTGCACCACATGGCATTACAAAAGTTAGTGTTAAAACATTATTGCAAAAAGCTAAAAAAAAAAATGTTTGCATTGTGTTCATACAGGGCCACTGAGGCAAAACTCTCTGAGGTCAGTGTGGTGGTCCAGAGCAAAGATTCTACAAGCACAAGCACTCTAGAATCTTTGGTCCAGAACTCAGAGTCTTCTTGATTCCAGAGCCCTCACAATAACTCTCTCTGAATCATTGCTGAAGTCTGTTAGCGCAGTCCTGAGCAGAAAATAGGCAGCCATGAAAGTGAGTCCCCCAGAGACGATAGTGCCCAGCACTGGCACCCTTCTCTCCAGCTGACCAATCAGAATCTGAGGAGCTGGACCCAGCTGCAGCAGTATCCGCTCCAGAGTACCCGAGGCCAGCTCTCGACCCAGCGATGACCTCACCTCACTGTGCAGCTCCTACAGGGGGCAGGAAGAACAATAACTAATTAGGTAAATAAACACAGGGTGAGAGAAAAGATGACAGAATTCTAGGAAGACAATAGCGGTGTCACGATACCAAAAATTCAGTAACCGATGCCAATGCTAGTACAATTACACGATTCTCGTTACCAATTTCAATACCACAGCAATGAAGCTCATATTGGCTGATAAAAGAAGCCAGCCTTAACTGATTAACAGGTAAATGAAAAAAAAAAAAAACACCACCACCACATTTGGAGACAGAATGGAAAAGTATTTCTGCCGTGGCTTTGATGAATAATTAGAGGTTGTGCATGGTCAAAAAAGCTATCACATGAGAACATGAGGCATGGCTGTGCCCTCATTCATGTGAAAATCTTGAATTTAGAAGACATAAAAAAGGGGTGAATTTAAACAAAGACATCAAATGACACATCAAACTTATAATCTGTACACCAGAACAGTAAAAGTGTACAATACACAGTTATTTTTGATCAATTAAAGTTGGTTGCAGCATAATTTTTCTATTTTAACATCAGAGAACAAGGTACAATCCCGTATTCATTGACTCTATAACCCCCTTCAGCTGGATAGCCATGTCAGTCCATAAGTCACTCATTTGAGTCCTATATAATGTAATGTAAAGCCCTGCCAGGAAGATCACCATTACCTGACCTTTAGTCTGCCTCCCTGATAAGATACCTCACTGATGCACAATGAATTCAATGCACTCCGTTTTAACTGTCTGTTTTTATCTGTTCTTTGACATGGTTTCTGTTCTTAAAGGAGAAAGCCGGCGTGAATCAACACGGAGTCCTACTGTTTAGTAGTGCCAAGCGCTATTGTTAGCCACCTCAATCACTGGATTTCATGCAAGGCAGACTGAGATAGCGAAACGGCAGCTAACGTTAACAGAATGGGGCATTTCAAAACGAAAGCAAATCGATTAGGTTTCGTTTTTGACATGCCTCATTCAGTTAGTGTTAGCTGCTGTTTCGCAAACTCGGTCTAGGATGCACAAAATTTTATCATTGAGGTGGCTTTCAGTAGCGCTTAACAGCATAAAAAAGCAGGGCTAGGTGTTGATTCACGCCGGATTATACCTTTAATCTGTGAAGCACATCGAGTTGCCGCTGCGTATGAAATGCGCTATACAAATAAAATGCCTTGCTTTGCCTAAAGTTCATCTTACCTGATATGTAGTGCCCGTCATGGCTGCCAGGCGATGCAGAGATGCCTGGTCCAGGCCAAACTTCCTCTGGTACACCCTCAGTGTGTCCATGAGTTTGGGCAAAGCTCCACTAATGGTGTCTCCTCGGAGGAAGCCATCCAGACAGGCAGACATGGCCACTTTCCACAGCTCACCAGACAGCTCCTTTAAAGATTTAAAGTTTAATTTCACTTTTGCCATAGTCTGTTTGCCATTGTCAATTTACCAAAGTCTACAATAGTAAATTTGTCATAGTCTGTTTGCCATAGCTCATGTTCATTTTGATCTTTTAAGTTTAATTCCACATTTGCCATAGTCTATTTGCCATAGTCAATTTACCAAAGTCTACAATAGTAAATTTGTCATAATCTGTTTGCCATAGTCCATTTTAATCTTGATCTGGAGCCATTTGATCGCACCCTGCAGTTCAATATGACCAACAGGTCATATTCTCTTGTTTGCCTGAGATAGGAAACCAACCAAAAACAGACTTTTACCCCTCATGCAATGTATGTCGGCTTAACTCGTGCAGCTAAAATCAAGAGTCAATCAGGAGGGCATATGGATCCCACCTCAGAGCAGCGGGAGAAGACAGCCGCATCCAGACTAAGCGACTGAGGTTATGGGTTGAGAAAACCTAGATACATACTGCATGCCACCCACATATTTTATAATCATGTCTCGGTTACATAAAGGGGGCGTTTATGGGTAAGAACCCCACTGAGATGTTTCTTTTCTTTTTTTAAATGTTTCTTCTGTATCTACAGTATATTTTACCTCATGCCAAAAAATAAATAAATAAAGGTATTCATAATAGCTTTGTAATTTTTGATATTTTGTTTACTTCTTCCATCCTCGTCTAAGTAAACCCAGACATGGGTTACCTTACCTCACCTTACCTCACCTCACCATTTTCATAAGTGTGCTCTTGAACACTTAGTACAACTCTTTGGGACGAGCACTGATTCAAATGCAATAATTTATTACACGTCCAAAAAATGACAGCAATGGCCTACAGTTGCAATAATTGGTTAAGAACCATATGAGGCTCAGATCTTGTAAAATAAATAGCTGCAATAAATAGCTATTGGTTACTGGGTTTGGGGGGATTAGTATCCGGGTTTCAGTGGCTCAATTCCACAGCAAATTCAAATTTGATAACATATTTGAAATTTGATTTGACTAACATGAAATTAATTTTACTGGGATAGCCAGATATATCTGTGATTTTCAAACTTATAATTGGTATATGAGAACGGTGAAAGTTTAAGTACTCTATGTATTAAGTGTTCATTAGCCTACCTATTAGCTTAGCTAATGAACAGTACCATGTCATAATCATGGGCTTGACCACCAGGGAGCAGCACAAAGACAACACACATGACTCTTCTCTAAGTCTAATCATTGTATGTGTTTCTAGGTCGTTATGTGTTTCACATAAGAATGTTTCTAACACATAACTGTGCTCTAGATCAAAGTTATAGTAATGGAGGGGGACATGACGCCCACTGCACCTGTTTCTTCTGCTCCAGGATGGAGGCTGTGTAGTTGGGCAGGGAGAGGAGGAGAGCCCGTCTCTTCAGTCCCTCCACATCCTCCAGGAGACTGGACTGGAGCAGGGGCAGGTCGTAACCCTGAGGCTCGAAACACGAGATCAGGAACACCTTTGGGTCCACTAGTCCGGTTCTCTTAAGGTTCTGCAGACAGTCTGTTTTAATCTCTTCTAGAACATCTGAATCCGTCCGAGCATACGGACCTTGTCGACGAGCACACGCCTGGAGATCGCGATCTATTTTGTTACGCACAAAGTAGAACTTTTTCCCGGCCTGTGAGATTGCATGGGCGAGTTGTGTGTGGCATTCTCTAAACCGCTCAGAAGACAGAATGATGAAGAAGTCGTATCGTAACAGACCCACATCCTCCAGGTAAGATTCCGGCCGGAATTCTGGAGTTCCTATCCCCGGCAAATCCCACAAACGGACGTTTGCAGCAGTAGGATGAGAATATGCAGATGCTGCCTGTTTGGTTTCCATGACACCTGTTTCTGCAGCATCAATGTCATCTTCATAGAGACCACGGAAGGCATTGATGAAGGAGGACTTGCCTGCACCGGCCTCTCCGGTCACTGCAATGTCCAGAGAGGCAGAGTCAGCGTGCTCAAGCATCCCTTGGACCTGACCCATCACCACGGAAACGGCATTAGATGGCAGCATGGAGCTCATCTCACAGATCTCCCGCTCACTGATTGGCTGGGGGGTCGCCATGGTGGCGCAGGATGCCTATGGGAAGAAATCACAGGAGTGAATTGAGACCAAACTTTAACAGTTTAACTTTTTAGAGAAAACCATAGGCAATTGACACATTCACTACCTTTAGTTTACAGAAATTGTGTCAAATATCTAGTATGATGTCATGTTTCATCATCTATGTACTATATGTATTTGAGAAAAGCAGTATCGGGCTAATGCTTTCTTTGGGTATTCAACAAATGAACGGGCTACACAGGATTACCTTAATAATTTATGCAGGATATAATACAATATACAAAAAGGCCTAACAATAATTAACTCCATATACATGTATGTAATTCACAGGTACATCCATAGGCATGTTATCATTAGTTGTTTTCAAGTCAGCTAGTTTTACTAACTAAATACTTTTCTCATCACTGTGGCCCATATTAAAGTTCATTTCTAAACATAAATTAAAGGCTATTTCATAGAATGTCACAGTGTGCAGGCAAGGGACACACAGGTCAACTTTTTGAGCAATTTTGTTGAGAAACCACACAGCTGGTTGAGTTCTGTTCATGAGCTCTGACTGGATGCATACCGATGTTGTGAAAGATCACGTCACAGGAACTAGTTTAAAGTTCAGTTCACAGAATCTAAGTTCACATCAATAGATAGGCCTAGTGCTTAACTGAGAACCCAATTTGATCCCAGCAATGTTTAACATCATAAAATGTTTCACTTTTTTTTTATTCATGTTTCATGACTTCTCAAGTTTTAAACCAAATATTACAAAGTTATAAACCCATTGAAATAATAATAAAAGGATATTCAATATTTCTTTCAAATTTTGAAATCAATTTGATGATTTTTTTAAGACTAGGCCTATATTTTTAGACTAGCCTATATTTTGCTATACACATACATTCCGGGTTTATAAAGATGTGTGTGAGAATGGGGTTTGATTATTAGGCTACACATAATTTTAAGTAGGCCTGCCTACCTGTTGCCAAATTTGAAGGGGACATGTTTCATTTAAAGCAGTGATAGCCTATAGGCCTGCTGTAAATTCAATGTACTACAGACAAAATGAACTTACAACGCGGGCTAATGAACTTACAACACGAGCAGATTGGCCTGGTGGGCCAGAAGCACTGTGCAACATCAAAGAGCCTAGTTGTGTTTGTTAAATCTATCAGAACAATGGTGATCTGACTACCACTGCACTTCTATTCCCCAAAGCCCATGAACTCATTTTGACAACGTTAGTTGCTGATCTCTTCACAAATATAGCCTCGACATTGCATCCATTTGGAAACGGTCATCTCCGGACTAAACTTGAAGTAAGAATGTAGTTACAATGTATACAACCCTAGACACTTCAAGAGCGGAGAGGACGCTACACTAAAAAAAATGTTTACGTAATTTAGGCTAATGTGAGGCTGCTGGAAATTTTCGCCGGGTGAGCTGCCTAGTCCTGAATAGAAAGAAATCTGAATGCTGAAAAACCGATAGTTTATCCTACCTGTATCCAATTAGTTTTGAACCCCCTTCACAAAAGTTAGTTCAGAGTTCCCCTGTCGACAGCGTACACTGTAGGATGCACAACAGAAAAGTCCAACTTTTTATACGTGCGCAAGAATCGAAACCTGTCAGATGACAGATTCCGGGCTTATTTCTTCCTGACCACTTGGTGGCGGTAAATGCAAACATTGCTATCTAACCCCTTGTCTGTAGAACAAATGTTGTACTTGTCCAGTGTGGTCATGTTTTGAAACCCTGTCTGTAACTGAATATCAAAGTTATCCAGCCTAATGCACGATGAGGCTTTATCGGACTTTACAGAATGCTGCGAAATTTAGGTCAGTATTTGACTTCGGCGAGAGAGAAGTTGCGCATTGGTTTCCAGGTCATATGGCAAAAGGTTAGACCTCTTCCTTTACTTTGTTATGTGCTTTGCTTAGCTTAATTCTAGCCTAATTAATCTACAGTAGACAATAGCTTATACTGTACGTGATATCAACGTTACACATTGTAAATTGTTCATCATTTATTTCACACTTTATGACAAAACAGCATTGAGGGACAGGCTTTGGTTCTTCATAGAATAGGTTCTTGCTCAGAGGGCAGTGGTGGTGGTGAAAGCCTTTGAACCCATAACCTTCAGTTGATTGCGTTTGGGAGCCCAGCATGTTACTAGACCAGTCCATCTTTATAGGTCTGTGAACATGTAGCCAACTAACCTACCATCACTGTTGTTGATATGTGATTTTATTATTTCTCCTTACCAGGACTCAAGCAGATGAAAGCAAATCTGAAGAATGTTGACTGCATTATAGAAATCCACGATGCCAGAATATCCTTTCTTATTTGTTATTTGTCCACATGACTATCCATTGCATTATTCCAGAGACGGTTGATCAAACCAGTTCATTCAGTATTCATAGCATTATAGGGACGGTTGATCAAACCTGTTAATTCAGTATCTTTGATTATACTTACTTGTGGGGTTGTAATGCTCTGCTCCGTTGTGACACTGTGTTCTTTAACTGGGCTATACATTCCTTTCTCCGGGAGGAATCCGCTTTTTCAGGAATCCTTAGATATCCGTCCTCACCTGCTGGTCCTGAATAAAGCAGACTTGGCTGATACCTCCAATAAAAACGTATGACTACTACAGTTATTCCGCAGTGATTCTGATGGGGTTTAATATAAACCTTGACCTTGGTGTTGTATTGCACAATGTTTTATCTTATCCTTTCTGCCCTTGTCTGTGTCCTTACAGGGTATCCTGAGAAAGCTGGAGAGAGATGGCATCAGGAATGTAATTTTCACAGACTGTTTAAGGCAGCGGGATGAGAATGTGAAAAAGGTGAGGAGAGAGCACTTAAAACCCCATGCCCCTGTTTCACTATAACACTCATATACGTAAGGGATAACGGCCGCCGAGGTGTCCCGATATCAGACGAATAATGGACGACGCGAAGGCAAAGAACAGTCCATTATTTCTCTGATATCGGGACACCTCGAAGGCCGTTATCCCGCTTATCACCCGGTTGCAACTAAAACGTATAGATGGTAAGCAAGTGTTTAAAACGTAAAAGAAACACGTGGCTCCGTTTAGAAAGAAGTTATCCTGTTCGGTTGGGGTACTATTTTCATATGAAAGAAGATCCGCAAGGCTGCATTCTAAAGAGCATTGATATAGAACGCTGGTGAAACTTTTTTAACCCAACAATGCCTCAGGTGTCCTGTTATCTAGAAATAACGGACACCCTGACAGCCAATCAAAAAACAGTATTCCATTCCACCGGGTGATAAGTCAGGGATAACATTCTGTGAGGTTGTCATTATCGTGGAACATCCCCAGACAATGCAACTCTTGAAGGGAGATAATTCCACGATAATGACCGCATCACAGAACGATACCCTGCTTATTACACGGCTACCTATTGTAGATATTATGAACATGCAGTGAAGCATTATTTATCACTGCTTTAACAGTAGCTTTATTGATTAAGATGGATAATACCATCAGCGGAAAAGAAATATTCAATACTAAATAGATATCAGACCGTAGACCGTTGGTAAGTCCAATTAAAGGGAATGGAGCATTCTACAGTATTATAAAGAGCTGTGTAATAATAGAAAGATATGTAGGGCCATTAGTAACCTTATTAACTTAACCTACCTATTTAGTTTTGCAAAGTTTTGAGTGAGTAATGTCCCCTTTACAGGATTTCTGAATCTGCTGTATGGCAAGTTAATTATATCAGTTCAGTTGTGTTTACAGTTGATCTTGTCTGTTCTGCTTCTCAGGTAGTCCCTCAGGTGGTGGAGCTGATTGAGAAACATCCACGTTTCCACCGAGGCGAGGTAAGACCTCACCATTAGAGGCCTCATCTTTGGTCATCGTTTTTAGGGCTTCTGCGCACCTTTCTGACATCATTGCGGACATCATTGCACATTCAGATTCAGCTATTTAATTTGCCCACACACTCACTGGCAGTGAATACACGCAGATAACTTAATAGTATCCTGTAGAATAACCAATAGACTTTGAATGGCTCTGACAAAAATAGACCTGAATGGTAATTGACACAATGGCAGCAGCACAGTTCCAATACTGGTGTGCTGGGGTTATAATGAAAACAATGCCATCTAAATGAATGATATGTCAAAGTCTGAAGGGTAGCACTTCATAATAACCGTCTTCTATAAATGGTTATTAAATAAATAGATTATTAACATCAGTAAGATGTTAATTGGAAAGTTGGTGGTTTCAATCAATGAAATGAATAAATTCCATCAAGTTTTACCATTTTTTTAAATTTAGCCATAACAAACTGTAAACTAACTGTTAACTTACTAACTCACTAACTATGCTGTAAAATGTCCGTTAATTACCGTTACCTAACTGTTACCTGTTATCTATTAACAGTTAAATAACTACTTACTGATGTTAGTAAGCGATTTAATAACCATTTATAGAGGACAGTTATGATATAAAGTGCTGCCATCTGAAGAAGTGAGAGTGCTCCACAGTTGGTCAGAGCCAGTGTGTAGATCAGGGGTGGGCAATTATTTTGGTCGAAGGGCCACATTGGCGTTTAGATTTTCACTAATGGGCCGGGTGTTAGTCGTCAACCGGTTGATGCCACTAAATTGGCAATTAAAAAAAAAAAGTCTCAAACCAGTAGCCTCACTTTCTTCAGAGGATATGTTAACATGCAGGGTTGAAAAAGGGGATTTGTATTTCACAACTACAACAAATTTGATAATTTAGGCCTATAATCTAAAAACATTGGCAAAAAGATAAATTATTCTACTTTGGGAAGGCTCCGCGGGTCGGATTAAATAGCTCAGCGGGCCGCATGTGGCCCCCGGGCCTTAGTTTGCCCAGGCCTGGTGTAGATGCTCTTGTTTCTCACAGTTCTGGCCGAACCAAACACTCATCAGGAAGGGCAGTTTTCTAAAACTGTGCAAGTTTAAGTGAACTTCAGTGAATTTGATCATTTCTTTTGTTCACTAGGAGAGGAACTACTGTGTCATGATTATCGGTGTTCCCAACGTAGGAAAATCATCTTTTATCAACGCCCTAAGAAGAACCCACCTGAAGAAAGGTATCGGTGTACAGTGTGTGTGTGTGTGTGTGTGTGTGTGTGTGTGTGTGTGTGTGTGTGTGTGGTAAAAATAGCTCTTATGTATGTTACAAATAATGGAGACGGTCCGAAGACAGAGCGAAGCGTAAGAACAAATTTCTGCACACGGCAGAAGTCACTGAGCTCACTCCAGAACCACACATTCTGACGTCTTTTAAACCTGATGGTTACAAAACCTGTGTTGACCCTTGTGAGCTGGCCACATCACAATACACTTTGGATTGTAAACAACAAAAACAATGGCTCGACACTTTACATTGCAACCTGCTGGAATGTCAATCATGGCCCTCAGCGTGTGATGGTTCAAAGGACATCTGTATGCTGGGTGACATGACAGAATTCCTGGCCTATTGATTATTCACTCAGAATTATGTATATTGGACTCTCCACCTTAGTTACCTTGTCAAATTCACATTACATTCATTTATTCTTACCCATTCATTTGGTGTGCAGGTTAATATATAATCATCATTCTGAAATTATTTCTACGTGTGTGTGTGTGTGTGTGTGTGTGTGTGTGTGTGTGTGTGTGTGTGTGTGCTTGAATGCTCAGAGAGTTTCGTCTTCATCTACCCTTCTGTGTGTCCTCAGGAAAGGCATCTCGGGTTGGTGGCGAGCCGGGAATTACCAAAGCAGTCTTAACCAAAATTCAGGTGGGTTTGCTAATGTGTTTGCTTATGTGTTTAGGGGTATATGGCAGTGCACATAGACACACATATTTACTTACTTACATGCTACAAAGTTGCAAGTGTGTGTGTGTGTGTGTGTGTGTGTGTGTGTGTGTGTGTGTGTGTGTGTGTGTGTGTGTTTGTGTTTGTGTGTCCTTTTCTCATAGTTACTTAGTTGTGTGTCCCTTACTGCTAATGCTTATAACGGTGCCCTCTGCTGTTCAGGTGTGTGAACGTCCGGTAGTACACCTGCTGGACACTCCAGGGGTCCAGCCACCGCGCATTGAGAGTGTGGAGACAGGGATGAAGCTTGCACTGTGTGGTAAGACACACACACACACACACATATATGTAAGCCATTGAGAGAGTGTGGAGACAAGGATGAAGCTGGTACTGCATGTGTGTGTGTTTTTTGGATAGAGATCATTTTGTGTGGAAGACTGGACAAGACATAGATGTGGTCCTGATAACGTTTCTCTCTCTCTCTCTCTCTGTGCGTGCGTGTGTGTTTTGGTGTGTGTGTGTGTGTGTGTGTGTGTGTGTGTGTGTGTGTGTGTGTGTGTGTGTGTGTGTGTGTTAGGCACCATCCTGGACCATCTGGTTGGTGAGGATGTGATTGCTGACTACCTGCTGTTCACCCTCAACAGATTAGAGCGATTTGGGTGAGCTCCTTTTACCCTGTTTGGTGTTAAGTTGAGTAGTATTCAGACCCCTCATTCATTCCACCGTTACCCCAGAGAGGGTTGAAGTGGGGCATTGTGATGTAATGATGCATTTATGCAGACAGGAAGTACAGTACTCTAGTTTGCTCCCATTGAAATGTATAATGATGCCATATCTTGCTCAGTATTCCATTATCTTTGGTGACCCCGTCTGAACATGTACAGTATGATTGTCTACCATTGTTGTCTACCTATGGAACAGGATCACTTCATTTAGTTAGATGTTAATAATTTAAAGCAATGTGAATGCATTGTACAGTACCTACCTAGTCTCTTCAGCTACCTGTAATGCACTAATTATGTAGACTGGGCACACCCATACTGTACTTCCCATCACTGCATGAAATTTCTGCATAAAATATTTAGTCTGACAACAATCAATAGACCCTTCAGAGTGATGGCTATGTACAACCAATCAGAGCAATGAACAAGCCGATACAAACAACGTTAAGTCTGCCCAACAACTCCCTGTCCACATAGAGCGTTGTCTGAATACAACCCAGAGCGTTGTGATGGGCTAAACACCACAATGTCTGAATACAACCCAGAGCGTTGTGATGGGCTAAACACCACCGATGTCTATAACTATGGCTCACGGCTAGACGTACTCGCAGAGCAAAGCAATGCTACAGCCAGGGTACGTCTAGAGCTCTAGGCTATAGAGTCTATGATTCAGTTAAATTATAATTACATACCAGAGGCATCTTGGGAAAGGCAACAGGGAATCTACATTAAGCAGCTGAGGCTTTTCTGTTTTTGGTTTGGAGATAATGGCGTGCTCTTAATCTATAGACCTGTTCAAACCTCTTTCTTTTCTTCAGGGCAGGCCACAAGCCACTATGTGTGTTTTTTTAGGACATGTCCATTTAAATAAAGACTTTTTAAAAATAAGGAGTGACTTGGCCTGAGAGAGATTTTTTTTCTCCTCATTTTGAAAGCTTTTCTGTTTTTGTTTGTTTGTTTTTAATTATTTTCCCTTCTGCAGGCCTAAGTTAAAATAGTTGTTCTGTATGTTGTGCTGTGTGTGTTGTGCAGCTATGTGGAGAAGTACAGTCTGGAGGAGCCGTGTGACAACATTGAACAGGTGCTGAAGCGCATCGCCATCAAACTGGGCAAGACACAGCGCGTCAAGGCCATCACTGGAGTGGGTAGGTGAAGCCTTTATACACACACACACACACACACACACATACATACACGCACACACACACACACACACTGATGAATGAAGAGAGAAGGGACATCAGACACACAGACACACACACACACACACACACACACACACTGATGAATGAAGAGAGAAGGGACATCAGGGACACACACACACAGTACTCACACTGTTGAATGAAGAGAGAAGGGAGTGGGTGGGTGCAAGCACACAAACACACGCACACTCACCTATGAATGAAGAGAGTGAAGAATAGAGACATCAGTGGAGTGGGTAGTTGTAAACACAAACACACACACTCACACACTATATGACGAAAGTATGAAAGTATGTACAGGATTCACTATGTCCCTGGATTATAGTGAATCGTGTGTGTGTGTGTGTGTGTGTGTGTGTGTGTGTGTGTGTGTGTCAACCGTAGTAGTTTTTCTGTTTTCATTGTGTGTTTTCACCAGTGCACTCAGAGGAGCATGACTCATGTTTGTGTATGTGTGTGTGTGTCTCTCTCTCTCTGGTTGTCTAGGCAACATAACCATCACGGTCCCCAACTACACAGCAGCCGCCTACGACTTCATCCGCGCCTTCAGGAAGGGAGAACTGGGCAAGGTCATGCTGGACTGAGCCATCACGACCTTTGACCCTCATGGAATGACCTCTGAACTCTGGCCGGTGAACTCTGAAGGACTCAAGGGTGTTTTTTTGCCCCCAACGAACAGCACCTTCCAGGCAGCACAGCCTAAAAGGCAGGGCAGCGCTGCCTTGAAGGCACCGTTGAGGGTAAAAGATACCAAAGACCACTTGAAGGGCAGTTATCCCCACCAAGTCAGGCATGTGATGTTGGTGAGTGTTTAGGCACTGAAAATCATGATAACTTCATGGTGTTCGTAAATATCAGCATACAGTATAGTATGTTCAAAATATTTGCCTTTGTAATAAGGTGCAGAAACAGCAATAAACTATTTATTTTCATTTTGTTTGTACTTTGATACATAATTATACAGAAAGTTTGGCAAACAGGTAGATGAATTTCGATTCTCACTTATAGTAGATAGTTGATACTATATTAAAGTCTGATATTTTCATTAGGGTTAAGAACAGAAAATACACTTGATAAACGACATCAATGGAATTTACAGTATTCTGAAGAGCAAATATGACTACATAAACTTACGAAAACATTTGACAACAGTCAAAATACAGATAAACGGTAGATTATACTGGATTATCTTAATTCGTAGTATAAATGGAGTAGATTCAGATTCCTATCAAAATATTTCTTATACAAATATTTGGCTGGCATAATTCGCCAGGTACAGTACATACCTTTTACTACCTTAATTTTTCTCACATTTTGAGATGTCATTATTTCTGCAATCAAAAAATTCTTACAAATTGCATAATAGGAAATACCAATTGTACAAGTACAATATAAATCTTTCATGCATGTTTTTTTTTTCAAAAAGCTGTAATTTGTTGTAAATTCTCTCTCTATAGGTTTACAAAGAGTTACACACAGGACGAGTCACAGACAGTACATTACAGTACAGTACAGTGAAGCAGTAGGCATGGCACCAGACATAAACATGGAGACAAGGGCATCTATCAGCGCCCCCATGAGCTCCTGATCCTTAGGCCATGTGGTGGACAGCAGGTGAACGTTAGTTAAAGAGTTCTCGGAAGAGCAGTGGAGTCTTAACAGTGCACGTCAGGTGAGCAGAGCAGCGGTGACTTGGTTGGGGTCCAGGTACAGTAGAGTGCAGGGCAGGTAAGTGTCTCAGGTGAGCACAGGTAACACTGGTCTAAGTGAGTGGCGCTGAAACGGCAGCAACCCCCCTGGCATCCTCGACTGGAGACACTGTAAACACTAAACATCTGTCACAGCTGGACCTTACCTAGCATTACTCAGCCAACACTGATGTCCTCCCCCTATCACATCACACCTGAGCAGTTACACAGGTGTACTACCCCTACCACAGCACACCTGTGCAGGTACACAAGTATATTCCCCCACCACAGCACACCTGGGCAGGTACAGGTACACAGGTGTGGTCAAATTAGTGCTTTTACTGTCTTAACCACATCTGTCACAGTTTCCCTGCAGTTTTCCACTCTAAGATCTGCCTGTCTGAGCCTCAGCAACATGTAATACAACTCTGTCCTAAAACTAGTGAAGTTATTGCACAGTTACTTAATAATAATAATAATAATAACAATAGGTAGCTTATCAAGCTGTGAGATAGCAGGTACTGTAGTCTCAGAGGCGGGTGTAGGCCAGTATGTTGATTGACAGCAGGGCTGACCAGACTTTGGTGAGGGAGCAGTGAGAGGGGGCGGTGCCTGAGGTCCTGTAGAAGTCCCATTCTGTGCGGTTGGCATAGAGTTCCTCCAGCTCAGCGCTGTCCAGCTCCGGACGCTTCTGTGCGGACGCGTACCATCCTCCTGCTGCCAAGGCAACCGCCGCACCCGCCGCCGCTGCTCCTGCCACTCGCACGGGAGAACTGCGTCCGCCGCTTCGCCCACGACCACCGCGAGCCGTGCCCCGCGCAGATCCTCTGGCGCCGCCGCGACCCCCTTTGGGGGCAACAGGGTCACAGAGGAGGGCAAGTAGAAGCACCACGGCCCAGCTAGCTGCCCACACTTGCCTCATTCTGCCCAAGCCCTGCCAACACGCCCTGCATGGGGGAAAGACAAGGGAAAAGGATGGGAGTTATATTAACTATTATTCAATTATTTTTTAACTCCAACAAAAGAAATTGCAACTTAAATCACTAGTGACATGATGAAGTTCTTTACAGAGATTATAACAATACATATAAGTAAGTAATACAAATTTTAACATTATCACAATAAAAAGTAAAATACTGTCCACATTGCCTCACAGAGCATGTATTTCCTGCCTTCTTCTTACCTTTCCTACCTAACCTCATCTCTCCTATTGCATGTATGCCTTCAACTTCATGCCATTGGCATAAAAGCAAGAAGACCTAATATCAACCAACCAAAGCACACATGTGAGGAGGAAAAGGTCTGTACAAGACATAATCCGTGGAAGGAAGTATAAACAGTAAAAACAGTAACATATAGAAATGTAGGCCTATCCTACCAAAAATCAGCCATATCTGTCAAAATTAAGGAGACAGTGCCACCGTGTGGACATTACTATAGTGCAACCTTATTTACTGATGCTCTGGACTAAATTTCAACATCCTAATTCCATTTTACACAGATTCTGAATAAAAGCTCCATGTGGAAATATGCCATTGCAATCAACTATGCTTTGTAAACAGATTTAGAGCAAATATGTCCAAACATGAATGTGTAACCTATTTATCAGATATCATCATCAGAAAACATCAACACAATTGTGTTTTCCAGTTAGATCTTGTATGTTGTATGCAGAGCCTACAGTAGCCTACTCCATTTATCGCCACCTCTATGCTATATGAGCCTCTATAGCCTATGAGGGAAAAAAACAGACGAGATAAAGCCGATTTAGTTCAAAATGGACTGGTGCAAAAGAATTCAGTTTAATCTGTAAATGATGATAGCCTATTTACCAGCCAATATCTAAATGCTCATCACATCATATGATAGAAAGGGCATCCTGCGCATCGCCACTCCGACTCCATTTTTCTCCGGTGGTGAAAAGCACTATCACACTACACTAAACAATCCATATCCCACTATATCCAAATATAATTAACTGTGATAAAAGCAAGTGCTGATTGGCCTATGTAGGCTATGTTAGTAGCCTTGACTATAGGCGAATAAGAATGTAACTCACCCCCAAAAGCACACAGCTTCTTTTTCTGCACAGTGTTAAATAGGTAAAGGTATGTCGTCCTGTCGATTTACACATAGGGTTCAGGCAGACTCACGTCTATGTAGGCTACGGGAACGGTGATCACACGCAGAATCGCGCAGAGCCCACGCGAACGAACGAGCGTGTGAGCGCACTCAAGCACTGGCGTTCATCCACGGGCACGCACAGCTTGCTTCATGAAGTATAAATAATTTAGCTTCTGCATGCTGATGGCGTAATGTCACGTTTTTAATTTGCTCATTTTTCTCAGTCTTTCTGAAATCATAACTCTCGAGGTGTCAGATTAAATGTATTTCGTGTCATCCAACTGCTTTTGTAAAACACCTGTCAGGCAACTGTTATGCACAGTTTTTTTTTTTTTTTTTTGATGGGGTGACTGAGAGCTGCACTGGTTTTCACTATCATGAATCTGATGCGCTGCCTTTAAATAGGCTAGTCTACTTACAGCCAAGTCTACAAAAAATATCAAACCTTATTTGCATTCTTTGGGACGCTGATTCAGTTGACAAGATTTGTTTTTAATTTAGGGTACCTAATGTCTTGGAATAATAGCCTAATTTCTACCCCATCGAGGCGCTGGGTCCGCCTCCCTCTTCTGACTTTTTGATTGGTCTTCCGATATCGCGAGAGTTTAGATTGGTCGTGATTTGCCTTGACACAACAGTGCTGGAGCCCACAGTCAGGTTTTGAAGCCCACTTCTGCACAGTGACTGGTCTGGTGTGAAGATATGGCATTGCTCTACAAATCAGCTGCAACACTCCTTAGGCCGTCAAGGCTGGCCCCTTTGACTGCAACAGTAACGCGACATTATTCAGGTGACTATGTTGGCTAAATGTATGCGCAAACAGCAATGATTTTGCTAGTGCCAGTGCTTCAATGTCACGGTTAGCCTCGCTGTGAACTTCAAGCTAAGTTAACGTTACCATGCTGGCAGGAGTTGCAACTTGCAGTGCAACCAACAATGCTAACGTTAATTTACCCAATTTGCTGACTTCTGCTGTTTTCCATCGACTTTCTATAGTTTGATATGTCCTGTTGCATTGGAATTTGAATAGTCTGTCACTTGCTATCCATTGCAACGTTAGCCAGCTGTTATGACCATTCGTACAACCAGCAAACTTTTAACGTTATGTTAGCTGCTGTTGAACACCAAGCAGCAACTTAACCTCTGCCCTAGTAAAGGTAATCCTTGCGTGAGTGTAGTTTTTGATCACTTTTAACTTTGCTATCGCTGTAGGTGTCAGGTCAGATGCCTTGCATATGGTCATCTATGGGCAATGAACGTAACCTTGGGTGTTTTGCAAGATTCATGGGGTAGTACCTCGATAGGTAAACACCAAGGACTCATTCATAGACAAAGTGTGTCTTGAGGCATTGTGCTTTTTGCAAATGGATTTATGTTGCAGCAGCCAAAGTAAACATGGTTATTTGACAGCCAATAAGATTTTGATTCAGTGTAGCAGAATCAGATCCTTATTGGATATCAAAATGTCATTAATAACACCAGTGGCTACCTGGTAACTTCCTGGAAAATTTGCTGCTACGACATGGATACATTCTCAAAAACTCTTGCCAGCTTCTCCTAGAGAGTTTCAGAATATTTTCCTTTCTATCTTCTCTGTCTAAATGTTTTAGTGAAGAGCAAAGGCATAACTTTGCCATTGAAGGATATTGCCATAAGGCTTTTCTATAAGGATGTGGTTAGCCACAAAATCATGTAACATTACCACTGTGACAGGCCTAATTATGAAGTAAGGTTATTGATTAACCCCAGGATTACTTTGGGAGTAACTGAAGTAACCTGAAGAACACTGCACTGAGCATGAGTTGCTCTTGAAGCGACATATTGTAGTCACTTAGGTTAGCCAGTAACCCTGCTTTGCTTTCAGTATTCTCCCCAGTATGAATATAGGTTGTATTTGTTTAATGATAAGTAAATGAAGGGCTAACGTTAGTGAATGTTCACTCTCTGACCATGGCAGTGGTAGCATAATGGTTAAGGAGCCTGACTCCTGCTCGTAGTCTGAAAGTTGTGGGTTTGAATCTGATTGCTGTGCCTTTGAGCAAGGCACTTAACCCTGAAGTTATTGAAAGTTTTCCAAAATGGATTTGTGTCAGCTTTGCATAATAGCGTCTGCTAAATGCATTAAAATGTAACCTAAATGTAAAAAATGGTTTACAGCCAGCCAGTACCAGCACTTTTTGGTGGAGAAGCGCGGAGACAAGCAGAATGTGGTACTACCACTGTGACTGGCCTAACTATGAACACTGCACTCAGCATCTGTTGTTTTTGAAGTGAAGACTCACTCTCTGGCCTGGTTTACAGCCAGCCAGTACCAGCACATCTTGGTGGAGAAGCGCGGAGACAAGCAGAATGTGGGCTTTATCCAGCTGAACCGGCCCAAAGCCCTGAACGCCCTGTGCGATGGCCTGATGCTGGAGGTGGGCCAGGCGCTGGACATCTTTGAGGCCGATCCTCAGGTGGGCGCCGTCGTCATCACGGGCAGCGAAAGAGCTTTCGCAGGTGAGGTTTACCTGTTTACCTAGCCCTGTTTATTTCACCAGCTGAGAGGTTACCAATTTTCCTTTGGCCATGGGTGTTAAAATATGCAGCTTTAACACTAGCTTCCTTGTAAGTAAACCGGTTTGTGTTGGACCGGAATATTGGAGCCATGACAAAAAAAAATGGTCTATTGTTTCAGCATTGTTTTTTTGTTTGTACCCCCTGGTAATCCCCCTATTTGGGGTAAGAGATCAGACATGTGCTGCTGCAAAGGTAGTTATGCAAAAATGAAATCTAGGATGTCCCAGGAACACAGAAAATATGCGTATGAAACTTCATCCTGTATTGCTATTGTTGTTGTTTAGTAAAATATGTAGTCCTCACGCACATCCAAATTTTTGTTGGGTGCAATACCAAAGGAAAGTATCACTGTAAAAAACAAAGTAATATGCACACCGGAGCTCCCATTTTTACCATTTTACTTTGTGTAACGTTTCGGACTAAACAGTCCTTCCTCAGACATACAGATCATTGTTCACAGCTGCCTTTTAACATTGTCATATATTGTTGTTGTTTACCAGCGGGTGCTGACATCAAGGAGATGCAGAACCGTACATTCCAGGAGTGCTATGGGGGAAACTTCCTGGCCCACTGGAACAAGGTGTCTCTGGTCAAGAAGCCTGTCATCGCCGCAGTCAATGGGTTTGCTGTAAGTACAGAGGAAGACACACTTGCGGACTTCTTGGTTAAGGATATGTAAAGAGGACGTGAAACACTAAGTAAAGTTTTCTTAGTTTGGAACATTTATTCTAAGTCTAATAATAATGTCATAGGCATAAAGTCATAGAAAGATACGTTTTTGCAACAGTGTAGCACCATGTTGTTCTAAAATAGGACGTTACATCACTGAGTTGGTTGGCTTGGAAATTCTACAACAGTAAACATTGGAAAACTAGCAACGACTTATTGAGAAATAAGTAGCTAAATGAATATTGCATTGTGCCAAACCCCTAAAAATGCTTGCTTCACGTCCTCTTTAAAGATATATTTTGTGGTTCTGGTGGTGGGCTGTTGATAACGGAGTCCAACAACTGATGACATTTGAGACCTTATTCTGCATGCAGAAAGCAATGTGTTGGTCTGCAAAAAGCTTACACTTCTGATACTGACACGAGTTGTTTTTTGTATTTTTGTGTGTGTGTGTGTGTGTGTGTGTGTGTGTGTGTTTGTGTGGTGTATTTGTTTACAGCTCGGAGGCGGCTGTGAGTTTGCCATGATGTGTGACATCATATACGCAGGAGAGAAGGCCCAGTTCGGACAGCCAGAGATTCTCCTGGGGACCATTCCAGGTAAGACACCAGGGTCACAGGGTCAGAACATGAACAAGCATAAGTTTTTATGTAACAGTTTTCAGCAAGGCCGATACAGGCTCTTGAAGATATTGCAAAGTAGTTGGATATCAATTGAGTCCCATTGACGTCAGTAAAGCATTATTATTACAGTATTATAGATAGCCTACTTAGATATTTAGTACAATTGTTGCCTGTAATTACAGATAAATACAGCACATAATCCCCAAATTTCATGTAATCATATAGAACTATTAGCCTTTTTCTTGATGTTCTGGATTTGATGTACAGCAAACTGAAGCTATCTGACTGGAGTGCAGGCAGTGATGTGTCAAATTGACAGAAATGGTTGGATATGGAAGTATGGACATGCTAGTAAATGAGTGAACTGTGTAGACAGTTAAGTGTGCCATAGTTCTACCTGGAAATAGTGGAGAATATGTCTTCTGGGTCTTGTGAAAATATCACGTAAACTACAGACAATTGACATGAAGATTTATTGTAGGATGTGTTATGTCTGGGTCCAGATTTACATAAACTGTATTTAGTTCTGAATCTGGATCAGTTAGCCATATTGGGCACCCAGGGAATAGCCTATCTCTTAGGCAGTGTGATATGGACAAAGGAGTGTACTGTCATAGATGTCTACTTTCCTCATTTGCAACCAACTAACTTGCTAACTGGTTAGCAACTTACCAACAGGTGGCTAACAGATTAGCAAGTATGATTTTGCAAAACGGACACCAGGTTGGTGCGTCTATAGAGGCAGTTTTGGGCCAGTATGAGGTGGTGTGTACGTAGCCTGACATAGCCCAACCATAATACTGCTGTTCATCCGTATTCATGGTCTGGAGGTTCTTTAACCTGACGCGATTATACTGCGGGGGGAGGGCATTCACTTCTGGTTTGAAACTATTGGACAGCTAGTCTAATCAGCTTCGCCTATTGGCTGGTAGACTCTCTACTGATGTAAACACGCCCCAGAGGACCGTGCCCAGACCATGATGCGTATGAACATTCGTATTATGGGCGGGCTATGTCAGGCTAGTGTGTACGGGGACCAGATGAATCTGTGAGAGACTGTTTGGGTGTAACGTGCACATAGGCCAATACTATATCACCCTTTGTGTTGTGTCATCATCACAAGCCTAGCTCTTATCTACCTCATCACCTTGAACTATAACTGTCCTTCAAATAGTGTGTGTGTTTCTGCTCATAACCTATGACTCCTAACCAAGTAGATTAACCTGAACTCTCACACACATCAGGTCACCTGAGCTCTTATCTGTGCAGGTAGGAGGTGGGGCGTGAAGACAAAGTAAAAACAAAAGTTATTTGGTAGTGGTCTATTTGGGTCTATAAATACAAGCAGCAGATTCAACAGGCTAGCTGGATTAGCCAGCACATGTGGTTAGCGATGCTCATCAAGCATTAAGGCCTTATCTGCAAAGAAGGGAGTGTATTTGCTCTGTGCATGTAGCTACTGAGGTGTGAGAAATGGAGTGAGATTGTGTAGATTGTCAGCCTATTCATGCAGTAATCTGAGGGTGGGGGGTGGTGGCCAAACTTTTCTGATTTGGGGGCCACATACTGACAAATCTAAGCTTTCAAGGACCACAATGAAGAGCACTATTTTTTTTTTTTATTTATTTTTTGAGAAAGAGCCACTGCGTTTTGATCAGAAAACCTGCAGGCTGACTAATGCTACACTGTTAAATTATGCTCTTGACATACACAAGTACAACGCAAGTACTGAACCTGAGATGTCTGATGGATATACAATATTATCACCCAGTGGAATGGAATACTGTTTGATACTGATTGGCTGCCAGGGTGTCTGTTATTTCTAGAGAACAGGACACCTGAGGCGTTGTTGGGTAAAAAAGTTTAACCAGCGTTCCATATCGATGCTCTTTAGAATGCAGCCTTGTGGATCTTATTTCATATGAAAATAGTACCCCAACTAAAACAGGTTAACTTCTTTTAAAACGGAGCCACATGTTTCTTTTATGTTTTAAACACTTGCTTACCATCTATATGTTTTAGTTGTGACCGGGTGATAGTTGCGACTGGGTGACTTGGCGGAGCAAACAGCTGTTTTTTTCCCCCGCCTCGTCCATTATTATCTTATATCGGGACACCTCGGTGGCCGTTATCCCTTACTTACATTATTAGAGTATATAACAACAGGCCACATGAACCTCTGGGCTGTAGTTTGGCCATCCCTGAACTAAGTTACTCACTGGTTAGCAACTACTACTGGTTAACATCCCTGAACTAAGTTACTGACTGGTTAGCACCCCTGAACTAAGTTACTTACTGGTTAGCAACTACTACTGGTTAGCATCCCTGAACTAAGTTACTTACTGGTTAGCAACTACTACTGGTTAGCATCCCTGAACTAAGTTACTGACTGGTTAGCACCCCTGAACTAAGTTACCGAGTGGTTAGCAGTCCTAACTTAGAAACATTCACCTGTGTGGTCTTTGGTTTTACCTGTGTGGTCTTTGGTCTTACCTGTGCGGCCTCTCTTGTCTTCTGTCCCCCGCAGGTGCTGGTGGCACGCAGAGACTGACCCGAGCCGTGGGGAAATCCCTCGCCATGGAGATGGTCCTGACTGGAGACCGCATCACAGCACAGGACGCCAAGCAAGCAGGTAGGCAGGCACTGGAGCATAACCACGCAGATCCACTCACCCACCATCCCAAACACATAATCACACCATCCCAGAGAAATGGACCCAAGATCTAATGACATCATTCCAGTGTCAGTAGATCTCAATATACTAGATCTCACTCTAACAGTATTGTCATGTGGAATAGCCTCCTTGACTTAGTGTTTTGAGCTCCAGTGGATTAAATTTCTGTGTAAAGCAGCGTTTATCAAACTGTGGGGAGAGATGTACAGGACACATGTATGCAGAAATTATTTCATTGCATTATTATAAGTTATGAGTTCTGGAAGTGACCTCTGGAACCGTATTATCAAATATCATGGAATACTGACCAAGATACAAAAACTTAATGAACGGTTGGACCTCTCGTTTTACCCTCTCAGGTGTTATCAAAGTCCTTTTAAGACAAGTTGAGACAAGTGATGTGTCTCCTCCTATAATAAAGTGTCCGGTATTATTAGAGAATCTGCTGTTGCTGGGCATTGCCCAGGAAAGATAAGCCACCTTTGTGACGGGCCCATGCCTGATGAGGCTGAGGCTGCATCTGCCCCAGTTATGCTTACTGTCTGTGCTGTGCCTCCAGTAGAGCTCCACTAGAGGGCGCCAGCATGAGTATCATTATTACTCCATTATAAACTTCAGTAACAAGCGGCTCAGAGCAAGGTCAAGTCAACAGCGTGTGAAGCCCACCCTGGGGCCCGGTCCTCCTCACCTCTCTCCCAGAGACGGGCTCAGCGCGGAGCTTAAGGACTCACCAATTCACAGGGAATCCTTAAGGCGGCCAATCCTAGCGTTCCTAATGGCTTGTTATGAGGTTGAAAGGTCACCCCAGTTATTTTGCCCTCGACCACCCATGGCCCCCCTCAAACTCCTCCACAAACCACCAACCCCCCCAAATTACACCCACCCCACCCCAAACCTCTCCCTGTCCCAGAACCCCCCCACCCCCCCAAGCCCAGGCGCCAGACCCCTGAATCCTCCTCTCCTCGGCCCCACCCTAAAACAACAAACTCTGGGGGTGAAGGAGAGAGCACCTCCCATAACTACCCCTTTCCCCCCCTGCGTAAGCCCTGTCTTGTTTTGGAACACCAGTGTGTGTGTGTGTGTGTGTGTGTGTGTGTGTGTGTGTGTGTGAGTGAGAGAGAGAGAGAGAAGAGTAACATTTGAACTGATGTGTCTAAACGTCTCGTGAGGAGAGGGTTTCCTGCTGACCATCTCATCAGAAGTGTGTGTGTGTGTGTGTGTGTGTGTGTGTGTGTGTGTGTGTGTGTGTGTGTGTGATATCTTCCAGGTCTCGTGAGTAAGGTATTCCCCGTAGACCAACTCGTCCCAGAGGCTATCAAGACCGCAGAGAAAATCGCTGGCAACTCAAAGCTGGTGTCAGCCATGGCCAAGGAGGCGGTTAACGCAGGTCGGTGAACAGCACTGTCATCAAATCATACAAACAACATACAAATAGCTAAATATAATTTAAATTGTTTATTATTAAAATATGTTTTTCTACTGTATGCCTTGGGAAGTTGCTTCCGCAGAACACCCAGTGATGTTTTCAGAGAGCAAAATAGAATTGTGGTTGTAGCGTAGCGGATAAGGAGCCCGGCTAGCGTAGCGGATAAGGAACCTGGTTAGCGTAGCGGATAAGGAACCTGGCTAGCGTAGCGGATAAGGAACCCGGCTAGCGTAGCGGATAAGGAACCCGGTTAGCGTAGCGGATAAGGAGCCCGGCTAGCGTAGCGGATAAGGAGCCCGGCTAGCGTAGCGGATAAGGAACCCGGCTAGCGTAGCGGATAAGGAACCCGGCTAGCGTAGCGGATAAGGAACCCGGCTAGCGTAGCGGATAAGGAACCTGGCTAGCGTGCTTGTAGCTGTCTGGAAATTGTGGCTTTGAACCCCGGCTGCCACTGCAGGGCCCTTCAGCAAGGCACTTAAACCCTAAGTGGGAGCACAAACAATATTAACAGTAATGGACATAAAAGAAGAGATACGCATAATATCAAGAGAAGAAAAATATAAAGTATATAGTACTGACCAAGTTTTTAAAAAAGGTAAATTACATTCAACATTAAGTAAACGGTGCAGGCCAGGATCAAAAAAGATGAAAGGTTTTGCTGAATTAATTCTAAAATTGACAAGGAGGAATGGGGTCATAGGAAACAGTCTGATTTCCATTTCTTTAGAAGCAGTTTCAAGTGCTAGAAATAAAAGTGAAATAAAAACGAGAAGCTTCATGTCTTTTTGGAAAAGGTTCCAATATGACGGAGCAGACTCCTTCAAAGCCATCCTCCCAAGCTCAGTCTGTGTGTGTAGAACTGTAAATATAAGTGTTGTTAGAATGCAACTAGCATACAGTAAGCTGTTATTCACTATCAGAAGATTAAAGTTGATACAGTAAATGTTTTTTAAAAAGTGTAAGTCACTTTGGATAAAAGCGTCTGCTAAATGCATAAATATATGAGATGAGATTCTGTTCCTCTTGTTCTTATTTCCACATAATTAACGCTCGCTCGGTATGTCTGGTTTTCAGCGTTCGAGTTGACGTTGGCTGAAGGAAATCGTCTGGAGAAGAGGCTTTTCCACGCCACCTTCGCCACGGTGAGTAGTCTGTCCATCTCACCTCGGATCGGGAATACTGTGTGTCTGTCTGGGATGGGATCGGGAACGCTTTGTGTGAGTGTTGGACACTTCTGACTGGAATTCTCTCCGTTCCGTTGCATTGCAGGACGACAGGAAAGAAGGGATGACTGCATTCGTTGAAAAGAGGAAAGCTGACTTCCAAGACAAGTAAAAGAAGTGGGGAGGAAAGTCATTGGATAAATGATTTTGGGTTGTGTAGTCCCTGCTATCACCCGGCTGGATGCTGAGAAAGAAGTGTGATGCCTTACTGAGGTTTGCTGCCCCACTAACTCATCTGAGGCCAGACCAGATGTGCTCGCAGTCTCCTTAACACACCACTACTGGGAAATCACACACACACACACACACACACACACACACACACACACACACTCACACACACTCCACTTCTCACACACCCACTCGCGTACAGTCACGTACATGTACACTCTTTCACGCGCAGACAGTTCTGATCAACACTGTTGTCTTTGCCTTCTCTTTCTTGAGCTCATCATGTTTTTGATACATTTTCCTTAAAGGAGCGTTTTTGTCTCTCTGAAGTGTTTGCTCAATAAAATGTAGGTTGTGTTACCAGAATTGTTTGGATTGATTTTTATCATTCAGTTAAGCAAATGTCACGTGGCGGCGCACATTTCCGTTACCAAGGCAAGGAAAGACATGTTCCCACACTAAAACTAAAACAACTAAAATAGGCTACAAACACCTATGGGTCTCAAGCACAACCGTTTTTTTTTTTTTTTTCTGAAGGGATTAAAGAAAAAGAAGAAAATACTGTATTTCCATCTACTGATCTATCATCAGTAGAATTTATCATAACGTGCAATTACAGAAGATAATGAGGCATAGTAAAAGGGGCAGTCATGGTTTCACACCTCATTAAGCACTGGGATGTTCTAGTCCAAAAACCTTTGGAGAACACTCTGAAAATCACTCCAAACACTGAGATGTTAAAAAAAAGAGAACAATATAGCAGAGATTGTCAGTGCTTGAACACAGCAGGCCAAAAGACTGAATAAATGTATAATGGGGGAAAACGGTCAAAGTGCACGCCATCTTTTACTGACGGTTCGCCCGAAGAACATGATGCGACACTAGATGTCGCCATAATCACAGTGGTATAATCACATCGCGCTGATAAGGCTTCGTGTCAAGCATTTTAGCGGCCGTTTTGCAGATTCACTGGTAAAGTGATACAACGGAATAATTCCCAAATTATATGTTAAAGCAGAAATCAATTGGCCTGTGTTAAAATCTGTTAGATTTATGGGAAATATTTTAAATGTTTCCCAATGTTTTTCGATATTGATCATAAATTGGCGAGATGCCCTACAGTTTAAATGACACGAAAACCTGTTGTCTTCTCTAAATGAGGCAAGTCATCTGCATGGCCTACACCATTCTCCTAATAA
The DNA here is from genome assembly GCA_027497455.2 of Sardinella longiceps. NCBI lineage: Eukaryota > Metazoa > Chordata > Actinopteri > Clupeiformes > Clupeidae > Sardinella > Sardinella longiceps. The sequence continues at coordinate 22,488,416 of JAODXP020000006.1, read as the reverse complement.
GGCTACTAGCCTACAGATTTAATTCTGACTCCGTTTTACAAATTAATCAACCCACGCTGAAACGTCCCAGCACTGTTATTTGATTTGGTTTAGGCTATATCAAAGACCACAGTTTAATGAATTGTCAAAATATGTGTTTTGTATATGTGTATGTGTATATTTATATGTGTAATTGTCAAAACATGTGTTTTACTAGCCCTTGCCATTAGGCTATTTTAATTTATGATTAAGGCCAGCTTTTTCTAATGAGGATTTCTCCAGTAAAAATGCCATTGCGTCTATCGGGAAACGGGGAGATTTGCTGTAATTTACCTGTCATTTAAAAGGTACAATTTTATAATCTATAGTTTTTTAGGCTAGGCCTACAGTATATCTTAAAATTTTAACGATGGTGCCTGAAGAAAAATAGCCTAGTTTTGAATAGATTGCAATTGGTGAATTTAATAGTTGAAATATTATCTTAATGTTCATTTAATGTGAACACCTTTGAAGACTAACTTTTCCTTTTTCTATGTTTCCATTGAACCATTTCTCCTAAGCACCCTTTCTTTCTGAAAAGGCTGTTGATTGTGTTGCAATTTTATGTGTTTTAAGGTAAATAATAAATGCGTAATTTACCAAGATTCGAAATAAATTGCGCAAATAAATTCCATGGCACCAATCCAAGTGAGCTGAATGCCAGAACATCACAATACCTACTTTTTTAGTCAAGAAATATTCGAGGCGTCTGGAAGAGAATGGGGCCATAGCTGATTTGATTAGGGAGGGGAGTTTTTTTCATTCCCATTCTATCATTTGAAGACACTTTCCTTCTATGATCTCTGCTTCTTCACACGGCGCCTCACTATATCTTCACAGGTCCATAGCCTAATTGATTTTTATTTTCATTCAGTATGCTCCCGGAGTGGCCATTCTTCCCAACCCTTGGAACAAAACTTCTGAAAAGGCCGAGAAAAAAACGTCTCCGTCCGCACCGCAGAGAGAGCACAAAGGTTCCCTTAAAGGGAGCAAAACAGTGGTTCCGCTTTGATGTCTATCCCCTGCTATCGAAAGGTCAAAATAATAAATGTAGACCCAATTGAGGCGCTCTGCGGAGACAAAGGGGGCAAAACGTTACATTCTGGCAGCCGCAGACCCTCATAGCGTGATAAACTCATTTCAAAAAGCAGAACCAAAGACAACGCAGCATGGCTCCCCGCTTAAAGAAAAGAGCTTTCAAACTGATCAGACAGTCTTGGCTCCTCCGAGCTTCTTTTCTTTTCCCCATCAGTCTCTCTCTCTCTCTCTCTCTCTCTCTCTCTCTCTCTCTCTCTCTCTCACACACACACACACACACACCACTTCTCCGCTCTTTCACTGACTTTTGGCGCAGCTGCTTTGGCGCGTCCATTGAGCCGAATAAAAGGAAATTTCCTCCAAACGAAATGAGCTGCACCTCATCACAGAGAGAGGAAAAGTCACTTGTCATTAACACTACCTGCACGTCCGCCGAGTTAAGTTAACTTGGAGCTCCCAGCAAGATTTGAGTATAGGGCCGCGTTTTTCAATCTCAGTGCTTCTTCCACTGCCCAAAATTCCAACGGTGCGCCTTAAGCGCGTATCTCCCCATCAAAGAGAGTGAGGCGAGGCGACTGGTTTTGATCACAGATGTTTTCATAATATGGCATTCCTGTCATCGGAGACAGTTCAACAGACAACATTGTGACTCGGAATCACATTTCAATCTGAGAGTGTCAAAAACAAACATTAAAAAAGTATTACAAATATTAGTAGTCACCAACATTGCATGAATATTGGCGCTCTTCATAAATTTTGTAAAATAAAATGTAATAATAAAACTGACAATTAAACTGATGAATAGTCTATATCATAATTTATGTCATATTTTGTGAAGTCAAGGCTGAGTATTTAGTACCGGCCATTTATATTTGTTTAATTTGTTCTTTATGCCTTTATCAGTTTATATTGTCTTATTTATGATTATTTATAAAATATTTAGTTCATCAACAATCCTATATTTTGTGTGTGTGTGTTTTTTTTTTTTTTTTTTGCAGTCAGCACAGTCATTCTAGCATGTTCAGAAGCAGTTCCTACTACATACAATAAGCGTGTCTTTCTTACTGTATGTTCTGACTTATTCAACTATAGCTCTATTCATTTAAGCCACATCCTCAAATCTTTTCACCATAATGCAGGCTATTACAGCATTTCTTGTTACCCAGTAAATGTAGGCTTAAGATTAACCAAGCCTACCCTGTCTGGTTGAACAGTTCTGACATATTTTTTTTTATTTTGTACCTTTTGTTAAGTTGACATGTTCAGTATACACTGGTGACATGAGGACATGACATGGCCATCTAACACCAAGTTCAGGCCACACGGTTTTAGAGAGTACTTCCAGGTCGGAGGGTCGGGGGAGCAGAGGAGGCCCTAAGTGAAGTTTTCTTCCATATTATTCCAGCCATCAACAGACAGGGTCAAGAGCTTGATTGAACGGCCACTTACCATAACCAAGTGTTTCTCATAACTCTCCCCGGGGAGTGGACTGTCCCTCATTATGTTTGGGCTGTAGGGATAGGCTACTCTATATCAGAGAGTTATAGCAAAATGTCTTTTTAAAATGTGGTTTGCATATTTAGGTTGCCTGCACATTAGCCATCTGGTCACAGAACTCAATATGTTTGACTAAAGTGAGCTTGGATATCATCACCATTATAAGAAGCTGTCATTGCTCTTAGGGAGGCCAGAATTACAAAGAGCACAGTTTGGCTGAATTATATTCACTATTCCCTAAGTTTTCCTTGTCAGTCGATCCTACTTGAAATGTGTCACCTTTTCACATAATATTTAATCCAGGTTAAGATCAGTCATGGAAACACTTGTGTTTACTTAAAACATGTTTAGTTAAAATTTAAAAGGTCACATGGGCGCTGATGCCAAACTTATAAAATTCACTGGACTCGGTTCTACTGTATTTCCGAATCCACGAATATTACCGAGGGCTAAAACGTCACCATCACGGAGCCTGTCAAAGAACCAATCATTGATCAGTAAGATCACGCTGCCTGCAGGTCCCTGTCAAAGAGTCTGGTGACAGCTCGCCTGCGCTGCTATGGTTGTGTTAAAAGGAATACCTTCTCTCCTGTCGCCAGAGCTTTTGTACGCTTTGGCTAAAATGGGGCATGGCGATGAACTTGGTAAGTAATGCACTGCACTGCAATGCGCAGATATAGGCTAGTCCTGACCTAAAGTCACGGTGCCAGCGTAAGCATATTAGCAAAGAAGCTATCGTTAGCATTGACTTAAAGGTCGCACAATTAAATACAATGTTGCAAGACAGAATTGTAACATTTTAACTTAGCCGAACAGGATGGGCATATGTTAAGTTGTAGGCTATCTGTCTTGGTAAGTCATTGTGATATAGACTTGGATAACGTTAGTTAAAAGTTCCTAAGGCAGCGACTTTAAAATACTTTGATAATAGACCATTCCTGGTTAATATTTAGGCTTCTGTGTTTTCATTGGGTTTGCCTGAAAATACTTACCCGGAAATTGCTGACACATTGTTACTCTTACTTTAGAGTAGAGTTCGTCGCTGTCATTTTATTATTTACCCATTGCATTCTTCCTTCTCCAGTACTAGCAGATGCCAACTTCCCTGTGTCTTCCGTGTGCAAATGCGGACCTATTGAGATCAGGGCTGACGGTACGTTGAGGATGAATTCCTGCATTCAACCGAGTGGCTTTGTGGCACATTTTCAAAACGAGAATTATTGTAGGCCTACTTTATCGCTTTGTTTTGTAATTGTGTGTGCGTCCTTGCAGGTCTACAAATTCCAGCGCTATTGGAAGCGATTTTGAAGCTTTTTCCTCTGGACACGTACGTGCGGAGTCCGGTAAGACCATTATACTTTTCGACAGCAGGTGTTTAGGTAGACTATTTGGCATAGTGACACAGGCCAACAGGTAGCTAGTGGCTTTACTAGGAGCACAATAATAGCTTTGTCAGTGAGGCATAGGTTATAATATATCTCAAAAGTTGCTCTCTGCACATTTTAGGCCCTGAAAATGTAAACACTTGTGGTAATTCAAGAATGCTTAGGAAAACAACATATACTGTAACAATACAAAATATTTGCGGGTTAGGCAGTACATTACTGTACATTGATAAGGCTATGACCTCCTAGTGGCCTGTAGTTAATTTAATTGAGTTGATCAAACATGTAAATAAACAATGTCTTATTGTTTGTTTATTTGTTTTAGTTCTTTGTACCTGCCCTCAGCACAGTGACTTAATCAAATCTATTCTATTGATGTAGGCCTATAGAGATTTGCAGCTCTTCAGTAGACCTACAGTACAGTATTTCTTAATCATTTAAAGGTTCCCTATGCAGGGTAGTCAAGTCCTTTGCTGTTTTCTCGGCTTGTGCCAGACTTACAGACATGACAGAATATTTTCTCTATACGGAGCTAGACCTACAGCTCCATGACACTCACCAGCCAAACGTTGCATTTTCTCAATCTACGTCTATATGCGTTGGTCGAGTTGGAAACAGCAAGCAAGCAGTCGACCCATAAAGTGTTGTAGGACCATCAAGTTAAATGACATTTTATGAAAACAAAAGCCACATATTGTATGTGACCTCTTATTGTTGTTGGCCATTGGAAGATTATTAACGGAGAGATGTGTGTAGACCTGCCCTAAGACTAACAAATATATGGACTTTTAAAAGCAGTACTGCTATATGGTAGAATGGTTTTCAGCTAGAGATGGATAATATGTTGCTTACTGATGGCTCTTTTTCAGTCACAGGTGAATATGTTGCTTACTGAGGGCTATTTTTTTCAGGCAGCTGTCATGGACTTAGTGGACAGCGATAAAGAGAGTGGACTTCAGACACCAGTCTGGACAACATACATCCAAATGATCAAACAGGCTGGATCACAGGTAGTGTGTGTGTGTGTGTGTGTGTGTGTGTGTGTGTATGTGTGTGCGTGTGTGTGTGTACTTGAATGATACACCTTGCACATGCCTGATAGGGCATAGCACAAAATATCCTTCTAAAAAATGTGTGTGTGTGTGGGTGTGGACGATAAGGATGACAGATTACACACGTCCCATAATTAATACCCATTCATCTACCTAAATAGTTTTATGTTAGAACATCCTTACAATTGTGTGTTTTTATTTCACACTAGTTCAAATCTGATTAAATGTTTACATGCAGGAGTGATTTTATTTTATGTTCACGCTATCAGGGTTTGCTTGTCTGACAGGGAAACATTTAATATACTATGACTTCAGATGGACTAACACAGTGCTCGATTTTAGTCAAACTAAAACAATGAGATATTCTCCACTTTGGTAGAAATGCAGTGAGTCTGTTGCTGTATAAATATGTTTATTAATGCTTGCTGTCATATGAATGTATTGAGTCTGTTGCTGTATAAATATGTTTATTAATGCTGTCATATGAATGTAGTGAGTGTGTTGCTGTGTAATTATGTGTATTAATGCTGTGTTGCCGTGTTTCTCTTCCTGTTAAAGGGCGGCCTTGAAACGGTGGAGAGATTCGCTTTTTATGAGCGATCCAAGAAAGCGTTTGCAGTCGTGGCAACGGGGTAAGATATTGCCAGTTGTTGAAAGTAATTTAAACATTACTGACTGATTAATTAGATCCTCACACATCTTTGTTTTGTCATTTTCCAGGGCTTAGTTACAGGGCTTAGTTATTATACAGTGCGGCTCTGTGTGTGTGTGCTTTCTTGAATTTTTTGTTTGACCTTGAATAAGACACTTTTCCTGGAACAATTTTTTAGTTCTGCAAAAGTCTGTGACTTGAACTGTATGACACTTTCTCTTTCCCTGTCCTGTCTACAGTACTTAACTCTGATTTTTCTTTTCTTCTCTCTCTTTCGCTTTTCTCTTTGTCTCTCCCTCTCTTCCTCCCTCCCTCGCTCTTCCAGGGAGACGGCACTGTATGGCAACCTGATCATAAAGAAAGGGGTGATTTCTCCAGGGGAACTGTGCTGAATCCTCGGCTGTCTGTCTCCTTCCTTCTTTCCTTCCCTCCCTGAAGAATCTTTATGGACCGCTGCTTGGGTGTGCACAAACTGCGCCTTATAAATACTTTACTAACACCCGAAGAGTTTATTGAACGCACTGGGAAGAAGATGACATCTCTCTCACACACACGCACACACATACATCTACAGAACACACACACTTATTCTCTCTCACATGCACACACACACACACACGCACACACACACACACACATGTACAGTACACACACTTTTCACACGCACAGTTGTAAGTGTGGAGGTTGATGAGCTGCTTTAGAAATGCGTTATAAATGTTCTGGTTTTTGGAATGTAATGTCAGCATCATGTGTGTGTGTGTGTGTGTGTGGGGGGGGGGGGGGCGTTAGATATGCGGCGGCTGTGGGAACACGCAGGGATCTGTAGCCGTAACCAAATACACAGCGCTCTCATGTTGCGATGTAATCACTCCATGAAGTAAGTGTGTGTGTGTGTGTGTGTGTGTGTTAGTGGGTGTGTGCACGTGTGTGTATATACAGTATGTGTGTGTGTTTGAGTGTGTGTTTGTGTGTGTATATACAGTATGTGTGTGCGTGTGTGTATGTGAGTGTGTGTGTGTGCACACGTGTGTTTGTGTGTGTATATACAGTATGTGATGCGTGTGTGTGCTTGTGGTGTGTGTGTGTGTGTCTCCATGGGCTCTCCGCCGGGAATGGCGGCTGTGTGGGAAGTGAATTAATGCGTTTGCTCAGTATGGGAAATTTATGAATGAGTATGGATCCCTGGGACACACACGGCTGAGTAGAGCTGTGGAAATGAATGCCAGATCCCAGTCTCTTGACACCAAAGTAGCAGACACCAAATATTATCAGAAGCTCGTCGACATCAATGGACTTCTCACATACTGTACGACACCCTCGGTGCTTAACTCCACTCGCTATCCTGTGTGAATTACATGGACCAAGGCACCATTAACATAATGAATGTATAATGTATAATGTATAATTTAAAATGGATTAACTGTCCATGATGGATTGTAAGGCTTTTTTTGTAAGTTGTTTTCTTTTTTTTTTTTTTTTAACTGTTTCTCAGTTATGTTGTATTTCACACTTCATTCACCTTTGTCAGATTTGTTTGACTGAAGAAAACAGTTGATTTATTTGATTTAAGATTTTTTTATTGTCAGGAAGAATTATAAATAAAAACATTTTTTTACAGGTTTATATCTCTCTCCTTTACTCTCCCTAATATACACACAAGAGCATCCAGTTGAGATGACTGGGGGTATTCCAAGAAGGCAGTTAAGATGCAAACCTGTAAGTTAAGCTGGAAGTAGTGGTAAATCTGGGTAAATTAAGCTGGAAGTAGTGGTAAATCTGGGTAAGTTAAGCTGGAAGTAGTGGTAAATCTGGGTAAATTAAGCTGGAAGTAGTGGTAAATCTCATAACAGAGGAGCCTCGATTCCTGATTCTCTTAATGTGGTTACAAAGCAAAGATCTGTGACAAGACGGGCTACAACATTCTAAAAACCTGCAACGTTCCAAAACTCCAAAACTGCAGTTTGACGTGAATCTTTTGAGACGGCTTTCAACTACCTGCGATTATTAATTCACACCGCCACAACTCTTCGTCTCTTCAGTCTGAATTGGGCTTTAACTAACTAATTAACTAAGCCAGCAGGCTCCTCTATTAGCAGGTTTATGACTTCCTCTACTGTAAGTTAACTTAGCCAGTTTGATCACTTAACCACCTACTTAGGATTACCCCCCCAGGACTGGATCATTATTTGTGATAGAACTCATCGAGGTCTTCCTCTGGGAAAGCATACCCCCTGTGGCCAGACATGGACACTGCGCCCTGGTCCACCTGCGGCTGGCTCTCCACGGGGCCTTGGCCCATGTTGCCATGGTAAAGGTCATCTAGGTCCACCTCCGCCTCGTCATAACGCCCCCTGTTGGAGTCTACCCCACCCACACCCTGCTCCAGCTCCAGGGGATCGCTCTCCTCCACTACCCACTGGGAAGCAGGCCCTGCTGGGTCGGGGAAGTTGTGGTAGACCTTATCCATGTCTGGTTCGGCCTGGTCGTACCTGGAACCGGACTCTGGGTCAGAGACTGGGAACACTGGGGCACCCTGAGCTGGCTGCTGCTGCTGCTGCTGTTGGCGCTGAGTCATCTGAGCTTCGGGCAGGTGGTACTGGGCATCGTGGTCCTCCTCGGGCATCTTTTGGGCATGGGCGTGGTGGGCACGGGTCTCCTCTACGGCCCGGCGACGGGACTCCTGCACGGCCTTCCAGATGAGCATGGAGGGGTCGATGTCCATGTCTAGGACGTCCATGTGCTCGGGAGGCTCCACCTCCTTCAGACCCAGCGGGAGTTTGCCATCATCTTCAGCCCTGAGACAGATACACACACATACACAGGTGAGCACTGATGTGTGTGTGTGTGTGTGTGTGTGTGTGTGTGTGTGTGTGTAAAATGGATGAATATAGACAGTTGTACTGTTTATGTACAGTATGTGTGTGTGTGTGTGTGTGTGTGTGTGTGCACCAAATGGGTGAGCATAGACAGTCATGTGTGTGTGTGTATCAAATGGGTGAGCATAGACAGTTGTGTATGTAGCATAAGTGAGCATACACAGTAGTGTGTGTGTGTGTGTACATGTGCCAAATGGGTGAGCATGCATAGTCATGTGTTTGGGTGTATCGAATGGGTGAGCATAGACAGTCGTGTGTGTGTGTGTGTGTATCGAATGGGTGAGAACAGACAGCTGTGTGTGTGTACCATAGGTGAGCGTACACAATCGTGTGTGTGTATGTTTGTGCCAAATTGGTGAGCACAGGCAGTCATGTGAGTGTTCTTGTGTGTCAATGGGGTAGTCATATACAGTTCTGTATGTGTACTGTATGCAGTGGGGTTGAGCAGTCCTGTGCATGGATGTGTGTGTGTGTGTGTGTGTGTGTGTGTGTGTGTGTGTGTGTGTGTGTGTGTGTGTGTGTGCCAGTGGGTTAGACGTAGACAGTATTTTGTGCAACTTTTATGTGTATGCAACTTTTATTTATGTGCAACTATTGTGAATCTAAAGAAGAGAAATCTATAGTGGATGTAGCAAAACATCCAGCTGTTTGTGTTGATGACACTGAGAGCTTGATTCAGCATCACATCACACTTGTCTATGATGTATTTAGTTGTGTGCAGTGATTTAACAGTAAGAATAACAGTAATCAGGGGGTGTGCTCTTCACTGTCTCTCTTAAAACTGAAACTAACTCAAAGACTAAAACAAGCAACGTGTGTGTGTGTGTGTGTGTGTGTGTGTGTGTCTATGCTACAAAGGAATTTGTAAGTGAAGCAACAACAAAAAAGACCTTCACCTTCAAGATTTACTTTTGTTTTGTTTGTTTTTTTTTCTAAATTATAATGGAACTAATCATGCGTTCAGTGACTATATTCCATTTGTTGAGCTATACACTTTTTTTTAAAAAAAAAGGTTTAAAGTTTACAGTTTAAAGGTTTAAAGTTTAGAGTACTTACATCACAGTTTCTTGGACTGCTCTGCCATCTACTTTCACCTGTAAAAACAGTCAAGACAGATGTCACCATGCCACACCTCTATATTTAATTTAATTTTTAACATTATTTGAAATCTTACTAATAATTTAATTTCTAAAAGCATTAGATGGCAAACATTTATCCAGCAATTTCACACCATACAGATATAGCAAAAAAAGATATAGCAAGAAAAAGGGAGACTGCAGCCTATGTTAGGCCGGTCCACTAATAAAAAATCTTCCAGGCCAGTTATCAAAATATTAAATCAACAAATTTATGACATATGAACAAAGGCATTCAAAGTAGCACATGATAAGACAAGATAAGAAAAGACAAAGACTATTATTTTCTGTTATCAATCTGGGGGGTCATGACATGTGTTCCTTAATAATAGCTGACAACAGCTCAATAGTTCATCAGAACAAACATTTTGTGAGAACAGTTAAATAATAATAATCTCCGCTATTTTATAACGAGGGCTTGTAGCTTTCTGATGGGCTACTGTGTAAACTAAGGCCTATCTGTAATGAATCTGTCAGTCAGAAACATGTGCGCAATCCCAAAACAATAAGCTTACGTAAGGCGATTGTTCTGTTGTGAATTCATTGGTGTAAACTTTGTGAATCTTTCTTCTCACACATCGACAATATCAACAAGTTTATATTTTAAAACGTTAGAGACCACAGTTTACACAATCTTACCCATATGCTGTGTGGCTTTGAAGAGGCCCCGTAAACCAACAGGGAAATTCCAACCAAAAGTGAAAACCTTGGAGAACAAAAACGTGATAATAAACATCCAAACAAAATAGGAAGTCAGAGAGAGAATCAAAACCATCCATAGTTATTGAGCAATTCAATAATGTACGAACTTAAAGACCGACAAAGAAACAAACAAACAAACAAAAACACCGTTCCAGACTATTTTCTATTTGTGCAGTTATGAGACAATAGGGAAGTGGTTTGTGTGTTTATATCCTCAGTCATTGAGCTCCTCGTCTCTAAAGGCATGGATGTAAAACTTTTAGCATGAAAACACAACACAAATAGAGATACTCACCTGAACATGACTGGCCCTCAAACGAATTCAGTAATGATTTCATGGTCACGCATACAACTGTTAAAGCAGTGTTCTTGTAATAAAAGAGAACAAAGGTCAGGTTTCCTTGCTCGACCGAGTCTTTGGACTCTGCGTATTTCTGCAGATAAAAATTTATGACACAACTGGTTGCATGAATAAAACTTGCGTTCCTTCTGCGCAATCAAATGCGTCCTGAGGTTGTAATCCAAAACGGCGCTGTGCGCACTTTCACTGACTGTTTCCAACATGTTTGTAACATGATGATTGTGAATACATTTCATATATTTTTGTCGTGACGCCGTCACGTAGCATATTTCATGATTGTTTTGCAAAAGGTTTTTTTTTTATTTGGTCCTGCTGGTGAGCTGCCTATCTACCCATTCAGCCTAACTACGCCGCACTCAACACCTCGACAAACTAGTCAATACACTTTCAGTGTTTTTTTTTTTGTTCACTCAAAAACAATCACCTTTATTTAGTTATTTATTTATGCTTTCTTATACATTCCCCCTCCGTCAGCGTCTTCCTTCGGTGAGGCTGACATGACAATCCATTTGGTTTAGAGCCGGCATTAAAACGTGGTTCATACACAGGATCCAGTGTCACAGTCGCCTCTTGTGGCTTTCGCTCTCAAATCAATCTACCTACAGTAGCCTGTAACACATTCGCAACGATGCAACCAATACGGACGGATCTGCAAAATACACGACATCACCAAGGTAACCAGACCAGATAAGACCAGAAAGCCCGTGCGGAGGAAACGTGTGGAGGTGCATCGCATACAGCTAGGATCGGAGAAACCCAGTAAGTCATTATTTGGCTTTCGCTAACCTCAGCGATATACAGCAAATATGACAAACGGTCATAATAAGTAGGTTTGCAGACTGCGTTACTGTTTCGCACAAATACCCTAAGCTAGCCTAGCCTAATCGCCTCCGACCACACATTCATGTTTGGCAACCAGCGACGGGATGTCTTGATTTAAAAGCGCAACGCAATTAACACTGACAGGAGATTTAGCGTTGGGCGCTTAGGGCAGAGGCAATAGTCTCCGGATGATTTTGATGTTCGTCATGCAGTCATTATGCAATGAATGGCTTATCCTGGACCGCTGCTTTGGCGACAGATAGGCTACAGGGATGCTGTCTGAGGTGCAGATATCAAAACCGATGACAATGAAACGCAGTAAATGGATTTTTCTTATATTTGTAAAAATTATTATCATAATCGTTATCCTCATTTTGCATCGTTACAGCGGTGGTTTGTGTTTTATTTTTTATTTTGTTTTCATGCAGCTCGTATGTGGATGTCTCGCTCGCGCTACCGCCCCGCCTGCTCCGCGTCTCCAGCTGTTGCTCGCGTCGCGTCAAGACGGCGCGTAAATTAGCCGCACCAGTCTGGTCCTCAGGTTTTGTGTAATAAGGCAGAAATGAGAGCGATTCGGTTCAGATGGCTTATATTGGGGCAAAGAGACGAGTTGTAGGTATTGTGGCAAAACAACTTTTTTTATTTTTTTTTTAAACCAATTGGTCTAGGTAAATCACATAGCACTTCAGAAAAAGATTTGCCTCTCTGGAAAATGTAGGCTACAATGTTGTGTTTATTTTCGGTTTAGACTTGGACCACATTACGGTGACTAAAAGCGCCCACACCTAGACTCAAATTTCTCAGATGCGAGCACGCACAGATTGAAGGCAGATGACTGCGGGGACGCAGTGGCCGTGCCAGACGCTCGCACTCACCACGCGTGACGCCTCAGAAACGGAACAACACAATTACGTTCCCTAATGAGGGCGACATCAGAGAGAGTGAAAAGTGTCGCATCACAAAGTTGCTATCTTTCTCCCAATTGTCCGTTTTTCTGCCAGAGTTTGGTCATCTAATAGCGAGCCCTGTCACATTTCTTAGGCAATGCATTTTGGACGCCTTGGCCTTGCAGCATCTGGACATGGACTTTGCAGATTAAATCATTCTTGGTTGTGATTGCTTTTAACACGTTTAGTCCTTAAGCCAAAGGGTTGGTCAGTATACCTGGGGACTAAGGCAGACAATGATTTTTGGAATAGCACCTTGGACTTAGAATTAATGCATTTGGATCACCTTGTTTATACCCACTATAATGTACAGGTATGAATACATAATATTTTAGGCCAATAGCGTAAAATGATTAACTAATCGATATCCCCATTAAGATAAAACATACATAACTTTTTTTGTATTTCAAGTCTCCAGAAATACTCTGAAACCACTGAAATATGCAATAATGTGCATTGCTATGGGATATGCTAGGTAGGCTTACAGTGCATCTCTTTAACCAAACAAAGTTTTTGTGAAAAGTCTGACTATGCTGAATGTGAAATGAAATGTTAAGATTTTACCTGTGTAATGTAAGCATTTCAATACAATACAAACTCTGTAGGACAATCTGTTCTCCAGTAGAATAAGGTGAGACTTGTTTCAGTGCATATTTAACCACAACAATGTTAGGCTGTTGGACTTGTTTTACCCTTCTTGTACTTGCCAACCTTCAGATAATATTAAAAAAATATGAGTTATGATAAACATATTTTAAATGACACTTCAGGAGACTTGCAATACTGTAATAATGTAAATAATAATAGCTTGCAATAATGTAAGTAATCAAATCAGTATGTAAGTAAATGTATTAACCCTGTTAACCTGTATTAAAATGGACATAAACAGGCTGATAGGCTATCCTCAATGCAATGCTATCGCATGTTTTCCAACTCAAGGGTGGCACAGCTATCCAAAAAACACAATGACACTTTCTGCCCCTGGGCCTGAGTGGTAGCCTACCAGTGGCCCAAAGTCGGGGGTCTGGCTCATGGAATGTTGTTGTTACGATGCTGTAGTGCTGTGGTTCTCAAACTTTTTCTGTCATTCCCCACTTTGGAAGGCAAATAATTTTGACGCCCCACCTGGAAGGCTCAATTTGCACACAATATCTCTGTGAGGAATACTTTGCGAGTACAGGATTTTTGTCAATGTTAGAATTTTCATGTTACTAATTGAAAGCCAAATTTATCTCAAACCCCTCATCACAGCAACTAGCAAACACCATTGGAAAGCTCTATTTACTGTCATATGCGCATATCTGAAGAATAGGTGTGAATTTGGGTGGCATGGTGCAGCCGTTGGTCGATTGCAAAGAGATGTCTCGCGCCCCACCTGCCATGTGTCTGCGCCCCACTAGTGGGGCCCGCCCCACAGTTTGAGAAACACTGATGTAGTGTAACAGGTTCCAGAGTGCTACCCATTGTTAGAAGATAACAGGACAACACCCACATACAGTAGGCTAGCTGAACACCCATCTGCCTGCAAGGAGTTGAACACGTGCCGCTATCAAAGCAGGTGTTTGCCCTCCTTTCCCCCATCCGTCTAAAGAAAAAGTTAGCAGTAACATCTCACACACTAACACAAGTGGGCCCAGGGCCTGTGTAGGCTTAGGGCTCCACACACCGCTTCCGACAGTGCGGAGCACTCTGCCTCCAACATTCGATTCCATTGTTAACAATGCAACCCCGCACACCAGCGCCGAACCCTTCCGCCGTCGGTTGTGAATTACGATGCAAGTCTATTTTGTCGGAGCTGCCCATTGACATCCAATGTTAATTTCACAGGCTACTGTGCTAGGTGCTAGGCGAAATTGTCTGATTCGAAAGTGCTCCGCAATGCTGTCGGAACCGGTGTGCGGCCGGCTTCAAAGGGGCTTTGATGCAAGTGGGTATTACAGTATCGGTGCTTCAATGTGCCTACATTGTCACTACAGTAGTGGTTCAAAGCAGCATGGTTTGAGACATAGTTATTATTATTACCTCCGCCAAGGAGGTTATGTTTTCGCCTGCGGCTGTGTGTCTCTGTACAGCGTAACTCAAAAAGTACTGCGCGGATTTGGATGAAATATATATCGGACATGTATATTGGGACAACTAAGAACTGGTTCAATTTTGGTGGTGATCGGTGATCCAGAACACGATATGGACTTTATATTGTGTCTGTGACCACATTGCCTTGGTGGAGGTATCCACACTCTATGAGTGCTTATCTAGTTTATCACAGCTAGTTATGTGCTATACTGTTGAAGATGATATATTGAATTGTATGGCATGTTTACCTCTGCCAAGGAGGTTATGTTTTCGCCGGCGTGTGTGTGTGTCCGTCTGTGTGTCTGTGTACAAGATAACTGGAAAAGTACTGCACGGATTTGGATGAAATTTTCGGACAACATGTGTATTGGGACAAGTAAGAACTGATTCGATTTTGGTGGCGATCGGTCACCCAGAACACCATCTGTGACCACATTGTCTTGGCGGAGGTCTGCGCTCTTGGAACGCTTTTCTAATTTTTATTTTAGGCTTGTGGTGAGTGTTTTTGTAGTGTGTTGATGTGTGTTGTGTGTATGCGTGTGTGTCGTGTGTTGATGTGTGTTGTGTGTTGCCTGTTGTGTGTAGGTGAACCATGGTGAAAGCAGGAGCAAGTGTGTGTGAGAAGAAGCAGAAGCGGCAGCTGCCGGAGGGGGACGGCTTTGATAACATCCCCCTGATGGGTGCACTCGAGGCGGGGAACCTTCAGCCGCCACTCCCTGACAAGGTGAGGGTGTGGTACTCTGATAACTCACATTATAAACTTACACTTAGACTGAACTTTATTGATCCCTTGGGATATCTCCTTCAAGGAAATTCAAGATTCCAGCTGCTCAGGACATTAACATACACACACACACACACACACACACACACACACACACACACACACACACACACACACACACACACACACACAAACACATACATTATACACTATAGAAATGGTAAAGTGCAGGGTTCAAAGTATAAAATAATATAATAGTGACTTTTTGACTTTTTGAGATATTGCACAAGCCCATGATTTTGCATGTAATCAACAATAATGTTGGATAATAAATAAGAATAATATTTTTTAAAGCATATTGCACAGTAAGATATGAAATACACATCAGTGTTGATATAGGGAGAAGTTATTTCAAAAGTCATTCAATTAGAATAGGGTTAGGGTGAATAATCAATGATCGATTATTTGTTTGTTAAGGCTTGTTCGAATAAAAATCCAAGCTTAATGAATAATCGTTTAAATCTTGCGCATTACAGCAGCTACATCTTCCGGTAGGCTATTGCGCAACAACGAGGAGAGATGAAGGAGGTTAGGAGGAGAATAGCAGTGTGGGAGCGTTTCTCAAGAAACATGGGCCTATGGCTTACAAAGTTCAATTCAAATACAGTGACACTGTATCTACCTACCAACGTCATTTAAAATGCGGTCCGATACCGGAGAAATGTTTCATGTTCTCGTATTAGCTAGTTTATGGCAAAAAGAAGTATGTAATGCATGTACCCCATGCTCACCCCAGTGAGGAGTTGTACAGTCTGATGGTGTGTAGAGAATCACTCTAATAATGGTCCTGTCTCTTCACACACACACACACACACACACACACACACACACACACACACACACACACACACACACCCACACACACACACACACACACACACACACACACAACACACACTCTCTCTCTCTCTCTCACACACACACACACACAGACACACACTCACTCGCACTCTCTCTCTCTCACACACACACACACACACACACACACACACACACAGACACACACTCACTCACACTTGTACTTTCACATGTACAAATAATAGCACCTAGTTCATACTATTGTTGTATAAGCTGTCTGTCTGCCTGCTACACCTACACTCCATACAAGACATTTCCTTTAAACAAGAGATCTCAGTGGTCTGTGCCATACGTATGTTGGTGCCCCAGTATCCTGGTAAAGATCATGGGATATTGACCAAGATAGAGTAATGTAATATTTTTCAATGGCAGCTAACTTGAATTGTTCCGGTCTATGCATTACGCACAATATAATCTTTTTTAATTTCATATGAGTATATGAGAACTCGACTTTGTCTACATAAAGGGAGATATTCCCCCATCCCCCTTTGCGAAAACAAAACAAGGAAACTAACGAATGTATGGACCTCTTGCTCCGCTTTTTCCCTCTCTTGCGAAACGGCAGGGAACATTAACAGAATGGGGCATGTCAAAACGAAACCAAATCGATTAGTTTTCGTTTTGACATGGCCCATTATGTTAGCGTTCCCTGCCATTTCGACATCTCGGCCTGCATTTCACAAAATTTGGTCATTGAGGTGCCAATTGCACTTAGCACTGTAACACAGCAGGGCTATGTGTGGATTTACTCCAGCTAATTCCTTTAAAATGGTCTATATTCCCTACAGGTGATTGTTACAACAACAGCTACACAGCAGCTTCAGCAGAAGAAGACCAGATTCCTCCCTGACGCCCCTACACTCACCAGGAAGCTGCCCAAAGGCCTCTCAGAGAGGGTCAAGGTATAGCAGACTATTCCATCTCAAGAAGGCCACACACTGGCTCCGTGTGTGTGTGTGTTTGCGTGTGTGTGTGTATGCGTGTGCGTGTAATGGATGCCAATTTGCCTGGACTAGCTGCCGGCAGTACGTGTAGATCCTCACAATCCTATCCCTTAAGAACACTTCTAACCACTGAGTTGGAAGCCTGGGCTTTGTAGTTGACGAGGTGGCAGGTTCGAGACCCGAGTGCGGTGCAAACAGCTCCGTCTACAGGATTATTCCATTTCCAACATTCTATTCCATTCCATTCCATTTTTCGATGCAAACACACACACAATCACTGACGTCTGCTGCCTGTTGACAGTGACAGTCATTGGTGATTCAACATAGCCTCGTGAGACTAAAATGATCTCGTGAGCTTCAGGTCTTTGTTCGCAGCTCAGTCTGGCTACTCTCCGTTGACGAGAATTTGGAGCAGGTTGCCAAACAAACGAACCACTCAGCGTTGGCTTTGAGGCGGGTTGAGATGTGTTGCAAAGGGAGGCGGGTCTAATGAACATGTACGCATGTTTGTATGTCATATGCTTCGTTGGTCTGATTGGTTGATTTGGCCCGTCTATCACCAACATAGGTGGTGATAGACAGATGCCTTATCCAATCAGCCAAAACTAAACTAACGAAAACTAAACTAACGAACCAAAACTACTTCAACGGATCGTACCCGGAATGGAGTTGCGGGAGCAAGTCCATCTGGCGGAGTCGGGTTAGATTCAACAGGCTACTATACTATGTTTGTTGCATGTAGTGCTTTGCGGGTGTACTGGGGCAAACAATACTGTCTTCACACATACACAGAACTACTAATACACAGCTTTACCACTTTACACTGCGCCAATGGACACCCAATGCAATTCACTAGTGGAGTTCATCTGTGTGTGTGTGTGTGTTTGTGGTGGTTATATGTAAGCAATATCACACAAGTGGGAGTGATGTTGTTAGCAGAATATCATCACTGGGTGTGGTTCGGCCGTAGGGCATGAAGCCGCAGGCTTATTTGATATTTATGGCTTATTTTATAGCATTACAATATCCTGTATAAACCCATTATAAACCTCTAAAAAACGTTTTTTTTTTGTTTACAATCTAATTCTACAGCAGGGTGGTTGCAGGAGTCTTGAAAGTAATGAAAAGAATGGAATTTTGGAATGCGCTTTGCAGGATGAGTGAATCAGAGCGTGGTAATATGTTTGCATGCATGTGTTGAAGTGTTTCTGGTGATGATAAGGGTGTGTGTTTGCCTGTGTGTGTGTGTGTGTGTGTAACAGTTCACAGGGCTCTTTGTTGCCATGGTGCTCCTGGCGAGCCTTCTGCTGTTGGTGATGTACAAGTCTCTGTGGCTGGACCAGATGAGATGCCCGGAAGGCTTTGTTTTTAAGGTGAGCTCACACACACACACTGTACTCTCTCTCTCTCTCTCTCTCTCTCTCTCTCTCTCTCTCTCTCAGTATTCCTCTATGCCCTCTATCTGTGACATTGCTGCAACAGATGGAAAAACGAGAAAGTTATTTTATTATTATTATTATTATTATTGTTGTTGTTGTTGTTGTTGTTGTTGTTGTTTTGGTGTTGTATAACAGAGGAATTGGAAATAGACATGGGCATGCAATACAACCTGCTAAAAAATCATGCATCTGATTAACTTAATTTCATTTTGCACTAATAACCCCTCACAATCTATTGCATCAGAAAACACACACACACACACACACACACACACACACACACACACACACACACACACACACACACACACACACACACACATACAGGTCGACAACATCTACACATAAACACTACTGTATGTCTGGACCCAACCACACATACTGTACTCACACCAGGCTCAGTCTTTACTCCTGAGTGGTCATTTAATCGTCTCACACACACACACACACACACACAATACATACATGGCCGACTGCGTTGTGTGTGTTTGCTGACTCTCTCTGAGTCCCAGACCACCCAACCACTCCAGAGGTCTTTATCAGATCGACCCCTCACATCACACACATACACACACACACACACACACAGACACACACACACACACACACACAGACACACACACAAACACACACACACACACACACACACACACACACACACACACACACACACACACACACACACACACACACACACACACACACACATCTGTCTCTATCAGATGGACCCCTCACATCTGAACACACTGATTCTGCTCCGCACCTTCTTAAGATCTTATAATCACGGCCTCGGGGGTTTGTGGTTTAGAAACACAACCCAGCCCCCCACAACTCCCTGAATATCATTCCCGGCTTTCGGAAGAAGACAGAATCCCACACGGAAAATCGAATGTGGATTGTCTTTAGGTCTTAAACCAAGCTGTAAACACGAAATCAGACTACACTCAGACCAGACTTTAAAGTGGATTCACACTGAATTCAGAAGAAACTCAAACCAGATTCAGTACAGATTTAGATTTCAGTTCTCCCTGCTGATAAGAATCCTGTAGTCAGGAATGCAGCCTTTGCAGGACCCATGCTAAGTAGTCTCTGTAGTCATGAATGCAGCCTTTGCAGGACCCATGCTAAGTAGTCTCTGTAGTCATGAATGCAGCCTTTGCAGGACCCATGCTAAGTAGTCTCTGTAGTCAGGAATGCAGCCTTTGCAGGACCCATGCTAAGTAGTCTCTGTAGTCATGAATGCAGCCTTTGCAGGACCCATGCTAAGTAGTCTCTGTAGTCAGGAATGCAGCCTTTGCAGGACCCATGCTAAGTACCCTCTGTAGGCATGCAGACTTTGCAGGACCCATGCTAAGTAGTCTCTGTAGTCAGGAATGCAGCCTTTGCAGGACCCATGCTAAGTGCTCTCTGTAGGCATGCAGACTTTGCAGGACTCATGCTAAGTAGTCTCTGTAGTCAGGAATGCAGCCTTTGCAGGACCCATGCTAAGTAGTCTCTGTAGTCATGAATGCAGCCTTTGCAGGACCCATGCTAAGTAGTCTCTGTAGTCAGGAATGCAGCCTTTGCAGGACTCATGCTAAGTACCCTCTGTAGTCAGGAATGCCACTTGTGGTATATTAGTTACCCTGGTTACCCGGGTTCCGTTCAGGAATGTGACCTGTGGGATGTTTCCACCAGGGGTTCTACCCTTAGAACCGATGATGCGGCACTGCTACATGCTGGTCCCGTCTCTCTCTCTCTCTCTCTCTCTCTCTCTCTCTCTCTCTCTCTCTCTCTCTCTCTCTCTCTCACACTCACACTCACACACACACACACACACACATACACACACAAACACAATCAGCAGGTTTTAGCTTCAGGAACTTTAAACATTGTTACTTTAAACCCCGCCCAGGATCACATGATCAATGGTCTAGCCAATCACAGCCAGTCACTTCTCTGGGTTGAGAGGCAGAGCATCCTCTCACAGGAATACAAGCATTTCATGTGTGTATCTAGGTCTATTGTATCTACATTCATGTTTGTGTGTGTGTGTGTGTGTGTGTGTGTGTGTGTGTGTGTTGATCCTCAGTCGCAGCATTGCACCCCTGAGGCGCGCCTTATGCACTCCGGCCAGCAGGGGGCAGTCTCTGCTCTGGGCCAGCAGCAAGCCAGCCTGTACTCTGCCCTCGCCCGCATGGGCCAGAGCAAGAGGCCCATGCCCGAGCTGCTGCCCTCCTCCTGGCTGCCAATCGTCAACGCCCTCAAGGAAGCCCAACTGGCCAATGAGGAGGCTGACCACGCCCACCAGTAAGAGCTGAGGGCCAATCAGAGAGCCCAGTGAGTGTTGGCAACCTGTTGAATTTGTTTTTTGTTGACAGGGGGGGAAAAACCACTACTGTACATGAAAAACAGTCTCTGACAAAATGTCCCTGAAGAGCACAGGTCCTCACGTGTGTGCATATGTGAGTATTTGTGTATGACAGGGTTTACATGGAAAAATGGCATCATTAGAGTCAAAGTAGAAACAAAAAGATCAGCTTAAATGTTACTTAATGTTAAGCACAATTTAAGACCAACAACCAGGGTGTGTTTAAAAGCTGTCTTTAAAATAGGCTAGGACAGGCTGCAGTACAACTGCAGAGCGTGTGATGACTGGATTTGAAATTGGTTTTGTCCTTATTTAATGTACAGATTTTCTCATCTAAACTACACAGACCGAGAGCAAATTCCTGTGTTATCATGAAAGAAACATTTGTCTGT
The DNA here is from genome assembly GCA_027497455.2 of Sardinella longiceps. Lineage (NCBI taxonomy): Eukaryota > Metazoa > Chordata > Actinopteri > Clupeiformes > Clupeidae > Sardinella > Sardinella longiceps. The sequence continues at coordinate 22,467,090 of JAODXP020000006.1, read as the reverse complement.
CTGTCTGTCTGTCTGTCAGGAGGCTCAAGGTCAACCAGAATGTCTTCTAATGTCCTCTAAAGCACAAGTCTGACTGCTGACTGTAAGCGTATTACCGGCGTGATCTTGTCTTGCTGGCTGCTACGAGAAACGCAGTGTTGAACTTCTTTTTGATAATCTATAAACGATAAACACTTAACACACCTCTATACTTACTGTATAAATGTTACTTTAGATTAGTTTGATGTGAACAATATTGCACTGTTTTGTATTATACCTGAATGTGAAATGTTACACAGAATTGTGTCTAATGGTTTTGTAGCCTATTTGTGGTTCAGATGCTTACAGACCCACCAGGAAAAGTATTTATGTTCACGCAGATATGTAGATGAAATGTTTCTTCAGTCAACATGTATTTCATACGCACTTGTGTAAACCTATTGAAAAACACACTTTGTTGAGTAGATTTGCTATGTATTAATTTTTTAATTTAATTGCAGTGAAACTATTTTAAACAAAGAAGCTCAGAATGGAACATTGCACTTTTATCATGTTAGTTTGCCAGTCAAGTTCCCAACATTATGATTGTCCACAGTGTTTAACTTCAAGCTTGCAGGATACTTATTACTAAAATAAATTAAGATAATAAAGAAAAAGTGTGAATGTGTTGTTATTGTTAGAAATGGAATGAGAGATTATTATTAGTAGTAGTAATAGTAGTAGTAGTACTAGTAGTAGTAGTAGTAGAGAAATAATGTGAAGAATTGTGAGAACTTTGTTGTGGTTGACTTAATTGTGCATATTGTATTGTGTCGGTGATTACCGATTCCTTATCAGGTTTTTTGGGGGGGGTTTGCAGCACTAGATGCAGCTCAAACATTTTAAAGTTATTACTTTCCTCAGTATCTGGTTCTGATGACTTGTGGTTGTGCATGGTACATTAGATGTCATTGACCAGTTCAGGTAGAAGGTTCAAAGGCCACCGCACACCGGCTCCGAAACAGTTTTGAGCAATCCTCCTCCAACATTCTATTCCATTGTTTTCAATGCAATCCCGCACACCAGGGCCGAACCCTTCCACGGTAGATTGTGAATTACGATTGAAGCATATTTTGTCGGAGCCGCCCATTGACATCCATGGTTAATTTAACAGGCTACTGTGCTAGGTGCTAGGTGAAATTGTCGGATTCGAAAGTGCTCCGCAATGCTAGCAGAGCCGGTGTGCGGACGGCTCAAGAGTGTAATGTTATGGCAAGTCATCTCTCCTTCTATACTATATCACTGTAGAACAGAATACTCAGTACAGTGTTTGTGTGTGTGTGTGTGTGTGTGTGTGTGTGTGTGTGTGAGAGAGAGAGAGAGAGAGGACTTTAATCTGGAGTTGGTGTAATAAAAGTCCTGACAAAAAGTATGAGAGAAAACCTGAGCAAAAGATCGAGAGAGAGAGAGAATGTGTTTCTCACCAGTGTGCACTTATGTTCATGGTTGTCAAGGGTGTTGTCATACATGTGTGTACATACTGTACACAATGAATCAATTTCCACCCAAAGCATTGCTAAATTGAATTATGAGTGTATGTATTTGTATAATTGAATTGATGATGCTTACTGTAAATTGTGTGTGTGTGTGTGTGTGTGTGTCTGTGTCTGTGTGTTTGTTGCAGTAAGTTTATGTTTGTCTTTCTCCCTAGAGTATATGACAGTATGTATATCTTAGCAAAGCCAGGATAAGTGTGCAAGAGAGAGTGTGTGTGTGTGTGATTTGTGAGTGCTCCTTGTTTGGCTATGTGCATGTGTGTGTGTTCTCCTTGTTTGGCTGTGTGTGTGTGTGTGTGTGTGTGTGTGTGTGTGTGTGGCTGTGTTTAATTAATCCGGCTCTGATGCTCATTTCCTCCTCTACACACTCCTTCCCGACTGACACTTGGCCTGAGGCACGGACATGAATGTGTGTGTGTGTGTGTGTGTGTGAGAGAGAGAGTGTGTGTATGTGTGTGTGTGAGAGAGAGAGTGAGTGTGTGTGTGTGTGTGAGAGAGAGAGACAGAGAGAGAGTGTGTGCGTGTTTAATGGACACAGTGAGGTAGACCTCATAGCTGATCAAGCCCCTTTACACACACACACTGCCAAAATGCTCAGGACCCTGGAGATGTGGGGAAGGATGAAGGCTGTGTGCGATTCTGAATGTGTGTGTGTGTGTGTGTGTGTGTGTGTGTGTGTGTGTGTGTGTGTGTGTGTGTGTGTGTGTGTAGCTAGAGTGTGTGAAAACCTAATCATTTTCATCACACTTGGCTGGTATGGAAGGAGGTGTTCAGGGTCGTGTTGAGCCACAGTGTGTATGTGTGTGTGTGTGTGTGTGTGCACATGCGTGTGTGTGTGTGTGTGTGCATGTGTGTGTGTCAGATAGAGGTGCAGCAGCGCTGCTTTTATCCTCCAGTCAGCGCTTTGGTTCCTTCTTGTTTCATCCGACTCCAGATCACCCACTCCCCTGCTGTCTACAAACACACACACATACGCACACACACACACACACACCCTTGCTTTATACACACACACACACACACACACACTTCCTTGCTGTCACACATACTCCCCTGCTGTCTACAAACACACACACATACACACACACACACACTCCTCCCTTGCTTTATTCACTCACACACATACACACACACTTCCTTGCTGTCTACAGACACACACACACACTCCCCTGCTGTCTACAGACACACACACACACACACACACACACACAAACACACTCCCTTGCAGTCTACACTCTCACACACACTCCCTTGCTGTCTACAGCCTCAGACAGGCCGAGGGTGGGAGTGTGTGTGTGTGTGTGTATGTGTGTGGGAGGGGGTCTGAACTAGAGAAAAGAGACAGCATGAGAGGGGGAGACAGAAAGAGAGAGAGAGAGGGAGAAAAGAGTTTAGAAGGGAGAGAGAAAAGAAAGGAAAGGAAGAACAGGGGGAGAGGGAGGAAGATAAAAATAAAAGAAAGTGTAGAGGTAAAAAAATTAAAATGAAGGTGTGAGAGAGAGGGGGGGGGGGCACTGTCCTTGGATCACATGACCTGTGCTATGCTGATGTCATTAATATCTCCTCAGTAACACTGCTGCCATGACAACCATCAATCACAGAATCACAACCCCTAACCCCCCCCCCTTCAACACTCACACTGTTCTAGTGCCATGGCAACTGTCGATCAAAGCCTGACTGTTGCCATGACTACTGTGTTCTGACTCGTTCACCTTTTTCAGGCCATCTCTCCAAAATCTCACACAACTTAGCATTCACACACACACACACACACACACACACACACACACACACACACACACACACACACACACACACACACACACACACACAACATACACACACACACCAGCTGGCAGCCCACACACAACCTGCTATTAGCATGCAGACAGAATGGCGTTACGGAGAAAAGAAAGTGAAGACAGAGAGAAAAGGAGAGGAAGAGAATAAGGGGATAAGAGAGGAAGAGAAGAGGAGGAGAATAGAGAGACAGACAGAGAAAAAAAAGGACAGGAGAGAAACAAAGAGAGAGGAGAAGAAGAGAATGAAGAGACAGACAGAGAAAAGAAAGAGCCAGACAGACAAAAAAGGAGAGAAGGAACAGAATGGAGAGACAGAGAAGAATAGAGTGCATAAACTGAGGAAGAGGAGAAAAGAGGAATTGAAAGATGAGGAGAGGAGAAAAAGAGGAGATGAAAAACAAAGAGGGGAGACTATGAAAGTATGAGACAAGAAATTAGGGTAGGAGACAGAGAGAGACGAGAGGAGAGGAGAAGAGAGAGAGAGAGAGAGAGGAGGCCTCCCCAGTTCCCTGGCCTGAAAGAAAGGAGAGAGAAAAAAGAGGATAAGAGAGAAAAAGGAGAGGAGGAAAACGGATAGCCAGACAGAGAAAAAAGGAGAGAAGGAACAGAATGGAGAGACAGAGAAGAATAGAGTGCATAAACTGAGGAGGAGGAAGAAGAGAAAAGAGGAGGACTCCTGCCGCTCCCCAGTGCCCTGTCCTGAAAGAAAGGAGAGAGGAAAAGAATGGAGAGACAGACAGAGAAAAGGAGAAAAGAATAGAGTGCATAAACTGTGGAGGAGAAAAGAGGAGGACTCCCACCACTCCTCAGTTCCCAGTTTTCTGTCCACAGGGCCGTCGCAACAGGACCGGCGAACCAGGCTGAAAGGGGCCCCCAAGATTGACTGTTTAATCATTTTAGTTGTTTAGTAGGTGGTGTTTTTCAACAAAAAAATATTTTAAACTGCAGTTAGTACAATACAAATAATAATATTGAAGATGTTTGAAGATTATAACACTGTGGTTCACCTAGGTATTTATGGCGGGTGAAGGGCCCCCGTGTCCTGTTTGCTTGGGGCCCCCTAAGTACCTAGAAATAGCCCTGCCTGTCCTGTCGGCGGCGGCGGTGAGAACGCTAAGGGCTGTGTGTCTGTGAGGGCTGAGGGGGGATCAGCACTGCCTTTCATCTGCTAATGAATGAGGTGAAGCTCCCAACAGCCGCCCCTGATCTGGATACAGCGCTTGAGCCGCCTAGATTTACTAGCGGCTTTGCTGGGGATCCACAGGCAGGTCATGACCGTTCAGCCACGCATTTCTCACCCGGCCTGCCTGCCTGCCTGCCTGCCTGCCTGTCTGCCTGGAGATGATAGCGGCTATGCTACGCTATCGCTACGCTATTGCTATGTGGTGCTGCTATGCCGCGTTTGCTTGCTTAAGAACAGAAAACAAATGGCATTAGCAAGGGTGCTTAAGCTGGGACCCGATGAACTGATATTAGCAGCGCTGGGCTTTGCAGAAGCGCTTGGAGCTACAAACACGGCAGTTGCTGCAGAGGAGGAGGAATGGGGCAACGTGAGAGAGGGAGAGAGAGAGAGAGAGGGAGGGAGAGGGAAAGAGGGAAAAAGAGAGGGAGAAAGGGAGAGCGCCCAGGCCTAATTAGGGCTGCTAAAGAGGCACGCATGAATCTCGGTGTGTTTGCATAAGAGTCATCAACTGCGAGTGATGCATTATGAGGGGCCCAGGCTACTCCCTTTCACAAACACTCTGCGCCTCTTTGATTTGATCCCATTTGCTCATAAAATGTAAACCTGGATTTATTTTCCTTGGTTCGCCGCCCGAGCTCCCACTGAGAAAACGAAAACGCCGCTCTGCTCTGCTCTGCTGAGCCGCGCCAGGA
>JAODXP020000006.1:22454399-22456899 GCA_027497455.2 Sardinella longiceps | reverse complement strand
TTTGATAATTAATTAGGCTACTAAGGGTTATCTGACAGGAGGAACTCCTTAGAAGTTTGAAGTTGTCCTCTCCTTCAGTGTGTGTGTGTGTGTGTGTGTGTGTTGTAGCTTTGTAGGATTGAGTATGTGTGGGCATAGATGTAGTGTAATTTACTCTTAAATTCAAATCTCTCTCCCTCTGTCTCTCTCAGTACGTATGTAGGTGAGTGTTTTTGAGTGTGATTGTGTCTGTGAGTACACAGTAGTAGTGTACTCTACATGATTGTTTATGTGTGTTTGTGTACATGTAAATAAAAATGTTTGTTTGTGTGTATGCCAGTGTTTGTGTGTGTGTGTGTGTGTGTGTGTGTGTGTGTGTGTGTGTGTGTGTAGTGGGCTTTTGGCTGTTCTCCAGCCATGCCTGAGCCATAAATGGGAAACAGTGGCAGTCGGGCGCACCGCTAACTTCCTGCTCCGCTTCAGGGATGTGTGTGTGTGTGTGTGTGTGTGTCAGTGAGTGCGTACCACTAACTTCCTCCTCCTCTTCAGGGATGGCTCCACGTCGTCTGCCCCTATCTACGCGCCCCAATATTGGATCCATGTGTGCCTCTGCTTTGGGTGACTGCTGGGGGGGCACCCTGTGTGTGTGTGTGTGTGTGTGTGTGTGTGTGAGAGAGAGAGAGAGAGAGAGAGAGAGCTCCCTCTGTGCTCATCGTTGCCCCCTAGAGGCCACAGGTCACACACACACACACACACACACACACTCATTCACAAACACACACACAAGCACACACACACACACACACACACACACACCTAGTATGACCTAACCCCGTGTTGTTTTGAAGTTTGTGGGTTTCATGTTTTCTGAGCCATGATTGGCACGCTATGCTATACAAGAGCACAAGAGGGGACTCCACATAAACACAGCGAGAGTGAGAGAGAGAGAGAGAGAGAGAGAGAGAGAGAGAGTGAGAGAGAGAGAGAGAGAGAGAGAGAGAGAGAGAGAGAGAGAGAGAGATACGTTATGCTATACAAGAGCACAAGAGGGGACTCCACATAAACACAGCGAGAGTGAGAGAGAGAGTATCATACTGTCCTGATAGAATGGCCTGAGAGAGAGAGAGAGAGAGAGAGAGAGAGAACTCCACATAAACACAGTGAGACCTCTTACTGTCCTGATAGAATGGCCTGAGAGAGAGAGAGAGAGAGAGAGAGAGAGAGAGAACTCCACACAAACACAGTGAACCCTCATACTCTATTTTCTGCTAGAATGGCCTGAGAGAGAGAGAGAGAGAGAGAGAGAGAGAGAGAATGAAGAAGAAAAGTGAGAACCTAACAGACAAAAAGGAAAAGAGAATACTGTTGGCGTACATAAACCATCCCAGTTCTCCTCTCTGCCTTCTCTCTGAAAAGCGAGAGAGAGAGAGAGAGAAGAAGGAGAAAAAGAAGAAGTCGTAGTAGTAGTAGTAGAAGAAGAAGAAGAGGCATAACTGACTGGAAAAGAGAATAATACTGGACATAAACAATCCCAGTAGTCTCTCTGAAAAGCTAGAGGGAGTGGGAGAGAAAGAAGAAGAAGAAGAAGAAGAAGAAGAAGAAGAAGAAGAAGAACTGCTAGAAAAAAGAAAAAGAGAATACTGGATATAAACAATCATCCCAGTTCTCCTCTCTTCCTTCTCTCTGGAAAGTTCCACATATCAGATAAGAAATAAATGACATACAGATACAGTATAGTATACAAATATAATAATGTTGTACATATAAATATGATAGATATTATTATATACTACAGAATATAAACATAATATAAATGTAATATAGTACATGCAAATATAATACATAATATTTGAACACGTATAAAATGTATAGGAGAATGAGCAGAATCTTGGGGTTGATCTCTAAGTTAATTTTGCTATTTACCATTTTAAATAAAAATCACATTTCTATATTTCTTGTGGTAGCCAAATTGGCCTCAAGTGTCCAGCATCGGTGGCAAAGTTAGGATGTTTGAAAGTGTTAATGGTTTGTGTGAACTCTGCCTCTCAGAGGAGGGTAGAGTCACTTTGGAGGTCAATGGGCTTGCAGCAGGGTGGCTACGGAGCAGTATGGATGTCTTTGGTGTGTGTGTGTGTGTGTGTGTGTGTGTGTGTGTGTGTGTGTGTGAGTGAGTGAGTGTGTGTGTCTGTGTGTGTGTGCGTGTTTGTGAGCTCTCTCTCTCTGTGTGTGCGTGTGTGTGTGTGAGCTGTGTTTGTGTGTGTGTGTGTGTGTTTGTGTGTGTGTGTGTGTGGTCACATGGTAGTGTGACATGACAGCTGCATTTCTTGCATCCTCTAGGGAACATTACAAAAATGAAGGCGTGAATTATTCACCTGGGCGGTGCTGTGCTGTGCTGTGCTGTGTTGTGTTGTGTTGTGGGGATGGCAAGAGGTCTTGTTCTTATTTTGCACATTTGCCAGAAGGCAGGAAGGTAGGGAGAAATAAAACTAGTGTGGTTAAATGACATTTCTTTATGGTATAA
>JAODXP020000006.1:22445859-22454299 GCA_027497455.2 Sardinella longiceps | reverse complement strand
TGGGTAAGAAGAATACCTGATCCACTTAAGATAAGATAAGATAAGATAAGATAAGATAAGATAAGCCTTTATTGTCTCTGAAGTAGAGAAATTTGTCTTGGGCATGAGAGCAAGCAGTATTTTGTCTGATATCAAAATTCTGGCCTATGTTACTACTATCACAGTGGTGGCATGGTAGATTCGGTAGTTCGGACGAACATTTATTTTTGTTTTTTTCTTACTTTAAGATGCAGCCTTGATTTGTTACTTTTACTCACAGAAAGAACTCAGAAAAGTTACTGAAGAGACTTAATTGTTGTTTATTAATGATATCATGTTTATTTGTCTATATCATGTAGTATTTGGACAGGACCAGGAATTAGGAGCTGAGTTAAAGAAAAGTACCGGAGTGAATTCAAGCATAGCCCTGTTGAAAGAGCTTTCTAAATGCGCTAGTTAGCGAGTGGAACAAAATAATTTGGTACAGCACAGACCGAACGCAAACACAGAAGCGAACAGGCACTTTACACTGAATCAATGGGACCTGACTATTGGAAACTGAAAGTAAGATTTGGGGTTACATTGAATCAATGTAAAGTGTTTCGCGTTTGCGTTAGGTCTACAGTAATTTCCCGCATATAAGCCGCATTGTGTATAAGCCGCAGGACAGCGTTTTATGCAGGTTAAAAAAAACAAAACCATATTAACACCATATTAACTGCCCCCCTGTTTTAACCTCATAGTGGAAGAAATTTCGCAAAATCAATGTATAAGCCGCGGCTAATAGTCGGAAAATTACGGTATGCTGTTCGAAATTCTTTCATTTCATGCGAAATATATTGCTATTAGAAGGCTCGTGCAGCAGGGCTATGCTTGAATTCACTCCGGTATTTTCTTTTAACCTACAGTACACTATTCACCTTATTCAGCGGGTAAACATGGGCGCTGCCATGACGATTGTCATTCAACATCCGGTCTAGCAACGCATTGACTTAGCGTTGTGATATTTGGTGTTTTAACGGTCTAATATAAGTGGTCTTATTATGAAGTTGTGCTCACTACATCCATCAATATAGTTAGAACAGTTCGTCGCCAGATGAAAAATTATGTTTTCAGCAGTAAAAAGTGTGTTTCTACGGCTACAATAAGGAGTTTTGTGATCGTGGTATTTCATGAAAATTACGTTGATTTGAATGAGAGGCAGCGTCTAACGGAAGTTTCAAGACAATCGGAGGGCAAACGCGGAAGAAAAAAGACGAAAAGGGGCGGGGCTGCATAAGGTGAATACTGGGTAGCACTTAATAATAACGGTCCTCTATACAGTAAAGGGCTGTTAATTAGCATACTAACATCAGTAAGAAGTGAAATGGAAAGTTAGTGATTTCAATCAGTAAGATGGCTTAATTCCATGAAGTTTTTCCATTTCATCATTTAGCCAAAACAAACTGTAAACTAACAGTTAAGTAACTAATTAACTAATCTGTGAAATAAGCTATCTAATATCCATTTATAGAAGACGGTTAGCCTATTATTATAAAGTGCTACACTATACTGCATTGCTGCGGAATTCATTCCAGAACAATCCGGCATAAGAGCCAGATGCACTGTGGAGCCCATTATTCTACTAACTCCAGCCGGAGAGTCCCCTAGCCAAGGACAAATGCTACTAACATACACGCTAACGGGACCTGATGGCTCTGCTAATATCTAATCATATCCTGTGTACACAGCTTGCCTGGGACAAGCCGGAGCTCTGGTTTGCGTTTGATCCTTTTGTTCCCGTGTAATGTATTCAAACAAAGAGCACATTTGTACTGTATGTTGTGTCCTGGTCTGTGTCTACTCTTTCCTTCATTTAAGCGGGTGAGCAAGTTGGAAAACACAAATAATTTAGATCGTATGACTGAACCCTGGCTGCAGGAGTGGAGCGGAGCGGAGGAGTGGAGCGGAGTGGAGGAGTCCTCTCTCCTTTCTCCTTCCCTTCCTTCCTTCCCTCTGGACTGGGCCACGTCCCCACAGCAAGGCAATCACAAAATTATTTAACATGGGGACCTTTTTTTCCTGGAGCCTGAACCCCGTGTCTTTAAGAACCATTAAATCAATTCAATCAGTTTATTTCATTGCTTGGCACAGGGGTTCACAAAGCCATGACGTTTATGAGTAAACAACCAACCCAGATGGAAACACTGCAACCCCCCCTAACCCCCCTCTGCCCCCCCTTTCCCCTCTTGCGACCTTGTCACGAAAGGCCCTTTCTTTCATTGTTAGTTTAGTCTGACCTCGTTGGGAAGCACAAATATTGTCATTAGTTACAGACCAAATCCCTTAATGGTATCCTGCAATTAAGCCAGGGCTAATATGGTAATAGCGCTAACGAACACCGGGAGACTCTGGGGCTGGATGATGGCTGGTGTTGCCCGGGTCGGATGGGGTCCATTTGGGCTGATTCTGGTCCTGGGCTGGGCTGGGCTGTGCTGGTTCTGGGCCTGGCTGGGCTGGGCTGCGGTGGGCTGGTTTCACTTAGGCTATAGCACAGCACAGCCCAGGCCCTAATTTGGGTCCAGACAGGGGAAAATGAGAGCCAGGTCCGTTTGGATAGGAGCAGGCCTGACGACGGCAGAGCAGCAGGGATCACTGGAGCGCTTTAATTTCTGTTTTGTTTTCGGCAATTATCAGCCCTCTCTCTCTCTCTCTCCCTCGCTTTTTCACTCTCTCTGCCCCCTCTCTTCCTCACTCTCTCTCTGCTCTCTCTCCGCTCTCTCTTTCACCCTCCCTCGCTCTTTCACTCTCTCTCTGATCTCTCTCCCTCTCTCGTTCTTCCACTCTCTCTCTCTCTCTCATCTTTGCTCTTTCTATCTATCTGCTCTTTCCCTCTCCCTCGTTTCTTTTCTCTCTCTCTCTCTCTCTCTCTCTCCTTGCTCTCTGCTCTTTTTCTTCTCTTTCTTTCTCTCTCCCTTTTCGTGCCCCCACACACCCTTCTCCTCTTTCCCTTCCACCTCTCATTTTCTTTCTCTCTCTTCTCTCAATATTATTTTATACCTCACCCCCACTTTCTCTCTCTCTCTTCCCTTACTCTCCCTCACTCTCTACTCCTGTCCTTGATCATTTCACCACTCTCTCTCTTTCTCTCTCTCTCTCTCTCTCTCTCACTTCTCTTACTCTACTCCTGTCCTTGATCAGCTTTCATTTCACCACCACTCTCTCTCTCTCTCTCTCTCTCTCTCTCTCTCTTCCTTCCTCACTCTCTCTCTGTCTCTCTCTCCTTCCTTCCTCACTCTTTTTTAGTCTTCTCTCCGTCATTCCTTCAACCCCCCCAACTGATCCCGTCCTGTCTGAGGCCAGGCCGTCTCAGGTGTGTGTCCAAAGCCGCCGCTGATTTTTCCATGTGGGATTGGGAGGGGAGGTGTGTGTGTGTGTGTGTGTGTGTGTGTGTGTGTGTGTGTGTGTGTGTGTGTGTGTGTGTGTGTGTGTGTGTGAGGGAGTCACTGGCACGTCACGGCAGAGGACACGGACACGCTCAGCATTAGCCGCCCGCTTCTAGAAATATCCATGATGTCAGCCATGAGCGGGAGGGAGGACCCAGAGGAGACCTGTGTGTGTATGTGAGTGTGTGTGTGTGTGTGTGTGTGTGTGGGTGTGTGTGTGTGTGTGTGTGTGTGTGTGTGTTAGCTCGGGTTACCTGAACTGAGCACAGGACTTGGAAGATGTGTTTGGAGTGGACTGTGTTTGGACTGCAGTGTTGTGTTGTCCACTATGTGGACAGTGTTGTGTTAAGTAAGGGATAACTGCAGACGAGGTGACCGGTTCTACAGAAATAATGGCTTGGCGAAGTAACTCCATCTCTGCGCTGTGCGTGTCGCCGGAGTTCTAAACTTTACCTCGCCATTATTTCTGTAGAACTGGTCATCTCGTCTGCCATTATCCCTTACTTAACATAACACTGTCCACAACACTGTTATCCCGCTTATCTCCCATTTATATTTATCTCTCGTATTTTTAAAGAAGCGCATAGAACGTAAAAGAAACATGCAAACTTCAATTTAAAAGAAGTTAACCTGCTCGGTTTGGGTACTACTTTCAGTTGAAAGTAGATCTACAAGGCTGCTATAGTTACTATTCTAAAAGGCATTCATATGGAACGGGGATCAGTTATGAGATTAGTTATTTTTGGAACTACTTCCAAAGTAGCCAGTTATCCGAGAATAATGGTCACCCATCAGCCAATCAGAGAAGAGAATGGCGTTCTGAAGGGAGATAATCACTATTATAAGGCCAGTGTGCTCCATAATCCATGTTTAGATCACAGCTTGGCCTCCCGAGACCTCAGGCTTTATTATATACGTTGGTGTTTGAGTTTGCGGCCATTTCCGGGGTCACCTCCAGTCCATTTTAGGGGTCACTTTCAATTAGGAGTTCTTTTCAAACCACATTGGTGTTTAGAATAGTTTAGAATAGTTTCTTATTTAAATGCATGTGAGGCCATTTCTTATTGAAATGCATTTTTACGTAAGACTATGTTCACACAGCATATACCGTATTGGTGTCTGACAGAAGTGTTAAAGGTCAGGTCATTGGCTGTTAGAGTTTATAGGCTTAGTTCTAGGCAGTTCCATGAGGTTAGCTTCTATCACATCACACCAACTCCTCCATGTACTCTCGTTTGAGTCAAGGTATTTTAGTTTAAAAACCCTTTACTTCATCCGGTTGAGGTTAGTTCTAGGCAGTTCTATAGGGATAGTTCTTGGCCGTTGATGGGGTTAGTTCTAGGCAGTGTTAAGCCTTAAAGTGAAAGTTCTGCATAGTCAAGCATAGTCGCTATGTAATGCAGTCGGAAGGCTTGTGCAGCAGAGATGTGCTTGAATCATCCGAACTTCCGGCTTTAGTGTAGGACAATGTTTAATTTTAAGTTTCAAGTTTGATAAGTTGCACCGATTTAGTGTTTTATTCAATAGGCTGAACTTCTTTTAACTTTCAAAGCAAGACTAGTTTGGCCATTTATACTCATTTTCCACCTATTTTCTAAAGCCTGAATTACGGTCCTGAGTCACATCATCTGCGTCAGAGCATTTGTGTGCACGTTATACCCTTCGCCAGACGGGCACCTCCAACATTTTTAACTGCACTTTGAAGTGAAGCCGACCGCAAGAGGAAATGACACAGACCACAAGAGCTATGATTGGTTGAGTTTGTCTACCCGCTTTGTTTTGTTTGTGTGTATTACAGCCCCTTTGTAAATAATTTAAAACATCCTTTTGAATTCAGTGGCAGGATTTCCCATTTGTACTGTGAGAATATTAGAATCGAATTTCCTGTTCTTGCTCAAAAAACGACCAAAGAATTCCAACACTAGGAGACCCGTTGCTGGACCATTTGGTTATAGTGTTGGGTGGTTATAGTGTTACAGTAAGGTGCTGGGTTGTGGTGTTGAATTAGTGAATATTGGGTTGACTAGTTCTTACCTCACTCACGTCAGATCATGCGCTACGTAACTTTCGTAAGGCACTTCCGCGCAACGATCTGATGTTGAAGCCCATCAGAGAGATTTCAAGCCATTATTCTCTAACCGGACCAATCAGGGCCGCTAGCTGCTGTAGAGGGTGTGACGTAGCGAATAAGCAACTGTTTTGAATCCAACCAATCCAACAAACGTAACCAGCGTCATCGGTTGGTTTCGATGTGGTTGGCTGCAGTGTACGTCAATTAAATTGATGGACAAGCCGTTTGCCCAGTTAGATTCAAGGATTTCTGGCTCCTGAAATATCTCGTCTATCGCTGAATATCAGATGAACGCGCGTAGCGCTACATCTGACGTGAGTGAGGTAAGACTAGTTCACCCAATAGGATTGTTTGATAGTGAGTGCTATAAGTTATGTTAATGAGTATGTTTGGCCTGGCAGCTAGCCATGGTTCTAGGATGTCATCAGCAGAGATCAAGTGTGAGTGATGTCTGCTGGCACCCCCCTATGGATAAGGGAGAATTGCCTTGTTTTATTACATGTAAATTGTAATGAAATGGAGGAGATAGGGGAGGAGGAGGGAAGCTTGGAATGCTGGGGCGCGTGACAGTAGGCTGGTAAGGAGCAGGGCCGTCGCAACAAGGCAGGCAAACCAGGCAATTGCCTGGGGCCCCAGGCTGAAAGGCCCCCCAAGATTGACTGTTTAATCATTTTAGTAGTTATGTTGGTGGTGTTTTTCAACAAAAAATGACTTTAAACTGGAGTTAGACAACTGTACAATACAATAATTATATTGATGACGTTTGAAAATTATAACAATGTGGTTCATGTAAGTATTTATGGGGAGTGAAGGGCCCCCATGTCCTGTTTGCTGGGCCCCTAAGTACCTTGAAACGGCCCTGGTAAGGAGGGTTGAATGTCCTAAATACGGAAGTGGGTGATGGCTGTCAATCAATCCTTTAGGCTCGTCCTGAACTATGTTTAATAAAACAACATTTGTAGTGTTGAGGTGTTGGGGTTGTCGTGTTACAGTAAATCAGTGAATGTTGGGGTGTAGTGTTGAGCTGTCAATGTGTTGGGCTGTATTTGGGATGTGTTGGGGTGTAGTGTTGAGCTGTCGAGGTGTTTGGCTGTTTACTGTAGTGTTTGGGATGTGTTGGGGTGTAGTGTTGAGCTGTCAAGGTGTTGAGCTGTATTTGGGATTTGTTGCGGTGTAGTGTTGAGCTGTCGAGGTGTTGGGCTGTGTAGTGTAGTGTTGAGCTGTCGGGGTGTGTTTGGGGTGTGTGTGGGGGATGTGTTGGGGTGCTATGCTGGTTGTGTCTTCTAGAACTCTAAAACCACACAGTGAATCCGTCTCCCCAGCAACCACAGTATTGGTTAGGACACCCCATCCATCACAACACTCCTCACCACACAGCGCCTCTGGTGACGTGTGTGTGTGTGTGTGTGTGTGTGTGTGTGTGTGTGTGTGTGTGTGTGTGTGTCTCTGTGTGTGTGTGTGTGTGTGTGTCTCTGTGTGTGTGTGTGTGTGTGTTTGTGTCTCTGTGTGTGTGTGTGTGTGTTTGTGTGTGTGTGTGTGTGTGTGTTTGTGTCTCTCTGTGTGTGTGTGTGTGTCTCTGTGTGTGTGTGTGTGTGTGTTTGTGTCTCTCTGTGTGTGTGTGTGTGTGTGTGTGTGTGTGTGTTTGTGTCTGTGTGTGTGTGTGTGTGTGTGTGTGCCTATGTGTGTGTGTGTCTCTGTGTGTGTGTGTGTGTGTGTGTGTGTGTGTGTGTGTGTCTCTCTGTGTGTGTGTGTGTGTGTGTGTGTGTGTGTGTGTGTGTGTGTTAGAAAGTTTCCCATGGTACTGCTCACCAAAAAAAAAAAAAACCTCCATGCACCCCCCTTCTCCAGACTAGGCCAATTAAACCACATAGTAATCAACACCCATCATCCTGTCCTCATCGTGTGTGTGTGTGTGTGTGTGTGTGTGTGTGTGTGTGTGTGCGTGTGTGTGTGTGTGTGCGTGTGCGTGCACGTGTGTGTGTGTCTGTGAACCTGAACAGGGCCGTTAAACAAGCAGCTAAATCGTTTAGACCTGTCGGCTCCTCTCTTCTCCATAAGTGTGTGTGTGTAAGAGTGTCTGTGTATGTGTGTGTGTGTGTGTGTGTGTGTGTGTGTGTGTGTGTGTGTGTGTGTGTGTGTATGTGTGTGAGAGCGTGTGTGTGTGTGTGTCTAAGTTTGTGTGTGTGTGTGCTTGCGTGTGCAGGCCTATAAAGTGTGTGTGTGACTGAGACCTGTCAGCGCGTCAGCAGCAGCGCTGCGTTGGCACAGTAGGTTCCGACACCATCACGCTGTCGGGTCGGGTCTCGGGCGCTCGCTCGCTCGCGGGCATGCGGACCACACTGGCCCTGGCGAGCCAAGAATAAATTGTCTGTCTGTAAGTATTTAAAAGCAGCATTACACTGTGATTTATGCCCCGAGAGCACAACGCACAACGGCCCACAACATTTTCCAAGTGTTGCAGCTTGCAGCAATTTAAATTATATGGGGGGAAACCACCAAAGCGAATATTTGAGCATGTTCCCATATCGAAATTGATATATTTATATGGATTAATTTGGCTCAAAGGGGCAGTTATAAATTGCTGGAGCTATCTGGAGACCAGCGTCCCTTTAACAGCAGACATTTTGCAGATTCAACACCGGAGTCAGCGGGACTCAGGCCATAGCTGGCATTGGAGGGATAACTCCAGCTTGTTCCAATAACACAATCTGATCCAGAGTGCACTTACATATTTATACTTTTCAAGTTATATACCAGAATATATTATATTATATTATATTATATTATATTCATTTATAACATATATTTATTTATTTATATTAGGCTATATATATATTGGAAGTGATATTTAGCAGTAAATCGCCAGTTCTTGTTACTGTGGCTTTGTTGAGCCAGGTATGTGTGGTAACTGTTTTATAAATGCAATAAGCCCCTTGAGTCGGCCTACAGTATGTTCTATAACTCA
>JAODXP020000006.1:22423359-22428359 GCA_027497455.2 Sardinella longiceps | reverse complement strand
TATGGTCATTTTTACAACTAACCAATCAATGTCACTGCACATTGTTTTGAGAGTTGGAATAAAGAAGAAAACTACAGATTTGAATCCAGCCACAACTCTCTCCCTTATCCTATGATCATCAGTTAATGTTATCTACAACGAAAATCCTTTTTTAAATGAAATGCACTTCAGTGTTCCCGCATTTATCACTACCAACGGAACATTATCCTTCGACAACATAAAAACTCGCACCAATTATGACACATTCCGCCCGGAGCATCCAAATCGTCCGTTGGAGTCATTAGGGCTCATCATTGCACTTAAGTGGCGGGCTGCGGATTGTAGTTTGTGGTTTAAAGCTGACAACGAACGTCTCAAACTATGTTCTTCTGGCTCGCAAAAATGCTCGACATTCAAGTAGGGGTTGATGGGCGCTCATTTCTCAGCATTTCTTCAGCGCAGAGCAAGTTCCATTCGGTGCGGTAGGCTATTTGACGCGATCCATCACTGAGAGAGATGTGCCGTCCTTGCTGTCAAATATCTTGACTTGAAGCCTTCTGAGCTGTCATAAAACAGTGGATTGAATGAGAATTTGTACACGAATAGCACACACAGATGCACTTGAGTAACCTTGCAAATGAGAAAGCTTTATGAGAACATCATGTTTTTCTTTTTTCATATTGTCATCTGTTCTAGGCCTATATCTTCTGAAATATTAGGAATGGATCTTGTGGACACTTTTCCTTAGTGATTAGGCTATCTGACTTCTGATTATAGATTTCTGTAACCTGTCAATATCAGGGATTCTTACAATTTCAATCCATATTCATATAATTCCAAATATCTAATGTTAACGTCTAGAGTTAACAATCAGGGGTCAGAGGCCTTTCAGGCAGTTCGAGGCAGTCTGCTACACTTTGACATTTTTAAGTATTTCACCTAACTAAAACCTTTTATGCAAAAGTGACATATATTATTACATTCTATAAGATATCAATAAAAACAATATTAGAGTAAAGTGACTGTAATGCACTTAAGCACAATAACCTGGCCAACGGGACCAAACCACTGGTGCATGATGGCTCACTGGAGGGCTGTACTCTATGTGAAGGATCATTAAGACAGGGTTAGGGACAGGGAGACAAGGAAGGAGGGGCAGAGACCAAAGGGAAGAGGTTAGAGGGAGACGTCTGTCATGTCACATGGCGTCGAGTCTCCTCTGATGTTGATATTCTACAGGAAGACTTTTAGGGATCGAGGGGGGAGGAGAGGAAGAGTGGAGAAGAAAGAAAGGGGGATAAAGGAGAAGATATGGGAACGAAGGAAAGAAGGGAGAGAGAGCGGAGGAAAAGATGGAACGACAAGAGTAAAGGTGCTAATGGCTGGGACACTGGAATATATTCTGTGTAATAGTCTATGACAGCTATACCACATGCACATGATAGCCAAGCAGGCATGGACTGGCCATAGGGCATACAGGGCAATGCCCGGTGGGCCGATGGTCATTTTTGGGCCGAGCTGTCATTTACTCATAATTTTCATAAAGGATATTGGGCAACTTCAATTAAATCTCTCATATTCATGCATTATGTCCAACTTACAGTATTACTTTAGCTAGACACAACATTACTATTATTGAATAAAATCATGGTGGGCCGCCATGGCCAAAAATGCCCGGGCCACTTTTTGGTCCCAGTCCGGCCCTGTAGCCATGCAAGTACAGACATATGTTGGTGCTTGTGGACACATAGTCCAATAAACTGGTGACATAAGAAAAGATGAAGAGTCGTTGTTATTATGAGTTATAAGTTAGTTTGTGTTACTTTTTGCTACTTAGTTTTAGATTCCATTTGACTCTCAATACTGTGTGTGAGTGTGGAGGAGGAAAGAGGTGTGTGTGTGTGTGTGTGTGTGTGTGTGTGTGTGTGTGTGTCTGTGTGTGTGTTTTGAAAAACACAGGAGAAAAGAAGCAGTAGAGAAGAAGAGAGGAGAGAGGAGAGGATGAGAAAAAAGGGAAGAGAAGAAGAGAGGAGTGGAGGATGAAAAAGACAGGAGAAGAGGAGGAAAGAGAAAAGAAGAAGAGAGGAGTGGAGGATGAAAAAGACAGGAGAAGAGGAGGAAAGAGAAAAGAAGAAGAGAGGAGTGGAGGATGAAAAAGACAGAAGAGGAGGCAAGAGACAAGAAGAAGAGAGGAGTGGAGGATGAAACAGACAGGAGAAGAGGAGGAAAGACAAAGAAGAAGAGAGGAGTGGGCAACCAGAGCAGCATGAGCGAGAGACACATGGTCAGCACTCTGTCAGGTGAAGCCACACACACACACACACACACACACACACACACACATTGTGGATGACTGAATAGGCGACTCTAGGCCCCCTGCTAAGGCCACTGCCTGCCAGCTGGACTGCCCTCTGACCCTGTCACACACACACACACACACACACACACACACACACACACACACACACACACACACACACACACACACAATAGAAAATCATCACCACCACAGGCTCCCACAGACTGAAAGAAACACTCTCAGGAGGGTGCGGAGTCACGTCTTTCCTATGGGCCCAGACAGGATACACACACACACACACACACACACACACACACACACACACACACACACATGCACTCGCTCAAGCACAAAAGCAAAGCAGAGACATACTCTCAAAATTACATTGCTGCCCCCTCCACCCCCAAACAGTTTTGACTGTTTACAAACATTTTGTGAGACTAGACTACATTTAAACACACACTAATTCACAATGCACAATGCCCAACAATAAACACACACCATTCAAGCGGAGCTGTGACAATACATTCCAGTGAAAGCCAGCATTTAAAACTGAATGTGAGCTAACCATTTCTCTTTGGGAGAACCACCTCTTTGCTCCAGAGAGTATCATTTTGTGTACAGCGCTGATACACATGAAAACAAACAAATAAACAAACAAACAAACAAACAAACAAACAAACAGAAACGACAAACAATACTGTTGTAAACTGAAAATACAGTACAGTGCAGTATAGGGGGGCAAGTATTACTGTAATACAGCATATAGTATTGGCATGTTTTTAAAGCAGATTTAGCACTAGAGTTACAGTAAGAGTTGATGTGTAAAGTTAAAGGGCTACATCCTAAATATTATCTGAATTGTTATAGGCCTATGCAGTAACAACCAATTTCAAAGGACAAAATTCGTAGGCTATTTAATACAGGCCTAATAAATAAGAAATGAGAATAAGAAATAAGACATTGTATAAAGTAATTTTTATGATGTAATTTGGAGATTTCCTTTCCAATCTGGCTACTGCGGCTCTTTTTGCCATTTATGACAGAAGTGCTGCAATTATTTGCTTTTGAGGTTTTAGTTTGATAGTTTTACAGGTTTAAGCTTCTGGGACGTTTAGTTACAGGATTTAGAAACCGTGCCTCTAAAGTGTCTCTTAGTGAACTCCAAACTAGACGCATTAGCCAGAACTAAAGTGGAGGAGCTGTGTTGCCACGGTGAGCGGGTTCTGGAATGCAGCAGGGAACGGACTCTACCAGCAGCAGCACCGCCCCACCTTCCATGAGCCAGACAGCAAGCTGGGCTGAACACTGGAGCCCATCACGCCAGAGGGCAGCCCCCTGAGTCTATGTGCTATACTCCCTACCTACAGGGGGCAGTCTTTCAAATGGAGTGTCCAATACACTGACACAAACAAGCCTTGTCAAACATGAGCTGTGTAAACAAATATTTTCCCCTCAGGAGAAAGTTTGTTTTCCATTTGCTGCATAAGGAAAAAAGCACAGGAGACAAAAGGAGAGAAGTTGTGGACCAACCAAAGCAAGGAAGAACTGGTTGGTGTGGTCAGATGCAATGGCCTCTAAAAGCCATTTGCAATGAATTTACTGAAATATTTTATATCATTTCGATAAACCCTATTACCATTCCCACTCTAATGGAATTGTGTTGGCCTGATTTTTGTTTAAGTACTTGATAACTGTGTTGGTTTTTCACTTGATAAAATTGAATTGAATTGCAGTTTCACTGCGATTACCTGGAAATAATTATTAAAACAACTTATTTATTTATTTATTTATTTATTTTTTAGAAAATGGATTTAGAGGCTTTTGCATTTAAACTTTTCAAATAAAGATCAACACCAGTGGCGTTTGCAAGGTCTTACCTCCATTAAAGGTAGCTTAACAACTTGTGGTGAACACACACTGGTTTCACTCTTAAAATTAAAGGACTCTCAAAGCACTTTTTAAGGTTCTTCTCTTCGCCACACTTGCGGAACCCATAGTGGAGCTTACAGGAACTCTTTTATGTAAATAATACATTAGTTCTCTGAAGATCTTTGAAGGACACATGAGGCTTCCTGTAAAGGTTCCTCATTTTGGGCTCCACCTTTATAAGAGTCTCAAGTATCCTTCAAAGATCTTCAGAGAACTAATGTAGGCTATTCTTTTAAAAGGGTTCCTGACAGGTCCCTTGGGAGTTCCACCAGTGTGGCAAAATAAGGAACCTTAAAATGTGCTTTGAGTATCCTTTAATTTCAAGAGTGTTTGAGTATCCTTTAATTTCAAGAGTGTTTGAGTATCCTTTAATTTCAAAAGTGTTTGTTCATGTTTTGGAGGTCGTACCCCCTGCTAGATGAGACAGCCTCAGGGGAGAAGCGTTTCTGTGATGGGTGGACATGGGCAGTGGTCAGTTTCTACTGGTTTAAGTGCAGCCTCTTTGGCCCAACAGAGGCAACGAAAGGAAGCCGAACTGAACAGACGTCATTCATTACAGTGACTCCTTTGAAGTCAGTCGGTGTGTGTGTGTGTGTGCCTATCTGAAGTCTCTCCCTGTCACTGATAGGACAGGCAGTCATCTGTGACCCAAATCAAGGTAGAATACGGCAGACTATGGCAGACCATTATCACTATCAGGGCTCAAGGGGGCCAGGAGGAACTAGCTGTCAGATTGGGACAGATTCTGAGTGTTTCTCAAAGTCGAGGAAGCATGCTTGGAAGGCTGCTT
>JAODXP020000006.1:22410859-22415859 GCA_027497455.2 Sardinella longiceps | reverse complement strand
GCACAAAGTGATTAATAGCCAGATAGCTGGCTAACTAATATGTCTGCCTTCCCAAAATTCATTTATCATAAAAAATCACTTGAACCTGTAACAATAACTAGTCGCTAAATATACTTAAAATATACTTTCACAATGCAATGTGGTGTTTTTAGAAAGCAAACACTGTACATTGTAAAGATGTAAATATGACAGAGCATGAATTGGCATATACAGTATCAAACTTGGTATTTGTGTTGCCAGTAGTGCTGTAGTCTACACAGTGAGTGCGGACAGAGGGAAGTGCAGGGAGTTGTAATATGATCATATCATGATCAAGAGGCATGGATTTGTTTTCTATAAGGAGTCAGTAGGTCTGGTATAGTGGGATCAGGGAGAGGTTGAGCTAGCCTGACATAGCCAGCCCATAATACTGCTGTTCATCCGTATTCATGGTCTGGATGTTCTTTTAACCTGACATGATTATGGGGGGGGGGGGGGGGGCATTCAGTTCTGGTTCTAAACGATTGGACAGCTCGTTTAATCAGCTTCGCTTAATTGGCCAGTTGTCTCTCAACCGATGTAAACCCTCCCCAGAAGACCATCTCCAGATCATGGATAAGGTTGAGCGGTTGAGGGCTGCATTGTCCTTATTAGAGATCCTGTAGATCCCTTCGAAAATGAGGCTCTTCATCTCAAAGGGCTCTCCTCAAAACAATAAACTTTCAATAAGAAGCATTAAACATCTTATTGATTGCACACAAGCACCGGCTGGATCTGTAGGGAGGCTCTCCCTCAACTCCCTGTGCCCTCTCCTCACTGCTGCTCCATTGACCTGATGGGTCCACCTGCATGCCACGAGGCTCTCTCATTGCCATTTATGTACTTCATATCGGTACTCTCTCTCTCTCTCTCTCTCTCTCTGGGTCCAGTTTGGTCCTGGATCAGAATTGACCAAAGGTTCCCCCCCAAAAATGTTGCCCCATGGGGTCAGTGTCTCTGTCTCTTCCAAAACGACAGATCTATTTTTAAACCTCTTCTTCCCCATTCAAACAAACAGCCACTTAAAACGCCTGGCGGGGCCTTGGAAGAAGAGATGGAGGGAGGGAGAGAGAGAGAGATGGAGGGAGAGATGTAAGGAGGGAGAGAGAGAGAGATGGAAGGAAAGATGGGGGGGGCGGAGGGGTGGAAGGAGAGATTGAAAGAGGGGTGACCCTTGCTTTTCTTTTTTGACTCCTTCTCTCTTCTTGTTATTTGGGCTCCTCTGTAGCATGTTATTCCAAGTTATTCCAATATCTTTGCCGACTCGGGGTGTGGGAAAGGCTCCTGCAGGGAAGTGTGTGTGTGTGTGTGTGTGTGTGTGTGTGTGTGTGTGTGTGTGTGTGTGTGCCAGTGTAGGGCCCCTATGGGCCGGCCGCCCCCCCACTGGGGCTTCACACTATAATTGGGCCGGTGCCACTGAACCCTGCAGGCTCCTCAGATCAATGATCAGCGTCAGCGCCGGAGCGCTAGCAGTGGCCCCGAGAGTACACACACACACACACACACACACACACACACACACACACACACACACACACACACACACACACACACACACACACACACACACACACACATACAGATTCTTGCACACAGGCACACACACACACAGATTCCTGCACACACACATTCTTGCACACACACACATACACAACACTCTCTTACTCACACACACTCTCTTTCATATACATATAACTTCATCTAACTTATTCTTTGTGTTTTGCACACACAACCACATACACACCTACCCTCTTTCTCAATAACCCACATACATGCACATACACATACACACACACACACACACACACACACACACACACACACACACACACACACACACACACACACACACACACACACTCCAGGGCTATTTCCCATCACCTCTCTTCCTCCATCTACCTGGTCTTTCTCTCTCTCTCTGTCTCTCTCTCTCTCTCCATCTCTCTCTCTCTCTCTCTCTCTCTCTCCATCTCTCTCTCCCTCACTCTCTCTCTTCTGACTTCCTCCTCCTTTTCTACTTCACTTCAGTTGTTTTCCTCTTCTCTTCTTCTCTACACACACACACATACACCCCCCGCCACACACACACACACACACACACACACACACACAGGGAGGGTGGGGCTCCCAGTATGGCAGCCGCCAGACAGGCGCTGTGAGTTATCCAGGGTCAGTGTGTGTCTCCTCTGGTCTCATACAGCCCTAAGGAGGCCTCTCTCTCTCTCTCTCTCTCTCCCTCACTCTCTCTCTCTCTCCCCGTATCTCTCTGTGTATCTCTCTCTCTCTCTCTCTCTCTTCGTATGTCTCTGTGTATCTCTCTCTCTCTACCCGTATCTCTCTCTCTCTCTCCCATATCTCTCTCTCTCTCTCTCTCTCTCTCTCTCCCATACTCTCTCTCTCTCTCTCTCTCTCTCCCCGTATCTCTCTCTCTCTCTCTCCCCCGTATCTCTCTGTGTATCTCTCTCTCTCTCCCATATATATCTCTCTCTCTCTCTCTCTCTCCCATATCTCTCTCTCTCTCTCTCTCTCTCTCCCATATCTCTCTCTCTCTCTCTCTCTCTCTCTCTCCCCATATCTCTCTCTATCTCTCTCTCCCATATCTCTCTCTCTCTCTCTCTCCCATATCTCTCTCTCTCTCTCTCTCTCTCTCTCCCATATCTCTCTCTCTCTCTCTCTCCCGTATCTCTCTCTCTCTCTCTCTCTCTCTCTCTCTCTCAAATTCAAATTCAAATTCAAGTTTGCTTTATTGGCATGACTGTAGACATTCACAATATTGCCAAAGCATAAAATAGATTACAATAAAATAAAAAGTAAAAAGTTTTTTTTTTTTTTTTTTTTAAGGGGAAAAAAAGTAATAAGGAATAATAATATAAGGAATAATAATTTTAAAAGATTCACAATATTGCCAACACATAAAATGATAGATGACAATAAAATTTTTTTTTTTTTTTTTTTAAAGAAAAAAATAAAAATAAAGAAGAAAGTGACAGATAAGAAGTAAAGTATGAAAGAGGGGAAAAAAGAGCTATGAGAGAGGAATGTGTGATAAATGTATAAAGAATACAAATCAGTAAAATGGTATGAGGAGGTGGTTTCACTGGATTGAGGTCATATACCGCTATGTCTTCTTTTATGACATGCAAGTACGTATTTTGCAGCAGGTAGAGCTGTCTCTTTAATCTCCCCTAAAATATATTTTAGTTTCCCCTCATTTGTCTGTGTTGCCATCTCTGGGCAAATGTGGTTGACTTTTGTGTTAAAGTCATGTCTGAGGTCTGTATACAGATTACACTCAGTTAGAAAGTGGAGTTCTGTCTCCACTGCACCTTGATCGCAGTGAGGGCATAGCCTGTCTTCTCTAGGCAGCCATGATTTTTTTCGCCTTCCACACTCTATGGCCAGTTTGTGGTCACTGAGCCTATACATTGTCAATGTTTTGGAAAGTTTTTTGTCTTTTAATAATGTTAGATATGGGGCCAATTTGTAATCGTGATTAAGGGTCAAATAGCATTGAAGTTTATGTTGTGATTTAGTGGTTTGGTTCCAATATGAAATATAATTGTCTTTCTCTGTGTTTATAATTTTATTTGGGTGGATTTTTCCTGCCAATTTAATTGAATCTTGGTGGCTTTTTATTGTAGTCAAATTAGTTGGTGTGAGATTACTCACTTTTAGAATAAGTTGGCTGAGGGGACTCTTCTCAATGTTGGTCTCTTGGCTTTTAAGTGCTTTATAATGTAAAGAGCTTGGATTACTTGTTTGAATGTGTATCCAAAATTTTATAGCTCTCTTTTTGACATTTATAATAAGTGGGTATTGACCCAGTTCAGCCCTGCAACCATTGTGTGTGGTGTTTCTGTGAACATTCAGGATGTTTTTGCAAAATTCAGTATGCAACATCTCAATTGGGTGATTTTCCCATTTAGGGAGTTCACAGATTGTAAGTGGGCCCCATATTTCACTCCCGTAGAGAGCAATCGGCTCAATTATAGCTTTAAATATTTTGAGCCAAATTCTAACTGGGGTTTGAACTTGAATTGACTTTTTAATTGCATAAAATGCTCGGCGTGCCTTTTCTTTTAGACCCTTCACAGCCAAGTCAAAAGCACCTGTAGAACTGATGGTGATTCCAAGATATGTATAATGCTGTGTTTGTTCGATGTTATTGTGGCCAATTGAGAATTTGTAGTTTTTGCCTGTTTTCTTGGTCTTTTTTTGAAAAATCATGAATTTCGTTTTTTTTGTATTGACCTTCAGTGCCCAAACTTTACAAAATTCCTCCAAAATGCACAGACTCTGTTGAAGGCTTGATTCAGATGGAGCTAAAAGAACCAAATCATCCGCGTACATGAGACATTTCACCTCAGTGTCTGATAAAGTGAGGCCAGGGGAAGAGGACTTCTGTAATTGCTCAGCCAATTCATTTATGTAAAGGTTAAAAAGTATGGGGCTCAGTACACAGCCTTGGCGGACACCACGGGTTTGTGGGAAAAATTCTGTTCTCATTTGGCCAATTTTAATTGCACATTCACTAGAAGAATACATTGATTTAATTAGATCATATATTTGACCTCCCACCCCACATTCAAGTAATTTGTAAAGTAATCCCTTATGCCAAACAGAATCAAACGCTTTCTGGAAATCAATAAAACAGGCGAATATTTTTCCTTTCTCTTGGTTTACATATTTGTTAATCAAAGTGTGAATAGTAAAAATGTGGTCCGCAGTCCTATGATTTGGAAGAAATCCAATTTGTGCTTTGTTTAAGGTGTTATTTTCAATGAGAAATTCTGTTATTCTTGCGTTAATGATTGAACAGAATAGTTTACCCAGGTTGCTGTTTACACAAATACCCCTATAATTATCTGGATCTAGCTTGTCACCGCTCTTGAATATAGGAGAAATGAGTCCCTTACTCCATATCTCTGGAAAATGTCCCACCTTAAGAACTAAATTAAAAAGCTTTAGAATGGCCAATTTGA
>JAODXP020000006.1:22396524-22410759 GCA_027497455.2 Sardinella longiceps | reverse complement strand
CAGGGTGCTTGCTCTTTTTCCAAATCAAAATTCCAGACTTTTTCCAGACTTTTTCAAATCTGATATATTTTTCCCCAAGACCTTGACTCAGGGGCGCAACTACCCCCCATAGAAAAACAGTACCACTAAAATTACATAGAATCAATTCAGCATCATATGATGACCTTCAAAGTAGTATTGTTGGTAATGCAGTGAAGGCCGCACATCAATGAAGAGTATAGGATGCATATTTGTATAGAGAAGTAGTAGGGGGGGTTGGGGGTTCCCTCCCAAGAAATTTTTGAAAAATGAGTTGCCATTTCCTGCAATCTGGTGCATTTTAACTCTCATAGCAATTAATTAAGTGGATTACCTACTGCATTGCTTTGAATGCTGCATGAGGTCACTGACAATAGCAGCCCTGGCTGATATCATTGTAGTTGGTAGTCAGTGAGACCTTGTAATATTTCTTACAATTGAACCAAAATTGATTTCATTTCAGACCTTAATTTTCAGTTTGATGTGATGCACATAGTCTTTTATTCTTTTGGACACTTTTAGGATAATAATGAGAAATATGATCGGGGGGCAGTCTTTCTTTGCAATTTGTTAAATTCACTGATATTCATTATTAAATATTTAATTGAAAATGTGTCTAAACACTTCAAGGAAATGGGCTACAGTAGCCTACCTTGTGTTTCTGAATCAGTAACCTAATTAGCTCAGGGTAGGCTATTCCTTGACCAACATATCAGTCATGGTATGTCTGAAATTACCACTTTAGCCTAATATTGGAGACTACAAAAATAGATGTGCTTGGTACAGTGATGTTATTGCTACTTCATTGTAAATCTACAGATAGGTATGCCTATGACTTCCACTGTTTCTGGAATGCAGCCTATGATGCAGGCTCATCATGCATATAGAACTGTTTCCACAATAGGCTAGCCAACTTTGAACTCATGAATTAATCTGTAGGATAAACGGTTTATCAATGCAACTAGTAAGCAGAATAGATGAGTAGTTCTTGTGACACTCTTTCAAATGATATATGTATGACATTTCTGAGAGGAAAACTCTCCAAGTTATTAAACAGAGAAGAACTGATAGATTTGGAATCCATAAGCGCATCGCAACATTAAATGCGTCAGTGGTTTTTATAACGTGAAGGGTAGCTAGGCTAGGGTGGTCTGTAGAGGTAGGGACAATTTTAAGGTTACCTGCTGTCATTCATGCACAACAATGTTTGACATATCATATCACAGACATGGGCGCACTTCTCAACTGGGGTGAATTAAAACTGTGGACAATAAAGTAGAGGGGAGGGGTCTTTCTTGCGTTGTTTTAAATCATAGTTTTTACACCCTTATACTATTTCTTATTTCAAAATATTCTGTGTCTTTGAGCATACTTTTTTCCATACTTTATTAAGACTTTCACATGAAATCCAAGACTTTTCAAGGTCTGGAAAACAGCATTTCAAAATTCCATACTTTTTAAGACTTTCAAGACTTGCGCAAGCACCCTGTATAATGGGTAAGAAGAATACCTGATCCACTTAGGCCTACTAGTAGCCTAATTTAAAGCAGTATTTTGTCTGATATCAAAATTCTGGCCTATGTTACTACTATCACAGTGGTAGCATGGTAGATTCGGTAGTTCGGACGAACATTTATTTTTGTTTTTTCTTACTTTAAGATGCAGCCTTGATTTGTTACTTTTACTCACAGAAAGAACTCAGAAAAGTTACTGAAGAGACTTAATTGTTGTTTATTAATGATATCATGTTTATTTGTCTATATCATGTAGTATTTGGACAGGACCAGGAATTAGGAGCTGAGTTAAAGAAAAGTACCGGAGTGAATTCAAGCATAGCCCTGTTGAAAGAGCTTTCTAAATGCGCTAGTTAGCGAGTGGAACAAAATAATTTGGTACAGCACAGACCGAACCAAACACAGAAGCGAACAGGCACTTTACACTGAATCAATGGGACCTGACTATTGGAAACTGAAAGTAAGATTTGGGGTTACATTGAATCAATGTAAAGTGTTTCGCGTTTGCGTTAGGTCTACAGTAATTTCCCGCATATAAGCCGCATTGTGTATAAGCCGCAGGACAGCGTTTTATGCAGGTTAAAAAAAACAAAACCATATTAACACCATATTAACTGCCCCCCTGTTTTAACCTCATAGTGGAAGAAATTTCGCAAAATCAATGTATAAGCCGCGGCTAATAGTCGGAAAATTACGGTATGCTGTTCGAAATTCTTTCATTTCATGCGAAATATATTGCTATTAGAAGGCTCGTGCAGCAGGGCTATGCTTGAATTCACTCCGGTATTTTCTTTTAACCTACAGTACACTATACTGAGTAGCACTTTATAACAACCGTCCTCTATACAGTAAAGGGCTGTTAATTAGCATACTAACATCAGTAAGAAGTGAAATGGAAAGTTAGTGATTTCAATCAGTAAGATGGCTTAATTCCATGAAGTTTTTCCATTTCATCATTTAGCCAAAACAAACTGTAAACTAACAGTTAAGTAACTAATTAACTAATCTGTGAAATAAGCTATCTAATATCCATTTATAGAAGACGGTTAGCCTATTATTATAAAGTGCTACACTATACTGCATTGCTGCGGAATTCATTCCAGAACAATCCGGCATAAGAGCCAGATGCACTGTGGAGCCCATTATTCTACTAACTCCAGCCGGAGAGTCCCCTAGCCAAGGACAAATGCTACTAACATACACGCTAACGGGACCTGATGGCTCTGCTAATATCTAATCATATCCTGTGTACACAGCTTGCCTGGGACAAGCCGGAGCTCTGGTTTGCGTTTGATCCTTTTGTTCCCGTGTAATGTATTCAAACAAAGAGCACATTTGTACTGTATGTTGTGTCCTGGTCTGTGTCTACTCTTTCCTTCATTTAAGCGGGTGAGCAAGTTGGAAAACATAAATAATTTAGATCGTATGACTGAACCCTGGCTGCAGGAGTGGAGCAGAGTGGAGGAGTGGAGCGGAGCGGAGTGGAGTCCTCCTCTCTCCTTTCTCCTTCCCTTCCTTCCTTCCTTCCCTCTGGACTGGGCCACGTCCCCACAGCAAGGCAATCACAAAATTATTTAACATGGGGACCTTTTTTTCCTGGAGCCTGAACCCCGTGTCTTTAAGAACCATTAAATCAATTCAATCAGTTTATTTCATTGCTTGGCACAGGGGTTCACAAAGCCATGACGTTTATGAGTAAACAACCAACCCAGATGGAAACACTGCAACCCCCCCTAACCCCCCTCTGCCCCCCCCCTTTCCCCTCTTGCGACCTTGTCACGAAAGGCCCTTTCTTTCATTGTTAGTTTAGTCTGACCTCGTTGGGAAGCACAAATATTGTCATTAGTTACAGACCAAATCCCTTAATGGTATCCTGCAATTAAGCCAAGGCTAATATGGTAATAGCGCTAACGAACACCGGGAGACTCTGAGGCTGGATGATGGCTGGTGTTGCCCGGGTCGGATGGGGTCCATTTGGGCTGATTCTGGTCCTGGGCTGGGCTGGGCTGGTTCTGGGCCTGGCTGGGCTGGGCTGCGGTGGGCTGGTTTCACTTAGGCTATAGCACAGCACAGCCCAGGCCCTAATTTGGGTCCAGACAGGGGAAAATGAGAGCCAGGTCCGTTTGGATAGGAGCAGGCCTGACGACGGCAGAGCAGCAGGGATCACTGGAGCGCTTTAATTTCTGTTTTGTTTTCGGCAATTATCAGCCCTCTCTCTCTCTCTCTCCCTCGCTTTTTCACTCTCTCTGCCCCCTCTCTTCCTCACTCTCTCTCTGCTCTCTCTCCGCTCTCTCTTTCACCCTCCCTCGCTCTTTCACTCTCTCTCTGATCTCTCTCCCTCTCTCGTTCTTCCACTCTCTCTCTCTCTCTCATCTTTGCTCTTTCTGTCTATCTGCTCTTTCCCTCTCCCTCGCTTCTTTTCTCTCTCTCTCTCTCCGCTTTCTCTACCTTGCTCTCTGCTCTTTTTCTTCTCTTTCTTTCTCTCTCCCTTTCCGTGCCCCCACACACCCTTCTCCTCTTTCCCTTCCACCTCTCATTTTCTTTCTCTCTCTTCTCTCAATATTATTTTATACCTCACCCCCACTTTCTCTCTCTCTCTTCCCTTACTCTCCCTCACTCTCTACTCCTGTCCTTGATCATTTCACCACTCTCTCTCTCTCTCTCTCTTTCTCTCTCTCTCTCTCTCACTTCTCTTACTCTACTCCTGTCCTTGATCAGCTTTCATTTCACCACCACCACTCTCTCTCTCTCTCTCTCTCTCTCTCTCTCTCTCTGTCTCTCTCTCTCTTCCTTCCTCACTCTCTCTCTGTCTCTCTCTCCTTCCTTCCTCACTCTTTTTTAGTCTTCTCTCCGTCATTCCTTCAACCCCCCCAACTGATCCCGTCCTGTCTGAGGCCAGGCCGTCTCAGGTGTGTGTCCAAAGCCGCCGCTGATTTTTCCATGTGGGATTGGGAGGGGAGGTGTGTGTGTGTGTGTGTGTGTGTGTGTGTGAGGGAGTCACTGGCACGTCACGGCAGAGGACACGGACACGCTCAGCATTAGCCGCCCGCTTCTAGAAATATCCATGATGTCAGCCATGAGCGGGAGGGAGGACCCAGAGGAGACCTGTGTGTGTATGTGAGTGTGTGTGTGTGTGTGTGTGTGTGTGTGTGTGTGTGTGTGTGTGTGTGTGTGTGTGTGTTAGCTCGGGTTACCTGAACTGAGCACAGGACTTGGAAGATGTGTTTGGAGTGGACTGTGTTTGGACTGCAGTGTTGTGTTGTCCACTATGTGGACAGTGTTGTGTTAAGTAAGGGATAACTGCAGACGAGGTGACCGGTTCTACAGAAATAATGGCTTGGCGAAGTAACTCCATCTCTGCGCTGTGCGTGTCGCCGGAGTTCTAAACTTTACCTCGCCATTATTTCTGTAGAACTGGTCATCTCGTCTGCCATTATCCCTTACTTAACATAACACTGTCCACAACACTGTTATCCCGCTTATCTCCCATTTATATTTATCTCTCGTATTTTTAAAGAAGCGCATAGAACGTAAAAGAAACATGCAAACTTCAATTTAAAAGAAGTTAACCTGCTCGGTTTGGGTACTACTTTCAGTTGAAAGTAGATCTACAAGGCTGCTATAGTTACTATTCTAAAAGGCATTCATATGGAACGGGGATCAGTTATGAGATTAGTTATTTTTGGAACTACTTCCAAAGTAGCCAGTTATCCGATAAAAGTTTTCGCCCATCAGCAAATCAGAGAAGAGAATCGCGTTCTAAAGGGAGATAATCACTATTATAAGGCCAGTGTGCTCCATAATCCATGTTTAGATCACAGCTTTGCCGATTTAGTGTTTTATTCAATAGGCTGAACTTCTTTTAACTTTCAAAGCAAGACTAGTTTGGCCATTTATACTCATTTTCCACCTATTTTCTAAAGCCTGAATTACGGTCCTGAGTCACATCATCTGCGTCAGAGCATTTGTGTGCACGTTATACCCTTCGCCAGACGGGCACCTCCAACATTTTTAACTGCACTTTGAAGTGAAGCCGACCGCAAGAGGAAATGACACAGACCACAAGAGCTATGATTGGTTGAGTTTGTCTACCCGCTTTGTTTTGTTTGTGTGTATTACAGCCCCTTTGTAAATAATTTAAAACATCCTTTTGAATTCAGTGGCAGGATTTCCCATTTGTACTGTGAGAATATTAGAATCGAATTTCCTGTTCTTGCTCAAAAAACGACCAAAGAATTCCAACACTAGGAGACCCGTTGCTGGACCATTTGGTTATAGTGTTGGGTGGTTATAGTGTTACAGTAAGGTGCTGGGTTGTGGTGTTGAGTTAGTGAATATTGGGTTGACTAGTTCTTACCTCACTCACGTCAGATCATGCGCTACGTAACTTTCGTAAGGCACTTCCGCGCAACGATCTGATGTTGAAGCCCATCAGAGAGATTTCAAGCCATTATTCTCTAACCGGACCAATCAGGGCCGCTAGCTGCTGTAGAGGGTGTGACGTAGCGAATAAGCAACTGTTTTGAATCCAACCAATCCAACAAACGTAACCAGCGTCATCGGTTGGTTTCGATGTGGTTGGCTGCAGTGTACGTCAATTAAATTGATGGACAAGCCGTTTGCCCAGTTAGATTCAAGGATTTCTGGCTCCTGAAATATCTCGTCTATCGCTGAATATCAGATGAACGCGCGTAGCGCTACATCTGACGTGAGTGAGGTAAGACTAGTTCACCCAATAGGATTGTTTGATAGTGAGTGCTATAAGTTATGTTAATGAGTATGTTTGGCCTGGTTCTAGGATGTCATCAGCAGAGATCAAGTGTGAGTGATGTCTGCTGGCACCCCCCTATGGATAAGGGAGAATTGCCTTGTTTTATTACATGTAAATTGTAATGAAATGGAGGAGATAGGGGAGGAGGAGGGAAGCTTGGAATGCTGGGGCGCGTGACAGTAGGCTGGTAAGGAGCAGGGCCGTCGCAACAAGGCAGGCAAACCAGGCAATTGCCTGGGGCCCCAGGCTGAAAGGGCCCCCCAAGATTGACTGTTTAATCATTTTAGTAGTTATGTTGGTGGTGTTTTTCAACAAAAAATGACTTTAAACTGGAGTTAGACAACTGTACAATACAATAATTATATTGATGACGTTTGAAAATTATAACAATGTGGTTCATGTAAGTATTTATGGGGAGTGAAGGGCCCCCATGTCCTGTTTGCTTGGGGCCCCCTAAGTACCTTGAAACGGCCCTGGTAAGGAGGGTTGAATGTCCTAAATACGGAAGTGGGTGATGGCTGTCAATCAATCCTTTAGGCTCGTCCTGAACTATGTTTAATAAAACAACATTTGTAGTGTTGAGGTGTTGGGGTTGTCGTGTTACAGTAAATCAGTGAATGTTGGGGTGTAGTGTTGAGCTGTCAATGTGTTGGGCTGTATTTGGGATGTGTTGGGGTGTAGTGTTGAGCTGTCGAGGTGTTTGGCTGTTTACTGTAGTGTTTGGGATGTGTTGGGGTGTAGTGTTGAGCTGTCAAGGTTTTGAGCTGTATTTGGGATTTGTTGCGGTGTAGTGTTGAGCTGTCGAGGTGTTGGGCTGTGTAGTGTAGTGTTGAGCTGTCGGGGTGTGTTTGGGGTGTGTGTGGGGGATGTGTTGGGGTGCTATGCTGGTTGTGTCTTCTAGAACTCTAAAACCACACAGTGAATCCGTCTCCCCAGCAACCACAGTATTGGTTAGGACACCCCATCCATCACAACACTCCTCACCACACAGCGCCTCTGGTGACGTGTGTGTGTGTGTGTGTGTGTGTGTGTGTGTGTGTGTGTGTGTGTGTGTGTGTGTCTCTGTGTGTGTGTGTGTGTGTGTCTCTGTGTGTGTGTGTGTGTGTGTTTGTGTCTCTGTGTGTGTGTGTGTGTGTTTGTGTGTGTGTGTGTGTGTGTGTTTGTGTCTCTCTGTGTGTGTGTGTGTGTGTCTCTGTGTGTGTGTGTGTGTGTGTTTGTGTCTCTCTGTGTGTGTGTGTGTGTGTGTGTGTGTGTGTGTGTTTGTGTCTGTGTGTGTGTGTGTGTGTGTGTGTGCCTATGTGTGTGTGTGTCTCTGTGTGTGTGTGTGTGTGTGTGTGTGTGTGTGTTTGTGTCTCTCTCTGTGTGTGTGTGTGTGTGTGTGTGTGTGTGTGTGTGTGTGTGTTAGAAAGTTTCCCATGGTACTGCTCACCAAAAAAAAAAAAAACCTCCATGCACCCCCCTTCTCCAGACTAGGCCAATTAAACCACATAGTAATCAACACCCATCATCCTGTCCTCATCTGTGTGTGTGTGTGTGTGTGTGTGTGTGTGTGTGTGTGTGTGTGTGTGTGTGTGTGTGTGTGCGTGTGCGTGCACGTGTGTGTGTGTCTGTGAACCTGAACAGGGCCGTTAAACAAGCAGCTAAATCGTTTAGACCTGTCGGCTCCTCTCTTCTCCATAAGTGTGTGTGTGTAAGAGTGTCTGTGTATGTGTGTGTGTGTGTGTGTGTGTGTGTGTGTGTGTGTGTGTGTGTGTGTGTGTGTATGTGTGTGAGAGCGTGTGTGTGTGTGTGTCTAAGTTTGTGTGTGTGTGTGCTTGCGTGTGCAGGCCTATAAAGTGTGTGTGTGACTGAGACCTGTCAGCGCGTCAGCAGCAGCGCTGCATTGGCACAGTAGGTTCCGACACCATCACGCTGTCGGGTCGGGTCTCGGGCGCTTGCTCGCTCGCGGGCATGCGGACCACACTGGCCCTGGCGAGCCAAGAATAAATTGTCTGTCTGTAAGTATTTAAAAGCAGCATTACACTGTGATTTATGCCCCGAGAGCACAACGCACAACGGCCCACAACATTTTCCAAGTGTTGCAGCTTGCAGCAATTTAAATTATATGGGGGGAAACCACCAAAGCGAATATTTGAGCATGTTCCCATATCGAAATTGATATATTTATATGGATTAATTTGGCTCAAAGGGGCAGTTATAAATTGCTGGAGCTATCTGGAGACCAGCGTCCCTTTAACAGCAGACATTTTGCAGATTCAACACCGGAGTCAGCGGGACTCAGGCCATAGCTGGCATTGGAGGGATAACTCCAGCTTGTTCCAATAACACAATCTGATCCAGAGTGCACTTACATATTTATACTTTTCAAGTTATATACCAGAATATATTATATTATATTATATTATATTATATTCATTTATAACATATATTTATTTATTTATATTAGGCTATATATATATTGGAAGTGATATTTAGCAGTAAATCGCCAGTTCTTGTTACTGTGGCTTTGTTGAGCCAGGTATGTGTGGTAACTGTTTTATAAATGCAATAAGCCCCTTGAGTCGGCCTACAGTATGTTCTATAACTCATCTGAATATAGAATATATCCTTCATTCCCCTCACTGAATTATACATCTCAGCTGTGCTATACTATACTATACTCACCGTAAAGAATGGACTCTTTGGTCTTTTTTGCCCTCAATGGTGCCCTCAACGGTGCCTATGACCCTATGACCCCCCGACCCCCCCTAAATTTAGGATTAGGGTTGAGGGTTACGGTTAAGGTAGCTCCAGGCTGCAACGTTCTAAAAACCTGGACGTTCTAAAACTCCGAAACTGCGATTTTGACATGTTGAATCTTTTGCTGACGGCTTGCCACTGCTTGCAACAACCTGCGACGGTTCATTCACACCGCCGCAATTCCGTTCTAAAACTCGTTTCGTCTCGTTGCGGATCTTCAGTCTGAAGTGTGCTTTAGAGTTAAGGTGCTGCCTGCCTTTTAGGCTGTGCTGTGTGGAAGGTGCCGTTGGGGGCAAAAAACACCATTGAGCAAAGGATGGCCACTTGGGGATTTTTCCATAAATATATACAGTATATATTATATTGGACAGCTATTGAATTTGTTTTGAATGGAGTCTCATGTTTGAGTGTTGTGTTCCCTCATATCCGGCATGGGAGGCTAGCCAGACTGGCAAAGCTGAGGAGCAGGATGGGAAGGAGAGTCAGAGGAGAGGGAGAGGAGAAGAGTGTGTGTGTGTCGGTGTGTGTTTGTGTGTGTATTGGTGTCTCTCTCTCTCTCTCTCTCTCTCTCTCTCTCTCTGTGTTTGTGTGTGTGTGTGTATGGCAAAGCTGAGGAGCAGGATGGGCAGGCGGTCAGAGGAGAGGGAGAGGAGAGGAGGATAGGAGAAGATGAGAGGAGAGGAGAGGTAGAGAAAGAGAAAGAGAGAAGAAGAGAGGGAGAGAGTAGAGACAAAGAGAGAGAGAGAGAGAGAGAGAGAGAGGAAGAGAGGAGAGAGGGAGGGTGGCACAGAGACATCCAGCCTGGCAGACCACTAACAGCAGCAGCATGCACTGGAACATGTCACACACACACACACACACACACACACACACACACACACACGCACACACACACACACACACGCACGCACGCACGCACACACACACACACACACACACACACACACACACACACACACACGCACGCACACGCACACACACACACACACACACATACACACACCCCACTTGGCACCTCAGGTTCTACAGACTACCACCTCAGCCAGCAAGGATATTACACGTCTTGAAGCAAGAGCCGCAAAGAGCACGAATACACACACACACACACACACACACACACACACACACACACACACACACACACACTTACATATGCACAGTTACATAGGACTAAAAATATTGGGCACATCAAAACATTCCACAGCAAGAAAACCACAACAGCAGGTCGGAAGCATTTCTGTTTTGCGCTCTCTCTCTCTCTCTCTCTCTCTCTCTCTCTCACACACACACTCTCACACACACACACACACACTTATTTACACACTCATGCACCCACGTACACCCAGTGATCACATGTCCACACATACACCCACACACACTCATACTGACGTGTCAGATTTACGATCTCTGGGCCAGAAATGAGAGTCGCATACCTTGCCCACGACGTTATAAAAATACACCATTATAAACGTTGAAATCAAACTTCTTCCAAAAGGAAAAGAGTCCGGGCAAAGTAGAGTGCAAAAAGTACAGTTTATTCTGTCAGAGAACCAACATCATAAACCGGAGCAAGGATCCGAAGATTCCGCTCCCGAACACAGAAAGTGCCTGCCTTTTATACATGCAGGGTGCTTTGTTTTTTTTCAATGCTGGAAACACAAATCTCTAACTACTGCTTTTGGAACCATCATACAGCAATATCAAATAGTTAGCTCTTCTGCACAACATTCTGCTGAATAAGAGGTGACACATTTCATCAAAGAGGCATGTAACATATGTGAGATATTGTGATTGGAGTGGTAAATATAAAAAAATGGAGTGGATAGAGAAAAAAATGGAGTGGATAGAGAAAAAAATGGAGTGGAGAGAGAAAAAAATGGAGTGGAGAGAAAAAAATGGAGTGGAAAGAAAAAATGGAGTGGAGAGAAAAAAATGGAGTGGAAAGAAAAAATGGAGTGGAGAGAAAAAAATGGAGCGGAGGTTTGGTTCACTTGGAGGTCAGCCATCACACCTGCACTATAGCCCTCGAATAACCTCTCTGAACTTTCTATGACCCTCCTAGAGTGGAGTGTTATGCACTCAGTCAGATTGTGATATTAAGAACAATAATTTGTAGCATTTCCAAGCTTGCTGTCTTAGGGGCCATTACACACTATGCAAAAAGTTAATTAGTATACATATTGTATATTGTATATCAGAACCGTGATGACTTTCTTCTACCCGAGTATTAGTATGTTTAGGTCACACTCAGAAAATTATTCTACAATACACCCATATTGACTGCAATGGTCACAACACACACTCACACACACACACACACACACACACACACACACACACACACACACATGGAAACACACAGCGCACGCACACACACACACACACACACACACACACACACACCCCAGTAGCAGTGGCCCCATCTCTGCGGTCACAGTGTCCAGAGCTTCCGCCTCCTTTTCTTCTCTAATCTGTTGTCACAAATCACACACACACACACACACACACACACACACACACACACACACACACACACACACACACACACACACACACACACACACAGTTTCCAGAGCTTCCGCCTCCCTTTCTTCGCTAATCTGTTGTCACAAATCACAGGCACAATGAAAACATTTATGAGCATTCTTACAGTCAAGCACTCACAATGCATACTAATCAGTGCCCCACAATGCACCCTAATAAGGAGCCATAACGCATACTAATAAGGACTCACAATGCTCACTAATAAGTATTCATGACACATTCAGATGAGCACTCATAATCTATTCTGAGAGGAAAACTTGATGCCTTCTAATGAATTTTGGGGCCTTTTTTTCTATTTACAATAAGTCATAATACTGTAATAAGTTGTAATAATTGCTTCTTAGGTTATAATGTCTGCTATAAAAGTAGTAAAATATGATTGCAATGTAACTTACTATAAATTAAATATAACTCATCAGGTAATTACTGTATTGTCACTGAATTGTATTGTACTGTATTGTAGACAGTAGATTCCTGTTCTGATGTAGTTTGTGCTTTGTACAACTTCTGTGTTTAGACCTTATCCTTAATGTTTCTTTTTTTTCAATGTTACTGTACTATTATGAACAGCTTCTCCATTTAAAGTGAAAAAAGAATATTTGTGCTGGTGCTAGGAAATATGCAATACACTTGAGAAATCCAATGGCAGCATTAGAACAGAGACAAGAGTCAGAGTCAGCATCCTCACTGGGTTAGGATAGGATAGGATAGGATAGGATGGCAGGGTCATTATGGGATGGTGGAGTTAGGATAGGATAGGATGGCAGGGTCATTATGGGATGGCGGAGATAGGTTAGGATAGGATGGCAGGGTTATTATGGGATGGCAGGGTTAGGATAGGATGGGATAGGATAGGATGTTAGGATAGGATAGGATGGCAGGGTCATTATGGGATGGCGGAGATAGGATAGGATAGGATGGCAGGGTCATTATGGGATGGCGGAGTTAGGATAGGATAGGATGGCAGGGTCATTATGGGATGGCGGAGTTAGGATAGGATAGGATGGCAGGGTTATTATGGGATGGCGGAGTTAGGATAGGATGGGATAGCAGGCTTATTATGGGATGGCGAAGTTAGGATAGGACAGGATGGCAGGTTTATTATGGGATGGCGGAGTTAGGATTGGATGGTGGAGTTAGGATAGGATAGGATGGCAGGTTTATTATGGGATGGCGGAGATAGGATAGGATAGGATGGCAGGGTTATTATGGGATGGCGGAGATAGGATAGGATAGGATGGCAGGGTCATTATGGGATGGTGGAGTAGGATAGGATAGGATGGCAGGGTTATTATGGGATGGCGGAGATAGGATAGGATAGGATGGCAGGGTCATTATGGGATGGCGGAGATAGGATAGGATAGGATGGCAGGGTTAGGATAGGATAGGATAAGATGGCGGGGTTAGGATAGGATAAGATGGCAGGGTCATTATGGGATGGCGGAGATAGGATAGGATAAGATGGCGGGGTTAGGATAGGATAAGATGGCAGGGTCATTATGGGATGGCAGGGTTAGGATAGGATGCCACTGCTTGCATGCACCTCTCAGTGAAGTTCAGAGAAACACTGAACAGATCAAAGTGGGAAACATGAGCGGTGTTTGTGGTGTGTGTGTGTGTGTGTGTGTGTGTGTGTGTGTGTGTGTGTGTGTGTGTGTGTGTGTAGGTAGGTATGTGTGCATGTTGTGGTTTACTGTCTGAACGAGACAAAGTGTGTGTGTGTGTGTGTGTGTGTGTGTGTGTGTGTGTGTGTGTGTGTGTGTGTGTTTACGGTGCAAGGCCATCAGACAGAAAGATAAAAGCACACTAATTAGGTAGACAGCAGAGGCCCCAGGGAGGGACTAACGAGCATGTCAGAAAAACCCTTCCTTAACGAGCTACGAATGGAGCCTTTGAGTGTGTGTGTGTGTGTGTGTGTGTGTGTGTGTGTGTGTGTGTGTGTGTGTGTGTGTGTGTGTGTGTGTGTGTGTGTGTGTGTGTGTGTGTGTGTGTGTGTGTGTGTGTGTGTGTGTGGTATGAATGTTTGTGGTGAGATTTTTGCGTATGTGCATGTGTGGGATGTCTGTGTGTATGGCTATATGGTATGGGAGTTTGACAGCATGTGTATAGTTGCAGTATGACTATATGTTGGAATAGAAGTGTGTGTGTGTGTGTGTGTGTGTGTGTGTGTGTGTGTGTGTGTGTGCTTTCGTGTTAGGTTCAAGAGTACACAAAATTATGAGTATTTAATGGCCTAACCCATTTGACAGGCAGATTCCTCGACATCTAAATTATGTCCTACTTCAGCGGTGTGGTTAAAGTTTTCTATGTGTGTGTGTGTGTGTGTGTGTGTGCTGGGAAGAAAGGTTTGCGTGCAGCCATATGTGTGTGTGCAATGCCATGCCATCTATCCTGAGTAATTGATGCCAAATGTGATTGTGTGTGTGTGTGTGTGTGTGTGTGTGTACGATGGCGAGGCTTCCCCTGGTCCTGTCTGCGTAACAACCTCTTGGAGCGGCACCAACTGGGCTCTACAGGCTCCATGCATGGCCCTACCATCATCACCTGCTAACATCACTTAGCTGTTAGCATCTCTCAGACGCTAACATCAGTTAACTGTTAGCATCTGTTAAATGCTAACACATCACTTAGCTGTTAGCATCTCTTTGA
>JAODXP020000006.1:22379024-22384024 GCA_027497455.2 Sardinella longiceps | reverse complement strand
TGCACTTCAGTGTTCCCGCATTTATCACTACCAACGGAACATTATCCTTCGACAACATAAAAACTCGCACCAATTATGACACATTCCGCCCGGAGCATCCAAATCGTCCGTTGGAGTCATTAGGGCTCATCATTGCACTTAAGTGGCGGGCTGCGGATTGTAGTTTGTGGTTTAAAGCTGACAACGAACGTCTCAAACTATGTTCTTCTGGCTCGCAAAAATGCTCGACATTCAAGTAGGGGTTGATGGGCGCTCATTTCTCAGCATTTCTTCAGCGCAGAGCAAGTTCCATTCGGTGCGGTAGGCTATTTGACGCGATCCATCACTGAGAGAGATGTGCCGTCCTTGCTGTCAAATATCTTGACTTGAAGCCTTCTGAGCTGTCATAAAACAGTGGATTGAATGAGAATTTGTACACGAATAGCACACACAGATGCACTTGAGTAACCTTGCAAATGAGAAAGCTTTATGAGAACATCATGTTTTTCTTTTTTCATATTGTCATCTGTTCTAGGCGTATATCTTCTGAAATATTAGGAATGGATCTTGTGGACACTTTTCCTTAGTGATTAGGCTATCTGACTTCTGATTATAGATTTCTGTAACCTGTCAATATCAGGGATTCTTACAATTTCAATCCATATTCATATAATTCCAAATATCTAATGTTAACATCTAGAGTTAACAGTCAGGGGTCAGAGGCCTTTCAGGCAGTTCGAGGCAGTCTGCTACACTTTGACATTTTTAAGTATTTCACCTAACTAAAACCTTTTATGCAAAAGTGACATATATTATTACATTCTATAAGATATCAATAAAAACAATATTAGAGTAAAGTGACTGTAATGCACTTAAGCACAATAACCTGGCCAACGGGACCAAACCACTGGTGCATGATGGCTAACTGGAGGGCTGTACTCTATGTGAAGGATCATTAAGACAGGGTTAGGGACAGGGAGACAAGGAAGGAGGGGCAGAGACCAAAGGGAAGAGGTTAGAGGGAGACGTCTGTCATGTCACATGGCGTCGAGTCTCCTCTGATGTTGATATTCTACAGGAAGACTTTTAGGGATCGAGGGGGGAGGAGAGGAAGAGTGGAGAAGAAAGAAAGGGGGATAAAGGAGAAGATATGGGAACGAAGGAAAGAAGGGAGAGAGAGCGGAGGAAAAGATGGAACGACAAGAGTAAAGGTGTTAATGGCTGGACACTGGAATATATTGTGTGTAATAGTCTATGACAGCTATACCACATGCACATGATAGCCAAGCACTGACATGTGTTTGTGCTTGTGGACACATAGTCCAATACATTGGTGACAGAAAGAAAAGATGAAGAGTCATTGTTATAAGTTTTGCTCCTTAGTTTTAGATTCCAGTTGACTCTCAATGCTGTCTGAGTGTGAAGGAGGAGGTGTGTGTGTGGTGTGTGTGTGTGTGTGTGTGTGTGCGTGCGTGCGTCCGTGCGTGTGTGTGTGTGTGTGTGTGTGTGTGTGTGTGTGTGTGTGTGTGTGTGTTTTGAAAAACACAGGAGAAAAGAAGCAGTAGAGAAGAGAGGAGAGAGGAGAGGATGAGAAAAAAGGGAAGAGAAGAAGAGAGGAGTGGAGGATGAAAAAGACAGGAGAAGAGGAGGAAAGAGAAAAGAAGAAGAGAGGAGTGGAGGATGAAAAAGACAGGAGAAGAGGAGGAAAGAGAAAAGAAGAAGAGAGGAGTGGGCAACCAGAGCAGCATGAGCGAGAGACACATGGTCAGCACTCTGTCAGGTGAAGCCATACACACACACACACACACACACACACACACACACACACACACACACACATTGTGGATGACTGAATAGGCGACTCTAGGCCCCCTGCTAAGGCCACTGCCTGCCAGCTGGACTGCCCTCTGACCCTGTCACACACACACACACACACACACACACACACACACACACACACACACACACACACACACACACACACACACACACAAATAGAAAATCATCACCACCACAGGCTCCCACAGACTGAAAGAAACACTCTCAGGAGGGTGCGGAGTCACGTCTTTCCTATGGGCCCAGACAGGATACACACACACACACACACACACACACACACACACACACACACACACACACACACACATGCACTCGCTCAAGCACAAAAGCAAAGCAGAGACTTACTCTCAAAATTACATTGCTGCCCCCTCCACCCCCAAACAGTTTTGACTGTTTACAAACATTTTGTGAGACTAGACTACATTTAAACACACACTAATTCACAATGCACAATGCCCAACAATAAACACACACCATTCAAGCGGAGCTGTGACAATACATTCCAGTGAAAGCCAGCATTTAAAACTGAATGTGAGCTAACCATTTCTCTTTGGGAGAACCACCTCTTTGCTCCAGAGAGTATCATTTTGTGTACAGCGCTGATACACAAAACAAACAAATAAACAAACAAACAAACAAACAAACAGAAAAGACAAACAATACTGTTGTAAACTGAAAATACAGTACAGTGCAGTATAGGGGGCAAGTATTACTGTAATACAGCATATAGTATTGGCATGTTTTTAAAGCAGATTTAGCACTGGAGTTACAGTAAGAGTTGATGTGTAAAGTTAAAGGGCTACTTTCTAAATATCACCTGAATTGTTATAGGCCTATACAGTAACAAGCAATCTCAAACGACACAATTCGTATTTAATACATGCCTAATAAATAAGAAATAAGAATAAGACATTGTATAAAGTAATTTTTATGATGTAATTTGGAGATTTCCTTTCCAATCTGGCTACTGCAGCTCTTTTTGCCATTCATGACAGAAGTGCTGCAATTATTTGCTTTTGAGGTTTTAGTTTGATAGTTTTACAGGTTTAAGCTTCTGGGACGTTTAGTTAGCCTACAGGATTTAGAAACCGTGCCTCTAAAGTGTCTCTT
This sequence comes from Sardinella longiceps, assembly GCA_027497455.2. Classification (NCBI taxonomy): domain Eukaryota; kingdom Metazoa; phylum Chordata; class Actinopteri; order Clupeiformes; family Clupeidae; genus Sardinella; species Sardinella longiceps. Next base: position 22,381,096 of record JAODXP020000006.1, on the reverse strand, counting down.
AGTGAACTCCAAACTAGACGCATTAGCCAGAACTAAAGTGGAGGAGCTGTGTTGCCACGGTGAGCGGGTTCTGGAATGCAGCAGGGAACGGACTCTACCAGCAGCAGCACCGCCCCACCTTCCATGAGCCAGACAGCAAGCTGGGCTGAACACTGGAGCCCATCACGCCAGAGGGCAGCCCCCCTGAGTCTGTGTGCTATACTCCCTACCTACAGGGGGCAGTCTTTCAAATGGAGTGTCCAATACACTGACACAAACAAGCCTTGTCAAACATGAGCTGTGTAAACAAATATTTTCCCCTCAGGAGAAAGTTTGTTTTCCATTTGCTGCATAAGGAAAAAAGCACAGGAGACAAAAGGAGAGAAGTTGTGGACCAACCAAAGCAAGGACAAACTGGTGTCTTTCCTGAAGAGGTCAGCTGCAAAAGACTCTAAAAGCCATTTGCAATGAATTTACTGAAATATTTTATATCATTTCGATAAACCCTATTACCATTCCCACTCTAATGGAATTGTGTTGGCCTGATTTTGTTTTACTTGATAAAATTGAATTGAATTGCAGTTTCACTGCGATTACCTGGAAATAATATTAAAACAACTTATTTATTTATTTATTTATTTTTTAGAAAATGGATTTAGAGGCTTTTGCATTTAAACTTTTCAAATAAAGATCAACACCAGTGGCGTTTGCAAGGTCTTACCTCCATTATAGGTAGCTTAACAACTTGTGGTGAACACACACTGGTTTCACTCTTAAAATTAAAGGACTCTCAAAGCACTTTTTAAGGTTCTTCTCTTTGCCACACTTGCGGAACCCATAGTGGAGTTTACAGGAACTCTTTTATGTAAAAAATACATTAGTTCTCTGAAGATCTTTGAAGGACACATGAGGCTTCTGTAAAGGTTCCTCATTTTGGGCTCCACCTTTATAAGAGTCTCAAGTATCCTTCAAAGATCTTCAGAGAACTAATGTAGGCTATTCTTTTAAAAGGGTTCCTGAAAGGTCCCTTGGGAGTTCCACCAGTGTGGCAAAATAAGGAACCTTAAAATGTGCTTTGAGTATCCTTTAATTTCAAGAGTGTTTGAGTATCCTTTAATTTCAAGAGTGTTTGAGTATCCTTTAATTTCAAAAGTGTTTGTTCATGTTTTGGAGGTCGTACCCCCTGCTAGATGAGACAGCCTCAGGGGAGAAGCGTTTCTGTGATGGGTGGACATGGGCAGTGGTCTTTCTACTGGTTTAAGTGCAGCCTCTTTGGCCCAACAGAGGCAACGAAAGGAAGCCGAACTGAACAGACGTCATTCATTACAGTGACTCCTTTGAAGTCAGTCGGTGTGTGTTAGTGTGTGTGTGTGTGTGTGCGTGTGTGTGTGTGCCTATCTGAAGTCTCTCCCTGTCACTGATAGGAAAGGCAGTCATCTGTGACCCAAATCAAGGTAGAATACGGCAGACTATGGCAGACCATTATCACTATCAGGGCTCAAGGGGGCCAGGAGGAACTAGCTGTCAGATTGGGACAGATTCTGAGTGTTTCTGAAAGTCGAGGAAGCATGCTTGGAAGGCTGCTTTTTCAAGCATTCCACGTCAGTGTCTGTCGCCAAGTACTGTTCCAAAGTCAAGCATCCTTCTAAATTCTGGTGAGGACAGAGGCCTTTCATAGATTTTTCAAGAATGCACTGATAGAACCTCGTCTTTGAAGTGTACAACTTCCAAGGCTAGTGTGCTACCTAGGAAGCATTCTCGACTTTGAGAAACACTCATAGGTGCAACTAGTTCAAATAGAGTTCTAGAGGGATATTATGGGGCATTAGAACCTGTTTGAGGTCACTCAAGCTCAAGCTGTCAGTAGGAATAAAGAAGAAATTTGGTACAACACACTGTAGGCTAAAAAGTAAAAAGGCAGCTATTGCTAATCAGTGATAAAGGTAACTCATCATTTTCTTTGCCCCTATCGGTTTAGCTTTAGCAGCCATTTCGTCTATTTGAGAAAGTTTGTACAAATATGTCTTGTTCTCTTTCTTACTGGTACTGGTGAATTGGTTAGCAACAATATGGGTTTAATTTCCCTTCAAGGA
>JAODXP020000006.1:22366524-22374024 GCA_027497455.2 Sardinella longiceps | reverse complement strand
TGCCCTCCAAAGAATATATTCCCGAATGACGTGGCTCTCTAAGCCATCTTGCAACAGAAGTGAGGAATTTTCCTCCACCGGCAGCTTGCCCCTTGTGGTAGTGTGAAATGTCTTGAGGAGCTTAGTAGCACTGGTAGCTCAGTGGTAGAGTGCATGTCTCTCATGCATGAGGTCTTGGGTTTAATCCCTGGCATATGCAGTAACGTTATGTAATGGCTGAAGGTGACTTTAGTGTTCAATATGCCGGCAAGACTGACTCTCCTGGGTTCTGACTGATTAGGGACTTGGCCTTTATGATCCAAGCTTGTTTTCGCTGTGAGGTTACAGGTAGTAACCCTCACCTTGGGAAGTAGATAGTAACTAAATGTATCATCCTGTATTAGGGACTTTGCCTATAAATTAAGTTAGGACCCTGACACACATCTGAGGGAGGGGGGGGTAAGTGATGAAACCCCCCTGGTCATCTTGGCTCCCCCTGGCCGTAGCGGTGATGAGGTCATGATAGTAGTCTTGCGTGTAGTGTAATGCATCCACCGGGATACCAACCTCAGTGTTCATACCTGGAGAGCCACCCAGTCCCAGATGCAAGCTTGGGCAAAACATGCATTAATAGGCCTGTATTGAGTCAGATGAGCTGTCATTTTACAGCAGTGGCAAAGACTCTCTCTTTCCCTCTCTCTCTCTCTCTCTCTCTCTCTCTCTCTCTCTCTCTCAAACTTTTCATGTCTCTTAATGTCCTGAGCCAGTTAGGAGACAAAAGAGCCTAATAAAGGCATTTTGACATTAGCTAGTTTGTCTGAGGCTCACTCCAGAACACTCTCCCTACCCCATTCTAGAACACTCTCTCTCTCTCTACTCCAGAACACTCTCACCCTACCACATTCTAGAACACTCTCTCTCTAACCCACTCCAGAACACTCTCTACTCCACTCCAGAACACTCTCACCCTGCTCCATTCTAGAGCACTCTCACCCTACTCCACTCCACAAGACTCTCTCCCAGAACATGGTATAGATGATTTCGACTTCACGTAACAATCAGGCAACGGCCGGACACGCCCACTTTCAGGGGTAAACCTGACCGGATTGATTATGTTATTCTCAATGCAAAACGGACTATACTTCAGCAGAGTCATGGCTTTATAAGTTTGGATGTGTCAGTTTACAAGAATAAAACCCACAAGATCGTTTTATGTAAGTGTTTTCTTTCTGTCAGAGGATTTTAAACTACACCTTAATGTTTAAATTGCGCATATTTTTCCGTTACCCAAAGGAAGCACAGAACTTCTTCACAGCTTAGAGCTGTTGTCTATGGACGTTAGCGGCTATATAGCAAGCTAACCGTCAAAACGGCACTTCTGTAGGCTTCTGAACACATCTAAATTTATTAACATGGTAACATTCACACTCTAGCATGTTCATACGATCTTGCTGTCAACAAGTAAGACCAGACAGTAAGCTGTGTTACTCTAATATAATCAATTTGCCTATTAGCAAGCTAACCGGAGCTAACACCAACGTTAGCAAATACGAGTTAGCCAGCAACATCAGGACACTGCAGACAAATTTGGCTGTGAATAAATATATTCTGACCATGAATCATTTGGGTGAAAGTGAGTCTTAACACTTTGAATGCCAGAAACGTTATATGCCGTTATTACTTGTCATGCGTTGAGTGCCAAAAACGTAATGTTACGTTTTTGCCTTTTTTTTTTATTTACGAAAATAGAAACCCTCACACAGGTTATATATGATTTTTGGAACTCTGTGATAAATAGAACTGAAATAAATTACGATCGGAAACTCATAAAAACTCACGATCTGCACATTTTGTCTGGACATTTTCACATCACAAGGCAGCATTTGATTACTATTGCAGCATTTGTGTCAAATAATGCACGTCATGTCATGTTGTCCTTTCGCGGGTTCGTCACTAGGTGGCAGTCTCAGGGCCGAGTGGAGTGAGTGACAGGCCGTGACGCGCATGCAAGTGGCCTTGTCAGAGTGCCGAATATGTCGGTGATATCTCCTTTTCTAGAAAAAAACAAGGATTTTGATGAAAACTACCCACTGTTTAGCTTGGGATTTCTCAGGAACAGAGGCATGTAGAAATAAATGGTTTTCACCCACTGAGAGCTCAGAGTCTTACCTTTCAAATGACCCATAGTATGTGTCCATAGCTATAACACAGAATACGCTGTGGCTCTATAAAAATAGGCAACAGTGGCCTGGATTGCTGGCACTCTGGGCCAAAGCTTGTTAAAAACACCTGGCATTCAAAGTGTTAAAAACCGTTATGTTCATCATATTGTTTGATGGCCTGGTAAATTATAATAAGGTGTTAAGTGTACTTGCTACTCCTCATCTCCATTCATTTGAATGGTCCTCCGATCTTTCGTTTACCCCCAAACTGGACGTCACACATGTCATAATGGCAAAATTCCCGGATGTTTGAAATCATCTATGGCCTTGTCTCTCTCCATATAGCACCGCAGCAGAACATGGTATCAATGGCCTCAACCAACAGAGAATTAGCAGCCTCTCTCAGTCCTGCGTGCCGTGGTTCCATCCTCGGTGAGTCACTCGGAACAACCAGACGGAACTGTCTGGGAAGCGACCCACTGTGCACCCCAGCGGCGGCAGCGGGAGCGACATTGCCAGAATTCCTGCTTTGTGTTCCCATCCAGCCGCCGGCGCCCACATCTCGGACTTCCTGCCTTATTTATTTATTTATTTATTTATTTATTTATGTACAGTATTTATTTATTTATCTGCCTTCCTTGTCTGCAGTAGACAACACTGCTTTGATCTGTACTGTCTAAAAGGAATATACTATAGGCTCTATAGCTGTGGAGAATGAGTCGAATCAAATCCAATGGCTTTCCTCAGGGAAATGGCAATGCTTTGGTTTAACACAGCCCATCTCAGAGGGAAAGACTGGTGTGTGTGTGTGTGTGTGTGTGTGGGTGTCTGTGTGTGTGTGTGTGCGCAAATGTAGGAAAGAAATGATGTGAGTTGTGTGGCAGGTATAAGTGTTTATGTATAAGAATAAGCGAGAGTTTATATGAATGGGATTTTGTGTGTGTGTGTGTGTGTGTGTGTGTGTGTGTGTGTGTGTGTGTGTGTGTGTGTGTGAGCGCGTATGTGTGTGTGAGCGCGTACACGGTCCCTGCTCCGTTCTGCACAACATGAATCTCGTTGCTGTCAGGAGACAGCCGGCCGGCGGAGAGCGAGCGAACAGTTGGCTTTGATAATGCAATTTCAAACTCACAGTCGGCTCCAAGCAGAAACATTTACTTTAGAGAGATTTTTTGTTTGCGTGTCAAAGTCCCATCCATTCCAATGGCTGTGAATTACACTGGAGCTCGTGCTGCTCCAACATGAAATGGTGCCTGCAACCGGGCGATCACGTTTCATGACTGCTCTCCTTTCATCCTTATGAAAGAAACGTGTGCCTCCGCTTCCCAACTTATGAGTGCGGACACCCTCCTCTCAGGCTCCTGAGGGGTGTGTGTGTGTGTGTGTGTGTGTGTGTGTGTGTGTGTGTGTGTGTGTGTGTGTGAGTGAGTGTGTGTATGTGTGTGTGTGTGTGCGTGTGTGTGTGTGTGCGTGTGTGTGTGTGTGTGTGTGTGTGTGTGTGCGCGCGCAGGGTAGCCTACAGGGCGCACAAACACACACCCTTCAGTGAAACTAAAGGAAGAAAAGTTGATTTGAATCACTTTCAGGACTGTTTGAAGTGAAGTGGTGTCCATCTTTGGACCTTGAGCTGTTGCAGAGGATGTGAAGGTTTTTTAAAAGGGGAGGTTACAAGAAACAAGATGTTGATTGTAAACACACATTACACAATCTTGTACTCATTTCTAGCTCCAGCTCTCTCTCTCTCTCTCTCTCTCTCTCTCTCTCTCTCTCTCTCTCTCTCTCTCTCTCTGGGAAATTGCACAAAGTGATTAATAGCCAGATAGCTGGCTAACTAATATGTCTGCCTTCCCAAAATTCATTTATCATAAAAAATCACTTGAACCTGTAACAATAACTAGTCGCTAAATATACTTAAAATATACTTTCACAATGCAATGTGGTGTTTTTAGAAAGCAAACACTGTACATTGTAAAGATGTAAATATGACAGAGCATGAATTGGCATATACAGTATCAAACTTGGTATTTGTGTTGCCAGTAGTGCTGTAGTCTACTAAGTGAGTGCGGACAGAGGGAAGTGCGGGGAGTGTAATATGATCATATCATGATCAAGAGGCATGGATTTGTTTTCTATAAGGAGTCAGTAGGTCTGGTATAGTGGGATCAGGGAGAGGTTGAGCTAGCCTGACATAGCCAGCCCATAATACTGCTGTTCATCCGTATTCATGGTCTGGAGGTTCTTTTTAACCTGACATGATGATAGGGCGGAGGGGGGGGGGGGGGGGCATTCAGTTCTGGTTCGAAACGATTGGACAGCTCGTTTAATCAGCTTTGCTTATTGGCCGGTTGTCTCTCTACCTATATAAACCCGCCCCAGAATACCATCCCCAGACCATGGATAAGGTTGAGCGGTTGAGGGCTGCATTGTCCTTATTAGAGATCCTGTAGATCCCTTGAAAATGAGGCTCTTCATCTCAAAGGGCTCTCCTCAAAACAATAAACTTTCAATAAGAAGCATTAAACATCTTATTGATTGCACAAAGCACCGGCTGGACTGTAGGGAGGCTTCCCCCAACCCCTGTGCCCTCTCCTACTGCTGCCCATGACCTGATGGGTCCACCTCTGCCCGGCTCTCTCTCTCTCTCTCTCTCTCTCTCTCTCTCTCTCTCTCTCTCTCTCTCTCTCTCTCTTTCCTCCGCATGGTTGGTGTGAGTGGGCGGAGTCGGTGGTGAGTGAATGGTGGTTCGGTCGCTGTACCGGGAACGAGTGCTCTGTTTGAATCTCAATTTTCTCACTTTTTTTCCTTTTCCCCCACTTTCTTGCTATTACTTTCTATCTAAGTACTAAAGCGTGGGCTTGGTTTAGTTTTCTGACTGTAAACGGGGGTTTCCCCCTAAAACAACTGCCTCCAGTTTTTGCGCTGGAATCATGGCAGAGATTTTTGGTCAACTAACTCGGCGTCATGCTGTTAAAATAGCATCGACAGCCAGTGTTGAGGTTTGCAGTTTGTCTGCTGGCGAAATTGTCGGTCATGAGAATATCGTGTCGGCATCTCGCATGAACAATGCCATTGTCATTTTCTTAAAATCTGTTGAGCTTGTCAATCAGCTGACGGAGAATGGTGTGGTAATTGATGGCGTTTTTACTTCTGTTGCCCCTCTCTCTATGCCTTCCAAGAAAGTAATCTTGTCGAATGTCCCCCCTTTCATTCCTGATGAGACCCTAGAACAAACATTGTCACGCTATGGCAAGTTAGTCTCAACAATTAAAAAAATTCCGATCGCAAGTAAATCCCCATTGTTGAAACATATAGTGTCCTTTAGGCGCTTTGTGTACATGGTGCTTAAGGATAACAATGATGAGCTTGACTTGACAATGAATGTGAAGGTGGATAACTTTAATTACGCGATCTATGCAACAACTAGTGTAATGAAATGTTTTGGTTGTGGACAGTCGGGGCATCTGGTGCGCGCCTGTCCTGATAAAAAGGACGACGCGAATAACCGGGAAAACACTGAAACGAGTAACGTTAATGAACCTATGGGTGGTGTGGCAGAGGGAGCGCCTGAAAGGACCAGCGAGTCTAACGTTAACGTTAATGATAACACTGGCGACCCAGCTAGTGGGCCGCAGAGCCAAACTCCTGATATAACGTTACAGTCCTCTCAGGAGTCTGGTGTAGCGCAGGGGTCTGACCAAGCACACGGGGAAAATCACACTGTTCAATCGGCAACAGAGGGGGATCTTTCCACACAGGGGGAGATTATCACTGATTCTCAAAATTGTCTGGGTAGCAATGATGATGCCACTAATGGGGAAGATATGGAAACTTCTGTGTTGGGAGAAAGCGATGCAGGCCTATTTAAAGTGCCTTCAAATAAGAATGCGTCTTCTAAAAGGAAGCGCAAGAAGAGTGGGAAAGGGAAGCGTGCCCTTATAGAAATGTCCGATAATGAGAGTGAAAGTGATTTTTCTGACAGCAGTATAACATGCAGCTTGCGACCAAGCGGCTATCGCACGCGCAGTTATAGAGTGGATGATATAAAGAGTTTCCTTAGGGAGACTAAGCACGCCAAGAAGGTTCGGGTTGACGATTACTTCCCTGATATTGAACAGTTTATAAATAAATCACGAACTTATATGCGTGAGGGCAGAGTTACTGATCAAGAGGGTTTTCGTCTTAAAAAGATTGTTACAAAGCTCAATGTTTTACTGAATGATAAAGATGACTGTTAAACACTCCTTTTTCATTTTGAGCATAGGAATGGCTGTTTGTAAAGGTTTATATTTATTTTTTTCCTTTTTCTTTATTATGATGGGTGAAATTCGCGTTGCCTCTTTAAATGTCAATGGCGCAAGAGACAGAATTAAGATGCTCGCTGTTTTTGAGTCAATAAAACAGAATAAGATCGATGTGCTCTTTATGCAGGAAACGCATAGTGACCTATCTAATGCAGCTGTTTGGGCTCAGGAGTTTGATGGTCTGTCCATTCTTAGTCATGGCACATCTAATAGTAGTGGGGTTGCGGTTTTGTTTTCAAAGTCCTTTATTCCCATCTCTTTTGATGTTGATGAAGTAATAGGGGGAAGACTTTTAAAAGTCAGAGCTCAGTTTGAAAATCGTTGTTTTGCGTTTATTTGCACCTATGCGCCTACACTGGCAACAGACAGAATGTTGTTTTTAAATACTATTGGGGATGTTGTACATAATTGTTGTTCTGAGGATATTCTTGTACTTGGAGGTGATTTCAATTGTACTGCACAAAATTTTGATAGAAATCATATGGAGCCACATATGCCCTCTCGTAGGCGACTAATAGAGGTTATGGAATCCAATGAACTCTGTGACATTTGGAGAAATTTTCATGGGGAACAGAGGCAATACACCTGGGTACATGCTTATGATAATTGTTTATCGTTGGCAAGACTTGACAGATTCTATGGTTTTAAGCATCAGCTTAGTTTATTCAAGAAATGTTCAATAATTCCAGTTGGTTTTTCAGACCATAGTTTGGTTATTTGTTCCTTATTGCTTGATTCTGTCAAACCGAAAAGCGCCTACTGGCACTTTAACACCAATTTGTTGGCTGATGGCCATTTTAGGGAAGTCTTCCTTTTTTTCTGGAAGAATTTTAGAACCACGAAGTCTGGCTATAAGTCTTTGCAGCAATGGTGGGATTGTGCTAAGGTACAAATAAAACAACTTTGCCAGGAGTATACGGCCAATGTCACAAAGAGCCTAACACTCTCAATGAGAAAATTAGAGGAGGAAATCATTGAGCTTCAAAATTCGGCAGAACAATTGGGTCATCAGGCACCCACCGAAATGCTTAATTCTAAAAGGAAAACATTGGCTGATTTTT
>JAODXP020000006.1:22361840-22366424 GCA_027497455.2 Sardinella longiceps | reverse complement strand
GTCTGAGATTTTTATCATTTCGTTTAATATATTATCAAGCCCACAAGCTTTGTTGGGTGATAGGTTTTTAATTTTTTCTCCCAGTTCAATTTCTGTTATCGGAGAGTCTAGTACATTTTGATAAGGTTTTATAACTTGTTCAAATTGGTACAGTTTTTGGAGTATTTGTTTTTGAGGAACATTTAACGAAGTTTCCTCATATAAGGTTTTAAAATGATCTACCCAGACATCTCCATTTTGGATTGCCAAATTCTCAGGTTTTTTGTTTTGTAATGTTTTCCAATAATCCCAGAAACTATTTTTATCAATTGATTCTTCTAATTGGTCCATTTGACTTCTATAATAATCCAATTTGTTAGTCTTTAGTTTATATTTGTATTGTTTCAGAAAATCAGAATATTGTTGGCGAATTTTCTGGTCATTTGGTTGTCTGTGTTTTTGATTGGATAGTTTCCTTAATTGTTTTCTTAGAGTAGAGCATTCATGATCATACCATTTTGGTTCCTTTTTGAAGATTTTTGTTTTGTGCTTTTTATGAATTAACTCAGAGTGTTTGGCAACATGGTGAAATATTGTGTTCAGATCATTAACAGCAGTGTTTACACCATCTTTGCAGAGTGGATAGGGTTTGGACAGAAATCTGTTTAAAAGCATTTGTGTGTCTTTTTGCTTCATTGCTCTACTATATAGGTCAGTGCTTTTAGCAGTCCATCTGAAAGTATGGCCAATGGTGTGCATTGTAGATGATCTCTGGAATTTGGGCACTGAATCTGTTCTTTTTAGAAAAATGGTTATTTGGCTGTGATCAGAGAGAGGTGACAGTGGCTTGACTGTGAAGGCATTTATGAAGTTCTCATGTAGATCAGTAATAGAATAGTCTACCGTACTGCAGCCGAGAGTTGAACTGTAAGTATACTGTCCAAGAGAGTCCCCTCGTAGCCTTCCATTGACAATGTATAGGCCCAGATTTTGGCAGAGTTCAAGCAATGCCCTTCCATGTGCATTTATTGATTTATCATAATTGTTCCTGGCCACGTGTGTGGGAAATTGTATATTTTCCCCCAAAATAAACTTGTCACCAAATGTATTAATTGTGTCTAATCCTTCCCCAGTTCTCGCATTTAGATCCCCACAAATCATTACGTGACCTTTTGATTGGAAATTACTTACTTCTGTGTGCAGCTCATGGAATGTATTTTCGTCATAATATGGTGACTCTGCTGGTGGTATGTAGATAGCACACAGGAAAAGGTCTTTGGGGCTTGATATACATTGTTTCCCCACTTTTAACCATAAATTAAATTTCCCCTTTCTAATAATCTCACAGTGATGTTCGGCTTTGTGCCATATCAATATCCCTCCCGAATCTCTGCCCTGTTTAACTGTTTTTAATTTTATAGATGGCACTATGACCTCATGGTATCCAGGTGGACAACCAGTGACACCCTCCCCTCTGAACCATGTTTCCTGAAGTATTATGATATCAACATTTTTTATTGCTTTAATGAATTCAGGGTTTTGACTCTTAAGTCCAAATGTGGATGAATTTAGACCCTGAATGTTCCATGTAGAGATTAAGAAAGACATTTTGGTATAGTCTAGAATATCCTTATGTTTGACTATTTGCTTTGTAAAAGTTGGAGAAATTATAGGAAGTTATTCAACTAAACTCTAATCTCTAAACTAATAATTACCATTAAGAGTAATAATAAAGAAAAAGTTTATAGACTAGAGAGGAGGAACACAAAAGGAAAAGAATGAAAGGGAGAAGATAATAATAATAATAATAATAATAATAATAATAATAATAATAATAATAATAATAATAATAATAATTAAAAATAATGATAAAATAAATAAATACATTTTGTGTAAAGGTGTGTTTAGTTGGTATGTTGTATTTGTGTGTATGTGTTTCTGGGTGTTCTCTGTGTGTGTGTGTGTGTGTGTGTGTGTGTGTGTGTGTGTGTGTGTGTGTGTGTGTGTGTGTGTGTGTGTGTGGTGTGTGTGAGTGCATGCGTGTGTTTGAAGAAAATAAATAAATGAAAAAATTAGATTAAATAAAAGTGTGTGTGTGTGTGTGTGTGTGTGTGTGTGTGTGTGCGTGTGTGCGTGCACACTCTCTCTCTCCCATATCTCTCTCTCTCTCTCCCCCGTATCTCTCTCTCTCTCTCTCTCTCTCTCTCTCTCTCTCTCTCTCCCATATCTCTCTGTGTATCTCTCTCTCTCTCTCTATCCCTATCTCTCTATGTATCTCTCTCTCTCTCTCTCTTTGTATGTCTCTCTCTCTCTCACTCTTTCTCTCTGTATCTCTAGCCTAAAGACCAAAAGTTTGGACACACCCTCTCATTCAAAGCAATCTTTCACAACTTTGAATGAACACAATAAGTAAGTACATAATTCCACGTGTTCATTCATATGTTTGTTGCCTTCAGTGGCAATCTACGAACTAAATAGTCAAGAAAATAAAGTAGACACTTTCCACAAACACTCACGCATGCACACACACACACACACACACACATACACAAGCATGGACGGGCACAGACTCTCTCTCACACACCTGTTTAAATATACCAAATACATCACCAAATTGATGCTACACAGACTGAATAACACAAGGATTACTAATTCTGAATGGGGCATACTGAAATGAAACTGAAAGTAAGTTGCTATGCCCCATTCACAGTTGCCGGTTCACTGCTCAGTCTATGTTGTATCAAATGTTCTTATTATTTCTCCTACAGCACTTGGTGAGTTTGAACAACAGGACTATGGGTTGATTTACACTGGATGTCTCCTTTAATCTCCTGAGATGAAGTTTACACTCAAACTCTCAAACTTGGCTGCTGCTTCACCCAAAGAGAAATGGAACTCATTTTCCCTTCACTGCCGTACACTTCAGTGTAGTGCCCTCGGGTCGCTAGCGCTAACAGCTAACGTCTTTGTAATGCCTCTGACTCATAGACAGTAATAACCCTTACTTACATCTGTGCTCGCCACACACACACACACACACACACACACACACACACACACACACACACACACACACACACACACACACACACACACACACACACACACACACACCTCACAAAAACACACACACACACACACACACACTTTGAAAGTATGATGATTACAACATGCTTGAAGCACTTGAGAACACTCATTTGGGCAGATAACATTACATTACGCTTTAAAAGGCAAACCAGGCCACGCAGACACCACATGAGCTAACGCTAGCCAGGCTAATGTTGCTAACTCCATGTTCAATTACAGTAACATTGTAAAGACACCTTGACAGCGGTGCCAAGGAGGTTAAGTTTTCGGTCGCGTTGGTTTGTTTGTCTGTTTGTCTGTTTGTCAGCATGATAACTCGAAAAGTACTGCACGGATTTGGATGACATTTTCGGACAATGTGTATATTGGGACAAGCAACAGCTGATTTTGGTGGTGATCGGGGATCCAGAACATGATCAGCAATGTATATCATGTCTGTGACCACATTGCCTTGGCGGAGGTCTGCGCTCTCTCAACGCTTTTCTAGTTGTATATGTTAATACCGTGTCCTAACTGCAAGCGCCAAGACCGAATGTGTGCGACGTGTATTTGTACGCAACTTTTTAAAAACATTTTAGTGGCTTGGTCCATTTCGGTATCAGTCGTGCAAATCACGTTGCTCGTCTAGACTTAATGGAGAATGTAATTGAATAGATGTGTAGACAGTAAATAGTCAATGCTAGGACAACCCAACAGTCTCTTGCAGTTAGGACCGGGTGCAAGAAGCCTGGTCATAGACTGTAGGCGTGGTCATAGAGAGTAGGTGTGGTCATACAGTAGGCGTGGTCATAGAGAGTAGGTGTGGTCATAGACTGTAGGCGTGGTCATAGAGAGTGGGTGTGGCCATAGACTGTAGGTGTGGTCATAGACTGTAGGCGTGGTCATAGAGAGTGGGTGTGGTCATAGACTGTAGGCGTGGTCATAGAGAGTAGGTGTGGTCATAGACTGTAGGCGTGGTCATAGAGAGTGGGTGTGGTCATAGGCTGTAGGCGTGGTCATAGAGAGTGGGTGTGGTCATAGACTGTAGGCGTGGTCATAGAGAGTGGGTGTGGTCATACAGTAGGCGTGGTCATGGAGAGTGGGTGTGGTCATACAGTAGGCGTGGTCATAGAGAGTAGGTGTGGTCGTAGACTGTAGGCGTGGTCATGGAGAGTGGGTGTGATCATAGACTGTGGGCGTGGTCATAGAGAGTAGGTGTGGTCATACAGTAGGCGTGGTCATAGAGAGTAGGTGTGGCCATAGACTGTAGGCGTGGTCATGGAGAGTGGGTGTGATCATAGACTGTGGGCGTGGTCATAGAGAGTGGGTGTGGTCATGGAGAGTAGGTGTGGTCATAGACTGTAGGCGTGGTCATAGAAAGTGGGTGTGGCCATACAGTAGGCGTGGTCATAGACAGACATGGTCCATTCTGAAGCAGAATCTCTGAGCCGAAAACAAAGTCCCAGACAGTGTAGTAAGTCAGAGGAGTGTGTGTCTCTGTCAGGCTGGTGCATGTGTGTGTGTGTGAGTGAGTGAGTG
>JAODXP020000006.1:22334340-22336840 GCA_027497455.2 Sardinella longiceps | reverse complement strand
GTGTGTGTGTGTGCTGCGTCCTGGCTGTGGCACACCTTAAGTGTGTGTGTGTGTGTGTGTGTGTGTGTGTGTGTGTGTGTGTGTGTGTGTGTGTGTGTGTGCTGCGTCCTGGGCTGGCTGTGGTGCACCATAAGTGTTAGGTCTCCCCCTCACAGAGGAGTGTTGGAGAGCGCTGTGCTGTGCTGTGCTGTGCTGTGCTGTGCTGTGCTGCGGTGCAGATCGTCCCCGTGCCCCACCGCCACACCGCCTGCAGAGGAGAGGAGAGGAGAGGAGAGGAGAGGAGTGAGAAGGACTGAGGATGCAGGCCAACACACACTCCAACACACACACTCCAACACACACTCCAACATACACTTCAAAATATAACCCTGGAAATGAGAGTGTGAGTCAGAGGAGAGTAGAGAGTAGAGAGGAGAACAGGGGAGAGGAGAGGAGAGGAGAAGAGAGGAGAAGAGAGAAAAGGAGAGATGAGAGGAGAGAATAGAAGAAGAGAGAGGAGAGGAGAGGAGAGGAGAGGAGAGGAGAAGAGAGAGAGGAGAGAGAGAGAAGAAGAAGAGAAGAGAGGAGAGGAGAGGTGAGAGGAGAGAATAGAAGAAGAGAGAGTAGAGAGGAGAACAGGGGAGAGGAGAGGAGAGGAGAAGAGAGGAGAAGAGAAAAGGAGAGATGAGAGGAGAGAATAGAAGAAGAGAGAGTAGAGAGGAGAGGAGAGGAGAAGAGAAGAGGAGAAGAGAAGAGGAGAGATGAGAGGAGAGAATAGAAGAGAGAGAGAGAGAGAGGAGAGGAGAGGAGAAGAGAAGAGGAGAAGAGAAGAGGAGAGATGAGAGGAGAGAATAGAAGAAGAGAAAGTAGAAGAGTGGATAGGAGAAGAGAAGAGAGGAGAGTGGAGAAGAGAAGAGAGGAGAGGAGGGAGGAGAGTGGTGAAGAGAGGAGACAATATCAATCCTCCTGGTAGAACAAAGAGCAGGAGATTCAGCAGCAGGCAGCTACAGTGAGGGGAAGATCACAGGTGCGTTCAAGATCACCAATCACCATAGGTGCGTTCAAGATCACTAATGACCATAGGTGCGTTCAAGATCACTAAATTCAATTCAATTCAATTTATTTTGTAGAGCGCTCAAATACACTCTCGCGGCGCTTTACAGACAGTACGGGGAGTACCCATGAGTAACGGGGCAAGGAAAAACTCCCTTCACTTACTAATAACTAATTTTTAGGAAGAAACCTTGGGAAGATCCGCGCCTCATGGGCTCAGCCCACCTGCCAGGGGCCTAATAGAGTATCTTTACAGTCGGTAGTCTGATGCATAGATTGACCATGGCTTACACAGAGTAACAGCATGTGTACTGAATGTAGTCTGAGTTACTACACAGTTACAAGATCACTCATCACCAGAGGTGTGTTCAATAGCACTCATCACGAGAGGTGCGTTCAACATCAGTAAACACATTAGGTGCGTTCAACATCACTCATCACCATAGGTGCGTTCAACATCACTAAACACCATAGGTGCGTTCAACATCACTAAACACCATAGGTGCGTTCAACATCACTAAACACCATAGGTGTGGTCAAGATCATTAAACAAAGACAAACATTCTTTTCCTCTGAACTCTAGCATAGGAACGACATTCAGAAACCTTTTCTCTAGTATGAAAAACTGTTTGTTTGCTAGCGTCTGTTTGTGAGCCCCATGGAGAAGCTTAAACCCCATGCACGACTCCTGTGGGTCTGCCTCACATACTATACAGCCTGTCCATCCCACTACAGTTCAGACGGATAGATAGATACAGTAGATAGATAGATAGATAGAGAGAGAGAGAGAGAGAGAGAGAGAGAGAGAGAGAGAGAGAGAGAGAGAGAGAGAGAGAGAGAGAGTTAGTTAGTTAGTTAGTTAGTTACCATCCATCTCATGGATTTAATGCCACTGTTGTTCCTTAACATCTTTGTGCCAGGCCCACAAGGTAGCTGCTATACAAAATGGAAATGAATGTAAATAAATTTTATCTACAAACTGACTCATCATCATATAACACAATTTTGTGATCATATTGGTTGAGCGATTGATTGAATGATTGGTAATTGATTAATTGATTATTGGTCATTAAGGCAAGTCAAACCACAGCTCCATAAAGCCAAACTCTCTAAAAGCTCCTTCTTCAGACACAGAGTTTTAGCACCTTGATCTGATCATTTCTAGTCGGTTTTCAGACCTCACACAACCTTCCCTGGCTGGCTTGATCATGTAAAGAGAATTGTTATCTTAGACGGAGGAGGAGAATATAGAAGCCACATAGAAAAAAAAAGAAAAAAAAAATCCCGATCATAATTGGTAATTGATTGGTAATTGATTACTGGTCATTAAGGCAGGTCAGTCCAGAGGTCCATGGAGAACACACCTACCACTCCCGTTGGATGAGCTGGGGTGGAGAGGAGAGGAGAAGTGAGCTGTTTAGCCGGGGGCTGGAGGGGAGGGTGGGGGTATCAGTCGGTTAGTCGGGGC
>JAODXP020000006.1:22329340-22331840 GCA_027497455.2 Sardinella longiceps | reverse complement strand
AACACTCTGTCCAGGTCAGGCATTTGTTTCAGCTGAGACAGCCATACCTCCAGCCCACCCCAAACACACACACACACACACACACACACACACACACACACACACACACACACACACGCGCACACACACACACACACACACACACGCGCGCGCACACACACACACACACACTTCTTCTGCCTATAATACATTCACAGCATTCCAGCAGACTGCAACAGATCCATGCAATTCAAAAACTGACAGAATTCCAAGAAACATTCGGAGGATTGTAAAACCTTCCAAATATTCCGAGGCAAAAAAAAAAAAAAAACATTGCCTAACCTCAACTTGGGCATGAAATTCAGACATATTACCAGAATTCTAAGAAAATATATAGTGACTGATACAATCAGGAGAACCCACTGCTGTCAAAAGCACCTGGATTTTCACTAAACAAAAAAACAGAGAAAGATCCAGCAGCAGTCTGGGACATTTAGTTGACATACTGTAGGACAGAGGTCCCCAAACTGTTAGGCGGGCCTCCCCAGGGGGGCGTGGAACAATTTGAGGGGAGGCGCGGAAGGTTGACTCAAGAAAGAAAGAAAAACAGTATAAAATCGACTTAAAATCGTAGAAGAGATGATAAATGTTTGGGATAGTGGAAAGTATTATTGATCCCTATGTGAGAATGTATTGCTCCAAACTTCATAACGTAACTAATGCTAGAAACAGCGCCACCAGCCGAGCTAGGTTTTCTGAAAGGATTCCGATTTGCTGCAATTTTTATTGATAACTCATTGCGTTGCATAGTATAGCACCGATATAAGTGGCTTACCGATAACTGTCAATATTTGAAATGATTGTCATGGCGGGGAGGTGAGGGGGGTCGCAATGGTGTCACTGTTTTCAGAGGGGAGGCCCACAATGATGGAGTTTGGGAACCCATGCTGTAGTACTACCAGCCTGGTGCTAAGTACTTCCAAAGAGTCTGAACACTCTTCATTAGCCAGGTGAAGGCCGTCTACTGGCTCTCCTCATTTCATTTCGCTCATTTCGGAAGAGCACAAAGCAGTTTCGTTTTCACAAACACAGATCTGTGCGGGCCAAATTCAGTGAACAGAGTGAGAAATGGAAGCATGTATTGCGCTCAGACATCACCAATCTCAGGTTAATATAACAAAAGTTTTTTTTATATGCATTTTATACGAACTGTAGCAAAATGTTTGAAAACATTGCATAGTGCACAGAGAGAAGAGGAAAGAGAGGAAAGGTAAAATTGGTTGTGGCAAAATAAGAGGTGGATGAACTATGAATTTTGTGATCACGGCAAAGTGAGCTGCAATATGCAGATGCAGAACATGTTTGATGATGGAAGATTATTGCTTAGGTATTTTAGATTAGGACAATGCACAATGCAGTGGTAGTTGGCAATGTCAAAAGTTGTAGGCTATTTGGTGCAGAAACTCTATTAAAAGGTGGATAAAATTTTAGAGGTGGATTTTGCATTTAGTCACCACTAAATCCCTGGCCTGGATAAAAAAATGGCTTGGCGGCAACGAGAATTTTGGCTTTATTTTCTCTCTATCTCTGTGTTTGTTCTCGTTCTCGTCTTTCTCCAAGCGTGGGTTGGGTTGTCTTCTAGCTGGTACTGCCATGGCAGCGCAGAGTCCTTTTGTTTTGGTTTGGGGGTCACGGTGACCAGAGGCAATAAAGAACAATGAAAATGTCATATGATTGTGCCGAATGAAAATACCCCTTTCAAGCTAAACACTACACCTCAAAGTCCCAGCACCCTGCACTTAGCTCCCGTTAAAGATACGCTGTGTGTGTTGAACAGACCTCTGCGGCCAGCAGGGCTAAAACTAAGGTGCTGAAAAGCATTGTAGTGGCTTTGCTTTGTAAGGTGTGATTTTGAGATGTGTGTGTGTGTGTGCGCGTGTCACTGTGTCTTCAGTCATTATAGAAGAGCTAGTAGGTGTTATCTCTCTTTCTTTCTTTCTTTCTTTCTTTCTTTCTTTCTTTCTTTCTCTCTCTCTCACCCACACACACACACACACACACATTTGATTTCTGTCTTTGCCCCGAGCAATGACAAAAGAAACACAAATACGTACATGTAATTAACAGTATAAAACACACATTGACACAACGTTCTCACCCATAGAAACAGTGCACAGAGAGCCACTCGTTTGTGTGTATTTCAAACGGGGGATGAAGAAATCTGTGAATCAGTATCATGTTTGACGGCCGTCATTCTCAACACAGAGGCCGTGTCCTCTGACCACCAGTTTACACAGGACCAGAGACGCCCGTGGAAAATGACTCCGTCAAGCCGAACACAAAACACACACACACACACACACGCATACATACGCACAGTCGCACACAAACACACACCGCCAAGCCGAACACAACAGACACACACACATACACACTCCGTGAAGCCAAACACAAAAGGCACGCGCACACACACACACACACACACACACACACACACACACACACACACACACACACACAC
>JAODXP020000006.1:22301840-22324340 GCA_027497455.2 Sardinella longiceps | reverse complement strand
TTCTAGTCCCGAAATTGGGCAAATAGGAAACGGAACCCACTCTCAGTCACGGGCCTGCACTCGGACTCGGTACTGGTTACTGCAGACGCCCACTCTCTCCCTCCCTCACTCCCTCCCTCCGTTCGTTCGTTCGTTCACTCACTCGCTTGCGGGGCTGAGACACATCATAAATGCTTATTCCGCGTTTATTATTCCTCCTTTCCTGCCGTCGCCTCGGTCGCCAACGCTGGCTGCGCCTGTGTGTGTGTGTGTGTATATATATGTGTGTGTGTGTGTGTGTGTGTGTGTGCTCCATCGTGGCTGCTCTGGCTGCTCCATCGTGGAGTGGAAATGAAAACAAAAACAAGGATCTGTAAAGCTCGCTCAGACATGCTCATGAGTGTGTGTGTGTGTGTGTGTGTGTGTGCTTCAGACATGCTCGCTTCAAAAAGACTACCCCGCAAAAAACCACAATTACCTCCTAAAACAATCAACCTCTGTGAAGGGCACTGGAAGGCCTGAGAACCAGAGAGGTGAGGGGGTGGAGGGCTGTGTGTGTGTGTGTGTGTGTGTGTGTGTGTGTGTGTGTGTGTGTGTGTGTGTGTGTGGAGATGGAGAGCTCGGAGAGCGCATGAGAAATCCTCACAGCCCCCTCGGACATAGACAAACATTCCATTTCCAATCAGATCTTCGCAGAACTTTGAACTTGCGGAGACAGAGGTCTCACACAAACAAGGCTTACTCTGCATCACACACACACACACACACACACACACACACACACACACACACACACACACACACACACACACACAGACACACACACAGAGAGAGAGAGAGAGAGGTCTCACACAAACAAGGCTTATGCTGTCGCCGAGCGAAGCGAAACGATGGTTGGGCTGAAGGAGCGGTAGAGAGAGAGAGGCGGCCCATGAGGGATTCCCAAAGAAAAACACGGCGTGTTGACTTTGCAGGCAATTACATTCTGCCCATGAAGAGCAACAGGAAAAATTAATTATTCAATGAACACACAAAAAGAAGAAGAAGAAAAAGAAGAAGAAGAAGGAAAAAAAAAAAAACCTGAGGACCAAGACCAAGCACACACACACACACACACAGAGAGAGAGAGAGAGAGATCTCACACACACAGGCGCTGGATGGTTGGTTGGTTGGTTGGTTGGTGGTGGTAGTGGTGGTGGAGGACCAAAGTCTGCATTTAAAAACAGCACTCAGGTCCCGGCGGGCTAGACAATGCTCTAAGATGACGGCAAAGGAAATGATTTAATAGCTGTGAAGAGAGACGGAGTTTTTGCTGCTATCCTCCAAAGGCACTGTATTAATGCACACACCATCCCCCCCTCCCACACACACACACACACACACACACACACCTCTGCTCACTGACCACCACTGGCCCCTGGAGCCCCCCGGGGCAGATCTTGGTGGACTAGGTAATTAGGAGGTTAACAGTATGGCTTTTATATTTCCATTTCTGCCAGTGTATGGACAAGATCACGTTACTAATATCGGCGTTCAAAGGCAGCCGGTCGGGGCAGATCCTAATCGGATTGGACAGAGATGATTCTGAACGCAGCGAGCGAGCGGGCTGGCCCAGTAAAATGCAAACAGAGCCGCAAAAAGCCAAATAACATTATTCACTTGCTCACAGCCCACGGTCTGGGTCCATGGGCCCGGCTGGGCTGGGCTGGGCTGGGTTGGGTTGGTTGGTTGGGTCAAAGTTGGGTTGCTTTGAGTGGGGCTGCTGGGTCGGTTTGGGCCGAGCCGGAAGACGGGCAGGACCGGCTGGCTGGCCTGGACGATAGCAAAACATTATATTACATTTTAATATTGCGCAGACAGCCAATTCACAGCAACCACCGCTATCAGCTCGGCATGCATCTGAGAGAGAGAGAGAGCGGCTCGGGGCTCGGCTCAGCTTGTGTCTGACAGACATACATCGTCCTGGGGGTAGCGGAGGCGGAGGCGGTGGAGCAGAGTGGTGGTGGGGGGGGGGGGACAAGGGAGGGGGCACCAGAGGTCTATGCAATGTCAGTAGAGTCAGGCATACCCCCACCACACACACACACACACACACACACACACACACACACGCCCCACAGAGGGGGAAACCTATCTGGCTCCAGTGAAAATGACCCAGAAGACTGGGGAGGCTTTGAAAGCTTTAGAGGGCCTGCACAGTGACGTGCAACAGTGTGTGTGTGTGTGTGTGTGTGTGTGTTTGAGAGAGAGAGAGAGAGAGAGAGAGAGAGAGGCGGCAGCACGGCCACTGCCACCATAGGCTGGTCCAGATTAGATACAGGCTGTGTGTGTGTGTGTGCAGAGTCCTAACAGCCCTTTAAACTCTTTTGTCTGTGGGGTTGTCTGATTAGGGTGTGATTATCTTAATTGGCTTTTATTAGTGCGGCTCATTAAGCTGACCTGTGCACTCCTGGAGTGAAGAAACGGTGAGGAAGCAAAGCAATGAGGAGGATTAACAATATAGTGACCAATCCCTATTTCCCTATTCCTATTAAATAGCATTTAACTAAGTCTGTGTTTCCCTCAATTAGGCTAAATTACAAACCTATCAATACCCCCTTTCTCACACACACACACACACACACACACACACACACAGAGAGAGACCGCTGTTAAGCGCTGTGCTATTTGACATTTTCAATGTGCGGTAATTGCAGGAGCGGGGAGAGCCGGTGTTTACAGTGTTTTGGAGAGCAATAAATCAGACGATCACTTCCCACAGGCCCGTAAATACTTCAGCATGTGCGGTATGGCGGGACCAGGACGGGGATGGGGACGGGAAAACGAACGGCGAGGATACGGGCTGTACTAGCCAACGGTGCTGCTGCCGCTGAGAACGACTGTCCCGGGGAGACCCGACAAGCGGCGCGAGGGAATGGCTATTTTACCTCCGTAGGTGCTGACAAGCGCGGGAGGCTGCGCATATCTGACTGTGCTTACAGACAGATTTTCATTTTCATAAAACGCATCGAAATAGAAAGGAGAGAGAAAGCTCCGTTTGTTCCACTTGAGGCCTACACAAGGGCAAGGACGTGTCAGTGAAGCTGATTTATTGAGATAATTTTAATTTTAATTTTATATTTTACATTTTTATTTCCCCGAAAAATCACAATATTTTTGTTCAGTTGTGTGCGTGTTTGAGTGCGTAACCGTTATAGATTTTGAATAAAATGGGTTGGAGATCCATGACAGAGAATGTAGACAGCACTTTTTTGCAACATACAAACAAAACTTAGCTAAAATAATTAAAACTATTTTTGCAATTTGTCAGTTTAGCAAGGATAACGATTGTGCCGACAGCACACAATGGAACAATAACCAGGTAGAAGCATAAACCTGGTTTTACAGTTACGGGAATTCCATGAAACAGTCAGTCGGCTTTTAATTCTCAAACCGAAAATAATAATTTGAAAAAGTTGGATAACCTAGGCTAAATACAAACCATTGCAAGTGCATCATTAGATTTTAATTGTTTTTAAATATTTTGTTATCCTGATACCAATGTTCTTAGCCTATAATTGTGAAAATAGATAAGGTCGACTTCACAAATTGACTTTTCGGAGAAACAAAACTGAACAATTTACGCGTTAATAACAACCTGTTAATAAAACATATATTAGGCTATTTTAGCAAATAACTATAGACTTATATAAATTTAGTCTAAGTCCCACATGATAAAAATCATTAAACCCCACAACCAAAACAGAAGGAAAAGCAAATCTCTTATACAGCCTAAAATTAATATTAAGAATTGGCTAAATATTAGGCTAAAACTTGCGTGTTGACATTACTTAATTTCAAACAGCGGAATAATTAGGCAAGTTGTCAATTAGGCTGTGATCGTTGTGGAAATGTTGTAGTCATAGGTTACTATTTAATTTTAATGGGGAACAAAATCACGTCTCTTTGAGGTTTGCGTGTAATAACCTGCTCGGGCAGCAAATCATCATCCCCAGTCATTTACAACACAGGAATTTAGATGAGTAACATGTTTTTCCAACTGGCTCTTCTGGAGTTACAAGATGAAGCGTACACACACACACACACACACACACACACACACAAAACGTTAAAATTCGGACTCTAATATTTAAGAGAGGCCATATAAAGCGAAAAGTTAAGGACCTTAAACTATCAGTTATGTTTGTGTCTCTCTGTGTGTGGCTGTGTGTGTGTGTGTGTGTGTGTGTGTGTGTGTGTGTGTGTGTGTGTGTGTGTGTAACGCTGAGCGTCTGTGGGAACGGGTTGCCCTCCAGCTATTGCCTTGACATTAAACTCTTTGAGGACAATTGGCTAAGTGGAGCTAACTTGCGTTCTCTCCCCGAGGTAGCTTCCTTTTTGATCCTGCCGAGGCTGGCGCCTTCCACCACATAACTTGTCTGCCTTATTAAATGCTTTCACTTACGGTGAGGGGTTGCCAGTTGCTCTTCAATAGAGGCCCTTTCAACCTCAAAAGGGCCAAGACAAGCTTAAAATTGCTGTAATGTGCCGTGACTAACTATCATACTTCATTTAGGAGGGAAAGATCATTAATAACGTCTAAGCAATTTTATCTAAACATTTGTAGCAGTTATCCATTTCAATTTTAAATTAAATTGAATTCCAAATGTCCATGGTTTTAATATATTTAATATATTTACAGACAATTATCCTAAGAGTCTTATAAAGGTGACCTAAGTAAATATCAAGTAAAGCAACTATACAATTTTGAATCTAAAAATATTTATAACATTTGTAATAAAGAATTGAATGTTGTTGTTGTTGTTGTTGTTGTTTACCCCGTTCGAGGCCAACTCTAAACGTCTGAGTGTGGCTGTAGCCTAGGCTACCCCTGCTGCCCCAAGCCGGGGTCTGTCTCTGCCTGCGCCTCCGCCCGGTATGGTTTCAATAACGGGTTCAAACACTAACGAGTGACTCGAGCCCCCGCGTAGACAGCCCTTTTTCTTAATTGCAACAAAACTTCTCAAATGGCTCTTAGCCTCGGAGACCGAAGCCCCTAAGCAATCAATAAACCACCTCGGCAAGCCATCTATGACTAACCATACACATTTCTTTCAAAATCACTCTTGACAGGTCTCACAAAACCAGTCCGGCCAATCAAATCCAGCGTGGGAACAGTCATGTGGTCAAGCCTCCCCTCTGATTGGTGGGCGGTGAGATGAAAGTGAAGTTCTCAAAGTATTATAGCCGGGAATCCCATTGAGATGCGGGACTTATGCTGGCGTCACACAGACGCACTCATCCACGACAGCGCCAGGGAAACAAGCGAGCCAGTGGACCTCGGCTATCACTTACAGTCTTGTATGGCACCCCTGTCTGGTACGATGAATCCTGCGCCGGGGTCACTGTCTCATGAAGCCAAACTACAGGAGAGGGACGATACGGAGAAAGAGGGAACGCAGGCGCGTGACAAGCAGGGCTCTCTGTCGGGATGTACCGTTAAAGCAAAGGCATTCACCCTCCCGTTCAGTGTGGAATCTTTGATTTCGGACAGAGGGACAAGCAGGACTTCCTACACCTCGAATCAACCGAGCATAGTTTTGCCCAAGCCTGTTCCCGAGGACCGTCTTCGACTCTCTCCAATGGCACTTTACGCCGACAAGGGCTTCGATTCGGACAGCGTTACTAACCTTTCGGACAGCAAGAAAGGCGAGATGGAGGAACTGACGGAGAAGGGGCAAAGCAGTTGGTTTCAGACGCCGTCCTACACTACGCCACCACGTAAGTTTTCCCAACTTTTACCATTGTTTGTATTTATTCTGTAAGCCAAAACAAAATAGTATATTGTTACTGGGTCACTATTTTTTTTATGTCCGACGAGCGATGGAATTTCAGCCTGTTGTGTTTGTGTTCGATGAATTATAGCCTGCGCAACGCGTCTCTGCCTTGCCTCCGGCTAAAATGTTAGCTCGGTTTGGGACTGCGAGACATTCTGTCTACCTTGCAATTATCAACATCTCGAAGTCAGCCTTCAGCTCCTCTTGACATCGTTTGCATTCCAAACAGCTGTTAAAAGCAGACTAAAAGTGTCATTTGAGTTCATAATTAAACGCTTGCAATTTTGACATTTTGAGGATAGGTTAGAGCCCGACTTTGTCTTTAAAAGAAGCAAGCGGTTTATTCGCTACTTATCTGTGTAATAATTGATTTGCTTTATTTCGTATTTTAGGCCACTCCAGTCCGCCTCCCTGCACCCTTAGAAAACACAAGAATAACAGAAAACCACGGACGCCTTTCACCACTTCGCAACTGCTGGCTTTGGAGAGAAAGTTTCGTCAAAAACAGTACCTCTCCATCGCAGAGAGAGCAGAGTTCTCCAATTCTCTCAACCTCACCGAGACGCAGGTGAAAATATGGTTCCAAAACAGAAGGGCGAAAGCTAAACGACTGCAGGAGGCCGAGTTGGAAAAACTAAAACTGGCAACCAAACCTCTCCTACCCGCATTCGCCTTTCCGTTCCCGCTTGGGACGCATGTAGGCTCGCCAACCCTTTACGGACCTTCAAATTCCTTTCCCAGACCATCGTTGCCTGTACCCGGACTCTTTGGTGCACCCGTCACCTATGGAATGTACTATTTGTCTTAAATAGAAAAAGCTGTCCAGTTCACCCAAGTTGTGGGATAGCCATGTTGTGTACTGTTTCTGTATTGTCCGTCTATGCGGACAGTAAAAGCATGCTCTCCCGGGACTGTTAGATGTCAGAATCCTGCCTTATTTTATTTTATTATTATTTTTTTAAGAAGAGAGCACATTATTTGGGCCGATTAAGGGCTTGTATATCACCGCATAACATTCCGTAAATTTGCAGGATTGAAGCAAGTTGATCTCAAAAGAGACTGTGCAATGTAGCCTTTTGTAGGCCTTTTAATGGTAGGTTCTGGTCGTAGAGTAGCCTACGAATCATATACACTCATAATGTTATTCTCGCAGAAACCACGTCTATATTTTAAAGGGACACCATAAATTCAGGTTTTGACACATTAAGCGAATTGGAGTCTCATTTGGTGCAAGTAGGTTAGCTGTTGTCATAAAAGGTGTTGACAGGCTGAGCTGCACGAGGCGACTTATTACGGA
Organism: Sardinella longiceps; assembly: GCA_027497455.2. Classification (NCBI taxonomy): domain Eukaryota; kingdom Metazoa; phylum Chordata; class Actinopteri; order Clupeiformes; family Clupeidae; genus Sardinella; species Sardinella longiceps. The sequence goes on along the minus strand of JAODXP020000006.1, from coordinate 22,317,248 downwards.
GGCCAGCGAAAGGGCGCTTGTAAACGCTGTTCACATTTGGAAGAAAATGAGACACTTTCAAGTCACTGGTAAAAGTGGACGATACAAAGTTGTTGTAAATTTAAATTGATCGTAAAGAAAAAGATAGTTGAGGGTCAGCGCCATATGGCTTAAATTCAGACCCTTAACGACTTTTATAATAATTAACTGCATTTGTGCGAAATTATTTTAGAGGACCAAATATTTATCAGCTTGGAACAAAGATAAATTTACAAAACAAAAACATAAAATCAGATGCCCAAAGTTTCTATAAAAATGGCTAGTTGTTTGTTAAACTTCCAACAGAGAAGCGCAAAATATGATGCAAAAACTGGCTTTAGGCCTCGCGTCCATGTCTTACCCACGAAGTGCGCTCTTTAAGTAATATGTGGAGGATTTGCTTCTGCAGATCTTGAAATGAAGATTAATTCTTTATAAGGGATTTTGTATATTGTTAATAGGACGGATTTAAACGCCGTTTGAAGCTCTTACGGAGGTACTCTTACACGCTTGTATCCATTTAAAGTTATTCTAGTTTGTTAGTCTGATTGAATAACCGATAGGTTGATATAATTTTGATATTCAGATATTTTTCGAAACCACTTTTTAAAATAATAAATACAAAATGATGATATTTATATGACGTGTTTACATATACGTATTGTGTACATCCATGTATATATAATATTTGTACAGATAAATTAGATACAATGCATTTTGTACAAAACAAATAAACTTTTAAAATAATATCTATGTTGTATCAGGTTATTTCTGCTGTTTTGCGAATACATCTTGAATTAAAACTGTGGCACGACTTTTCCCGTGGCCTTCTCACCCTTTCTCTCTCCACACACACACACACACACACACACACATACACACAAATGCAGAAAACACACCTGCGCTGATCACGACTCTCTCATCTGCTTTACCGCTTTTCCACAGCAACAAGTGTCATTACTGTAGGCTATAGCCTCGTTATTTTGGTCATACTCTAACCTGTCGCGTTTTTATAGGCCTGATATTGACAATGATAGGCTACATTTGAGCGGGCCTTTTTTCACATGGTCCATGAGGCTGAATTGTAGGCTACAAAGTGACAAAGCAATATGAGGTCTAACTAAAATTAAGCTAAAAGAACACTAGGAAATAATATCTCTGTCACGGGCCACTGCATCTTCATAAAATTAAGTAAAACCAATCATGAGACTTTTTACCTATTGTAACATCGCATCGGAATATGTAATTTTATGACAAACAGATTTGTAGAAAACTATTTCTGCTGATTCTGTGTAGGCTACAGGATGGTCTCTCCACAGACGATAGCTCGAGACTTTCCAGGATAACGACTACTTCGTGACCCGGTCCCTTTTGGCCGTTTTGACCGGTAAAAATAGCAGTTGGCCAACAGTATGCGTGCGCCATCCTCTGGAGAAAGTTTGCGTCAACATCAAATGTGCGCACCATGACAAGTTTATGACCCCTTAAAAACAATTACAAGCGAAAATAAATATTACAACCAATAGAATGTGTCATTTTCATGGAGGTAGTTTATTAAAAATAATATCCTAAAAAATACATGTCCATAAGCAGGTCTGTAATTCTGTTACCTGAGCAGCACCAATGAAAAACTTTTTGCCTTCTTCACACAATCCAGGCACTTTTATTTCTTTCGCCTTCCTCCTCTGAAGCCACGAACAGAGCCTTGGCCAAAGCATATTGACTGTGGGACTCTGGGAACACACACACACACACACACACACACACACACACACACACACACACACACACACACATATTCCATCATACTCAGATCTCTCACTAGCAAAAGATTCAGGTACTGACTACAGGTGTACAAAAGATTGTATACTGAAACTATACCCAATGCAATCCAATGCATGGTTAAGCTATGTGTCATGGTTAAGCTAAGAGCCGATGTTATGTTTATGCAGCAGTAATTATTCTATGCAGAAATACTGCTCCAGCGGGGGCTAGTAAAGCATGGAAAAGCGTCTGGGAACTACTGCTCTAAGTACTCAGACAGGGGGGACTCGCAAACAGTGAGTCACAAAGTTTGGTTTTTAAACCGCTGTATTCTGTAATTTTGCATTTTTTTTCAAAGGTTTTTGGGGCACCACAGTGTGCAAAAAATCCACGAAAAAAAACACTCATGCTGATCCTGTACCTGTGGAAGAGTAGGCCAGGTGCTCACCTGTATGTGTAGCGGGGTTTCTGCAATGACGTTTGGGCCGGTTCTGTCGAGGACCCGATCTGACCCTCTTCCGATCCGGAGCCTGGGTTCTGAGTGCAGTCCATGGACTCACAGGCCTCGGTCTCAGCTGACGTAGAGGCACCAGACGCCTCCTCACTCACCTCCATCCCCACGGCCCTGTGCTGTGTGTCTGTGCCGGCTGGGTCCTTCTCCTTCAGCCTGCATGGGTAAAAACTAGACTGTAAACCTTTACCATACGTATATTCTCACAGAATCTCGCGGGTACTGTTACAGTTACAAAACCGAATAAAAACAAAAGCAAAGGGGGGAGGGGTATTAATATTTAGAGTTTTAAAAATGTTTTCAGATCGGTATATAGAGGTATATATTAGTAGGTCGTTTGGCATTGTTACAAGGCAACCGACATAACGACGAGATTTCAATGTTATTTCCGGCCGTCAGCGTTTACCTTCTAGTCTTCACCCTGCATGGGGCAGACAGAGAGCTGAGAGACCAGGCAACAATCACATCGCCGTGGAGACCACTCAACAATCACATCTCCATGGAAACAGACATTGTCAGACATGACAGCCGAGGGGGGAAAACTCATACCAGCCTCAACTGTACTTTACTCATTCAACACATACTCTACCCTCAGCCAGAGCACTGATTCATGTAGGCTACCTCACAAATGTTTCCAGGCGTCCGTTTCATTTTCCAAAAGCATAGTAGCTGCTAACCAGCTTACAACTTAGTTAGCGGGCAATGGGAAATTGCATTGCAACCAACAGTTGCTAATGTAAGGCAGTATTCTCTCAAAAAAGTGCTTAGTGCAGACCAGACGCATGGAGCTAAGCACTTTTTTATGACTTAAGCTCCTGGGAGAATACCGCTCTTAGTTAGCACCTATGCTTTTGGGAAATGGAGCCCAGATAGCTGATTCATCTAAGCACACCAGTTTTTCCTGAGTGCTTAGTCATTTAATACATGGTCTTACCCGGGGCAAAATGTTTTTACGAAACGCGACACTTACTTTTTAAACACATCATTGCTCATTGAGCACACATCCTAATCCACAGCTAATAATCACAGCAGAAATCTAGTAGTATTTCAAAGATGGAAATTACAGACACACACACACACACACACACACACACACACACACACACACACACACATACTGTACCCAATTTCTGCATAACCCCTTGTAATAATCCCTTGTAGCTCCAAAGGTCATTTTCACAAAATGCCTGTGAGGTTTACATTACTCTAAATCCACACATAGCATTTTTATACTAGCAGTGGCTAACCATACTGCAGCTGAAGGTCAAAAGGATTGATCAAAACAAAACAAATGTTTGTAATTGTGCCTTTCTGTTACCGAAAGCAGCGCTATAGCAGTAAGTATGATGTTTCAGAATTGTTGCTGTATTTCTGCATCCTCAAGGCAAATAAATAAATAAATAAATGAAAAAAACAAAAACAAAAGACAAAAAAAAAAAAAATGACACAAACCTTTTCTGCTTCTTGGTCTTGTCAAATCGGAAGTCTGCAGGGTAGCTGTGAATTTTCACCAAATGCTGCTTCCTCTGCACACTGGAACTGAACTTCTGCTCACAGCCTTCAACCAGGCATTGATACTACAGTAGGTTAGGGTAGGGGGGAGAGGGGAGGAGAGGAGGGGAGAAGGGAGGAGAGGAAAGGAGGAGAGAGGGGAGGAGGGGAGGAGCAGAGAGGAGAGGGGGGACCAAAACAAACACAAGAGTTCATCATCTACACACAATGCCCCTGCAGTACCGGTGCCAATCACAAGATGGCAGTGCTGACGACTAGACAGGGAGGCACCATATAATAAGTTTCTTATGCAGTCTTCTCTCTCTACGCTTTCAACACATACTGTCTGCAACAGGGAGACCTGTGGGCAGCCGTGAACAATGCCCACACTAATGGCACCGCTCCAAGCCTGTCCCTATTATACCTCAGGACCCAGGGATGGCCATGCCGTTGTTTTGTTTTGATTACCGCTTTGTTTCGGAGTTGATGAATAGAAAGCACAGCCCCCCCCCCCTCCTTTTTTTTAGCCAACAGGCATACTGCACCTTCTTCATGCGCAGTAGGGAGGATTTGTGACTCCAGTGCTCTCTTTCTGTAATGGGTACAACGTTAACTTACAGTACACTACGCTGTCTGGAAAAAGAAAGAAAGAGGGTGTGTGTGTGTGTGTGTGGGGGGGGGGGGGTTATCTGATCGGACTCCCCCGTAGCCATATCTGGTTTCATATTAGAATTGGGTGCTCTGGGAGATGTGCCCCATGTGTGTATGTGTATGCGTGTGTACGTGTGTATGTATATGTACAGGTATGAGTACCTGTACGTGTGTAGGTGTACAGTGTGTTTACGAATATACATATGCATTATCTTCCTTATCCACTTATTTTTTATTTCATAAAAAATCATAAAGGCATAATTCACTCATAATTTTTTTCTTGAAGGATATTGGACTAGTCCAAATAAATCTCTCATGTTTATGCAATGTCTCCAACTTACTGTATTATTTTAGCTTGCCATGTAATTAGTATTGAATAAAGTCATGGTGGACTGTCATAGCCAAAAATGCCCAGGCCATTTTTTGTTTCCAGACTAGCACTGTCTCAAACTCACAACTCACTGGCTCCTGTGGCATCTCAAATTTAATTCATTATAATTATATTTATAGTATTCTGATTATAATGAAATATATTTTCTATTTTTATTTATCAAATTATTTTCATATGTATAGCATTACACGAAATAAATGATAAATATATTTTGTTACATAATATTATAATATGTCTCATTGATTGTTTTTTCTATTTTGCAAGCACTTTGTATCAACTCTGTTGTGTCAAATGTGCTAAACAAAAATGGTAGAGCGAGCAGAAAAGTAGCGAGGCCATTAAATGCACTGGCTGTGTGACTAATGTATTTTCTTAGTATGAGGGTACAGAGATTGTGATTGACTCTCAACTCTAGAGGGAGAAATGATGGGATAGACAGGTTCAAGATCACTCACAGCAGCAATGGATTACACAGGTGTGGTTGTAAACACAAGAACAGCACATTCAAAACTTTGCTTAGCAGTTCGGAGCAGTTTCCCAACAGCAGATACATATTGGGGTAATCAATACCTAGTGGGTATCAATAGTGTAAAACACCAACCGCCTCTGTTAAACCTTATCTCTATCAAGAAATTTTTTCATAATGTATAAGTATAAAGACCTAAAAAAATTGCTATTTGTTATCACCTTTTATATACTGTCAATGGTTATCACATGCATAGATTTATAATATCACCATCACAGGAAGTGGGTTTTGTTGCCCATGGCAACTGTTTTGTTTACCATGTTCTGCTTCTGGGCCATGATCTGGAAGAGCGAGTCATGCCACTCCAGGATGTGGATGTCCAGCAGGCGGGAGGAGGGGAGAGAGCGCCTGCATGTGGAGCAGACGTGTCGGTGCAGCGCACTGTAGTGGTGCTCATAGGCCTCCAAAGAGTCAAACAGCTGGCTACAGCCAGAGATGTGGCAACGGAACTCACTCACCCTGAGAGAGAGAGAGAGAGAGAGAGAGAGAGAGAGAGAGAGATGTTTATTTTGTCATGTCAATAAAGCTTTGAAATTGAGAGAGAGAGAGAGAGACTCACTGGAGAAACAGCACATAATGGACATATTTGTGCAAAGATAAAAAAAATGCTGGCATGTCGTGTATGACTTTTTAGAACACACACACACACACACACACACACACACACTATACTAGTATAACAGCATTCATTCAGACTCCTACACATCCTTGCTTTTCCCTAAAATAGCAGTGTGTGTGTGTGTGTGTGTGTGTGTGTGTGTGTGTGTGTGTGTGTGTGTACTTTGCAGTCTGTGGGTCCTCTGTCCCACTGGTAGCAAGGTCCTGCAGGTACATGTGGCGATGAACATCTCCATCCTGTCAAACATAATAGACTATCATCTTACTCATCATCATCCTCTCTCCACTACACCACCACCAGCTCGGCACAGTAAACAAACATAACTAGAACAGCTTGAGACACCAAACTAAAAATAACTTGCGCAAAAAGTGTAACTCTACTTACTTCAAATAACTCATGGTCTTTGCCCAGTCGAATTTTTTGGGGCCTAAAAGTAAATAGTGTGTCGCTGTCAGATGCTTCTCTTTCGATTTTGACTTGTTTTGGTTCGGTGTCAGGCTGAAGCAGCGGCACCGTGTTGATGTGTGTTTTCTCCGGGTCAGAATCTAACAACTGAATAATATTACTATGTAGGCCTAACATTACTGCACAACTATTATAAAGTGTTTATGTATTTCTGGCGTAATGCGCTCAAATTAATAAATGTTCAAGAGAGCATGCGGCTTACAGTCTCCACTAAACGATTTCAAACTACAAGCACAGGAGCTGTCTGAGGTTTCTTCCGGAACGTCAGAAAAACGTCAAGGAGAGGTCCGCTTTTACTCGCCTCCGGGTCTACAAGTCCTCCGTGTTAATGTTCTTATAGCCAAGGCGCGATAAGTCCAGACAGTTAATTAGCCTAATCATCTCTGGCCAAGCTTCACTACCCTAGACATTATCCTAGAGTCTGGCCAATGACAAACTAATGACTTTCTTTGGGGCAAGCAACAGCCTAAAATAATTCCCCCTACATAGGCTTCCCTCACAGAACAATCTCATTTTTATTCTAACTCAGAAATAATCCCCGGATTTATATGCATTTTTTATTTATATTTTCACTCTCAGAAATCGATATTGATACTTGACAATGGCTTTTTTTTGCCACGGTAGCCACTCGCAGGGACATCTCCGGTTGTTCTATGTGTAACCACTAGATGTCATAAATGTTACGCACAAGCCTGTGGATCGCTAGAGCCCAAAACAGCGCGGGGTCCACTACAAAACCAGTGCTTTATGTGGATTCACTCACATACCAAACGCAGAGGCTATTAAAAGGGTCAGAGGGCATTATAATGGGCCTATTTTATTTTGCGCCTTAGGCTAAGGGATTTAAATGTAGTCAATTGAGATTGTTTTCCCCAGGCCAATCAGACTAATTGGTTAGAAGAGCAACATTCCTTACCAATTAACTCTATTTTAGGTATCCGTTCAATCCTACTCTGGTTTTGCTACCATTTAAAATTGATTTAGATATGAAAGATGCAGCCTAGATTAAACACGAGTGTTATCCCCACCAACCATCCAGTAGCTTACAGTGAAGCTACAGTGGAAGATAGGAAATCCCCACAAAATAAGAAAAATGTTAGACTACTGCATGATATTAGCCAGCTGTTATCTGCATCTTCAACCAGTGCCATTAAGGCTCTGGATAATGTTTAAAAGGTTTTCTGTGCCTGCTGTAGCTAGAGTTCACCCCACCCAGTGTTGGTGATGTTAGGATGTGCTGGCCAGTGGAGTAGCCTAGCCTATGTTTGCAAAAAAGCGCAGCAGCCAGGGAAGTCTATGGGAAGAAAAGGAAGTAGGCTAACTTTCAGCTTTTTCCTGATGTGTCACTAAAATCTTCCTGTAATGTTTGAGTCGGCAAATGATTCACTGCCTGCCGGATGAGTGGTCATCCACTCTATGCTAATTCTCAGGATATTGCACCGCTGTAAGAGGCGGAGCGCCCTCGTGCCAGAAGTAACCAAAGCGCCTCAAGTGCCGCTACGGCAGAACGAGAGTTTGCGCGAGCCGGCTTCGAGTTCGGCCTGGAATTAAACATGAAACGCACTTTGGTTTTATTATGGATATACGCATGGTTTTCATTACTAGGTAAGTCGTTTTTAGGCCTATTCACCATAATAATGATTAGCCTGTTGTCTTCTAATATTCTCTAGCGTAACCAGCGGGGGAAATAATGTAATGAAATATTCTATTAGGTTCTTCTGCATGCAACTCATAAGGTCAATAAAACTAATTTGCGCTTAACTTTTTTGTTCGTTAGATTTATCCGTTATCTGCAGCCCAGGGTTGCCACATGTCACGCACTACGATGTGGTTCGACTTCAGAAACTAAACGTTAACGGACGCTCGAGAAGGAGTGCCTCCACCCAACAGGTGTGTGTTAAACAGACTTTTCTTGTATTTATTTATTTTTTTGCAAAGTCTATCCATGATGATGCGTCCAGCGTAGACTGCTGCAGCTCCTGGCACGGAATAGTTAACCGTGGAGACAATCAGGCCATCTGGTTTTTATTAGCTTACAATCCGTTAATGGATTAGTCATCGGATAGGCTATATCTCTCTGCAGTGCAGACAGACAGACAGACAGTGGGCTTTAAGCCTTTGTCCTGTTCGGCCTCAGGGCTTCCTCAAGCACAGAGGTCCTCTTGAGAGACGCTGCATCTATTTTTATTTCCTTTACCATGGATAGCCTAGTCTAGGCTACATCATGTCTATTGTAAAATCAATGGCACTTATTATATTGAGTTTTAAGCCATGTTTTTTTTTTTTTTTTTTTTTTCATGAATGCCTTCATCCATTTTGACCCAGCAGAAGTTCCCAGATGAAATGCACTTTAAACTCTCCGTGGAGGGAAGGAACTACACCCTGCGCTTAGAAAAGAACAAGTCAGTACATTTCAGAACATGACTTCTTACTAAACTTTATTAGATGTCAAGGAATATAGGATTAGGATTTAATGTGTTTTATTTGTCACGTCTGGTGTTTAATCTTTCTCAGGGATTTAATTGGGAAGGATTACACTCTGACACACTACCAGCAGGACGGTACCGTGGTAACCACAGGCCCTGAGGCAACAGTGAGTCCATGCACCGACCGACACTGACAGATATGTCCTGTGTGGTCACAGGACACTCACACACACACACACACACACACTCATAAAAACATATTCACCCATGGAGGCTTTCATCCTCTCTTTCTCTCTCTGTCTGTGTGTGTGCATGCATGTGTGTGTGTGTGTGTGTGTGTGTGTGTGTGTGTGTGTGTGTGTGTGTGTGTAGGACCACTGCTATTACCATGGTCACATCCCTGGGCTCCGTAACTCCTCTGTTACTGTTGGTCTATGTTCTGGAATGCAGTAAGTCTGATTTTACACATTCATACAAAGTTGAGATTAAAATATGTTTAAAAATCATTAAAATCCTATCATTATGTAGCCTATATGCAGCTGACCAGTCTGTACTAGTTCACAGTTAAAGCCTAATGCAGATCAAAATCACATTGGATGTTAATTTTTTGTTTCTCATAGTACATTTAATACATACAGTACATTTAAAAAGTTTACGTCCTTGAAAGAGAACAGTATGAAAAAAGAAGGAGAAATTTTTGAACAATGGAATTGATGCCCAATGGTATTTTTTGCCCTCAATGGCACGTTGCAGGCAGCATTGGCACTACTTTAACATTAATCCTATCCTTAACCCTCATCCTAACCCTAGATTTGGTTGGGTAATGGGTAAGGCACATTTGAGGGCAAATATGACCAAAGGCTGGAATTGACAGTGGATGCTGAAGGTTATTGTGCAACTGACACTTGATTGACAGCTACTGAAAGCACTCTGTGGTCTCGACCAACAGGTCCATATTTGATGGAAAGTTTCTAGAGTTTATTCAGGGCCAGTTGACAACAACAAAATCTTATCTTCAGGAAATATTGAGGATGTCACAAAAGTGTTGCTTCATTCTTACTAAATGTGTTAAGAACATGATTGCAAATTGTGTAAGATTTCAGTTCCTTTTATGTGTTAAATGAGTCAGTAAATGTGTTAAATGACCAATGGTCTTGAGGTTCACAGCAGCTTCCCTTTTGTTCTCATGTGGGAAGGAAACTGGTCTCTTAGTTGGGAAATTGCCTTGCAACTATAACACAGTTTCTAGCAATGCTTTTGGGAAATGAACCCCTGATCTCCAGACAGCACAGCCAGATTCTTCCCCTTTTTGTAACCCTTTCATCTCTAATGCTATTGCCTTTATAACACAGTTTCTAGCAATGCTTTTGGGAAATGAACCCCTGATCTCCAGACAGCACAGCCAGATTCTTCCCTTTTTTCCCCTTTCATCTCTAATGCTTTCCTTTACATTTGATTGACAGCAAACAGAAGTTTTCATTTTCATTTGCTCATAGGTACATTCTACTCGCCTGACATAGCCCGACCATAATACTGCTGTTCATCCATATTCATGGTCTGGAGGTTCTTTAACCTGCCGCGATTATCAGGCGGGCGGTGGGGGGCATTCACTTTTGGTTTGAAACGATTGGACAGCTCATCTAATCAGCTTCGCTTATTGGCCGGTTGTCTCTCTACCGATGTAAACCCGCCCCAGAAGACCGCCCCCAGACCATGGATATGGATGAACATTCATATTATGGGCGGGCTATGTCAGGCTAACATTCTACTGCATGCATCCATAAACATGAAAACTCTCCTCTGTTTGCAGTAATTAATTTTAGGAAGAAACCTTGAGCAGATCCATACATCATGGGCTCAGCCCAACTGCCTAGGGCCCAATGAAGTACCTACTCAGATTAAAGATCTGAATATGAAGTATGTAGTTTAATATGATCTGTTTATATTTCTTTATATCTGATTATTTTCCCCAGTGGTGTTGTGTCAGCGGACAAGCAGGTGTATCTCATCGAACCTCTGGAAGGTTCCGTGGATGGCGATCACGCCGTGTACCGCCCTGAGCACCTGAAGAAGCCGAGAGAGAAGCGCGGCGCTGGCGTACACCAGGATGTGGACGTGCTCTATGACAACACGCCCCGCCCACTGAGTATGCGCAGCCACGCCTCCCTCAAAGCCCAACGCTTCGTCGAGCTGGTGGTGGTCGTGGACAGCAGCGAGGTGAGAACCCTTGCGACCAATCAAAGACTAGCTAGAGACACCCAGCGACCAATCAAAGATTACCTAGTAGAGACACCCAGCGACCAATCAAAGACCAGCCAGAGACACCCAGCAACCAATCAAAGACTAGCTAGAGACACCCAGCAACCAATCAAAGACTAGCCAGACACCCAGCGACCAATCAAAGACCAGCCAGAGACACCCAGCAACCAATCAAAGACTAGCTAGAGACACCCAGCAACCAATAAGAGACTAGCCAGAGACACCCAGCAGCCAATCAAGGACTAGCTAGAGACACCCAGCAACCAATCAGAGACTAGCCAGACACCCAGCAACCAATCAAAGACTAGCCAGAGACACCCAGCAACCAATCAAAGACTAGCGAATTTGAATATTTAGCAACAAACCTAGTAGAGTAGTCTGTGGAATCAACAGTGGATGTCAATGGATGGCTCCGACAAAATAGACTTCAATCCTAATTCACAATCGACGGCGGAAGACTTCAGCGCTGGTGTGCGGAGTTGCATTGAAAACAATGGAATAGAATGTTGGAAGAGGAATGTTCAACACTGTGTCGGAGCCGATGTGCAGACCACTTCAGGCTTTGAAAACATTTCATTTCAAGCAGTAGGGAGGGCCTATTTATGATATAGTTCAGTGGGCACTGTGGTGTACACTATGCCACACTTGGGTTAAATGACTGTTTTTTCCACTCTATTGAGGTCAGGCTATAGCATTGTAATCAGGTAGCCTACATTTGGAAGGGTCCTCCTTTGTCCTTCCTTTAAATAAAAAAAAGAAGAAAGAAACAGCACTATAAATCTCTCTCTCTCTCTCTCTCTCTCTCTCTCTCTCTCTCTCTCTCTCTCTCTCTCTCTATATATATATATATATATATATATATATATATATATATACTATAAAAAGAAAAGAAACAGCACTATAAATCTAAGCCTGATGCATTTTTTTTAACCCTTTCAGTACCAGCGCCACAAATCCAAGAGGAAGGTGGAGGAGTTTATCCTGGGAGTCACTAATCACGTCGATAAGGTATGGTAACTATGACAACCATAACTCCAGTGATACCTGTGTTACAGTGTTGTTATCCCTGTCCCTAATGGTCTGTTTTTGCTCCCCCTCTATCCCTTACACACACATACACTCACACACACACATACATACACTGAAATACACACACACACTCAAATACACACACACACACACACACACACGCACACACACATACAAATACACACACACACACTCAAATACACACATACCCCTGCAGTTGTACAGACCGCTGAACCTGCGTGTGATCCTTGTTGGGCTGGAGATCTGGTCCACTGATCAGATTGTGGTGAGCTCCATTCCTAGCGACCTGCTCAACCGATTCGTCGAGTGGCAGAGGAACGTTCTGATGAAGAGAAAGAAACATGACAATGCCCAGTTCGTCACGTGAGTCATCGTTTGCTGACATTCTTACACATACACACAGAAATCTACTCACACACACACACACACACACACACACACACACACACACAGTAAAAGGTAGATCTTTGAGATTTTTTAATAACTATTCACCTGTAGTCCCAGACTCGACTATAATGTTTCTCTGACTGTGTGTGTGTGTGTGTGTGTGTGTGTGTGTGTGTGTGTGTCTGTGTGTTTGCTTGTTTTTTGTATCCCAGTGAACAATGCTGATGTGTTTCATTTCTGTCTTACAGTGCAGTGGACTTTGAAGGCAGCACCGTTGGATTGGCATTTGTGTCAGTCATGTGTTTTGACAAATCAGGCGGTGTCAACCAGGTAAGACCCTCCCACTTACATACAGGTGTTTTTCATAGTTTACCTAAAGCGATCCAGGTGTCCGTTGCAACTATGCTTTGGGGAAACCCTGTAGTATTACAACAACAACAACAACAACAATAATAAAAATGATGTTAACTATAATATACTGCATCTGCAGGATCGGCAGTTGGGCATTACCAGCCTGGCATCTACCATGGCACACGAGATGGGGCACAACCTGGGCATGAGCCATGATGAGCCAGGCTGCCACTGCGGGAAAAATGGCAAGCCCTGCGTCATGGCAGACACAGTCGGGTAGGTGCTCATAGACACTGGGAGAGGGGGGCCATTAAGACTGATGGGAAAGGAACGTCCATATTGTGAGGTCACTGTTCCTAGTTTATTGTAGTTAGAGGTAGTGCACAGTCCTTACCATCCTTTAAACTACCGGACCAACTCTTTGTGGCTGTGTGTGTGTGTGTGTGTGTGTGTGTGTGTGTGTGTGTGTGTGTGTGTGTGTGTGTGCTCATCACTTGTCCATCTAAATGCATAAATGAATGGGTGTGGTTTGGTTGGAGGGAAGGGGTGGGAGAGGTTCAAAAGGGTCTATTTTAGAGAGTCTAAATGCTCACTGGACTGTGTGTGTGTGTGTGTGTGTGTGTGTGTGTGTGTGTGTGTGTGTGTGTGTCTGTTCAGCTTTGAGTACCCAGAGCGTTTCAGCACCTGCAGTGAGCAGGCCTACCGGAAGTTTCTGCAGGACCCGAACCCCAGGTGCCTCCTGAACAAGCCCGGCCAAGATGATGTGTACGGCCCTCCCGTGTGCGGCAACGCCTTCCTGGAGAAGGGAGAGGAGTGTGACTGTGGGACTGCTGAGGTAAATCCTCCCTCTTCATCTGTCTACCTGTCTGTCTCTCTGTCTGTCTGCCTCCCTGTCTGCCTGTCTGTCTGTATGTCTGGAGAAGGGAGAGGAGTGTGACTGCGGGACCACTGAGGTAAACAAACCCTCTCCTCTCCTCTCCTCTCATCTGCGTTGTCTTTCTCTGGCTGTGTCTGTCTCTCCTTTGCTGTCGCGCTGCATGTCTGGAGTGTCCTCTGAGGTACCTCCCTCTGTCTGTTGTGTCCTCAGTGCGCTGTCTGTCTGTTGTGTCCTATCCGATGTCACACTAACAGGTCTGCGACACTGAGGTACACTAACATCTCTGTTGTCTCCTTTATCCCTACTCTGCAGTATCTCTCCTCTCACTGTCTGTTGTTTCCTTCAGTGTGCACACTCAGGACTTTATGTCTTAAGAGTACCCTACATGTGACTAGTCCTTTAGAAGTGCACACTAACATGTCTGCAGTATACTCAGAAGTGCACTCTAACATGTCTATTGTGTCCTATAGAAGTGCACACTAACAGGTCTGCAGTATACTCAGGAGTGCACACTAACATGTCTATTGTGTCCTTTAGGAGTGCACTAACCCCTGCTGTAACGCCACCACCTGTCGACTGACGGAGGGGTCCCAGTGTGCAGATGGAGAGTGCTGTCACAACTGTAAGGTGAGAGCACACCTGTCTTACACCTGTACACTCTACACTGTGTGTGTGTGTGTGTATGTCTACTACCGTACACAGTGGTTGGCTGTGGTTGTAGTTGTATGTGTTAGTTAAAGTCTTTTGAATAACGTGTGTGTGTGTGTGTTTGTGTGTGTCCAGTTTAAGTCAGCGGGGGCGATGTGCCGGGCGTCCGCTCATGACTGTGACCTGGCGGAACACTGCACGGGCAGCGCGGCGGAGTGCCCTCAGAACGACTACCGCATGAACGGGAGCCCATGCAACCGTAACCGTGGTTACTGCTACAACGGAAAATGCCCCTCCCACCAGCAGCAGTGCCGCCTACTTTTTGGAGAAGGTACTCAGCTCAGTTCTAGCTTATTCATGTCTATTCTATTAGATTTATTTTACTACTTCATAATAACCTTTTAATAACTATTCCCTATAAATGTTTTTTAAATAGCTTATTAAAACTAATAAGTAGATAATTAAGTGTTACTAAATTTACAGTAATTTACAGAAATCACAAATAAACAGCATTTAACAGTATAGTACATTTGTCAAGTTTAGTTTTTAAACTTTTTAACTCCTTTTCTAGAGTGTCTAGGATGAAATAGAATCATTAACACCGAAATTTTGACGATCCTGTCCTGTCTCGGACATTTGGCTCATTTAGAATCCCCCTTGTCTGCTTCAGAATGGCTTGCTATGTGCATATCCGATAATGTATTAAAACAACCTTAAATGTGCAGCTCACCAAGTGGTTGTTAGTGGTGTCCATTCATGTTCCAAAACAATTATCATAGCGAAATACATGTGCATTTTTCTTTCAGACGCTGACTCATGTTTTGTGAGACCCTGCTATCGATGTGATGAAGCAGTGATAGAGTGAGTATAAACTAAATCTAATGTGCTAATGGGAGATAATGTGCTAATGTTTTCACCACGGCTAAAACAAATCTTGACTCACTATTTTTTTTTATTAATTGTGTGTGTGTGTG
>JAODXP020000006.1:22269340-22271840 GCA_027497455.2 Sardinella longiceps | reverse complement strand
TAGAAGGCTGAGTGGTCCAGTCCAGGCTTCAGAAGTGGGTGAGACATCCACAGTTATACACACACACACACACACACACACACACACACACACACACACTTGTATGGTTAGAAGGCTAAATGGTCTGGTCCAGGTTTCAGAAGTGGGTGAGACATCCACATTTATACACACACACACATTCTTATGCACGCACGCACGCACGCACACACACACACACACACACACACACACACACACATTTTTTAGAAGGCTGAATGGTCCGGTCCAGGCTTCAGAAGTGGGTGAGACATCCACATAATACTGTATAAACACACACACACACACACACGCACATTCTTATGCACTCTAGTGTGTGCGCTCACACACACACACATACAAACACGCACACACTGGGAGAGTGAGTGATATCTCTTACAGGAAGAGCCCTGGCCTGAGAAGTTAGTGTGAGCAGTTAGCATGTGGTTGCTAAGGCACCAAGGGCCCGTGCTGAAATACGGTACCTGTTAAATGTGTGTGTGTGTGTGTGTGTGTGTGTGTGTGTGTGTGTGTGTGTCTGTGATGTGTTGTTGGTAGTCACCACAATCAGCCAATCAGACATTGATGATCTGAGTGTTGACCCCTGACCTCTGCATTCCAACCCTCTGATAGCAACGCAGGCACACATCAGGCACACACACACACACACACACACACACACACACACACACACACACACACACACACACACACACACACAGACAAGCCTCTGATAGTGAAGCAGCACAATCACAACACATCAAGCCTGCAGAGCAGCTCAGTCAGAATCAGATCAGAGTGTTATAAAGCATAGAGAAATAGAAACAAGTGTTATAAAGCAGGGTTATAAAGCATAGAAACAAGTGTTATAAAGCAGGGCTTCTCAAACCTTTTTTTTCCCCCGGGGATCCCACTTGATCGCAAAAAAATAAATAGCTTTTGTTCTTTCAGATGCAACAGTTAAATAGGCATGTAATTGCATGTGGTAAAATAGAGAAGTGCAGAAGTGGTTTTCTCTAGGTCTACTGATGCCCAAGGGAAGTATTTTAGTAGTATTAAAGGTGGGGTATGTGATCAGGAAAAACAGTTTGAGAACACTAGGCATTTGAAAAGAAACAATTCAGGGGTCCAATCCCCTGTCTTCAGATTTCCCCTGAAGCCACACCTCCAGAGTATAGGAACGAATGGGGAGGGGGAGGGACAAATGGCAGTTGGGTTTGACAGACTTATCACCATCCAATCATTTTCGCTGGTTCCTTAAAATGAGTGGATGTTGTTTTTCTTGTCCTGCTCATACCACAGGTGACTAACACATTTTATTTTTGCATGGGATGATTTAATTAATTGTTTCCAATCAATATGTGAATGTCATTTTAAGCAATATAGTACAATGTACTCCAGGAAAACATCACATACCCCGCCTTTAATAAGCTTTATAAAGGCATTGTTAAATCCCATCACACACTACACTACAACCTGCTCATGGATGTATGGGGAGGGGTTTTAAAGGAACACTGAAGGAACAGACTTATTGTCATTAAATGGTCACAAAGCAGTTGTCACAGAACAGTCATATGAAAATAGGATGTTTTGGCGTAAGCAGATCCATCACCGATAGAGAAGTGTGTTAGTGAGACACATCGAGCCTCTGAGTCACTGACATACTCAGGAAGGAACTCACAGCTGCTCTCACAAAGAGCTGATTTTATTTAGGATCAGATTCTGCTGTTTTGGTTAGAAGGGAAGGGATATGGTCATCGCTAGAAGGGAAGGGATATGGTCATCGCTAGAAGGGAAGGGATATGGTCATCACTAGAAGGGAAGGGATATGGTTTACGTTACAGGCACAGTTGCAATAACAGAACTGAATAAAAAACTGAGCATTGTGTGTGTGCTGTGTGTGTGTGTGTGTGTGTGTGTGTGTGTGTGTGTGGAGAGTGTGTGTGTGTGTGTGTGTGTGTGTGTGTGAGGTGTGTGTGTGTGTGTGTGTGTGTGTGTGTGTGTGTGTGTGTGTGTGTGTGTGTGGTTGTGTGTGTGTGTGTGTGTGTGTGTGTTGGGTGTGAGTGTGTGTGTGTGTGTGTGTGTGTGTGTGTGTGTGTGTGTGATGTGTATGTGATGTGTGTGATGTGTGATGGAGTGTACACTATGTGTGTATGATTATGGGTCTAGTCTCTGTGGTGCTGCTGTGCAGGGCCAGAGGGACCATATAAATGGCCCGGGCATTTTTGGCCATGGCGGCACACCATGATTTTGTTCTATAATAATAATAATAATTTTGTGGCTAGCTAAAAATAACACTGTAAGTTGGACATATTGCATGAACATGAGAGATTTACTTAAACTAGCCCAATATCCTTCTTGATCTCTCTCTCTCTGTGTGTGTGTGTGTGTGTGTGTGTGTGTGTGTGTGTGTGTGTGTGTTGTGGGGAGAGTAAGACAGTCCCCTGGGTAACCCTGTGTTGGTGTGTGTGTGTGTGTTGTGGGG
>JAODXP020000006.1:22236840-22256840 GCA_027497455.2 Sardinella longiceps | reverse complement strand
GTGTGTGTGTGTGTGTGTGTGTGTGTGTGTGTGTGTGTGTGTGTGTGTGTGTGTGTGTGTGGAGGAGGGGGAGGGGGGGGTCTACCACAAACTCAGACATTTCCTGCATCCAGCAAACAAAAAATACTGAGAGCCGTCGAGTTCATGTCCAAAGACAACATATAAAACTGGGTCAAAGACACACACTGGAACTGAGACAACTCCACGTGTGTGTGTGTGTGTGTGTGTGTGAGAGAGAGAGAGAGAGAGAGAGAGAGAGAGAGAGAGAGAGAGAGAGAGAGAGAGAGAGAGAGAGATTGCTCTCCCATGGGAGGGCTGCCCATGTATATTTGTGGTCATATAGTCATACAGACTCTCGCTGTCACTTTTGGCCATAATCAATCAATGATCCAGTGCAGAGACAAACATCCTGGATCGCAGTCAGCTGTGTGTGTGTGTGTGAACTGGATGTCAATGAGCTGTATGTGTGTGTGTGTGTATGTGAGCTGGCTGGCAGTGAGCTGTAAGTTATGTGTGTGTGTGTGTGTGTGTGTGTGAGAGAGAGAGAGAGAGCCGAGTGGTGACTGAGTGGTGCTGTGTGTGTGAGAGAGCTGGATGGTGGTGAGCTGTGTGTGTGTGTGTGTGTGTGTGTGTGTGTGTGTGAGTTGTAGATGTCTATCCAGCTGCTCAAAGATAAATATAATGCATCTGGTCTTGACTCAATGCCACATAAAGCACTGGGGGGATGCATCAGTGGTTTCCTGTCCACAACACACACACACACACACACACACACACACACTTACCAACACAGGATGACTGAGATGCCATCAATACTTAATCCTATTTGTCCTTCCGTGATTCCATTTCCTGTGCCGGTGACACGCCTCCTCCTACTCCGCTTCCATCCATCTCTTCCGCAGCCACGCCTCCGCTGGTCATCTCCATAGTAACCGCACCCCAAGGGACCCCCTGTATGATGCTGTCATCAGACCCAGGCGGATGCGGGCAGGAGCCCCACATGACCAGGAAGAAGCAGAGTTTATCCCCCAACACCAGTGTATGCTGGGAGGATGTAACCTAGCACACAACAATGGCTTTACTGGTAATACTTCACAATCAACCAGAAGGAGCGCTTTATCAAAGCAGTCCTTGATAAATGGTTATTACGTTGTTAATTGATAATAGTAGGTAGCTAATTAACTAATAGATAACAGTTAAGTCCATTTATTTCTTGAAACCACTAACTTTCCAATTAACTACTAGTTGGTATATAATAACCATTTGGACGGATGTTGTAAAGTGGTTCCCAACCAGTTACTGCTTCGGTGTTATATATTATTATGTTATTAATACTGGGTCATCCATCTGGGTCAATAAAATGTGCTTTCAATTGGCAAATATAATCAGAGAAAACAGTTAAACTAAGAATTACTCTCAATAAGTTAGAAATTCAATTAAACATGAATATGTATGTACCTAAGTGAAGTCAATCTGTAGAAATGAACACAAATGATCCCAATAACTGACATACCAGTGCTCCATAGCAACTATCATCATACCATTGCTCCATAGCAACTATTATAGGAATTAGCCTACAGCTGACATCAAATATAGGTCAATAGGTTGACTCCATCATATGACAATGACAGAAGCTAGAAGTGTGAGCGCCCTGAATAACTTACAAATAGTCACATTCCATTTCAGTGGTATCAAAATAGGCTTTATTTAACATCATCGAACACTTTTCAAAAGGTCTTCAATTTTGCATATAAAGTTTCTTGTAAAATCAGGAGGCGCTGCTCATGTTATGCAGATTGTAAAAAAGAGAGGAGAGAGAGAGAGAGAGAGAGAGAGAGAGAGAGAGAGAGAGAGAGAGAGAGAGAGAGAGAGAGAGAGAGAGAGAGAGAGAGAGAGAGAGAGAGAGAGAGAGAGAGAGAGAGAGAGAGAGAGAGAGAGAGAGAGAGAGAGAGAGAGAAAACTTTCATTTGAACAAAGTAGAGACCACCACCACAGGCCAGAGTTGGCCTTTCTGAAACCCCACTAAAGCAAGCGGCTTCCCCATTAGCAAGGAATCAATCAATCAACCCTCCACCCCCCCCCCCTTCCCTGGCTATCTTCTACATCGCTACCACAGTAAGCTAAGCAGACTGCCTGCTTGTTATTCTTATTTGAGCTCATATCATTGCCATCATATTTATTGTAATATTCATATTACTGATGAAATCTCCTTCTGTTTAATGCCAGACCTTTAGTGATTAGACATCCGTTCAGTCACCACTGGCAGGTTCTCCTCTTGTGAGACTGAGAGAGCAGACAGAGGGGAGCTGATAGCCACCAGGCTAAGTGGAACCGCTCACCCTCTGCTAAGCCATCGCTAGTTGAGGTTAGTAATAGTACACAGTCTTTAATGCTGAACGGGTCCAGTCCTACATCTGCACTAAGGTTTGTTTCTAAGTGAGATGGACACCTCAGACTGCTGCAGGGCATGGGGAGCGGAGGGGAGGGGAGGGGAGGGGGGATAACTAAAGTCACAATAATAATCATCATCACCAGAACATGTGCAGATGTCTCCTCCTAGTGGTTGGAAGGAAAATGACAGGCAGGCAGAGACTCCATTTGAGGCCAAGAGTGGTTCAGACTTAGGGGCTTGTACCTAAAGATGATGAGAGAGTCGCTTCGCTTCACTTCTCTTTAGAGCCCTTTAGAGGAATTACATTTGTCCTGATCACCCCTTTGCCATCCTTTACTTTAATACACTGCCAACACACACACAGATAGACACAAACAGTACACACACACACACACACACACACACAAAGCACCAATGCAATCAAAACTCCCTCCCACACAAACCACACTAAAACTACCTAAGCATCCCCTGCTACGCACACATAACAAACAAAAAGCACACATACAGACAGACACACACACACATACAGACACACACACACGGCTCATTTCCAGCTGCTGGGCTGAAAAGTAAAACTCCCTTCAACTTCCTAAACAAACCTGACAATAAGACAGAAGCAAAGCAATGCAAAGCCAAGCCTCAGTCTGAGAGATAACAAGAGAGATGACTGCTGGCATCTACACACAAGCAGAGAGAGAGAGAGAGAGAGAGAGAGAGAGAGAGAGAGAGAGAGAGAGAGAGAGAGAGAGAGAGAGAGAGAGAGAGAGAGAGAGAGAGTCTGCTGGGGGCACAGAGGGTGAGCATGACTCCATTAAAGGCAGAGGCATTACAGGCGTTGCCTCCACAAAGGCTCAGAACTACATTACCCAGAGTTCTCTGCCGCACACGCAGCTAACGTAAACACAGAGCAGGAGATTTTTAAAAACACAAGTGCATGCTCGTTGAAACAAAGAAGAAAACAAACCAAAAAAAAAATAAAACAACAAAACACTCAAAAACAGCTACGACAAAAAACAGAGTTAAGTCAAAGAGCCATAACCAGTGCAGAAAAGCTGTAGTGTTTTGGTTTCCCTTGGTAACCATTCACAAGGTTTAAGGTCAGGGGTCAACGCTGGCCTACACCACTGGAGAGCTGCGCTAACGCAATGATGCTAACGCAATGATGCTAACCTTGCACACCATTCAGTCACTCCAGGAGAGCCATGTGCTACATGCTAGCGCAAGAAGCTAACTCAGTCATGTTGCAAATGCACAACCGTTACAGACAGCAGCCCCCTGGTGCTTCAGCAGCTGGTCAGACACAGTGGCTGACAGGTCCACTGTTGCTGTAATGGTGGGTAAATCCATCAAGGTCGGCGTACACATGTGCAAACAGCAAGCTTGTAGAATGTTCTACAGCCTTCCAGCTGTTGCTATGCCAACTACTACTTGGGTTGTGATCCAAAGTGTGCAACATCCAAAGACTAAGACTCAACTTCCCTTAGTGTGTGTGTGTTGAGTGTGTGAGAGTATTTACAGTTTTAAGACACATGGATTTGGGATTTCCTGGGATTTTGTGAGCCCAGGAAAAAGGAGAGGAGAGGAGACGAGAGGAAAGGAAAGGAGTTCTGATGTTGACATTCTCCAAAGGGGGGGGGGGGATTTTCCCTGTCGCCTTTCCCATCCCCGCACCCCGACTTTCCAGTTTACCCACAGACAAGCTAATAGACCTAATCTCACCCTGACGGCTTTCTCACAACTGTTCCAAAAAACACACACAAAAGAAATCAACAGGGCTAGAATCATTACTTGTACACACCTACACACACACACCTGTCCTAACCCAATCTGAAAATTAAAGCCCAAACGCATTAGCGGTGCTAAGCTGTGCGCAGGCTAACGCTCGCGCCAGAGCTGGAGCAGACTGAGGTTTGAAGCTGGAGGAGAGGCCACACCACCCTGAGGTGCTGCCTGCTTCGGCAGCATCAGAGACCGACCACACACACACACACACACACACACACACACACACACACACTTCATTACTTTTCCCCGCGCAGGAATCTTAGCACAGACCACACCCCTACCCCAAAAAGCCTGTATATTCTTTGAGGAGCTTTAAGACATTGATACAGGCAGAGAAAAGAATCACACCGACAGGCCAACCAATCCCTGACCAGGAGACAGGAAGTCAAGACAACCAACCAAGACCAACCAAGACACACAGACTAGCAGACAGACAGACAGACAGACCACACAGACAATCAACTAGTCATCAGGGCATTCAGACGGACATACAGACAACCTGGGCATCAGTTCAACAGGTGGACCACAAAAGGCTTTGCACAGACTGACTGAGAGACATTCAAAGTCGACAGACAGACAGTCAGACACAGACACAGACACAGACACACACACACACACATACACACACGGACAGGCAGGCTGGAGGTGAGCCCAGACAGTCAGACAGGTAGACAGAACGCGTCATCTCGTAGTCCCGAGGTCTCAGCGGACCCTTACTGTCCTTCGTTTTCGGCGCGGGGTCGTGACCCCTTATGCCGCAGCTTGTCGCCAGCGTTCAGGCTGTCTTTGAGCTCGGAGACGTCCTCCTGCGCCGGCCCTCCTGCCCCACCACCAGGGGCGCTGTTGTCCACAAACATGTTGGGGATGTCGTGGCCAAAGTAGATCTTGCTGTTGGAGGCGATGGCCTGGTACTTCACCATCTGCAGGTACTCAGGGGTCAACTTCACCTGCAGGGGGGCACAGCGGAATATAGAACACATAAGCGACAATAGACTTGTTTCACACCTGAACATTCCGAGGTTCTAAAAGCATTCCATGGTAGTAAACTGAACATTCTACCATTGAAATGCATTGGATTTATGCCTCTTTCTGACTTGAAAAAAATGGGTTATAACATTCAAAACATGTCTAAATTCACTTTCTTTCAAATAATACACATTTGAAGAACGCAAATTTGGAGGTCCAGAATAGATAAAAGTGGTTTTACATTTATGTGCATGAAGCTTCAATCTATTTGGGACCTCCCAATTTGTGTGCTTCAAATGTCTATTATTTGAAGGAAAGTGAATTTAAACATGTTTGAAATGCTTTAGTGTGAGACCTGAGGTGCGTTCAAATTCGCCTAACATAGCGAACGTTCGCTAACATAGGCGGACAGTTTGCGAATCCTTGGAAGTTCTTGGCTAACGTTAGCGAACACAGACGAACGGTCTGAAAAGGTAGTGCTCCGCTAACAGTCCTGTATGTTGGATGGCAAAAGATGTGTGTCCCGATTGCAAATATATCCCAAAGAGCTTTAAATGTTGTCAGCATGTCTCACAACAACTTTGTCTCTCATTAATAGCCCCCTCCGAGTAATTTATTCTCTGTTTGCCATTAGTGTTTACAATTTAAAACGATCACTCTGCAGAATCGTTCAAATTCCATTGATTAATGCGAACATGTTTGCAACGAGCGTTCGCTATGTTAGATGAATCTGAACGCACCTCTGGTGTGTGTAAACTGCAGCAAGGTTCTATTGTTGGAAACGATAATCGTGATCACAATCAAAATTCCATTCATGGCACAGCCTTAGTGTGTGATCTGTTTATTTTGTAAATACAGAAGGCATGTGTGTGCATGGGGTGTGATATGTGTGTAACCATGCTTTCATGGGGAGTAGATTTTGTTTTGTGTGTGTGTGTGTGTGTGTGTGTGTGTGTGTGTGTGTGTGTGTGTGTGTGTGTGTGTGAGTGTGTGAGGGAGTGAGTGAATGAGTGAGTAAGTGAGTGAGTGAGTGTGTGTGCGTTATGAGTGAGAGTGTGTGTGCGTTAAGAGTGAGAGTGTGTGTGTGTGTGTGTGTGTGTGTGTGTGTGTGTGTGTGCATACCCTGTTGGCTTCAGCCGTCTTGGCTGCAGTATAGTATTCAGCATCTGCTCTAGCCTTCTCTCTCGCCAGAAATGCAGCATCTATAAGAGAAAACACACACTTTACCTGTGCAAACTCTCTCTCACACACACACACACACACACACACACACACACACACACACACACGAGGGGACGAGGGCAGCTCAAGAGTAAGGACACAAATGGACATGGCAGAGACAAAACACTCCTGTATGCCAAGGAGAATTTATAGATAAGGGCTACAGTATGTTAAGCCCTATTCGCACGAGACTAGTTTAATGGGGGGAGGTATAGTAATGTTGATTAACCAGACGACGTCAGGCATTAGAAAACGACCAAATCGGACGGGACAAGAAATCCCAGTGATATTCATCTAACATGGGAGGAGTTGTTGGTTATGGCTGGTATGCACGTCTTCGTATCACTTCCGTAAACACCATCTGTAAACATGGCACCGACCAGGTCGAAGCAAGCGAAAGTCCGAAATTGGACGAGAGAAGAGACTCTGGCCCTACTTATTACCGAGGGTCGCATTCACACAATTAGTATTACCTATGGTAGATTCTCCGGACCGTTTCACAGGAGGTAAAATTCTCGGCGAAGTTTACCGACATACTCCGCTATTTTTACTGACATGGCACGTTCGGACGGGACTAAATTTCCCGGTTATCATTACTTTACCCCAGGTCCCCCTCATTAAACTAGTCCCGTGCGAATAGGGCTTTAGCCTACAACTCTAGACGCACTCTAGCTGTAGCAAATTGAATTTGCTCAGCGAGTACGTCTAGCAATCAGCCATAGGTTGTACTCAGACATCGGCGGTGTCTCAGCTGTTTATCTGAGCTGTTTACGCTCTAGGTTGTATACAGACATTGTGGTATTTAGCCAATCACAATGTTAAATCTCAAAGACCTGTAGTCCAAGTCTAAAGCATGCCTGTGTACACTGACTATGTCTCACCTACAATCTCAAATCTACTCTCCTGAAGACATGTTTGTAGTAAGAGCGATGTCGCATGTTAAATGTCAAAGATCTGTTGTTCCTAAAACGTGTTTGAGAAGAGTGTCGTCTCACCTTCAATCTCAAATCTACCATCTTGCAGCCATGTTTGAAGATAGGGGCCTCGCACAGTATGTCAAAGGTGTGTCTGAAACCTGAAACCT
The DNA here is from genome assembly GCA_027497455.2 of Sardinella longiceps. Lineage (NCBI taxonomy): Eukaryota > Metazoa > Chordata > Actinopteri > Clupeiformes > Clupeidae > Sardinella > Sardinella longiceps. Next base: position 22,249,392 of record JAODXP020000006.1, on the reverse strand, counting down.
GTTTGTGAAGTGTAGAACTGTAGACATGCTTGCGGAAAGGGACTACACTATGTCACACCCTCCATCTCAAATTTACAGTCCTGAAGACTTGATGCTTGTGGAGAGGGGGAAGTGTGACTATGTCTCAACCTACAGTCTCAAGTCTACAGTGTCTAAAGCATGTTTGTGGAGACTGACTGTCCAAATTACAAAACTGTAATATTAAAAACAGGCACCGTGTGGTTCTTCATCAGGCACTGATGTGTCTGAGGTGTCAGTTTGGCAACCACTGCCCAAGAGCACAGTTGTGGAAAGTGGCTACAGTATTATCTGAGTGTTTCTCAAAGTCCAGAATGCTTCCTAGGTAGCACACTTGCCTTGGAAGTCATACACTTCAAAAACGAGGTTCCATCAGTGCATCCTTGAAAAATATATGAACAAAGGCCTCTGTCCTCGCTAGAATTTAAAGTGATCCTTGACATTGGAACAGAACTTGACAGCAGACAATGACATGGAATGCACGAAAAAGCATGCTTCCAAGCATGCTTCATCAACTTTGAGAAACACTCTATGGCTATGTCTGAAACGGGAAGGTAGTGGCTTGCTGCCTCACTGTCTTCACTCTCTACAAAGTTACCAGCCATAGAAAGTATCAAGGCAGCTGCTAAAAACTTCGTTTCGGACTCCCTAGCAAGTTGGCAATTTAGAACAACGTCTTTTTGTTTATTTAATTGTCCGGGCGCCGTTGCCAAGAGATCGGTAGATTCTATAAAATGTTGGGCGCATTGATGCTTCCTTCAAAATTGGCCAAAACGAAGGTACCTTCGAAGGGAGGATTTTATGCATTTATTCGTTTCGGACATGCCTTGATGCCTCGCTGCCACCAAATGCTTCCTTCAAAGGCAACGTTTTTCCCATTTCGGACGCAGCCTATATCTCTCACCTTCTATCTCTGAGATCTTCTTCTCCGTCTCCTTCTCCATCACCTTCTGCTGGAAATGGATCTCCGCCACCTGGGCCACCTTCTGGGCCTCTATACACACACACACACACACACACACACACACACCGACACGCACACACACACACACACACATTAAAACACATGTACAATATAAATTAATTAAATTAGAACATATTCAACACTACATTACTACAACTACATACCATACAAAAATACTAAAATCCACACACAACTCTTAAAGATATTGACAGCAGGTCTACACTACATAATTATTCACACACTGACAGGCGTCATATTGGAGAAATATTAGCTAGAGCGACTCAGACTGGCTGTTGACACACTTTAGCCCGAGTGACTCACAAGATACAATTTCACAGAATCTTATTAGCTCTCGATATTCACATGCTGACAGTTAAATATATTATATTTATAATATATATATATATGTGCTATTCACACACTTACAGTTGGTACATTACATAGAGATAAGGGTAACACTTTATTTGAAGGTACCGTCATAAGACTGACATGACACTGTCATTAACTATGACATGACGTTGTCAAGAATCTGTCATAAACTTTATAAACCTGTCATGACTTCTGACATACCCCAACCCTAACCCTAACCCTAACCATGACAAATACAGAGAGACACTTAATGACAGAGGTCATGACAGGTGTGTAAAGTTCATGACAGATTCATGACAACGTCATGTCATAGTTAATGGCAGTGTCATGTCAGTCTTATGACGGTACGGTTCAAATAAAGTGTAACCGAGATAAGTGCATCAGCTGTTCACACACTCATGGCAGACATGCTTAAGAGAGATAAAATGGCTTCCGCTCTTTGCACACCGACAGAAGGCCTCTGGCAGATAGGGTTGATAGAGATGGTTCCTGTGATTGTTGAAAGCAAGCTTTAAGCTGTGTGCATATCAATGTGTGTGTGTGTGTGTGTGTGTGTGTGTGTGTGTGTGTGTTTTGAAACTCAACCGCTCAGCTGTATGAACGTCTGTCTCTCTCTGTGTGTGTGTGTGTGTGTGTGTGTGTGTATAAACAGTCAGATGAGTGTGAGGTTCAGCAATCTCAAAGCCCTGACTCAGCATATTTCACTTCCTGTATTTGTCCCACTCCCCCAGAGAAACAGGCCAGAGCACTGGAGTAGGGGTGAGAGGTGAAAGGTCAAGGTTGAAAGTGAGTGCAACATGAGATGGCTGATATTTTAGCTGCATTTATATTTAACTGTAGCATCTGAATTGAGGTTGAACTTGAGGACAGACGTGGGTGCTGGGAGTTGAAAGGTGAAAGGTCGGAGGTGAAAGGTGAAACTGACCAATGATGGCTTTCTTTCTCTCGGTCTCGGCTTCCTTCTCGACCACTTTCTGCGTCTGGGACATGATCAGCAGACGAGTCTTCTCCGCCTCCCTGGAGAGAGAGAGAGAGAGAGAGAGAGAGAGAGAGAGAGAGAGAGAGAGAGAGAGAGAGAGAGAGAGAGAGAGAGAAGAGAGAGAGAGAGAGAGTTAGTTGACCTGTGTTCAATGGTGAATGTTGTTGTCTTAAGCTGTGTTCTATAGTGTTGTGTTGAGCTGTGTCGAGTTGTGTTCTCTACTGTTGTGTTGAGCTGTGTTGAACTGTGTTCTATAATGTTGTGTTGAACGGTGTCAAACTGTGTCAACCTGTGTTGTATGGTGCTGTGTTGAGCAGTGTTGTATGGTGTTGTGTTGAGCAGTGTTGTGTTGAGCTTGTGTTGTGTTGTGTTGTGTTGTGTTGTACTCACATAAGCTCATAGTTCCTCCTGATGGACTCTGGGATCTTTGGCTTGGTCACACGCACAGCCTGGAGTGGGTCAGCCCAGAAAGAGGAGACACACACACACACACACACACACACACACACACACACACACACACACACACACAGACACACACACGAACACACACACACACACTGCATTATAATAGGCACAGACCAAGTATTCTTGCACACATCAAAAGCGTCTCATTTGTAAGATCTACCTCTGACTCAGGTATGGCAGGAGTCAGCAATCACATGTGTATCAGAGCTGATGTCTGGTACGGCTAAATAATGAATTTATTTTGAACTAAAACAGTGTGAAGAAACTCTAATTTAATGGTGAGTCAATTGACTGCTGGCCTATGGTTTACACCCTCATGCCGTCCTCTGTACATCGTACAACTACGCTCCGCAGAGCAGAGACAGCAGCTGCTGGTGCCAGTGAGTTGCAGGGTTTACAGCAGGTGATATACAAATAAAACAATGACACAATGCAAAAACCATCACGGAGTAGTTCCTCCCGTCAGACAATGAAAAAGTTCGGCAGCCTTTTAAAGGAATAGTTCACCTCTTTATGAAAATTGGTTATTCACCCCCTTACCTGGAGTTACATAATGTGGGTAAGAGCATTTTGGTCTCAGTACATGCATTGTTCAAGTCTGGCAACCTCAATTTTACCGTTAGCTTAGCATAAGCGCTGGTTGCCAAAGAGTACTGTCACAATCTGGCATTATCACAACATTCCAGTGCCTATGCTAAGCTAAAGCTTAAAAAAATGGGGAAAATTGGGGATGCCATACTAGGAAAATGCAAGCACTGAGACCAAAATGATTTTACCCACATAACTCCAGGTAAGTGGGTGAATAACCAATTTTCTTAAAGAGGTGAACTATTCCTTTAAAACACACTAGCAGGCGGAAAAACACGTTGAACACACTGCAGAGAATACATCACTGGTGAAAATAACACAGGTCTTGTCAGACAAGACAAGAGAACTGTACACAATCTGCTTTATCACAATCAGGTGAAAGCTTCTCAATAAATATCTTGTTAGTTGAAAACATGTGACCCCTTGAACTAGCAGATGGAGTTAACTTTTATATTTGATCTAAAACTCTAAAAATCGACCCTCTTCGTTGGTCACTTTTGTCCCTCAAAAGGTCGTGACCCTGAGATGACTGACCTGAATGGTGAGGCCAGGGGCCATGTTAATGAGATCCTTCTGCAAGGCCGTCTTCAGGTTCTCATCAATGATGTCTGAAACACACACACACACACACACACACACACCTTGAAAAACCCAAATCTCACAAGGTGTCATGGTGTGTCAGAGTATGAGTATAACTGTGTGTGTGTGTTTGTGTAAGAATTGTGTTTAAGAAGGGAGATATGTGTGTGTGTGTGTGTGTGTATGTGTGTGTGTGTGTGTGTGTGTGTGTGTAAGAATGTGTGTTAAATAGTGTTAAAGAAGGGAGATGAATGTGTGTGTGTGTGTGTGTGTGTGTGTGTGTGTGTGAGAGTGTTCCTGTGTGTAATTCTCACCGAAGAGCTCGATGTAAACTTCCTGAAGTGTGTGCACACTGCAGAACTGATTGAGCTCATGATGGATCTTGTTGAAGATGAGTGTTTTATCATAGTCCGCAGTGTAATTCCTCACAATATCCACCACTGCAAACACACACACACACACACACACACACACACACACACGCACACACACACACACACACACAAGTTAGACACATATACACACACATGCACATCAGTGTTTTATCATAGTCTGCAGAGTAGTTCCTCACAATATCCACCACTGCAAACACACACACACACACACACACACACACACACACACACACACAAGTTAGACACATATACACACACATGCACATGAGTGTTTTATCATAATCAGCAGTGAAGTTCCTCACAATATCCACCACAGCAAACACACACACACACACACACACACCCACACACACACACACACCAAGAGAATAGGGCAAGAATAGGGCAGCTTGTACAAAACTGATAACTGAATGGGAAACAGAAGTACTGAGTGGAACCAAGAGCAAAGGAGTGTTCAGGTCTATATAGAAAACCTATGAAAAACAGGTATGCAAAACAGACAGAGCCGAAACAGGTGTGCGTGTGTGTGTGTGTGTTTGTGTGTGTGTGTGTGTGTGTGTAACTAAAGGAAAATCCAAACAACAAAGGCTGAGGTGATGTTTTCTGTACAATACAAAATTCTACTAAAATATTTGAATCATTTCTGTGTAGAAATATGATTGGTCCAAATAAAGATTGTGTGCGACTGTGCATACAGTATGCGTGTGTGTGTGTGTGTGTGTGTGTGTGTGTGTGTGTGTGTGTGTGTGTGTGTGTGTGTGTGTCAGACAGACAAAGAGAGAGAAAGTGACAGATTGAGGGGGAAGGGCAAAATCAGGCACCTGTGTGTGTGTGTGTGTGTGTGTGTGTGTGTGTGTGTATCAGACAAAGAGAGACAAAGTGAGATATTGAGGGGAAGGGCAAAACCGGACCATCCTACCTGCGGTCGTGCATTTGTAGTGTGTGTGTGTGTGTGTGTGTGTGTCTGTCTGTGTTTGTCAAACAGACTGACAAAGAGAGAGAGGGAGAGATTGAGGGAAAGGGCAAAACCAGAGCATCCTACCTGCGGTCGGCACCAATGTCTGTGTGTGTGTGTGTGTGTGTGTGTGTGTGTGTGTGTGTGTCAGACAGACAAAGAGAGAGAATAAGTGAGAGATTGAGGGGAAGGGCAAAACCAGAGCATCGTACCTGCGGTCGGCACCAGCATGTTGACAACCTCGATTCGGTCAAAGTAGATCATCACACCCCCACTGCAGAACACACAATTATGTTCAAACTTTTTAAAAAGTGTGTGTGTGTGTGTGTGTGTGTGTGTGTGTGTGTGTGTGTGTGAGTGTGTGTGTGTGTGTGTGTGTGTGTGTGTGTGTGTGTGTGGTCTGATTCACAATACACAGTGTTGGCTAAAGCCTGCAGCATTTATCTGTGCATGACTAGGTGTCCCGGCAGAGACCTTTCCCAATACAGTTTTAATACAGTCAAAATAAGCATGACCTTCCAATAATATCTCAAAGAAAACCGCAATCACACACACACACACACACACACACACACACACACACACACACACACACACACAGGCAGGCAGTTCTCTATAAAGTATGTGCTTGTGAGACAGACATGTGATTCAGACAGAGAGAGAGAGAAGAGGGGGTTACCTGGTTCCACAAGGCACATTCTTAATCTCATCTGTCTGCAACGTCGTCTGTGTGTGTGTGTGTGTGTGTGTGTGTGTGTGTGTGTGTGTGTGTGAGAGAGAGAGAGAGAGAGAGAGAGAGAGAGAGAGAGAGAGAGAGAGAGAAGAGAGAGAGGGTGGGGGGACAAACAAAAACAGTTGATAACAAAGCCTTACTGTTGATACATAAACACTGGCATAGGATTAGATCTCAAGAAAACGGACAGTACAGTAGATAGGTGTCTTATATCCAGGCCACAGCATCATAACTAACAACATCATTACAGTATGTAAGGTATATCATATGTAGTAAACTGTGACAGAGATTGTATGCAGCTTGAAACAGATGAATGACTGCATGTTTGTTACACTCTGAGACACACACACACACACACACACACACACACACACACACCTGCACAGATCTGTAGGTAGTGATGAAGGGCAGCATGATATGGTATCCTGGACCATTGGGGGACGTTAGGAGTGCTCCACCTCTGTGAACACACACACACACACACACACACAGAAATGTTTACTCGCAAACATGCACCACATGATCCTGCACACCTCACCTGTCTGCAAACTACAGTAGTGCTTACTTCCTGTTGCATGTACGACCAGCGCATTTACACACTACACACCTGTTTCCCTCCCACACTCCCTCCCCAACTGTAACCTTAAACTCATACCTGTTTCTCATATACACCTCCCTTACCTGTAGTACACCTCTACCCGTCCACACACACACACACACACACACACACACACACACACACACACACCTGTCTCCCTCCCACACATCTGTAATCCTAAACTCACACCTGTCCCTCACACACATCCCTTAGCTGTAGCCCACCTGTTCCTCATACATATCCCTTAGGCCATCCTTACAATGATTCTTGCAACCAACCAATGCAACAAAGAGCAATTTATTCCCACAACTTACAAATTTGATGAAAAACAGATAGGTGGACAGACACGTCCTGTAACAGGTCATGCAGAGCGGTACAGAAGGCACTAGCAGCACAGAAACATCAGTGTGTGCTGTAACACTACGTTCCCACTGTCCATGTACGTTGAAGGACAACGAGGGACGGGTCTGACAGAGGGGGAGTCAATTCGCCAGCTAACAAGTTTAACTTTTTTTTACTTTTCGACGGACGCAACGGAGCTGTTTTGACGGACGAACCCACAATACATTTGGGGAAAGCTCCATTCAAAGTCAATGAAATCCGTTGACGGACAGATGCAGTGTGAAAGCACCTTAACTCTGTGCTGTTCCGCTGTAATGCATGCAGGATCGAGCTTCAACAAGTTCTGATGCTAGCCAGCTATAATTCACAGACTAGACAGGCACAGGGGTAAAAGTTCAACCAAGCCCAGGGTAGGGAACTCAACATGGCTCCCCTCAGGCTTCTACATGCTGTGAATGCTTTTCCATTATGTGTGTGGGAGGGAAGATAAAACACCTCGTGTGTGTACATACTGTGCTGTTTATCGGTGGACAACCACTTTTCGACCATATGCGGTTTTCGGCCACCCCCGTTTGTCAAAACGAGGGGACTAGTTAGCAAGATTTAAGACAATGATTGTTTGTGTTTTGATATATGGTTAAGCTTTGGCAGTTGGTTTTAGCCAAAATGTGTGTACATACTGTGCCTTTGAAGGAGGGCTCACCTGAATTGACTCAGCCATTACATTGACTAGTAAAGTAGTTTGTCATTAAGGAAATGGCTTAACTTCAGGTGTCTCTGTACAAGGGTGAGGCGCAACCGCTAAAGCTGAAAGTCATGCGGGATTGTGTTTCTAAGGATGGCCTTATCGGCTGCAACTGACGCATATTCCCTACCTATACAGACAAATAGAATGCTGGAAACGGAGTGGGAATGTTGGGGCCAGTGTGTGGATCACTCAACTCCACTCCACTGTTTTCAATACAACCCCGCAAACAAGTGCCGATATCTGCCACCACCGCAAATCCGCAAAAATATGCGAATAAAAAATATTAAAATTTAAAAGAGCTCCACAACGCTGTCGGAGCCGGTGTGCTGCTGACGCCTAAAGGCCCCTCACCTGTCCTTACATGGCCCTTACCTGAAGTACACATCTCTTAACTGTAACAGACCACCTGCTAACACACATATCTCACCTGTAGTATGCCCTCACCCGTCCATCACACACACCTGTACCTCACACACACCTCTTACCTGTAGTAGACCCCACCTGTACCTCACACACATGTCTCTTACCTGTAGTAGACCACACCTGTAGCTCACACACATCTATAACCTGTACCTCACACAAACGTCTCACCTGTAGTAGACCCCCACCTGTACCTAACACACATCTATTACTTGTACCTCACACACATCTCTTACCTGTAGTAGACCCCACCTGTACCTCACACACACGTCTCACCTGTAGTAGACCACACCTGTACCTCACACACATCTATTACTTGTAGCTCACACACACGTCTCACAGCCACCTGTACCTCATACACACATCTCTTACCTGTAGTAGACCCCACCTGTACCTCACACACACGTCTCACCTGTAGTAGACCGCACCTGTACCTCACACACATCTATTACTTGTACCTCATACACACGTCTCACCTGTAGTAGACCCCCACCTGTACCTCACACACAGATCTCTTACCTGTAGTAGACCCCCACGTGTCCCTCGTCTATCCGGTGTATGGACGAGTGCAGGAGAATAGCCATGACTCCAGTCACAGCTGCAACCACTGCTCCCACGTGAGCCATAGTCATTCTCTCCTGAGCGTGGAAACACACACACACACACACACACACACTCACACACCTGCACAGGACACAGTCACAGCACATAATTCATAGTCAGTCTCTCCTGAGGGTGTAAACACACACAAGCACACACACACACACACGCACGCACGCACGCACACACACACACACACACACACACACACACACACACACACACACACACCTGCACAGGACACAGTCACAGCACATGAACCATAGTCAGTCTCTCCTGAGGGTGTAAACACACACACACACACACCTGCACAGGACATAGTCACAACAGGAGCCATAGTCAGTCTCTCCTGATTGTGTACACACACACACACACACACTTGCGCAGGACACAGAAACATCTGCATGTTACACACATAACACTCACACTGTCATTAGATCTTCTAGTTCAGAATACAGCTCTCTCTAAGGTCATTTGGGTAAGGTAATTTGGGTATGTAGACAGAGCTTCACACAACAAATACTGCAACCAGGGCCTACTAGGCCACTTAACATGCTAAATACCACAGAGCTCAACATTGTGTCCTTTACTGACAGAAAAGAGGCGTGTCTGAGTTTGCAGAAACCAGCATTGCAGGAATGCATGGAAATTTCTTGTCGATAAACCATGGGACTAAGAAATGTCTACAGATAGTTGATAGATAACTAGCCACACGACTTAAGTCAACATTACATGTATGCCGAGTTCAGATGTACGGTTTGTCATTTGCAATTTCCTGCTGTTGAGTAACGTTAGCTGTCAGTTGGATACTTGGACCCAACATGGCATATATATAACGCTGTCGAAAGAATAAATAAATCTCTCACCGTGAGGCCTACTTAACGAACAAATAGTCTAATACGAGTCACTTCACTCACTCAACCTCCTGCTCCATAACAAATGTATGATACCATGCTAACGTTAATATGGCTAACTGACAGTTGGGTTAAGCAATAACTTCTCCCCTCAAACGGTATGAACCTGAAAACTTCCTGGTTAGGAGTTCACTGTGCTCACTGTTAGGAATCATAGCTAATAATATCAACTTGGCTCATTTACAAAAGGAGAGCAGATGTGGTGACCGTAGACAATTAATTATCGATATGTTAGCTGTGCTAATTGACGTTCGCTAATGACATAACTAGAGCTAGCGTCAATGTTATCAAACTAGTTAGCTTCATGGCAACGAAACGGGATAGACACGAAAAAACATGAATATAACACTATCCCAGACACTAGAGGAACCACTCCAACTTCTCCCGGATCAAAAACTTCAACACGAGTGAAATTAGAAAGGTTGTTAACCGGAATGGTTATCCTTAGCTCGAGTAACGTTTCTCCAGCGTTATTTTTAAATTCTGTCCACTTCCATTAATATTTCTGCAAATCGCGTTTGCGTTAAGCATGTAAAAGATCAACCAATACTTTGCCAACTCTGCTTTATGGTCTTACCTGTCAATCAATCAAAGACAACTTGTGTATTTCATTTTAACGTTGCATGCATTCCTCTTTCAACACTCTCTCAGTACATTTCACCACTCCTGCATCAGCAATTCGTGGCTTTCCTCGCTTTCCCTATCAATTTCCTTCAACTACTGCGCCTGCGCCCTGCAGCAAGATGACGGAGGTCCCGTAGCTCATGACTTCCACCTGTCGTTGTGGCAGAAGCATTACAGCACTCAGTGGGCTCTGGGCTTTACTATTTTCAGCGCCGCAAGATGCATGCATTTATAGACCTACAGTCAGTGGTGGTGAAGCTAACATTACTATTTCTATCTCTGCTGCCTGTAGCAAGCCTACTAATCTTAATTAATGTGTGTTTAGCCAATATTACATTATGCTTGCTTTAGTCATATGGGAGACCCTGCCCCCCCCCCCCCCTGCATGACACAGGATAAATCAATGTGAAAGGAGAAATAGTCTATTATCAGAATTTATTTAAAGAAAAAAAAAAGTGTAAAACACTCAACTGTATTGCGGTAAATGAGCTGTATAAATAAACTGCACTCAACTTTCTTTTTCTGACCACAACTGTCTGCGTTGCACGTCACATGGCCCCTCTGCACAGCATCTGTTGCAATTTAGTAAACACTTCACACACAGAGATCTCTTTGTAAGGACACACACACACACACACACACACACACACACACACACACACACACACACACACACAGCATCTTCAGCTGAACAAAGAGGTGGATTTACTAACTGAGGGCATAATGTGACCCAAAATGATAATGAAACAAGGAGGAAAGTATAAAGAGAATATAATAAGAACGCCCAGCAGACACACCAACAAACAATACTCAGCACCAAGTGTAGCCTATCTTCTCGATGAAAGCCACTCCCCCGAGGGAGGTGCTGTCAGGACAGGGCACAAGACAATCATTAACTAAAGACGACTCACATCACCACCTAATACTTCAGAAACAGGCTCAGGAGCTCAGGAAAGCAACAGAACTGTATGACACTTCCATTTGATCCTCAGCCTATATATGGACTCCATCTTGTTGTACAGTTGCGTGAGTCAAGAAAAGCTGTGGTCATATAGTAGATTCGGACCAGAGATAGCCGACTGAAATTCAGATGTGAAGAAAGCAAGAAAGAAGAGCTTTGTCTGGCAAGTGGCAACACATATTATAGACATCTTGAAGAACGTGTTTTGAAAGTGTGTGTTGTGTGTACATGTGTGTGTGTGTGTGTGTGGGGGGGGGGGTATTCTAAAGTGTATTAATTACTTTGATGACGTGTGAAAGTATAATGTGACAATATAAATGGCTGCCCAGCCTGTAAAGGAACAGAATTTGATCAGGCAAAGATGGAATGAGAGGGGGTTCATGGAGAGGTATGTTCGAGCGATGCATCTGAGAATAGATGAGCTGAGGAAGAGTCTCCCCTACAATGGAGGCATTCAAAAGAATGTGGCTGATCCCAATCAAATCATTGATTCCAATGAGAACTGGAATACAGTCCCACATTACCCTCGACCTGTGGAGTTCCATGTGTCCAGAATAGCTCATGTGACCAGTGAAGCAGGTTTTGATGGGATTCTGGATCGTTCTGGATTCAGGGGAGGGGAGAGAACTGGATTCCTGTGGTGGGGGCTTTTGATTGGTCCAGAGAATACTTCTGATGCAGAGGGGAGATACCTGGAGAAACTCTTTCCTGATCGGAGCCTAGAAGTGAGGCAGGAGCATTTCCTAAACAAATTCACCACCTCTCCCGTGTTCAGGGAGGAGTCTCGCTATGGAAACTTCCGGTTCTCTTTCTCCCTGGCTGATGTTCTGCAGGCTTACAGCGCACAGTTCTGTGGAGGACAGAATCCCATCCTTAGAGTTTATGAGACTGTAATCTACAGTCAGGAGATCATGTATGTCGTCCTGGTTCACAGCCCTGATGTGCATGACTATGATGATTACCCAGTACTGGGGGATAATGATGATGGTGTGTGTGCTTACAGGGATGGGGAGATCATCTGGCACGCTCAAGCCATCTGTGCACTACACACAGTTACACTCCTGGAAAACAAACAGGAGAAGCAAGTCCAGGTGAACCTGTGCAAATCTATGGTGTCTTATGTGTGGGATCATGTGACTCTGGCCTTCCACATGCCCAAGGGAAAGATTCTAGAGTTTTCTCAGCGGATTCTGAAGAGGGCTCTCAGTACATGTGAGGATGGAGGCAGACCACTGAATCCTCTGATTGGACAAAAGGCTGCAGACTGGATAGTGATGTCAAAGTTAAATACACTATG
>JAODXP020000006.1:22191173-22236740 GCA_027497455.2 Sardinella longiceps | reverse complement strand
ACAGTGGGTTAAAAACACAAGAACTCTGTCTGCCATCACAAGAACTGGTGTTTGAGTCTTTTTATTTCACAAAGTCACTTGAAGAATAAAGTAGAAGATAGTCAGACATGACAGCCTGGTTTTCACACAAATGGATCTCGTATGTTTCTCAGTCTGAACTATTTATTCTCATCTCCAAAGTCCATGAGGTGCAATCAACGGACATACTGAACATCAAAATGCCTTTGCAAGCACTGGATATGCCCACAGTAACTAATTAATCAGACCAAGGATTACATACTGTAGAATAGTCATAGTGGGATGTGTCACAATTTAAAAACAAAACATGTGTGAAGTCTGCCCCCATCAGGTTAGGGTAAGAGACCGTTTTTGATTGGTGCCGTATCTTAGGCAAACAGGAAGATGTTAAAATAAGCCTCCTGTCCAGACTGAAATGCTTATTGTAGCAGATAAGTATGTGTGAAATCCAGGCTACAGACATGATTTGTGTTTTTCAACAGAATAAAATAACTTGTTTTTCCTCATGACTGTACAGGCAGTAACACCATTCCAACACACCAATCAGCTGAATCCATCCGGCTTCGCCATTGGCTGAATACATCCCACTTCCTGATTACCTCACAAATCTCTTACTAGTCGTTTGTGTCCATGACGACTAAACTAAACAAACTGGGAACAAACATTTAAAGTGCACATCCTCTGTACAATCACCGTCCAATCAAAGAGCTTCTTCCCCATATGTATAACAATTACCCACAATCCATTGCCTCCCATTCTTACACATACCTGACAGCACCTGCACATTGAACCACAGATCAAAGGAACAGAAGTCATAATAATAATTATTATTATAATAATAAATATGTGCATATTCATATAGATGTACTGCATGTTTAAATGTATATGTTTGTATACAGTATGTGTGTTTTGGAGGTTGTGTTCAAGATGCTTGAGGTCCATGAACCCTGTATCAAACAGGTCCACACAGCAGGGAGACATCGTCTCCCAATGGAGAACTGCAAACAGGGAGGGAGGAGGAGGAGGAGGAGGAAGAGGAGGAGTGAGACACTGTCCCGCTGGGCTCGGAACAGAACCAGTAGTCTCTCTCCTCTGCTGTGTGTGTGGGGTGTGTGTATGTGTGTGTGTGTGTGTAGAGAGAGGGCCTCTAGACGTGCTGGGACTTGGAGGGTAGAGACTCGTATCTGGTCCAACTCCAGTCTTGCTCCTGTGAAGGGACACACGCGCACGCACGCACACGCACACGCACACGCACACGCACACACACATACCACAATATCTTATAAGTTACAGAGCATTTTCCACAAGGCGAAATTAGATTTGATGTGAATTTCCAATAGAACACACACATTATAATTGGAGGCCAACACAGCCCAAATGATCCCATCTGAATGGCACTGATCATGCAGTTTTAAACCCACACCACTAGATGGTGCTGTTGTATTAGGACTGGGCTAAGTGAAGCCCATCCTGTACGTACCATGATCTCATGTGAATGGAGCTAGGTGTAGTTTTGAGCCACACCACTAGATGGTGCTGTTGGACTAGAGCAGGGCTAAGTGAAGCCCATCCTGTACGTACCATGATGCTCTCTGACTTGTGGTCATCATCAGTGGAGGCCTCCTGCAGCAGCCTGCTCAGCTGACTCAGATACTTCTGATTGTCCTCCAGCAGACGCTGCACTGTCTCACTGAGAGAGAGAGAGAGAGAGAGAGAGAGAGAGAGAGAGAGAGAGAGAGAGAGAGAGAGAGAGGGAGAGAGAGAGAGAGAGAGATGAGAGAGAGGGAGAGAGGGGTAGAGGTAGAGAGGGAGGGAGAGAGAGAGAGAGAGAGAGACGGATGAGAGAGGGAGAGAGTAGAGAGGGAAGGAAGGAGAGAGAGAGAGAAGGAGAGAGAGAGAGAGAGAGAGAGGAGAGAGAGAGAGAGAGAGAGAGAGAAGGAGAGAGAGAGAGAGAGAGGGAGGGAGAGGAGAGAGAGAAGAGAGAGAGAGAGAGAGAGAGAGAGAGGAGACAGAGGGAGAGGAGGGAGAGAGAGAGGGAGGGAGGGAGAGAGAGAGAGAGAGAGAGAGAGAGGAGAGAGAGAGAGAGAGAGAGAGAGAGAGGGAGAGAGAGAGATGGGGAGAGGGAAGGGAGAGAGAGAGAGAGAGAGAGAGGGAGAGAAGGAGAGACAGAGAGAGAGAGAGAGAGATGGGGAGGGGGGAGAAACATACAGATGGGAGAAGGGAAGGGAAAGAGAGAGACAGAAGAAAAACAGGAAGAGAGAGACATGGTGAGATGTGAGGGAAGTACCTTAGTGAGAGGTGGGGAGCTACGTGTGTGTGTGTGCGTGTGTGTGTGTGTGTGTGTGTGTGTGTGTGTGTGTGTGTGTGTGTGTGTGTGCTCGTGTTTTTTGCCCCCAACGGCACCTTCCAGGCAGCACAGCCTAAAAGGCACTACCCTTACCCTATTCCTAACCCTAACCCCCTCAACCCACACCCGTGGAGATGTGTCTTAAAGGCAGCGCTGCCTGGAAGGCACCGTTGAGGGAAAAAATACCAAAGACTGTATCACACCATCATGGAGCTTAGCAGGTATGGGGAGCTGTGTGTGTGTCTTACCCATCTCATGGCTCTGTAATGGAGCTGTGTGTGTGTGTATGTGTATGTATATGTGTGTGTGTGTGTGTGTGTGTGTGTGTGTGTGTGTGTGTGTGTGCTTACCCATCCCGTGGCTCTGTCATGGAGCTGAGCAGGTGTGGGGAGCTGGATACGGGGCCAGACTGGGGTTGCTGTGTGTGTGTGTGTGTGTGTGTGTGTGTGTCTTACCCGTCTCGTGGCTCAGTCATGGAGCTGAGCAGGTGTGGGGAGCTGGATACGGGGCCAGACTGGGGTTGCTGAAGCTGAGATGCTGCACTCCAGTTTAGAGAGCCGCTCACATCCCCCCCACCTGATAGAGAGTTACGACTGGTGTTCTGGGCCTGTGTACGCACACACACACACACACACACACACACACACACACACACACACACACACACACACACACACACACACACACACACACAGTTTCAAATTAACACAACTTACAAGTACAGTGATAGTATTCCATGATATTGTTGAGCTGGAATATTGAGGGTAAAGATTGAGTCTTGAGCAGGTAGATTTAGGGGAATGGTAAATGTCAAAGGTCAAGTGAAGTGACTGAGACTAACGCAGGCAATCTTAAGCAGGTAGATTTAGGCTAACTGTAAAGGTTAAAAGGTCAGAGGTTAAGTGAAGGAGACTAACGCAGGAGATCTTGAGTAATTCGATTTAGGCTAACTGTAAAGGTCAAAGGTCAAGTGAAGGAGATTAACACAGGCGATCTTGAGTAAGTAGATTTAGGGTAACTGTAAAGGTTAAAAGGCCAAAGGTCAAATAAAGGAGACTAACGCAGGCGATCTTGAGCAGGTAGAGTTAGGCTAATTGTAAAGGTCAAAGGTTACGTGAAGGAGACTAATGCTGGTGACCTTGAGCAGATAGATTTAGGTTAGCAGTAAAGGTTAAAGGTCAGAGGCCAAGTGAAGAAGACTAACGCAGGTGACCTTGAGCAGGTAGAGTTAGGCTAACTGTAAAGGTTAAAAGGTCAAAGGTCAAAGAAAGGAGACTAACGCAGGCGATCTTGAGCAGGTGCCAGAACTCTCTCTGTCTCTTCATCTGCATCTGCATGACGGTGCTGTCGGCCTCCTTGATGCTCTCCAGCGTGCGCTCGATCTTAGGGAACAGCGAGATGATCTTGTTCTTGCTCAGCAGGATCTTACTGCACACACACACACACACACACAGAATATTATTACACATATGCTTACAGTATATACACACACACACACACACACACACACCACACCATATACACAAATGCACACCCCACACCATTCAGAACACACACACACACACACACACACACACACACACACAAATACAGAATGCTATTACACATACTCTTTTCTTAGATTAAAACTCAAAATACACCATTCATGTGTGTGTGCGTATATATTAGTGTGTATGAAATGTGTGCGTGCGTGCATGCGTACATGTATGGTGTGGTGTGTGAGTATATAATGTGTGTGTGCGTGTACTGCATGGTGTGGGGTGTGCGTTTGTGTGTGTGGTGTGGGGTGTGCCTGTGTGTGTGTGTGTGTGTGTGTGTGTAACCTGAGGTGAGAGTAGAGGTCTCTGAGAACTTTATCCTGATTCTGGACTGTCTGCACAATGACTTTCACCATCTCAGAGCTGTCACTGTAGCCATGCTGAGGGTCCGGCACTGCAACACACACACACACACACACACACACACACACACACACACACACTTCAGTTAGTAACCACAGACAAGTGGTTTTGTTGGCATAGATAGTAGCTAGCAACTGAACCACAGGTTGCAGACAAAAAGTTAGGCAACTACAATTCATTTGTAGAACATCATCATCATCATCATCATCATCATCATCATCATCATCATCATCAACCATTCTTTATTCAGGGGAACTTGACTGAGCTCTATGCTCTTTTGCAGCAATGCCCTGATACACACACAGACTAAACACAAAACAGTCTCTCAGTCCATCGGAAACGTCCGGAAGGCTGGCTATTTCAGGGTACGCATAAGTTGCTCATCTGTATCCATCCAGTAGGTCAGCTGCTCGACATCGAACACTTGGCCAAGCAGAGAGCAAACCAAGCTGCAGCTTTCAATGCAAGACGGCTGCTAGGTGGACGCATCGTTGATCCTTCGTATCGCTAGATGTCTCATGCCGATTGTAGTTCAGCTCGCTCAGCACTTCACAGTACAGTAATTTCCCGTATATAAGCCGCATTGTGTATAAGCCACAGGGTAGTGTTTTATGCAAGTTACAAAAACAAAACCATATTAACACCATATTAACTGCACCCCTGTTTTAATCCTTCATAGCGGAAGAAATCTTTGCAAAATCAATGTATAAACCGCGGCTTATAGTCGGGAAATTCACGGTACTCATTTGTCAAAAATATCAGCTGACCTGAAGCGGTGGACGATCTTTGTTCAGATGAGTCAAGCTATACAACCCTTGTCAGAGCAGGATATTGTATTTTCTTCAACTATATCTCCAAAACATCATGATTAAGTTTGTGGCTTTGAAGACATTGACATAGGCTTTCCCACTCAAATGCGGCATTACCTTTCCCTAAAAATCCTGACAGTGACACGATAACTTGGCCTACTTGGCTAACACTCATCAACAGCATCCTATCTTAAACTACACAACTATCCTACTTTCATACTGAAACAGAGCTTGTAATTGGTTTCACACCAAGACAGCACAGCCCTTTACAGTTAGCTTACTGCACTGCTACCTCAGTTAGCTGATCACTATAGGCAACATTAATTAGGGGTTATCATTCGGGTCTTTAGAATGTTGTGGGAGGCTCCATTCACTTTCAATGGGACTCCTCAACGTTCGCAGGTCATTATTTTTGTATGATGACCGCTGAAAAAGTATAATGACCGGTGTCAATGGCAATAGGTTTTTTTTGCTTGAGATTCATTCCGCACATTAAGAACAACAATGAAACATCGTTGAAAGTGAAAGGACACTTTCCAGCTGCGCCATCAGTTTCCGGTTCTTCCTCTCTGGAAAAATGTTTCTATAATGACCGGCAGAAAATACATTATTCCTTACTTAGGCCATTTTCTGTGATGCAGACACGTGATCATTATATACATAAAATAAAATAAAATAAATTCAGGGTGCATACAATTATATTATTAATTATATTATATTAATTATGAATCATATTATATTATATTATATTATATTAATTATATAAGCCAGGTTTACTACACATTAGGGGATTGTGTCAAAATCTCACACTTGTCCAAATGTCCAATTTGACATTATAGCGTGTTAGGAAAATGCCCAATTTTACACTATAGAGGGATTGTGTCAAAATCTCAAGTCACAAAAGACACGTTCAAATGTCCAATTTGACATTATAGTGGGTTAGGAAGGTGGGTGTGACGGAATGTGGAACGTTTATGACAAAATTTTGGTAAACAACAACAATAAGAGCTCCATAGAAATACTGATACTGAAGTAACCATGACAACCCTGTCAGTGTGAAGATCACCATATCAGATAGCAAAGTGTCAGGGGCAGAAACATCACACATACGTGTAAACACACCAAAATAGCCACTGCTTCTCTTTCCTACATACACACACACACACACGCACACAGGTACCCAGATGCACACTTCAGTTTGTAACCACAGATTAGTTAGTAACCACAGATACTGACACACAGTAGTGACCATGGCAACATTATCAGTGTGAAGATCCCACACATCACACATCAGACACACGTCAGTCAACACCCCATCCATCAACACACACACACACACACACACACACACACACACACACACACACACACACACACACACACACACACACAGACTCAAAAACATTTAGCAAACACCTACTTTTGCATTTGGCCTTCAGCTGCTTGTAGAGTTCAATAGCCCTCTCTGCTCTGTGGTGAAAACACACAAACACACACACACACACACACACACACACACACACACACACACACACACACACACACGCACACGAGGAGAGAGTGAGTTGAGACTGTTGAGAGTGCTGCTGGACTAGACAGAAGAGCGAGTGAGTGATTGACAGCTGAGACTCACAGTTGTTCCATGATGTCTCCTTGGCGACGGGCGTAGGGACTCCGCTGCAGCTCAACGATCTCAGAGTGCAGAGCCATGATCTCCTCATCCAGATGGCCCACCTCAGCCACCTAACACACACACACACACACACACACAGAACATATACCAACTTATATGATAACCTACAGTGAAGGTACACATAGCTCTTCATAGCTATGCTTCATAGTTCATAGAACTTCATAGAACTCTTCATATACATACACACAGAGATACACATAAACAAATACCCACACGCACACGCACACGCGCACACACACACACACACACACACAGGAGAAAACTGACAAAGATAGACACACAAACTCAAATATACGTAAAGGGAAGCCGATATCAAGTCGATCTCAAGCTAGCACACAGTCAGTCATGAATGGAGAAGAGCCATGGAGTTCCATCTGAGCACTAGCCTATCAGAGTGGAGATCTACAGGAAGTTCTCACCTCAGCATAGCTGGCAGCCTTCTCCTCATTATCCTGCCACGCCTTCAGCATCTTCTCAGAGGCTACACACACACACACACACACACACACACACACACAGCGAGCGAGAGAGAGAGAGAGAGAGAGAGAGAGAGAGAGAGAGAGAGAGAGAGAGAGAGAGAGAGAGAGAGAGAGAGAGAGAGAGAGAGCGAGAGAGAGAGAGAGCAATATTATAAGAAACATCTTCATGTTCAGGTTCAAGGTAAAAGAGAAATGACACCAAAGCTAACTTTAAAGTGGGGATGCAAGGGTTTCTCAATACACACACACACACACACACACACACACACACACACACACACACACACACACACACTTTTTGTTTTGGGGCAACAAGCAAAAGCTAGGAAGCTACATCATACACCATTTCCCACAGTATATGTGTGTGTGTGTACAGAACTGCTGGTCATAATGACTGTCGTCTCTGAGCTGTCGCTAATCAGCAAACAGATCGCAGACACGTTTTGATTGCACAGATAGGACTATGGGTTAGTGTGTTTACTGTACTACTCACTGTGAGGCCGCAGTGTGTGTGTGTGTGTGCGCATGTGTGTGTGTGTGCGCATGTGTGTGTGAGAAAGAGTCATTTACTGAAATGATGCCGCTGTTTGTTAAAATGAGAAAATATCTAGTAAAATTTGTGTGTATTTCCTCAACATAAACAAACACCCACAAACATACAAAGATCTGGCAATGGTACATTGCAGGTTCTAATACTGTATACAGTATGCAACACAGCAGGAGGCCATTTTGGACAGAGTGTGACAGACAAGAGCGACAGACTCTGAGGGTCTGTGGTGGAGGACTCACATATCCCATACTGCATCTGGTCGCGGTACTTGTCCAGGTCGTACTGGATGCTGCTGCGGAAGAAGTCCAGTTTGGCCTTGAGCTGCTGGGACATGGAGAACATGATGGTCTTGTAGCGCGTCAGATTGGTGTTGAAGCGCAGCAGACTCAACCTAGAGGAGGAGAGGAGAGAGGGAGGAGGAGAGAGGGAGGAGGAGAGGAGAAGAGAAGAGGAGAGGAGAGGAGGAAGAGGAGAGGAGGAGGAGAGGAGAGGTGATGAGGAGAGGAGAGGAGAGGAGAGGAGGAAGAGAGGAGAATAGGAGAGGAGGAGGACAGTAGGAGGAGAGTGAGGAGAGGAGGAGAGGAGGAGAGGAGAGGAGGAAGAGGAGAGGAGAGGAGGAGGATAGGAGGAGGAATCGAGAGGAGAGGAGAGGAGGATAGGAGGAGGAGAGGAGAGTCAGAGAAGAGTCAGTGGAGAGGAGAGGAGAGGGGAGAAGAGGAGGAGGAGAGGAAAGTTGAACACAAGTCAGAGGAGAGGAGATGAGAGAGAGATAAAGAAGTGAGAGAAGAGAGAGAGAGAGAGAGAGGAGAGGAGGAGGAGAGGAGAGGAGGAAGAGGCATGGGAGGGAGAAGGGGAGCAAGAAAGGGAGAAGAGGAGAGGACAAGAAGAGGTGAATCAGAGAGGAGAGGAGTGGGAGAGAGGAGAGGAAGGAGTTGAAGAGGAAGAAGAGGGGAAGGAGGAGAGGAGAGGTGGAAGAGGAAGAAGAGGGGGAGGATAGGTGAATCAGAAGAGAGTCATAGGAGTGGGAGAGGAGGGGAGGAGCAGGAGGAAAGGAGATGAGAGGAGAGAGAGGAGAGGGGGAAGAGGAAGAGAGAAGAGGGAGAGAGGAGAGGAGAGGAGAGAGGGAAGAGGAAGAAGAGGGGGAGGAGAGGTGAATCAGAGGAGAGTCATAGGAGTGGGAGGAAAGGAGGGGAAGAGCAGGAGGAAAGGAGATGAGAGGAGGAGCATGATGGAGAAGGGGAAGAGAGGAGATGGAAAGAGAGGAAGTGAAGAGGGAGGAAGAGAAGAGCATAAAGACAGGATGAGAGGAGATGGAGGAGGGAGAGAATTATGGTTAACGTCTTAGATTTTTAAATTCACTGTTCTGCGTACACAAGAATGTGTGTGTGTGTGTGTGTGTGTGTGTGTGTGTGTGTGTGTGTGAGTGTGTGTGTGTGTGTGTGTGTGTGTGTGAGAGTGTCTGTGTGTGTGTGTGTGTGTGTGTGTGTGTGTGTGTGTGTGTGCTTACATGGCGGCCCTCTGTCCCTGAAAGAGTCGGCTGTAGTCTTCTCTGAGGCCACAGATGTAACTGACCGCCTCCCCCCACACCTTCTTCAGGGCACTCAGGGCCAGCTGGGTCTTAGTCTCCCTCACTGACAGAGACACACACGTACAAGAACACACACGCACACACACACACCCCATTAGATAAATACAAACACACATACACACACACACACAGTTAGATACAGATACAAACACATACAAACACACACACACACACACGCTATTAGATACACACACAACAGACATATAACTCAGACACAGGCAGACAACAACACGTGTGTGTGTGTGTGTGTGTGTGTGTGTGCGTGTGTGTGTGTGTGTGTGTGTGTGTGTGAGTGAGTGAGTGCCGTACCTATAAAGTTCACACTCTCGGGCAGTGGTCTGGCAGTGAAGGGGCCAGTGTACTTGAGCAGGCTCTTGTCAAACAGGTAGACGATGTAGCTGTCCCAACCCCTCTGCAGCAAAACATAAACAACGACAACAACATCAGAACCGAAGTCAATAAACAAACAAACAAACAAACAAGTCAACAATGTACAGTAGCAATGTGGCAACACATCTACAACAGAGTGTGAACTACCATTAGGGAAAAGTAGAACAGTTCCAGACTGCATAAAGGGACATGTTGCATTGCATTGCATCTCCTTCTTGACTTCCATTGGCTCTACTCTGAGACAATGAGATGTATTATGATCTGTTGTTCATTCTCCAAAAGTATAGTTACTAACCAGTTAGCAACTGTAGCTTGTTGGCTATGGGAAATTGCATTGGAACCAACAAAGTGACTAACTAAACCAGTTAGCCACTATGCTTTTGGGAAAGATACACCTGTTCTGCATGGGACACCCCCCACCCCCCCGCCCCCTTCCCTTTTTGAAACACTGCCAACTCTCACTCTGCTTCAACGCTCCCGGCCCTGGGGGTTTCCCAGCCCAACTTCAATACATAACCAACTGAATGATACTCTGCCAATAGCAGATAGTATGACTGATAGTCTGCCAATAGCAGATAGTATGACTGATACTCTGCCAATAGCAAATAGTATGACACTACATGTGACTTTGACCAGGAGACCAGAAGTGACCTTGACCTCTGGCCAGACCTTCATAAAGCAGGTTCCTAATAGTTCTTCCTGATACTCTGCCAAATTCAGCAGCGCAACATTGTATGACGATGGTTCTAGCCATCCCTACGGTCTGAACTTGCGCCTGGCCCGGCTTAATGGTGTTTTTGCCCCGAAGACCATCATGTTCTCCATGTCCCAGCAGCTCAAGGCCAGACTCTTCTACAGCAGCATCCAGTACGACCTGCAAGTACCGCGACCAGATGCAGTATGGGATATGTGAGTCCTCCACCACAGGCTCAGAATCTGCCGCTCTGTTGTGTCCAAAATGGCCTCCTGCTGTGTTGCATGCTGTATACAGTAGAACCTGCAATGTACCATTGCCAGATCTTGTTTATGTTTGTGGGGTGTTTTGCAGTACAGCCAGGCACTACCTTAAACCCTAACCAAATCCCTAGCCCCCTCAACCCTCATGCCAACCATAAATTGAAGAGAGTTTATGCCTTGAAGGCGAGGATCAATAAAAAAAGACTAAAAAGTGGCAGGTACAGTATTGTGCTCTGGTGTTCATTTCCCAAAAGCATAGTTGCTAACTTAGTTAGTTGTCAATGGGAAATGGCATTGCAACCAACATAGTAGCTAAACTTAGTTAGCCGCTATGCTTTTGGGAAACAATTGGCGGTGGACTTGCACGGGGACGTTACGCACCACTCCCTCGAGGACGCACTGAGCGGCGGGTTTGCGGGGGTCGAGCGACACGCCCGTCTCCTGCAGCAGCTCCTGGTTGAGGTGCTGGATGCCCGTCTCGTTCTCGATACGCTGCTGGAGCGAGTGAAGCGCCTCGTCTGGCGATAGATGGAACGAATGCACCTGAGTGGTCGTCATGTCCAAGATGTGCACCACCTGCAGAGAGAGAGAGAGAGAGAGAGAGAGAGAGAGAGAGAGAGAGAGAGAGAGAGAGAGAGAGAGAGAGAGAGAGAGAGAGAGAGCGAGAGGAGGGAGAGAGAGAGAGAGAGAGGAGGGAGGGAGAGAGAGAGGGAGAGAGAGAGGGAGGGAGGGAGAGAGGGACAGAGAGAGCGAGGGATAGAGGGAGAGAGAGAGAGGGGGGGGAGGGACAGAGAGAGCGAGGGACAGAGAGACAGACATAGTGAAAGAGAGAGAGAAAAAGACAGAGAGGGGGAGAGGGAGAGAAGAAGAAAGAGCATGAGAAATAAAGAAAGAGAAAGAGAGAGAAAGAGAATGAGGAAGAGAGAAGAGAAAGGAAATGGTGTTGTTATAGCTGGTGTCACCACATTAACACAAACACAATCTAGCTTTTTGTAACACTGTTGCAACTATGAATTAGCACATTTAGCAACATTAAAACAAGGCAAGTGTGGGAATGGGTGAGTGGGTGAGTGAGTGCCATCATCAAATACACTCATAATTCCTGCAGAAGAGACCTTATTGACCAAGGTGGCAGGTGGAGAGGAGAGAACACAGTGCAGAGTAGAGTAAAGCAGAGAAGGCATAGAATAAAGTAGAGTAGCCCAAAAGTAGAGTAGAGCATATCATTATTTCTCACCTAAACATTCAGAGATTCTAAACAAAGAATTCCATGGTAGCAAACTTAACATTCTATCATTGAAATGCATTGGGATTTTTCCCTTTTTCTGACTTGAAAAGAATGGGTAATAACATATAAAATAATATATCTAAATATACTGTATATCTAAATTCACTTTCTTTCAAATAACGCACATCTGAAGTCCACAAATTGAGAAGTCCCATATAGAAACCACTTTAATCTCTTCGAGTCGTCCCAATTTGTGGGCTTCAGATGTGCATTATTTGAAAGAAAGTGAACTTAAAATATATTTTAAATGTTATTACCCATTTTTTCGAGTCTAATGGAGTTATTTAATTGAATTATTTATCCTTGTCTGTCAGGTGGCAGAAAAGTTTATAATTAGGCTATAATAAGGAATGCATTATTCCCAAGTTTTTAACTCATTGACTGCCAGCCGTTTTCAGAATAGAGAGTTCCATACTGCCAGAGGTTTTGGGGAATTTTGACTGTTTTTTAAAGAGCCACAGAATATTATGTGTTACGACTACATAAACAATGAAACTACCACAAGAAAGAGCAGACTCTCTTCTTTCACCAGAAAAAAAGTTAGTTTCTACCCCTTTCCATTGCTTGGAAATCAGCAAGCGAACATAAGCTACTTTCTCCAAAAAGTCCCGTTTTTGACCAAAAAAAGGGAGAAAATTAGCGTTTTGTTTGACAACGTTAGTGTCTTGGATGCGCGTATTTTTCGGTCTGTTAGCACGTCAAACATCGGGAAAATGTCTTCCTTTGATAAGACCACAAAAACAACAGTAACAGGGGCTTTTGGTAATAAAATAGACATTGTTGTAACAAGGTAAATATATGCTATTACAGGCTGTGACAGCGATAACTCAGTGATCAACACCCGGCTCGCAAATTCTTACCTGACCCGGAACTGTGAGCTCGTTGGGCACTGAAACAAGTCACAACTGCTATTTCCGTTTGCCCAAGGTTGATCTCCTTCATCTCCCACGATCGGAACACTACTCGAACTACTATGGCAGTGACACATACTCTGATCGAGTGTGAACTGCCTAAATTTCTCCGATTTACGTCTGCACTTTGCTAACAGCATATTTAGCCATGTCATTAGCTTTCTCTACTTCTCCCTTGGCCATACCTATGAATCTATGCTCATCTCACATCCAAAGTGACACACTGCCACCCTCAGGATCAATTTGGAACAACAATTTTCGACGGAGAATTCTGATATTTACAGACAAGGTTCCCTAGGTCTTTCTGCAGCCCGCCCCATTAAAAAACGCAGTTGACGTCTAAAGACGTCATTGGCAGTGAACGGTAGTATTTCAGTTGACGTCTAAAGACGTCATTGGCAGTCAATGAGTTAAACATGCCAGTGTCAAAAAATGCTATTAAAAGTCGAATAGAGTTTATCTAGAGTGGAGTGCAGTGGAGTGTTTTTCTGTGTTGGTTGCTGTGCTGTACCTTGAGGCTGAGTATCTGTTCCAGCTGACTGAAGCACTGGGGCTGTCTGGTGTCGGGGTTGATGGCCCCTCCTCTCTGGGTCGGGTCCCAGCGCAGCATCAGCTGCAGCAGGCTCTCTAGAGGCTCCAACAGGGTCCTACACACACACACGCGCACACACACACACACACACACACACACACACACACACACAGACAGACACACGCAAAAAAATAAAAAAGCTATGTCTTGACAGTATTCATCCCCAAGTGGCGTGTGTGTGTGCTTGACTGTGTGTGTGTGTGTGTGTGTGTGTGTGTGTGTGTGCTTGACTGTGTGTGTGTGTGTGTGTGTGTGTGTGTGCTTGACTGTGTGTGTGTGTGTGTGTGTGTGTGTGTGTACACTGTGCATATGCTCACAAGCTCAGGTTGTTGGGGTAGGGCAGGTGTGTGGAGAATCGGACTTCTCCATTCATGTCCTCCACTGCCATGATGTCCTTTGGCCCTTTGTTGCGCACTTTGGTTGTCCTGGAAACAGAGAACACAGAGCCCTGGGTGAGGACCTAGAACGTTCCCTGCCAAGACTCTCACCTTTCACACTCCCTCACTTTTACCCTTTTCTGTATTTATATTCACCTTTAAACTTTGAAATGCTTTAACATTTATATTCCATAACAGCCATTCACTTGGTAGTCTAGTCGTGATCCCCATAGGCCCAATAGTAAACCCAGAAATGTTGAGTACCCTAAAGTTTTATTGCATAAATGTCATCTATAGGCCAAATGGATAAAATTTAGCTTGGTTGCCCAAAGTTGCACTTTGAGCAATTTGCATAATTAACATGAATAGGCGATTAAAGTGATATAATACAAGTGAATAGGCAAAAAAAATTAAATTATAGATATCACCATTAAATTTCCTCAGTTGATTACTTATGCTAAGATGAGAAAAAAAATGTATTGCATGTTTTTGTAATTTGGGCTTTTAGTGCCTTTAAAAGGTGAGATATACATTCTCTGTATAGTTTCGCTGCTTGGCCCCCGAGCATTTTGTCCAAAAAGAGGGCTACAAATACACCCATATACATGGATAGTGAAGAGATGAAGTCTCAATTCATTTTATATGGCACCCTGTGGGTGTAAGCTTTAAGAAAAGGTATAGCATAAAGGGGTAGATTCGTTTTCTCTTAATGCCACAGGTCCAAATGCATTGGCTATACACCAAAATCACTAATACCAGCTGATCTATAAATGGGTATCAAGGGGAGGAGGGGGGTGGAACCTGTCTAAATTTATGTTTATTGAGATACTGAAGTCTTCTGCTTTCAAAAACGTATTACTTGTCAAGGCTTATTACTTTCTAATACATTCCATAGGCACATTTGTACAAGAAATGCACTTATTTTTTAATTTTCCCCAAAAATAGGCATACGCTTTAAAATAAGGAGGGGGATGGGATGTGAATTTTTTGGGGGGGGGGTGAAATCCTGGGCATATAAGCTTTCAAAAAATATATGGTTTATGGGTTTAATGTGTTTCCCCTATACGCCACTGGCCTAAATGTCACCAAAAATTGCCCATTTTGCAAATGCCGAATTTCTTAATTTTGGGATTTAATGTAATGAGGAGGGTGGGGCATACCTCAATGTCAGACTATACCATGTTATATAATATCCTGAGAATGTTCACTTTCAGAAAATGTATGGGATATATGGTGAAATGTGTTTCCCCTTCAGGTTTCAGGCCAAAGTGTACCAGTATTGTACATTTTCCTCCAAAATCTGCCCGAATCCCATTCATTTCAATGGAAAATTTACTTTCCTCCACTGTTTTAATATTTACTCTACTAAAAAAAATGGAGACATATTTTTCCTCAAAGTTCAATGACCCTAGAACACATTTCAACCAGTCTCCAAATATTTACATTGAAATCCCACGAAAATACATAGGCTCTCACACTATATCGTGTGTATGCAAATGAGCGCATATTTCATTTGCATATTTAAACATTAAATTACAAAAACATGCAATAGATTTTTTTCTCATCTTAGCATAAGTAGCCTAATCAACTGAGGAAGTTTCATGGTGATATCTATAATTTAAAATTTTGGCATATTATTTGACATATACATAATATTTCTGCAATAAAACTTTAGGGTACTCAACATTTCTGTGTTCATGAAATCACGACTAGACTATGGCCTTTATTTCTGCTCAAAAGGACAAGGGACATAGCAAGGTGCTGGGAGTGTGTGTGTGTGTGTGTGTGTGTGTGTGTGTGTTTCTGTGTGTGTATGCACACATGTACGTGTATGTTTATAATTCTCTGCAATGCAATGGAACTGAGAATTCAATTAAATTCCAGTGTGTGTGTGTGTGTGTGTGTGTACATGTGTACGTGTATGTTTATAATTCTCTGCAATGCAATGCAATGAATTCTGAGAATTCAGGTAATTTCCAGTGTGTGTGTGTGTGTGTGTGTGCGTACCACTGTACTGGCTGCAGGTTGTGCAGGAAGGGTCTGAATCCACAGGTGCACTCAAAGATCATGGTGCCGAAACTCCAATAGTCCACGGTCACTGTGTACGGCTTATTCTCAAACAGCTCTGGAGCCTGGAAACAACCAATCACAGGCCTTTGTCACACACATCCACCAATCACAGTCTAATGGGCCAGGAACAACCAACCAATCACAGTCTAATGGGCCAGGTACAACCAACCAATCACAGGCATTCATCACACACATACACCAATCACAGTCTTATGGGCCAGGAACAACCAACCAATCACATGCCTTCATTACACACATCCACCAATCACAGTCTTATGGGCCAGGTACAACCAACCAATCACGAAGCTCACACACAAGTCACACACAACGACCAATCACAGGCATCGGGGGCACATACGACCACCAATCAGAGTAAGTCAGTAACTCTGGTCAGTCAGTAACTCTGCAGCTGGCCTAAGTCTTACACAGGTCTCTCTCTTGCCCTCACACACACACAGGCAGATTTATAATCTGAAGATCTGAAGCACATGCCTGTACATACCATAATCCCTCTGGTTCAGAATGTTCATGTGAGGTCAACCTCAGTTAAACAACTAAATAAATGTGTGATCAGAGTGAGAAAAACATGTTTGGGGTCTTCTTGCGTTTAATTCAGACAGGACAGCTGAGAGAGAGAGAGAGAGAGAGAGAGAGAGAGAGAGAGAATAGCCTTGGGTCAGAATCAAGCCCAAATCAAGCCCGAATCCCTGCCCTGTCTATGGTTCAGACTGGAGGGCTAAATGGCACCAGAGTTCCCAAAGGCAGGGTTAGACAGGGTTAGATAGAGAGCATGACATTACCGTGCTAATCACAGTGGCTGATGGAAGGGAACAACCATATTGTGAGGTCATTGCTCCATGTTTATTGTAGTTAGAGGCAGTGTACGATGTTTTTTTTTTTTTTTTTTTAAGCGGCCACACACTGGCTCCGACAACATTGTGAAGCCCTTTCGAATTCGACAATTTTCATTCACCTCCATATTTTGGCGGCATACCCTGGTGTACTAGGTTGTATTAAAAACAGTGATCACAGGATCCCTTAAAATGATCCCCGGCTAGTTGGGCATGTTAGCATTATAAGTCTAGCATTGCCGTCAACTTTGATTGTCGTTATTCAAAAATATTAAAAATACGAAAACAGTTTTTATTAAAATGTTTATGAGAAGCTGAAATTCATTTCACTCAGAGGTCCATTGCGGTTACGTCTCAATGACTTATGGGTAAAATGTAAAACATGACATCAAATGGTTGCACTGCTCTCCGTCTAAGCTGGAGCTACACATGGACAAGATAAATATTGCAGTCCTTGGAAGGCACAACTGATTCCACTGAAAAGGTTGTTTATGTTCTGTGTGTTCTATAATGCACTCATGTTCTGCGGTTGTTTATGTTCTGATCTTATAACATGGAAAACTAATGTTATGGGAAACTACTATTGCCCAACACGTACAATAGTGTTATGAAGGAAGAACAGAACAGAACAGAACAGAACTCCCCATCGTGACTCAGATGCAAACACATAAAACAGACTTACCAGATATTGCAAAGTGCCCACGAATGACGTGCAGAGGCTGCCCTGGTCCAGGTCTTTGGCATAGCCCAGATCTATGATCTTATGCACCAGCTGAGGAAGACACACACACACATATACCCACACATACCCACACACCCACACACACACACACACACACACACACACAGACAGTATACACACACACACACACACACACACACACACACACACAAATATACACACACACACGCACACACACAGTGGTTAACTTCGGTAATTGTTACAAAAGTGTCCCAAGAGAGTCTCCTCAGTTTCCTGTGCTGTTGGCCTGGTTTATGAGAGATGAGACGTAATATTGCCTAAGTTATATCGCAACGCACCTCGAGGAAAACCAACTGCTGTCAAAATCAGTCTTCGACATTTCCTTGTTGCTTGTGTCACTTCTACGGCCAATAATTGAGATTCCCTACAAGTTGTGGTGCAAGTGCTTGTCACGAATAGTGAGCGTTTTGCCACTTAACAGATGTTGACATCAGTGAGTTGTCAAGCCAGAAATATTGTGTTCTCTGATTTGTGGGTGTGCACATGTTTTGGGACATTTCCACAACAAAGATCAGTATGTCACAGTGATATAATACAGATTGTGTGTGTGTGTGTGTGTGTGTGTGTGTGTGTGTGTGTGTATATGTGTGTCAACAGGTGGAGTGGTGCACTACCTTACCTTGCCATCAATCTCTTGCAGCACAATATTCTCTGGCTTCAGGTCTCTGTGAATGATCTTATTCTCATGCAGATACTGGATACCAGAGCCTAGCAGAGAGAGAGAGAGAGAGAGAGAGAGAGAGAGAGAGAGAGAGAGAGAGAGAGAGAGAGAGAGAGAGAGAGAGAGAGAGAGAGAGGATAAAAAGATAGAGAGAGAGTGGGAGAGAGGGAGAGAGAGGGGGGGGATAAAAAGACAGTGACAGAGAGAGAGAGAGAAGAGAAGAGAAGAGAGAGAGATCAGCATACACAAGACTACAACATCCAGCATACACACTCAAGACAAGTCATGCCAACATCGACTAACTCAACCAGTATCATTACCATGTGGGGTTAATGATTTGGGCCCAGTATCTATCTGAAGTAATCATACCCATGACTGGAGAAGACTTCACCATGTTTACTTCACTGTATTTGTAACACAATGGCTGTGCCTGAATGGACTGAATTCTCCAAGGTGCTTAAAGGAAAAATCTGGAATGAATCAACACGTAACCCTACTGTTTTATAGTGCCAAGTGCTATTGACAGCCACCTCAATCAACTCTGACCGAGAAAGCGAAATGGCAGCTAACGGTAACAGAATGGGGCATTTCAAAACGAAAGCAAATTGATTAGGTTTCGCTTTTGACATGCCTCATTCAGTTAAAGGATAATACCGGAGTAAGATTAAGCATAGCCCTGCTGCACGAGCCTTCTAACAGCAATATATTTCGCATGAAATTAAAGAATTTCGAACAGCATAGACCTAACGCGAACACGAAACACTTTACATTTAGTCAATGTTACCTCAGATCGTACTTTCGGTTTCCAACAGTCAGGTCCCTTTGATTCAGTGTAAAGTGCCTGTTCGCTCCTGCGTTCGCATTCGGTCTGTACTGTACCAAATTATTTTGTTCCACTCGCTAACTAGCGCATCTAGCAAGCTCTTTCAACAGGGCTATGCTTGAATTCACTTTCCTTTAATGTTAGCTGCCGTTTCGCAAACTCGGTCTACGATGCACAAAATTAAATAATTGATGTGGCTTTCAGTAGCACTTAGTAGTATAAAACAGCAGGGCTACGTGTTGATTCACTCCAGATTATACTTTTAAAACCAAAAGAGTGCTTAGCACCAAGTGTTGCAGCCTGCATTAAAAACTCTTTTGGACCTAGGCAACTGGGAGAATACCAACATTAGTGAATAAATGGAATCTCTTACCAACGTCATTGAGTAAGGAAAGCACCTCACTCTCCTTCAGACCACAGCAGTTCTCTGGTTTACTCAACATCTACACAAAAAAAACACAGAAACACAAGGACTTGAGTGGGAATGTGTGTGTGTGTGTGTGTGTGTGTGTGTGTGTGTGTGTGTGTGTGTGTGTGTGTGTGTGTGTGTGTGTGTGTATGCATTACTAGGACTGTGCCTTTCAAAAGAGCACCTTTGGAGTCATGCTCCACAGCAAGCAGGCACACAGGTCAAAACAATGTGTCCCATCTCCCTCACACAGACACACACACACCTTTTGCAGGTCACCTTTGGAGTCATGCTCCATAGGCAAGCAGGCACAGGTCATTCAAAACAGTATGTCCCATCTCGCTCACACAGGCACACACACGCGCACACATCAATCACAGGTCCCCTTTGGAGTCATGCTGTATAGCACCCAGGGGCAGGTAATTCTGAGTGATGTGATCTATCTATCTATCTATCTATCTATCTATCTATCTATCTATCTCTCTATATCTCTCTCTCTCTCTCTCACACATACCTTCCGCAGGTCCCCTTTGGAGCAGTACTCCATTGCCAGCAGAGGCAGATCATTCAGAGCAATATGCTGCATCTCCTCGGGCACCTCCTTGGCGGTAACCACATTCAGATGGTTCAACCTAAGTGGGGACGGGAAAGAATAGTTGATAGAGAGAAAGAGACCAGAAAGAAAGGAAGACACAGACAGACAGACAGACAGAGAGAGCGAGCCATGAGTGTATTGACAATTGTGGAACCTTACGATGGACCATGAGTCCCCATTTAACACATGGGACTACCAGATGACCCCCCACCCCCACCCACTGTAGTCAGCCATGTGGCCTTGAGTTAGCCCTGGTCCAAACGGCACCGATCCGTCTGTCGAAAAGTTGAAAAATGTTCAACTTTTCTAGTAGAAACGGATCCGTCAACCAAACAAAATTGCAACCCCATACACACCCACTCCCTGTCAGACAAGCCCTCCGTCGCCCGTCAACAGACGTGTACAGTCTGAAATTAACGCTAGGGAAACAGAGATGGGCACTGACTGATGCTCCACATGGAACTGGAAGAATTTAACTTTCAACTTAATGATAGACCAACCCAAAGTGCACTGCACACCACCCTGGAGAAAGGATGGGTCTGAGCAAACCTACTTCTTCATGATCTGGATCTCCCGACTCCATCTGTCCTTGTTCTTGGCATTCAGCTCCAGGCGGCACAGCTTCACTGCAATTTTGTCACTGGTCTCCTGAAATATATACAGGCGTTCAGGCAACTCTGGTCCAAACATCACACTTAAGCACACAGCATCTTGCAGCCAGGGCATTAGAACTAGCCTGACATAGCCCACCCATAATACTACTGTTCATCCATATTCATGGCCTAGAGACGGTCTTCTGGGGAGGGTTTAGTCTGTTAACAGACAACCGGCCAATCAGCAAGGCTGATTGGACGAGCTGTCCAATAGTTTTTTAAACCAGCGCTGAGTGCACTCGTCCCGCCCTATAATCGCTTCAGGTTAAAGAACCTCCAGACCATGAATGCGGATGACCAGCAGTGGGCTAGCTATGTCAGGCTACATTAGAATGGCATGAGCACAGCACTGTCCATACTAGAGTCAATCTTCATCCTCACCATATGCTGGTAGAGATAGACGTGGCCAAAGCCACCCGTGCCCAGTCGCTCCTTCATAGCCCATGCTCCACAAACCTGGTTCTGAGTCTGTCTGAAAGGCGGTTTGTCCATTCTGGTTGAGGAGGAAGAAGAGGAGGAAAGATATGGGACATTAATGGGACATTAACCCAGGTTAACAACTGGGTGTGAACAAGAAATAACATGATAACGTTAGAGCAATCAAGTGAATTGATTTTGATCTACAACACTTCAAACATTACATAAGTTATCTTCTCTAACGTTAGCTCCTCACTGGAAACCACCAACTGTTGGAATGAAACTATGAGGCTAATTTGTCACTCAACAGTTTGATAATCTAGGCTATTAACGTCACATCCATTGTAGCGCTAGTTAGCTAAGATTTACAGACTGTGTGACTCTGATTAAGCAGTCAGGTGGCTGAAGATCAGAGCCTAATGTCAAAGCTGGTAACGGGCTCTGCTGGTACCCAGGGACCACAGCTACGGTGTACTAGCTAACGTTAGCTCTCAAGCCATTTTGCTAGCTTTGTAGATTCTAGATGTAATAGATAGCTAACGTTAGGCTACCTGTTGCAGAAAACTTACCTTGAGATTGTTGAAAGTTGCTCCACTTTAAATACTTGTCAACATGTTAGCCAGAAAACTTGACGAGCTAACGCTTCATATTAGTCCATATCGATGGGGATCTTTTGAAGTGGTGTCATTTCTCATAAATCTATTCACATTTTTGGGCTTGGTCGAGGTCCAGTGTCACAGTGTACACAAAGAAAGCTAACTAAACTATTTCGCCCAAACAATTTGCTCACAGTTAACACAATTTGGAAAGCTGTTTGTCCACTAATGTATTATCTTTCGCCTACTAAACGTTACAGTTAGATGTACGTAAACAAAGTTATGCTAATGTTAGCAATTGGGTCACGGGCATAAGTTAGCTTCTACCTCCTAAGTTAGCATGTATACTAGCAAAACACCGTCATTTGAGCTCTCTTTCTGCGACTATCTAAATTGTATAACACTTCCAGAAAAACCCTCGCCGTCATACTTTTATAACTGTAATAAAAATGGTCAAACTTTAAAGACAGCGTAAATTGAACACATGGAACAAGTAGGTCCAGCAGATAGTTTACCAGTTAGCCGCTGGGCACACTTGGAAAAAACAATGACGTCATGGCGCATGCGCTGAAAACACTCTTCTTTCTTGAAGTTGTCAAATGCTGATGTTAAAGGATGAACTGCACCCAGTCTCAAGATAAACGTTGTATGCTTGTTCATTAACCCAATCCTAGAGTCATAATGCTATTTAAATGGTACAGTTATTCGCCATGCACAGATATTCTCAGCCAGGAGGGCGCAATGGAGCAAGAGACGGGTAGTCGTTGAGAGAATGATCATAACTTCCACAATAACCATTTCAGCCTTGAAAGCGAAAGTAGCCTAGTCTTATGGCATTGTTAGCCTAGAACTCTAGACGCCCTATGGCTTGCCAGGCTATGTCATTGTAAGGGCTTACATAGTCTTTTTAATGTGACATATTATGTGGTGACACAGCCCTAAATCACTGCATGAATGTATAGACACTTCACCTTCGAGATTTCAGTAGCCTAATAGCCACAGTTGTTTCTAACTTCAGATAGCCTACTGGTAGGCCTATGCATTTTCCATTTATCACTGGTAGGCCTAGTGATTGGCAATTGCCATAGCCTAGGCTACATGTTATTGTTAATAGGCTACCTTGACTGGGGTTGTAGGCCTGCTTATGACAAACTAGTGCCAGTAAGGCAGAGCCATATAGAGAAATGGCTCTCAAGCCCACTGGTATCCAGAACTGTGAGTAGGCTTAGTCGTTAGTTCAGCCTTTGTAGTGAGTCAACAGTGACGATCAGATGAGATTGTCCAAAAATATTAAAGTCCGTTAGTACGAGTCCGAGTACGTTAATTTAAGAAAGCCACTTGGCCTTCCAATCACTTCAAATACTGTATAGCCTAGATACAGTATAGTAATTACTAAGATGAGATGCAGACAGATTTGGCCGATCCAACCTGAATTGTGTGTGTGTATGTGTGTGTGTGTGTGTGTGTGTGTGTCCACACAAGTACCCTTGTTTCCAACTGTAAGCACCATTGTTTCCAAACACACAACCACAATATGGAAGTACGGTGTTTATTTGGGTCCTTAGGAAGTGAATCACAATTCCTGATGAGTCTGCGCGTCCTTACATCACTTCCTATGAGTGCACCATGCGTGGCAGGCAGACGGGCAGGCAGGCAGGCAGCTAGGCTTGCAGAGCTGCTGTTGGAAGGAGTGCAGAGTTTGAGAATGCAGCAGACTAACACCCTTAGGAGGAAGTGGCAAAGCATGACCTCACACACACATAAACACGCATACGGGCACACATACACACACAAAACACACACACACACACACACACACACACACACACACACACACACACACACACACACACACACAGATTAGAATGCACAATGTTAGATGCACATGTTAAAGAACTGTTAAACACACAGACACACTAACACACACACATAGATTAGAATGCACAATGTTAGATGCACACATGTTAAAAAACTGTCAAACACACAGACAGACAGACAGACACATAGATTTGCAATGCACAATGATAAATGCACATGTGAACGAACGTTAAACACACAGACAGACAGACAGACAGACACATAGATTTGCAAGCATGAAAATGCACATGTGACGAGTAACTTTGAAAGACACACATAGGCACACTACACCACGTCATAGCATTGAAGAAGCGCATGTGAGTGAGACAGAGAGAGAGAGAGACACACACACACACACACACGTAAATCAAGCCATGGCAAAGCCTGAAGGACATGTGAATGAGTTAACTGTCCTGATGAACATTCTTCAGGCCTCACCAGTTGCAATGCATCTTCAAGAGTTTTATTTGTTTTGTTTTGTTTGGGATATACAGCATAATCTCCGCAGATTGGGTTTGAGATTGACTTAATCTCCTCTACGTGCACTAACCAGTTTATTTGGGTTTTTTATTGCTATAGTGTCATGGCTGTTGCCATAAGCATTTCCACTCACATCAGAACAGCAGGTGCATGTGTGTGTATGTGTGTGTGTGTGTGTGTGTGTTTTCACTTTTCAGTAAGTAAGTAAGCGGGGTACCAGGGGACAAGGGGATAGTTCTCCAGTGCTGTAATGGCATTTCAGCCATTAGTTACAGTTTCTCTCTCTCTCTCTCTCTCTCTCTCTCTCTCTCAATCTCTCCCTCCCTCTCTCTCTCTCTCCTCCCAGCTGTTTTCCCACCAGTGAAATGGCATGCAGCAATGATGGCCTTCCTGACGACAGTAGACACACACACACACACACACACACACACTCACTCACTCACTCTCACACACACACACACACACACACACACACACACACGTGCACTCTGATTAGCAAAGGCGGGAAACACTCCGCAGACCCCCTGAGTGTATTCTGACAGTGTGGTTGTTGGTGAGAAAAGCTCCACTTCCTCAAGTCCCAGGGAACAGATCGATGACATCATCATCAGCAGCAGCGGCAATTGTCTCACCAGCATTACTTCAGTAAAAAAAAGTCCCTCCTTGTCACTTGAGAGTTGAAATATGTGTTTCATGCTGTTGTGAAAGCCTAATTATAATGAAGTTGAAATTCATATTGTGAATCAATTCATTGCACCGTTGCTCGGGGTCACCAAGTTGGATAGGAAAAATGATTTGTTTTATTTATTTATCATTTTATTTTATATATTGGTTCATTTGGTAGGGACCATGCATATTTATGAACATTGTTGTATGAGTAATACACCCATGTAAATATGCCAGAACAGCATTTGATACAGCATAGATCAATTAGTGAATTGGCAGTTATAACATTAACTGAATTTGATACGGCGTAAGATCAATTGGCAAGTGAATTGCCAGTTACAACACTTTTAACTGAGTTGGATACAGCGTAGATCAATTAGCAAATGGCAGTTAACACTGTCTGAATGGGGCATAGACACTCACTTTCTGTTCCATTTTGCTACTATATGCCCCATTCAGTTTGCCTGTGCACTGTTATGTTTATGTACCAAATTTCCATTGTCCTTTTTCCTACAGACAGAACTCATTGATCTCGAGCAACAGAACTGCTGAGCTCTGGATTGAATGTTGATTTGTATTATGTTGTTTTCCTCTGTCCTTTAACAGCTTGGCTACTGTAACATGCCTCTATTCTTTTTTTACTTTTTTTACACAAAATCACATGCACAGATGGTGAAGATCCAAAACCTCCTGATCACACGACACAAGAAGTAGTTCTGTACTTTGTTTTGCTTACAGAACTTCCTTCTTTAAGCACCATGCATTGCACAATGTAGGCCTACTTGCATGTAATCTCTGTACCAGATTCAGCATAAGTAGGTGATTTCCATCAGCTATATGTAAAGCATAGAGAATAGAAACAGATGAAGAGTTCAGATGCAAAACCCCTAACTCCACTTGACCACTTTTTGAGAAAAAGGCCATTTTTATCAGGCATTTACAGTGTTTTGATTGTAAACAGATATTTTAGACACGGTGGGGAACAGGTTTTATTTTATTTTGTCACAAAAACATTTTCATTTACATATTCTAAATTTATATGGGATTCACACAATATCATTAACTCAGTTTTCACAAAATGGTGTTTAGGGGTTTTGCATCTGAACTCTTCAGATCTAAACCTAACATCTGTACTGCTGCGGAAATCTGAACAGACAGCTTGGTGGTGAGACACCTGTAGAAACTAGAAATGGTTGTTGGTTTCCTGGAAATATTATAATTATAATGAACAATAGATCATATATTTTATTAGAAGACAAAATCTAATTTGGCATCACCTTCAGTCTCTGTACACACACACACACACACACACACACACACACACACACACACACACACACACACACACAACCATCTCTGGTCACAGAACCTTGTTAACTATTGAGCCACAGATATTTATCTTTGACTGATTGCAGTCTTTTTTTTTTATCATATGGAACCATCTAAGAAGTCAAAGGTATTGAACAGATTTATTTAGATTTATGGCAATTCATGACAATTACTGGATACTCCATTTTTATTTCAACAGTACCAAAGA
Source organism: Sardinella longiceps (assembly GCA_027497455.2). Classification (NCBI taxonomy): domain Eukaryota; kingdom Metazoa; phylum Chordata; class Actinopteri; order Clupeiformes; family Clupeidae; genus Sardinella; species Sardinella longiceps. Next base: position 22,210,462 of record JAODXP020000006.1, on the reverse strand, counting down.
GAATTGAGAAGTCATTGATTCTGCAATCGTCGGCCTATTGTGTCACACTGGCCTAAATATCAGAAAATTACTTAAAGCCAGGCTATCATCGCAAGCAAATTTTGTCCAAAATGTCACAGCAGTATGACATCATGGCACTTCAAAGGCCTCAGTCTCCCCAACTAGGCTTGATTTAGCAACCAGTCAGTGAACAAGAATTTGAACGTTTGCCGTTTGACAGACTCTTTTGCTCTTCACTTGCTCTTGTGGCCCATGATTTTCACTTGCTTTTGGGAGTAATGGTTTTCACATGAAAACTGAAAATAAAGTCCACAGTCCGCAGTCCGCAGTGACGTTTCGGCCAGCATGCCCTTCATCAGACATCTTCATCAGTTTTCATGTGACTTTGCTAGTCCTGCACCCAAAACTTTTTTGAGATGGATGTGCGTGTTTTTCTTTTTAGAAATGGTTTTCACACCACTGAGTTGATCGGAAAGCTATATCTATTAGGTCAGAGAGCAGGAAATGACCACTCCTCCCTGCACAACACTTAACTCACCACAACGCCAGATATAGGACACTGACAACAGCGAACGAGAATTTGAATGCCCGTTTGACAGACTCTGTTGCTCTTAATTTGCTCTTGTGGGGCCATGGTTTCAGTGGTTGTTTTTTCACTTGTTTTGAGTAATGGTTTTCATACCACTGTGTAGTTCGGAAAGCTATATCTATGTGGTCAGAGAGCAGGAAATGACCACTCCTCCCTGCACAACACCTACAGTAACTCACCACAACGCCAGATATAGGACACTGACTACAGCAGCGCTGCTGATCTACTGAAATACCTGCACCACTACCCCACCACCACACATTTTCCACAGAATGGTGTTACTGAGAAATACAGACATACCTAATAGAGAGACGGACATCTCACACACACACACACACACACACACACAGACACTCACTCCCCCCACACCTTCTTCAGGGCACTCAGGGCCAGCTGGGTCTTAGTTTCCCTCACTGAGACACACACACACACACACACACACACACACACACACTAGACACACCGTTAGATACACACACACACACACACACAGCAGTGGTCAACAGCTGTATTGAGCTGCAGGCCCAGCCACTGAGAGAGCGTAAAGGAGAAGTTCAACATGTTCCACCAAGACCTTTCTAGATGATCACGAGACAAAATTCTCGCTTTCGGACCAGAATGACTTCAGCTGGTCAGGGCAGAAAATGCATCTGCAGTAGCTGAGCCTCAAGGGTAATGCGACTATACAGCAGCCTGGGGGTCCAGGGCCGGTTCTAGGCATAGACTAGGCAAACTAGGCAATTGCCTAGGGCACCAAATGTCAGGGGGGCATCACAATATAGTATTTATTACGTTATTTTCTTTAGTTTGTCACTTGTATTTCTAGAAAAAAGGGGCAAAACTCAAAGCTGGCCTATAGGGCAGCAAAAAGGCTAGAATCGGGCCTGAAGGGGTCTACACATGGCGGCCCGTGGGCCAGATCCGGCCCGGCAGATAACCCTTGCCCACAGCTCCATCTCATGACTCATGACGTGCAGAGGAGAATAAACCTGTGCTTCATCTTTGAATCAAGAATCAAGCATTTTTATTTGTCATATGCATACATGTATAGTTATACTTGTACAGGAAGCAGTGAAATTTACATTTTCTAGTAGGCATAGACAAACTAGGCAATTGCCAAGGGCACCAAGTAATCAGGTTTTCAGTTTTTATTTGCATTTCTTGAAAAGAGGGGGCAAACCCTAATTTTTTGGCCTAGGGTAGCGAAAAATGTTCGAGCCTGCTCTGTTCTAGGTTGTGCCCTGTATACTTTGATGTACTGTATTGCATATTGTTAGATGTTGACATTTAGGGAGAGTGCCGGTTATCGAGCCTCGTGAGACCAAACTGATCTCGCGAGCTTCAGGTCTTCACTTGCAGCTCAGTCTGCCTGTTCTCCATTGACGAGAATTTGGAGCAGGTTGCTAAACAAACGAACCAATCAACGTTGGCTTTGAGGCGGGTTGAGGTGCGGTGCAACGAGAGGTGGGTCTAAAGAACATGTACGTACAGTATGTTAGTATGTTATATGCTTACTTGGTCTGATTGGTTGATTTGGCCCGTCTATCACCAACATAGGTGGTGATAGACAGATGCCTTATCCAATCAGCCAAAACTAAACTAACGAAAACGAAACTAACAAACCAAAACTTCTTCAACGGATTGTTCCCAGATGGAATTGCGGGAACAAGCAAATCTGGCGGAGTCGGGTTAAGTACCAGTGTGATAAGGACCACAAGTGTATTGCAACAATATGAAAAGCTGGAACGTTTGCCGGGAAGCAGAATTTTGATACCAATGAAGACCACTGGCTTGTGTAACCTCCAGGGTCATTGAGCTAGGGTGGTTATATACTGTAGGCTAGTAGTTTTGTCCTGTTGTGAATGATTGGAGACATTCTTCATGTGTGGTGAGGAGGGGTTTGTGAGTCACTGATGTGCAGGATGATGCTACTCGAATGCACAACTCCCCTGCCCTGCCTTCAACAAAGGGAAATCTCCACTGACAGACTGAATATGTTATGTGTGTACAGTGTGTGTGTGTGTGTGTGTGTGTGTGTGTGTGTGTGTGTTAATGTGTGTGTGTTCCTGTAAAATTATTCTTTAGCTATGACAAAGTGTGTATGTTCCTGTGAAATTATTCCTTAGTCCTGACAAAGAATTATGTCAGAATCGTTATGCAATTACAACACTTCAACAAAGGAAGCCCTGTGGTTAAGTGTTGTAATGTATACTCAAGCTTAATTGTGTGTGTGTGTGTGTGTGTGTGTGTGTGTGTGTGTGGCAGGAGGGGAGGGGGAGGTGGGGGAGGGGGGAGCACACTCACAAATCACCTTTACTGCAAGTAGTAGGTGTGTGTGTGTGTGTGTGTGTGGGTGTTTGTACGTGTGTATACAGTAGACTAGAGCAACGCTGGAACTTTTCTGAGCCAGTCACAGGAAACGTTAGTAAATGTATAACACAGACCTCCAATGAGCTCATCCCCTGCTTGTGACATCACAGGTAGTGACATCACACGGGCACTCAGGTGCCTGATTTCAGAACCTACACAACAGTAAACAAAACAAACATCAAACAGAGCCACAACTCACTGTGCTGTTACATACAGTATACAGTATGAGATAACATAACAACAACAACATAAACATAAACAAATACATAATAGAAAACAAAAATAAAAACATAATTAGTACCGGTGTTAGTATTGGTCATTATTATTATTATTATTCGGGTGTGTTTGGTTTTATAGTCAGTCACTGTAAAAGTGTCACCTGACCCAATTCTAGAAAACCTAAGCCCAAAAATGACCATATCTGCCCACTGGGCATTGACCTGTAAACCCCGTCCATGCCTGGCACCGGATGCCCTCCAAATCCACTCAGTGTGTCTTCCTTGAAATACAAGGTTATGAGATGTCAGCGGAAAAGATCTCCCACCTTTTCACCGGTCATGATCCCAGGAATTCTTGACTTTCCGGGATGTTGTAAGCTGTCCCCATTAAGTTTAGCTGGAAGGCATTTGACTCAGTGTGCTGCCATGTACTAAAGACACATGATATACAGTATGTACCGTTACCGCATGTGATACATCATTACTGTGATACCTACGTAACGGATGCCACTGAAACTGAAGTGTAGCAGAGAATCTCACTCTGATTGCATAAATCCATAGTGATGATTGTGCTGGGGGAAAGCAGAGAGGATTCAAGCGGAGTAATTCCATGATCTTTGGGTAAAGAGCACAGTTGTGGCTGGTGTGTTTCTAGAATCAGAATCCAGAATTCTGAATTGTGTGTTCTGATTCTGTAAAGAGCAGAGTTGGGGCTGGTGTGTAGTATGGGATTGGGAGTGTACTGATAAGAGATTTATTACTGACTGACTGCCTCAATCAGCCACACCCAGTCATTGTGCTGCATGGAGGGAGCGTTGCATTGTGTGTGTATGTTTGCGTGCGTGTGTGTGTGTGTGTGTGTGCGTTTTCGTGTATGTGTGCGTGTTTGCATGTGGGTGTGTGTGTTTACTGTATGTGTGTGTGTTTGTGCTTGTCATGTGTGTGTGTGTGTGTGTGCATGTACATGTATGTGTGTGCTTACGTGTGTGTGTGTGTGTGTCCTGCTCTGGCACCCAGCAATGGATGTGCTTTGAGGGCCTGTTCTGGCACGCTAGAAAAACTGACTCACTTCACCACACAGCACTGGTGTAGTTAAATATAGACCCGATTCTCCGCTATTGCCTGTCTGCCTATCTATCAGTCATAAATGTGTATGTGTGTGTGTGTGTGTGTATGTGGGCACATGACGCATGCCTCCAGCTCTCCCTAAAACTGTCCTGTAAGCTCAAGAGGCCTGGTGACATCACACTGACGGGAAAGGAGGAGGCTTCGAGGAATCAGGATATCAGAGATAACGACAGAGGTCATCAGGTCATTATTGATTATATTTAATAGCCATAGACACAGGTTATTAGGGATACTGTCTGTCTAATAGATACAATAGGCCCAGGTTACTAATAGCTGTAGACCCAGTTATTAGTAATTAGTTATTAGTAAGGGATAACGTTCGGTGAGGCAGTCATTATCGTGGAATATCTCCCAATAGAGCAATGCAATGTGGCATTACTCTGAAGGGAGATATTTCCACGACAATCACCGCCTCACCGAATGTTATCCCGCTTATTACACGGTTACGTACTGTAGATATCAATAACATGGCGGTGAAGTATTGTTTGTCACTGCTTTAACGGCAACTTTAGTGATTAAGATGGATCATACCGTCTGCTGAAAAGAAGTATTCTGTTAACTTACAGACCAGCTGATTGGTTAAGACAACGTTCTGTTTCACTTAGCAACGGTCCGTTATTAAAAATGATCAGACCGTAGAACGTTGGAAAGTCCCACTGAAGTGAATGAAGCATTCTTCAGCATTATAAAGATATAAAGGCCACCGCACACCGGTTCCGACACAGTGCTGAGCACTCTGCTTCCAACATTCTATTCCATTGTTTCCAATGCAACCCCGCACACCAGCCCCGAACCCTTCCGCCGTCGATTGTGAATTACGATTGAAGTCTATTTTGTTGGAGGCGCCCATTGACATCCATTGTTATTTTACATGCTACAGGGCTAGGTTCGTTGCGAAATTGTTGATTTCAAAAGTGCTCCGCAATGCTGCCGGAACCGGTGTGCGGCCGGTTTAAGGGATTATAATAGCCATAGGCCCAGATTATTAGTTATTAGCCATAGACCCAGGTTATGGGAGCATTGCTGTGGAAAGCTACCAAAATAATAGCAAAAAGTAAAAAGCTACCCTACTTTACCCAATAACAAAAAGTGGAAAGCTACCTTACCTGACATAATAACCACAAATAATAAAAATATACCCTGCTTTACACAATAACAAAAAGTAGAAAGCTACGTTACTTGACATAATAACCAAAAGTAAAAAGCTACTTTACGCAATTACAAAAAGTAGAGAGTTACCTGACATAAACACAAAAATTCTTTGTAATTTCTTTGTCTGAGTGTCTTGTGTCTTTCTAACATGGTTTCATGGTCACTGATGGATACTGTGATGTGTGTGTTCTGTTGCGTTGTGTTCACAGTGTTGCGCTGCGCTGTATTTCTTTTGAAGTTATGTATGGTGGCTGTGTAGTCGTCAAGAGGATACATCAGAGTTTGTATGTGGTAAAGGTGTTATGGTGATCTCATGACCTGCATATGTGTGTGTGTGTGTGTGTGTGTGTGTGTCGTGTGTGTATAGATACATCAGAGTCTCTATGTGGTAGAGGTGTTGATGTGTTCTCATGCAAACAACCTGTGCGTGCGTATGAGTGTGTGTGTGTGTGTGTGTATATACATCAGTGTCTGTGTGTGGCAGCGGTGTTCAGGTGTTCTCATGGAAACGGCTCTCTCTCTCTCTGTGTGTGTGTGTGTGTGTGTGTGTGTGTGTGTGTATGTAGTGCATAAGAGTATGTATGAGGTGTTAAGGTGTTCTTAACTTGCAAATGATTTGTGTGTGTGTACTGTGTGAGAGTCCGTATGAGGCAGAGGTGTTGAAGTGTTCTAATGCAAATAGCTTTGTGTGTGCATACAGTATGTGTGTGTGTGTGTGTGTGTGTGTGTGTGTGTGTGTGTGTGTGTGTGTGTGTGTGTGCAGATATGTAAGAGTCTGCATGACAGAGGTGTTGAGGACCTGTACTGCAAATGACCTGTATGTGTGTGTGTGTGTGTGTGTGCGCAGATGTGTGTGTGTGTGTGTGTGTGTGTGTGTGTGTGTGTGTGTGTGTGTGTGTGTGTGTGTGTGTGTTGTGTGTGTGTGTGGACTGTATACCTGCTGGCGGCAGTGTGTAAATCCACACGACTCAATTCCTTGGAGTTAGAAGCCTGGGCTTTTAGCTCAGTGGTTAGAGCATCTGACTCCCATGCCGTGAGTTAGTTGTAGTGGACGGGGTGGCAGGTTCGAGACCCGAGTGCGGTGAGAACGGCTCCGGCTACACATATGTGTCTGTGTGTGTGTACTCATGTCAGTGGTGCTGTGGTGTAGGCCCACCGTAGAACAGAGGGGATTGAGTGTGTGTGTGTGTGTGTGTGTGTGTGTGTACTCTATGAGCCTCATGTCAGAGATGTTGAGGTGTTCTACTGCAAACGACCAGTGAGTATGTGTGTGTGTGTGTGTGTGTGCGTGCTGTGTGTGTGTGTGCGTACTGTATACGTGAGAGTGTCAGGCCGACAGCAGGACAGAGGGGAGAAAGGGACTGGGTGTGTGTGTGTGTGTGCAGGACAGAGGGGTGTGAGTGTGTGTGTGTGTGTGCGTGCTGTGTGTGTGTGTACAAGACAGAGGGGAGTGAGGGACTGAGTGCGTGATGTGTGTGTGTGTGTGTGTGTGTGTGAGGGACTGAGTGTGTGAGTGAGTGTGTGTGTGTGTGTGTGTGTGCACAGGACAGAGGGGAGTGAGGGACTGAGTGCGTGAGTGAGTCAGACTTATTCAGAGGAACAAGCCGAATGACTACAGGATGCTGTGAGTCTTGGAGAGTCCCTGGTTCTAAAGCAAAGCGGAATGGTCGGAAGCGACCCAGTCCGGTTCCTTTGAGGTGTGGCTCCGCTCCGGCACTTGGGGACTGAGGAAAGAACCTGTGGAATGGGGGAGCAGAGAACAATGGAGACATTCATCTGTTAGACAATTAGACAGTACTACTGGAGACAGCTCTGGCTTCAATCATATACATGGTTGCATGTGTGCCAATGTGTTTGAGTGTGTGTGTGTGTGTGTGTGTGTGTGTGTGTGTGTGTGTGTGTGTGTGTGTGTATGTGTGTAAGTGAGTGCATGCATGTGTATGTGTATATGTGTGTATGCGTGTGTTGTGGTTATGAATCTAGAGGATGTTTCCAAATAAGGAACTGGTTACCAATAAGGGGCGTGCTGACATACATGCTGTAAAACCTCAGACCGAGACACACACACACACACACACACACACACACACACACACACACACACACACACACACACACACACCACACGACACTGTTGCTCCATCATGTAGACACGCCCTCAGGCACGTGTGTGTTGACAGTATAATAGAGCACTCTTCTCTCAGTCCCATTCAGATTCTTCAGACATAGACACTCAACAGACCCCCACAGCAGCTCTGCATATTCTGCACAATCAGCGCAAGACAACAGACAACTGACAACTCTTTACACGCTCAGAAATAATCAATCAAGAAGGCAGTAATCAACAGCGGATATCTACAGTATCGGATCTCATCGCCTGCTTGTGTTCCAGACAGCGTAACAACACACAGTGCAAGGTATTTTCTTTCACCTTTATTTTCTCGTGATTAGAATTTAATGATTTATCAACAGCTATTAAATACATAGTTTTTTATTACACTGTAAATTGTTACACTTGTAGCACAGTGCTGTGCGGTGTAGATTGTTTACATTGAGTTTAGCAGAGATATTTGCCAATGGTGTGGCTTTGGCATCTCTTACTGGAAGGCAAGCAGCGACTGTTGAGGAAACCTGTACTAAAATAACTAAGAGAAGAACTGATTGTGTGAGTGTGTGTGTGTGTGTCTGTATATGTGTGTGTGTGTGTGTTTATTTTCCAAATGGGTGCTATAAATGTTACGGGCTCTCTGATAAGAGTGTGTGTCGGTGTTATCTGAGCTGGCTTTGCCAAGGCATTAGGGCTCTGAGTACAGTATGCCCGTGCCAATGATCAGGGTTCTACGGTTTGGAATGTCACACGTTCTATCCTTGTCCGGCTCTAGCCCTCATTCTGCCCTTGGCCAGATATGAGTTCTGCCGCCTACAGTATCTAGCAGTATGCAGAAATACAAATGGAAAATTAATGGGGGAAAAAGTATTTGATGCCCCCCTGATAGGCAATTGTCTTCTTTATTATGAGGGTCCCCTGATAGACGATTGTCTTGTTCGTCTGTGGAACCTGGAACCAGAACCATTTTTCTTTATTATGAGGGAGAACCCTTTGATTTAAGAGACATTCTAAAATCTAGAGGAACGTTCAGTGAGAAGCGGAACCCAATAGAACAGATCTTGACTGCCTGTGGAACGGCAGCGGAATAGAGACCAGACAGGCAAATAGCACACAGATCTGGCCAATTTGTGCTTTTGTTAAACTGGGTATCCGTTCGGCTGATGAATGGATTACAAATATTTATTAATTTTTATCATGGTGTAATCTGTAATCTGGTAAAATTAAAATAGTAAGTGATATTTTTGTTAAAGCTGGTGTCCATTCTGCCAATGGTAAAATAAAATATTTTCAGATAATCTATTATGGTCATGCTAAAATGAAATATACAAATATTTTTATTCACAATGTCGGGTCATTATGATCAAATAAAATACTAGGAATATTTTTATTCATCTGTTGTAATCATGTTAATGAAATCCCAGCAGCATGTATTTGTATTGTATCACATGTTGTGGTGCTGGTAAAGTGCAGGTAGGTCATAACTGTAAAATGGCCAGAGTCCAGGACAGCAGAGGGAAGTGAGCCTGAGAGATGGAAATATCAAAAAGTCTCATTTCTGCTTTATAAATGTCACAGAGCATCGCCAAATTAGGAAGAGAGAGAGAGAGAGAGAGAGAGAGAGAGAGAGAGAGAAGCAGCACAGAGATGCGTATCAGCGCCACCATGATTCTCAGCCTGATCTTCACAACTCTGATGGTCTTCATCACACACTCAGAACAGGTGAGCACCACACACACAATTTTTGAGTGTATAAATTGGACTTACAGTACAGTCCAATAGCCTTGACCACTGTATAAACACAGTGAGAAGAACCCTTTTGTTTTCATCTAACTGCAAAAAGTTCGGCATTCCAAAATTTAATGTCATCAGGATAATTTAAGAGATTGGTCAATGTGACGCTTTTTGTCATTCACACACACACACACACACACACACACAGCATTATGATCGTTATTCCTCATTAGTAGATGTACTTGGACAAACCCCTTAAACAACTGTGCGTGTGGTGTATAATGACATGCTAAGTTTGTGTGTGTGTGTGTGTGTGTGTTTGCCTTGCAGTCTACGTACGGCAGTTGGCCATGGGAGAGACGCTCCTACAGACCCACCTACTCAGGTATGCACATCCTGCTCACCCTGCTGCATCCTGTCTGATTTCACCTGTCTGTCTCCTGCGTTTGTGTACTGTATGGGTGTGTGTGTCTGTGTGTGTTTTTCTCATCTGCCTTACTTTCTGCTGTGCTTCACTCTGATGTGTGTGTGTGTGTGTGTGTGTTGTTCTCATCTTCTTCTCTCTCTCTGTGTTTCACTCAGGTGTGTGTGTGTGTGTGTGTGTTTGTGTGCGAGTAATGTATGTGTGTGTGTGTTGTTTGCTTCTACCTCTCATTCTACTGTGTGTTTCCCTCGTGTGTGTGTTTGTGAGTGTGTGTGTCTCTCTCTCTGCGGTGTGTGTCCCTCAGGCGCGCACGCATGTGTGTGTTGTTCTCATCTTCCTCTCTCTCTCTGCTGTGTGTTTCCCTCATGTGCGTGTACAGTACATGTGTAGGCCTATGTGTGTTGTTCTCATCTTCTTCTCTCTCTGCGGTGTGTGTGTGTGTGTGTGTGTGTCCCTCAGGTGTGTGTGTGCGGGGTAGGGGCTTAAACTACAGAGGCAAGGAGTGCAAGACGAGAACAGGCCGCACATGTGCAGACTGGAACAGAGTGGTGGACGTGTACGCCTCCGCTTATTATGGGACAGGACTGGGCCGACACAACTTCTGCAGGTAACACACACACACACACACACACACACACACCCACACACACACACTCACATACACACACATGCTGAGATATAACTTAGAATCTCTTCAGCCTTGTTTGTGTCCAAAATCCCAACACACACTTAGACACACACATGCACGCACCCACAATGCTGAGATATGCCCTCTGTGCTTAGAATCGCTTCAGCCTTGTTAGTGTCCAAAATCCAAACAAACACACACACATGCACAGTCAGAATGTGCTGACGGACTAAATCGAGCCGACTTAAGCAGAAGTGGGGAGAATGCGCTCATAGCCCACAGGGATATTTTAAGACATAAAGACCAACATACAACACGTGGCCTCCCACACAATACACACACACCCCCACAATACACACACACACACACACACACACACACACACACTTAGGCAATCAACACATCCTCTGTTGTTCTGACTCATTATTCTCACACAAACACAAAAAAATCACCACATACATATATGGAAACATGCATACATTACATCCATACATACACACCCACACTTTCACACACTTAGGAAATCAACACATCCTCTGTTGGTCAGACTGTGATTCATTGTTCTGACATAGACACAAACAATGAACCATACATATACATAACACACACCCCTCACACACACACACTTTCACACACACACACTCTCACACCTTTCCCTCCTTTTGTTAAATTTGTATTTGTGTCTATGTGTGTGTTTGTCTTCTTCTAGGAACCCTGATGACAGTGCTGCCCCCTGGTGTTGGATCAGGAGACGTGGTTCCTGGGTCAAGGAGTCCTGTGATATCCCTCGCTGTCGCCCCATCAAGCCCAGTGAGTGTCTCTCTCTGAGGCTGCTTTACACTCCCACAATCCTCTGCTCTTCACTCCCACAATCCTGTGCTTTACACTCCCTCAATCCTCTGCTCTCTACTCCTAACTCCACTCCCACAATCCTTTGCTCCCTACTCTCTTCCTCTCCTCTCTCTTCAATCTGTCCTCACCCTTCTCCTTCTTCTCATCTATCTATCTATTTCTTCTCATCTATCTATCTATCTATCTATCTATTTCTTCTCATCCTCCCACCCTCTCTACTCCTGCCCTATGCTTTTGTTTCTCTTTTCAGCTCTCTTCTGAAATGTGTATCTAGTGTGGAATGTACTGTGTGTTGTTCAACCTGTCAATCAAAGGACCTGAGTAGATTTGTGTCTTTTGTGTTTCAGCCACAACTACAACCACTGTGACTACAACTACACCTACTACTACTACAACTACTACAACTACAGAACCTGTCCCTACTGCTGAACAAGACACTGGTAAGTCATGTTCTTCCACTCTCTCTGTCTCTCTCTCGCGCGCGCACACACACAAAGATGAATCACAGAGATCAATATGAACTTCTATGAACTTTTATTCAGAAGCGCACACACACACACACACACACACACATTTGCATTCTGTTGTGTCTGATCACACTATTGCTCCACACAAGCTGTGACTGAGAGGCTTGTGTGTGTGTGCATGTGTGTGTGTGTGTGTGTGCTGCTAACCACTGTGTGTGTACGCAGTCACTGAGAGTCCCTGTGTGATCTTGTGTGTTGCAGCATTTACCTGTGGAGAGAGGAAGGTGGGCCGGCTCAATAAGATAGTGGGCGGTTCCTACACCTCAATCTCCTCCCACCCCTGGGTGGCGTCCATCTTCCACAAGCGTGCCGGGTTCCGTTGTGGAGGCAGTCTCATCTCCCCCTGCTGGGTGCTCACGGCAGCACACTGCTTCCCTGATGTGTAAGAAAACATTTTCTCATCCTTTCTTCTCTGCTAGACTCTTCTGTTCTTCTGACCCTACCTCTCTTCCTCACTTTTCTTCTTTCTTCTGCTTTTCCCCTCCCTCTTTCCTTTAGTCTCTCTATTCCACTGGATTCTCTCATCCTCTCTCCTGCTTTTTGTGCTCCACCTTTCATTTCCTCTCCTTTTCTTCTTCCTTCCTTCTTTTCTTTCCTCTCACTCTTTCCTGTAGTCTCTCTCTTCCACTGGCTTCTCACATCTATCTATGTAGGCCTATATTATCATCTCAGCTCTCATCTCTCTCTCTCTTTCACTGGCTTCTCATGTCTATCATAATCTTAGCAGTCATCTCTCTCTCTCTCTCTCTCTCTCTCTCTCTCACACTTTGTCTCCATACCTCTCTCTCTCCATCTCTCTCTCTGTCTCTCTTCCACTGGCTTCTCACATCTATCATCATCATCTCAGTGCTCATCTCTCTCTCTCTTTCTCTCTCTCTCTTCCTGCTCTGTTCATACTATTCTCGCCTTGCCCTCCTCACCATCACCTCGTCCTCTTCTTACAGGGACAACAGCAAGCTGCGAAACCTGAAAGTTTATCTGGGGAGGAACGCCGTCAACGAGACCGATGCCTCCAAGGAGCAGGGACCGTTTAGAGTGACCAAGCTCATCCTTAACGAGAACTACGTGGAGACGGGCCGGGACTTCAACAATGACATAGGTACAACACAGCACAATATACTGCAACGAGCCTGTCCTTGTCAGATCATTTGTTTAATTAAAAGATTTTTATTTCGTAAACACAGACCTGTATAAAACGTTAAGGGAATACTAGGCAACTTTTTGCAGTAAAACTCAGAAACTGTAAATTTGCTCAGCCAGTACGTCTAGTAGCAAGCCATAGGGAATTTGATTGGATGACGCCGTTGGCGACATCTAATCACAACGCTGTATGTGTTTAGCACGGCATGCCAAGCTAAGGAACTGCCACTGGTAGAACCTTTAATTAATTGTGTGTGTGTGTGTATGCAGCGCTGCTGAGGATTGAAGGAGCACGTGGTGAGTGTGCGGCGCGCACAGAGACAGTCAGGACGGTGTGTTTGCCTCCCGCTCACACCAGACTGCCACCAGGATCCATCTGCACCATCGCTGGCTATGGAAATGACCGCAGCGGTAAGACAAATACGCTTTTACACACACTCAAACACACACTTTTAAAAACAAACACAGGGGTGTCATGGCTCAGGAGGCTACTGTGTGTAACCGAGGTCAGCTAGCGCGGCTAGCTCGACAGTAGTGTGTAAATCCTCATCACCCAGTTCCATGGTCGCTTCTAACACGCTCAGTTTCCTGATCCCCATCTCTCTCCCACTCATTCCCTGTCACTCTCTACTATCCTATCAAATTAAAGGCAAAAAGCCATAAAAATATCTTAATAAACAAACCAATAAACCCACACAAATACACACTCATGCACAAATACACACACACACACACACAGTTAAACATTCCTCTCTTGTCTTATTATCTATTATGCAACTTGTCTGTAGCATGACGCTAGGACCATTAGCACAAATGCTAATGCTATATGTTCCTAATGCCGCCTTGTCTCCGTGCCTCTGCAGGACTCTCCACCAAGTACCTGAAGGAGGGCCAGGTGAGTCTGCGTCTGCAGCAGAAGTGTGTGAAGGAGGCTCCGGAACCCGACAAGGTCACTGACAACATGTTCTGTGCTGCCAGCCGAGACTGGAACACCGACGCCTGCCAGGTAGATACCAACACACACCTGCAGGACAAATACACACACACATACACTCTCTCGCTGTCTCTCTCACACACACACTCAATGCACGTTCTGTTCACGTTCTCACACACACACACCCTCAGACATCAACGATGGGACTCATGTAGCTGTAATATTTTCACGTCCTTCTATATTTATATTTTTTTACTGTTATTTATATGTTTTACTGTTAAACCCCAGTTTTAACTTTGATCTGACTCTTTCTCCTTTCTCTCTCTCACTCCATCTTTTCTCCCTGTCTCCCGATCCATCTCTCTCTCCCTCTTCTCTCTTTCTCCATCCTCCCCCTTTCAGCGTGACTCTGGTGGTCCTCTGGTATGTGAGGTGGACGGCCGCATGTTTCTGTTTGGCATCATCAGCTTTGGGGAAAGCTGCGCCGCCAAGGACAAGCCAGGTTTCTACACACGCGTCACCAACTACAACAAGTGGATGTCCAGGCAAGCAACAGACCTCCATGACTTCACCCAGGGTGCCATGTACCCACAGAAGTGATGATGTTCCAATGGACTCCCTTCCCCTCCTATTTTTCAACAGGCATTGCCCTGGGCACCCCTCATTGGGCAGCCATATTGTTTGGGTCCTTGAGTCCCGTAGAGTTACTATGCTAACGCTAGCAGTAACAGGAAGACTAGTATTGGCCAGTGGTAGCTGTTAGGTACACATGATGGCAGGGACCAGGTGTCCTGATAGCACATCTCTCTGTCTACTGTATAACTGTAACTTTAACTCAGTTACTGAGAGAAACCATCCATCTGTATTCATGCATATTTAAATATCATCTCTCAGGACATTAGCACTGTTATGTAAATATCACATCAGTCAACCAGCAGACAGGCTAATATGCATATAGGCTACTGTACAAATGCTTAATGTAGGCTATATTTAGTCTTACGTACCGTATGAGATGACTCAATATGAATGATTTGAATCCTTCTTATTTATATTTAACCATTTTAAAGGAATATTCCACCTTAAATGAAATTCACTAGCCTACCTGGATTTACATTTGTGGGGGAAAGTATTTTGGTCTCAGCAAACCCCAATTTTAACTTTAGCTTAGCATAGATGCTGGAATGTAATGTTGCCGCCGATTCACTATCTGGCTATTACTTTCCAGTGTCTATGCTAAAGTTAAAACTAAAAAGAGATCAAATTGAGGTTGCCAGGCAAGGAAAATACATGCTATGAGACGAAAATGCTTTACCACATAATAACGTGAGGTATGGGGATATATAGCCCAATTTCTTAAAAGCGTGGAGTGTTCCTTTAAGATTAACATATTTATAATACTGATATTATGTTGATATCTGATATGATATACGTGCAAATTAATGTTTTTATATTTTTATATTTTTGTACTTTGTAACTTGAATAGGCTGGGCCTTTCTTCTGTGTTATGTAATAATATTTAATAATGTTTTGTACACCAAAGAGCAGAATGTGAATGTATGTATTTGATGTTGATTTAAGCGGAAATAAAATATTGTTTCTGATGATTGTTGGTACTACTTGCTGTCCTTTCTATAGTAATGTGCTATAAAACAAACTTGAACTTAAACACACACACACAGGTGTGGTCAGCCAGTCATATATTGTGGCTCTGATGGTGGTAAGAGGGACTTTTACAGCAATTTGTCCTTTGAATGGAGAAACTCGACCGAGACCTAGAGGGGCACAGAGAGGAGATGAAGAGGACAGATCAAAGGAGAGAGAGAGAGAGAGAGAGAGAGAGAGAGAAAGGGCGCAATCCCAGCTGCTGCAGCACTGATGGATAGCCTACCCCATAGAGAAGCAGCTGGCTTTGGGCGCTAATTCCGATAGCACAGCTGCTAGCAGAGGCTACGTCAATGGAGTGGATGACAACACTGTTACTTAGGTTACGTTATACAAGAGGACAAGCCCACAGTACTACAGCTGTTACCTCCAGACAGTACGTCATGGGAGAGGACACTGTCATCACCGTTGGATAACAGTAGAGTGTGGGAAGTGAAATACAATTACTTCAGGCTAATTTGGAGTGAGTGACTGAGTAAGGCTGAAGTCCGCTGAGGGACCACTATGCTCCGTTCACTGAGAGAGAGACTTCAGGTTAATATGGAGTGAGTGAGTGAGTGAGTGAGGCAGAACTGCACTGAGAGACTAGGTTTTAGTCACTGAGAGAGTGAGAGAGAGAAAAGTGGAGAGAGAGTGAGAGAGAGAGACTTACGTTACTGTGAGAAGCATGAGGGGAGCCATCACCGCAGGAGGAGTTGATGATGTGAGGAAGGATGTTAAGAGAGTGTTACCATGGCATTAGGTTGTTGATTGGCGGGCCAGAGTGGTGAGTGGGCTGCATGAGGGACTTCTGAGCAGGGCCGTCGCAACAGGATAGGCAAATCAGGTGATTGCCTGGGGCCCCAGGCTGAAAGAGCCCCCAAGATTGACTGTTCAATCATTTTAGTAGTTTAGTTGGTGGTGTTTTCAATAAAATATGACCTTAGGCCGTGATCACACCGGGGCGGAATTTTCAGCTGGAGGCAGATTTTTTCTGCTGTCTGTCTTAATGGCAGGGAGCGTATTCCGCGCTGATTTTCCGCTGGACGGCGAACGCGGATTTTCCGCCGGTCCACTGAAGGCGGACGGAGTTGAAAAAAATTCAACTCAGCGCGGAAAATCCGCGGACACGTCACTCACGTATTGGCAAGATTCATGTCATTCTCGACACAGAAAACGCAATACATTCAAAACCTTCATCATTAACAAACGTTTTTATGACATCTATAGTAAGATTTATATCTTTACTTTCAGAATCTTTGTACATTCAGTCAATAGAACCTTTAGTTTGCTAACTTAGTTTGCTTAGCGAAATGAGGGCTATTCTAAGCCGAGAGAACCTGTGGTTGTCTTAGCAACGGCAAACAATATCCGTTCCTGAAAAAAATCCGCTCCTTTTATTTTCAACTTTTGTCTTCACCACCCTGCGGATTACACACGGAAATTCCGCCCCTGGAGTGTTTTCAATTGTATATTCAATTATACTAATGAAAAAGAGGCCTGAAGATTATAACTGTGGTTCATGTAGGTGAAGGGCCCCTGTGTCCTGTTGGCTTGGGGCCCCCTAAGTACCTTAACACGGCCCTGCTTCTGAGTCACTGAGTCACTTTCTGACGCTGTAATGTCAGATGGATGATGTGAGCCATTAGTAAAATCTGACTACAGGACATTTAAAGGTATTTAGGGGGCCCCAAGCAAACAGAACATAGGTGCCCCCCCCCCCGCCCCCCATAAAAACGTACATGAACCACATTGTTATCTTCAAGCATCCAGCATTGAATAACCAGTTCTGCAGTCAAATGCCAGTATGGCTTCACATGGACATAGACTCAAAAGATCAGGGGTGTCGTAGTGGGTGGAAAAGGGCCCCAAGACGAGGGAGGTCCCCCAGGGAGACTAAAATAAAAAATAAAAAAAAGTGACACAAACATTATAGACCACAAAATGTTCTGTCTTTCGACATAGTGAAGTCCAGTTAGTTTTGTATTAGTGACTTCACTTCATTTTGTATGTCTGACTTCATCAGACATGACAATATTACCTTAATCTCAAAGATGCCAGTTCCATGGCAGTCACACCTGACCATCCCATTAGGAGAGGACCCCATGTACGGCCACTTTGGGTTGATCCACAGTCCGCTGTCCATACAGGAGAAGCCTTCATGCTCCTGGACCATCATCTTCTCATACACTCCCCTGGCTCGCGTTTCATGCTTGCTTCCATAACTGTGAATAGTGCATATGCAAAACATTAAAAGGAAATTATTTCTTAGACACTTCTTAAAGGAAAGCACCGGAGAAAATTCAAGCATAGCCCTGTTGAAAGAGCTTGCCAAATGCGCTAGTTAGAGAGAGGAACAAAATAATTTGTTACAGCACAGGCCGAATGCGAACGCAGAAGCAAACAGGCACTTTACACTCAATGGGACCTGACTGTTGGAAACCGAAAGGAAGATCTGAGGTTACATTGACTCAATGTAAAGTGTTTCGTGTTTGCGTTAGGTGTATACTGCAACATATTGCTGTTAGAGGGCTTGTGCAGCAGGGCTATGCTTAAACTTACTCCGGACTTATACTTTAAATGAACTGTATATAACAGTTAAGTGATTTATTCTATACATTTTGCCACTATGGTCACTTATACACTTATCTTTACTGCTGGACCCCGTTTCCCGACGGATGCTAGCCACCGTTGTCCAACGCAGTTGGGAACGATAAAGATGGTAAACAACGACCAATTCCCAACGTGCTTGAGGTTTTGTCGTCACATTTTAGTCCTGACGACATTGGTTACAACTTACATTGTTCCAACTACATCGTTTCCAGATGTTTTGGCAGCGTTCGGGGAGAATTCGGAAGCACTTGTTGCAAAAAGCATGTCAACATAGCATGGCTAAAGTTGTACCTAGCATCACTAAGCTCATAAAATCGCTGGTGTTGATAACTAAACTACACAATGATAAACTTAGTGGTAGATAATATTCCCCGACACGACCGTGTTTCAATTTGTATGGGCTATTTGATGATAACCTTTGACATTTTCAAGACGACGTAACGTCACAAAACGTTTACTACGTCACCCATAGGGATGAATGGGAACTGTTACGTTACGTTACAAAACGTTACGACTATTGAATTCGTCCCACGTTATTTAAGTCCATACAAAACAAAAAAAAAGTTAAGAACGTATTCTTTTGAGTTGTGCCTTAAGATAGACATTGAGAGTGGTGGTGGTATGGGTTAAGGCCCAGAACACTTGAGACAGCAGAATTATGTTTTGTCAAATCTCCGGTTCGAATCCAGGCGGGAACGAACTCGTAATTTTTATATAATTTGACATGCTGTAGCTTACTCGTGATGGTTGGTGACATGTTGTAAGTTATCTTTGTTTGTTTTTTGAAGCTTCTATGGGTAACTGGAACATTTGTGTTTCAAACAGTTGCATTTTGGGAATGGGAATTAGTTCATCCTGTAGGTGGGGGTAATGCATCAAATGCTTAATTTGACAGTTTTAAGACCCAAACAGACGAGGAAATGGTCACGTGAGGCTCAACAACAACTTTTATTTATCGTTTATTTTACCAGGAAAATCCCATCGAGACACAATATCTCTTCTTCCAGGGCGTCCTGGCCAAGGTGGCAGCAGAATAAGTTAAAAAAAAAAAAAAGGTTGCAACATAGACATACATACAGAGACAACATAAAACAAGCAAAGGTACAGGGTATGTAGTCATGAAGATTAAGTAAAAC
Source organism: Sardinella longiceps (assembly GCA_027497455.2). Lineage (NCBI taxonomy): Eukaryota > Metazoa > Chordata > Actinopteri > Clupeiformes > Clupeidae > Sardinella > Sardinella longiceps. Next base: position 22,191,269 of record JAODXP020000006.1, on the reverse strand, counting down.
AGTGGCACTGCTGTGTCAGAGCAGAATTTAGAAGATTTTTAAAAACCGTTAAAGAGGGCAAGGAACCCAGATGTAAGATATTTTGCAATGTATTCC
>JAODXP020000006.1:22178502-22181002 GCA_027497455.2 Sardinella longiceps | reverse complement strand
TACCTTTATCCCTCTCTGCCTTTCTCTCTCTTCCTCTCTGTTTTTCCTCCCTCTCTCCATCTCTGCCTCTAACTCCCTCTCCCTCTTTCTCTCTCTCCCTCTCTTCATCTCTTTCTCTTTCTGTTTTCCTCTGTCTCCCTCTCCCTCTCTCTTCCTCTCTGTCTTTCTTTCACACACACACACACACTCTCTCTCTCTCTCTCTCTCCCTCTCTCTCCCTCTCTCTCTCTCTCTCTCTCTGTCTGACAGTCTGACTCTTGGAGAGGATCATGTCTGATGATTGTTTTTATTAATCAAAGGCAGTTTGTTTTCTGAAGTTTGAGGAGCACTTCCCAAAATTTAAACAAATATACTAATCTAAAACCTGTTTATCAGAAATATGCCACAAAAAAAAAACAGATTAAAAACAGACAGCTTGTGCTTACAATCTATAGATTTAGATTTGTTTCATCACATCTTGCCCAGGTGTGGCCTTCCATTTTTTTTCTTGTGGTAAACACTGTTTAGCAGTAACATATTGGAAGATTTTGTCAGTCACAGGCCTGATAGTATTCATTCGCTGTGCCTGATTTCAGGAGTACCAGCATGACTGTGAAAAAGAGGGTTTGCTTAGTGATGTAAAAAGGTGAGATTGAACTACATTATCAACGTTTAGAAATCTATACGTACCCTAGCGGCGGCAAATTGATTTGCTCAGCCTGTGCGTAGTAGCAAGCCATAGGGAATTTTATTGGATGACGCCGTTGGCGACATCTAATCATAACGCTCTATGTGTTTAGGGCGGGCTTCGCAGATCTTGTTCGTTCCTGCGATTGAAACATAGCAGCGTCGTTCAGCCCACAATTACGTTCAGTTTATCTCTCGATGCCAGACTATACATTTCAATGATATAGGATGGCCTGCCAGGCTAAAAGTGTCCTACTCTTTGTACCGTTACATACAGTAAATTGCCTGAAACCCATGGAGATTGATTAATGACATGTTCTGAGTTCAATGCGCACCCTTGCACACATCTTAGCTGAAGATGTGAAATTTGCACGTGACCAAGTCGTGTTTTCAAAGCGCATTGCAAATGTAATACCCCCAACCATGCCCACCTTCCCGGCATGAACGGAAAGTTCTGGCTCATGATTTTTTTTCCACTATCAGCCAGTCTAGTAGGAAGCACATGAGTACCTGTGGCTCCACATTCCTTCCAGAACGTTCTACATTCATTCCAGAACGTTCTACAGTCACAGCAGGAGTGTAGCAGACATGGCTATGAGGAAGAGTCAGGATAAGGTGCTGACAGAATTGCATTTTGGGAAGTTCCCACAGAGAGTCAGACAGACAGATAGTCCAGATGAGACGAACAGAAAAAAAAAAAAAACTGTGTAAAGTAACACCCCCTACTGGCTCATTCACAGTACTGCATGCTGCTTAGCCCTCCTTTTGTAAAATTTGACCCAAATCACTGCCAAAAAAAAAGTTAAGACTATGTTGTAGCTCAGTGGTTCCCAAACTTTTGTACTGTCGCGTACCTCATGAGACACTCATGGTCCTACCGAGTATCACCTGCATCAAAATCACCTTGGGCATTCTATGCTAGCTAGTAGTGCTGAATTAACAAAATGTGAGAACATACATACAATTTAATAGTAAAAGGGTGTATTGGGGATAGTTTGTAGATCTTTCTCTGTATGTGTGTTTTATACTGGTGAGAACTGAGAACCCATTCACAAATTAGTTTTGTGTACCCCCTAGAACCCATCCAAGTACCCCCAGGGTGTACTGCGTGTCCCAGTTTGACAACCACTGTTTGTAGCTAATCAAATGTCGGATTACACCTGTCGAACAACATGAGCAATCTATGATAGGTAGTAGTCTATTATAATATGGACCTATTTCCTGTGTGTGTGTGTGTGTATGTGTGTGTGCGTGTGTGTGTGTGTGTGTGTGTGTGTAGAGCTGGCTGGCGGACCCTAACGGTGGTCCGGAGGGTGAGGAGAACATCAGGGCATTGCTGGCGGAGGCCAAGCGTGTGGCGGACTTGTGTGAAGACCCACGCGACCGTGATGACATCCTGCGTTCCATTAGCGAGATCGCTGGACTCACTGCCAAACTGGTGGACCTTCGCAAACAGTACGTCTCATATTACACACACACACACACACACACACACACACACACACACACACACACACACACACGACCTACCCTGGTCTCTCTGCTATCGGTCTTTCTCTTTCTCTACACACACACACACACACACACACACACACACACACACACACACACACGCACAAATATTTACATTTGCACAAAGTACTGTGTCTCCATCCACTATTGCGTCATGGAGAATTACACACACACCACCTACCTGGTGCAGCAGGACCGACCTGAACTCACACACACACACACACACACACACACACACACACACACACACACACACACACACACACACACACACACACACACACACACACACACACATAGCACATACATACCAGATTGCTGA
>JAODXP020000006.1:22151002-22173502 GCA_027497455.2 Sardinella longiceps | reverse complement strand
CATTGTCAAAGCCTCATTATGCTTCTGAAATACATTGTGACAATGTGAGAAATAAAACAAGGATATGAATAAGACATGCTTTTAAAAGATGGAGACGGCTGAAAGCAGCAAAATATTTTGACCGTGATTGTAGTACCACAATCCTACACATTACTCCTTTAATGTGTGTTGTGTTGTGTTGTGCTTCCAAGTCTAAGATAGAGGAGAAGATGAGCAGGTGTCCTCAATGGCGACTGTAGCTTATGGGAACTTGTGCTCTCAGGCCCTTGCAGCTTAGTGAAATATTATCTTATTTGATGGTGTTAATGTGCGATAATGTTGTGTTATGCTGCTAGGACCTGAAGTCTGATGACCAGGGGTCCTCAATGGCAACAGAACTTGTGTTGTCAGGCCCTTGCAGCTTAGTGAAATATTATCTTATTTGATGGTGTTAATGTGCATTAATGTTATATTGTGCTTCCAGGACCTGAAGTCTAAGATGCAGGAGGCCATGACCCAGGAGGTGTCTGACGTGTTCAGTGACACCACTACTCCCATTAAACTACTGGCTGTGGCTGCCACTGCTCCACCTGAAGCTCCCAACAGAGAGGAGGTGGGTTTTACACACACACACACACACACACACACACACACACACACACACACACACACACACACACACACACACATACATATACATTTACATATGCATTCACACACACATGCGCACATTCTCACAAGCAGACACACAGACACACACACACATACAGTATACATGCATTCACAAACACATACACACACATCTGCATATTCTCACACACAGACACACACACACACACATGCATTCTTACACACACACACACACACACACACACACACACACAGAGATGCTGTACTTTGTGTAAGTGATACATTTGTAATGTAAGTGAAATATATGCGTATATGCGTGTATATATGTCTATATGCTATGTGTGTCTGCAATTTGTATGTAATGTATACTTTCAAATATGTATGTGTGTGTGTGTGTGTGTGTGTGTGTGTGTGTGTGTGTGTGTGTGTGTGTGTGTAGGTATTTGAAGAGAGGGCCTCTAACTTTGAGAATCATGCCAATCGTCTGGGTGCCACAGCAGAGAAAGCAGCTGCCGTGGGAACAGCCAATAGGAGTACAGTCGAGGGCATCCAGTCTGCGGTCAAATCCGCCAGGGAACTCACACCTCAGGTACACACACACACACACACACACACACACACACACACACACACACACACACACACACACACATACACACACACACACACACACACACACACACACACACACACATACACTCGTTACACATCATACATTCATTCACCAACATGCATTCTATAATCAATCTACAACTCAGCTTGTGTCTCTTTCATGTGTGTGTCTGTGCATGCATGTGTGTGTGTGTGTCTCTCTCTCTGTGTGTGTGTGTGTGTGTGTGTGTGTGTGTGTGTGTGTGGTCATATGTATCAGGTGGTCTCTGCTGCTCGTATCTTACTGAAGAACCCTGGGAATCAGCCTGCATATGAGCACTTTGAGACCATGAAGAACCAGTGGATAGACAACATCGAGAAACTCACAGGTGCGCTAAACTATCTGTGTGTGTGTGTGCGTGTGTGTGTGTGCGTGTGTGTGTGTGTGTGTGTGTGTGTATAGATACAGTATATGCAACTAGTACTAGTGTAAAGTTTTGTGTTTTGAACAATTAAATAAGCTGAAAAAAAGAGCATGGTGACTTCAATGTTTAAAAATATGCATGTGTGTGTGTGTGTGTGTGTGTGTGTGTGTGTAGGTCTGGTGGACGAGGCCATCGACACCAAGTCCCTTCTGGATGCTTCCGAGGAAGCCATTAAGAAGGACATCGACAAATGTCGCGTTGCCATGGCGAATGTGCAGCCCCAGATGCTGGTTGCCGGGGCAACAAGCATCGCCCGGCGGGCCAATCGGATCCTGCTGGTGGCCAAGCGAGAGGTGGAGAACTCGGAGGACCCCAAGTTTCGGGAGATGGTGAAAGCAGCGTCGGACGAGCTCAGCAGGACCATCTCACCGATGGTGTTGGACGCCAAGGCTGTGGCCGGAAACATCCAGGATCCAGGTGAGTCTCAGGACAGGCGTGCGTTCAAATTCACCTAACATACTCGAACGTTTCTCCGCAAACATATACGCATTTAACAGTGGAATTTGAATGATTTTGTGTAATGTTCTAAAAAGTTCATTCTAAACTGTAAACGAAAATGACAAACTGAGTAGAAATTACTGTGAGACAAAGTTTCTGTGAGACATGCTGATAAAATTCAATGCTCTTGTGGATGTTGTGTCTGCGTGAGGCTCTGAAGCAGTCATAAGTTAGTTACAAATGACAAGGATGTCACGGAACTGAGCAACGAGTTGAGATAATTCTGTGCCAAATAATGTTTTGTGTGTGTTTGTGTTTGTATGTGTGTGTGTGTGTGTGTGTGTGTGTGTGTGTGTGTGTGTGTGTGTGTGTGTGTGTGTGTGTGTGTGTGTGTGTGTGACCTGAATGACCTGAATCTGACTCACTCTCTCTCGCTGCAGGTCTGCAGAAGAACTTCCTGGATTCTGCCTATAGGATTCTGGCTGCGGTGGGGAAGGTCAGAGAGGCCTTCAATCCCCCAGAGCCAGACTTCCCACCCCCACCCCCACCCCCACCAGACCTGGATCAACTGCATGTGAGTCAGACAGCACACACACACACACACACACACACACACACACACACACAAGCATACAGGCACACACACACACACACACACACACACACACACACACACACACACACACACACACACACACACACACACACACACACAGAGACTTAGTTTATTAGATCATGTGTGATGTTTGTGTGGATGTTTGTGAGTCGATATGAGACACTGGTTAGATCTGCAGAGCTACAGTCAGCGGTCGATCTCGAGCTCGATTTTCATCTCCCTTCAGTACTTTGTCTGGGATTCTGGCCATTGGCCTCGTTCACTCAGGATGTATCACATCCTGGCCAATCAGGGAACTTTAAGACTGCAGTGTGAGAATATGATAGGCTATCAGTATCCCATCCTGGCCAATCAGGGAACTTTAAGACTGCAGTGTGAGAATATGATAGGCTATCAGTCAAGGGCTGATCCAATCTTTTTGAATTTCAACACCTCCAGCAAGCGATTGTTTCTCAATAGTCGAGATCCCAGACCCTTGTACTGTACCAAGCGAAGCGTAGAAAGAGCTGTGCTGGTTATGACCAGATTAATCTACAGCAGGTCTCATAATCAATGGCTAATGTTTTATACATTTTTATACTTTTTACTGTATTTTCATATAAGACAAACAAACATAATAACAACCCCATTGCCAACCCTATTGCACCACCAGATTGCTTTATAAATGGCTAATTGTATTCCCTGTCTCTCTCCCAACCCCCCTCTCTCTCTCTCACACACACACACACACACCCAGATGAATGATGAGGTGGCTCCCCCCAAGCCCCCACTGCCCGAGGGAGAGGTGCCCCCCCCTCGCCCCCCACCCCCCGAGGAGAAAGACGAGGAGTTCCCTGACCAGAAGGCCGGGGAGGTGGTCAGTGAACCCATGATGGTGGCCGCCCGGCAGCTCCACGATGAGGCCCGCAAGTGGTCCAGCAAGGTGAGCATCTCTGCAGCAGCTGCACTGTACACTCCACTCCACACAGGGGCACTGTTGTCTAAACGCTGCTCCCTCTCAACCACACATGGGCGCTGTTTGAAGGGTTTTCTCTATAACACAACATTGCTGGTTTCACATCTACATCTACAAACCAAACTATTTATTGTACTATGTATCAGAAGAGACAGGAATCAGCATTGCTTCAGGGTTGAATAGCCACTAGGCTGAATAGTGCCTGGTCCTCTTAGTACTAGCTCTGGCACTCCCACTGTAGCTCCATACAAAATCACCATCCAGTAGGCTCTGCCTCTGCTGTGCAGCAGGTGGTGACAGCAAATCACTACACCATGCAGTACACTCTCCTGCCACTTGGGGGCTCCACTATTTCCACCCAGGGTTTAAAATGAGCACCCACCACCGGCCAAATGCGGGTAAAAATTTGGTTTGGCTAATAACAAAAAAACTGCTGAAATATGACTGCTTCATATAGGCCTATGACTTTTGTCATTTATGTGAAATGAAATGAGCAGGGCCAGTAGGAACCGTAGTAGTTGAGTTTAGGTAACCATCTGCTATAAAATACATTTCGAACTTGGGTGTATTATGGTCACAGAGACACCTGGGAAAAAAGTAAAGTTGTTCTAAAAAGCACCCTAAATGTTTTTTCAGTGGCCGGTAAAAATATTATTTGGCCGGTAAATGATCAGGCCTTACCTGCCATTGGCAGGTGGCCCAAAAAGTTAATTTTATACCCTGTTTCCACCACATATTCCAAAACAACAACACTGACTGCAGCCACTTTCCATGATCGGCCCAACAGGTTGTCCCCGAAAGGGGGGTCTAGTGCCTAAACTCACTCTCAGGTCTGCAGTGTGGATGGTGGTGGTTGCACACATGGTGATGCCACTCAACACGGAGTCTAAAGAAGTGAAGAAATGAGTTAATCCTCTGATGCAAACTTGATAGATGATTTGTCTGTGGTGATGCATATGAATGTAGGATACAGGTGACCAGACATCTGAGATTTAAAATCGGAACCATTTCCTTGAATTGTCCTCAGGAATTGGAGACATTATTTTTTTCTACACTTTGTAGGCTATTATGTTTTCGCTATAAAAATGGGGTGCAAGCTGAGGACAGACAGACAGCCCACCCAGTCGGTTGGTGTCCCCAGAACTTGGGGTAGACGTCTGGTCACCCTAATGTAGGTACTTTCAGCCCCTGTGCAGTGTGTGACTAGGAGATAGTGCTGTGTATGTGTATGTGCGTGTGTTGCGTGATATGTGTGTGTGTGTGTGTGTGTGTGTGTGTGTGTGTGTGTGTGTGTATGTAATGTAGCCTAATATCAGTATTAGGTTCGAGGTTCCAGTATCTCTATGCCTCTGATGTACCCTCCAACAAAGGGTTGTCCCCGGGGACAGTCCCAGATGAGCCACAAGACTGAGCTGCCCATGTTTGGAAGCTGTCATAGGAAGGAGCTGGAAGCATTGGCTTTTCTCCACCCGAGGGAGTGGGCCTGGTCCCTACAGCCCCACTGCCAAGGTGGGGATGCTGTTGCTGTCTCTCCAAAAGAGTGGTTGACCATGGGGGCGACCCCCCTGACGCTGCTACTATAGTCTAGACCAGTGGTTCTCAAACTTTTTCTGTCATTCCCCACTTTGGAAAGCAGAGAATTTTCACTCCCCACCTGGAAGGCTCAATTTGCGCACAATGAGGAATTCCATGAGGAATACAGTATCTGACGAATAGCTGTGAATTCGGGGGGCATGGTTCGGCCGTTGGTCGATCGCAAAGAGATGTCTCGCGCCCCACCTGTCATGTGTCTGTGCCCCACTAGTGGGGCCCGCCCCACAGTTTGAGAAACACTGGTCTAGACCAAACACACAGCCTGGATTGGAGCCAGCCAGATGGACATGGCTAGTATCTACGAGCTCCTGTGGAGGTCTGCAAGATCTGACCCAATCAGGACCATCTGTTCTTCAAATCAGGACCGGATCTGTCCATCAAGAATCAGGATCATATCACTCCTCTCCCAAGACCTTTTCAATCTCACATCAGGACCATTTCACCATCAGATTAATGTGTTCAGTAGCATTAAGACATCAAACATACACCTATAGGCACACAGGCTTCAAACATATGAAGAATTACACAGCATAATATGAGGCATATCAAGACCATATTTAAAGCATATTAGGACAATATATTGGGCTATATATATATATTGTGTTTAGGGCGGGCTTCGGCGATCTTGTTCGTTCCTGCGATTAGCCATAGGCTATCCTGTTGCGTCCAGAAGTAGTTTGAAAGATAGCAGCGTTGTTCAGCCCACAATTGAGTTTGGTTTATCTCTAGATGCCAGACTATACAGTACATTTCAATGATATAGGATGGCCTGCCAGGCTACTGTAAGCATATACCTGTATATGAAACATATGAGAGCCATATCATACCAGGGACCTTACTCAAATATCAGGACCATGCATGTATCTGCAACTTTTTGATTTCTGTTCTCATCAGTAAATGCTATGATTACAGGGCCAATCTCTCTACTCGCTTTAGAACTGACATGCTGAAAGTGGCCTGAATCTATTTCTCTCTCTTGTTACATTTACATTCATGCATTTAGCAGACGCTTTTATCCAAAGCAACTTACAAAAGAGAGATAACAATCAAGCTGCAACACAATACAAGTAAATGCCTACTGGGAGTGCCATTTGCTAATAGGAGAGCAAGTGCAAGAGATGACAAGTGCTTGATCAGTGCATTCCAGGTAGTTGAAGGAACTAGGACAAGAGATACTCTTGAAAGAGTTGGGTCTTCTATCTGTTCCCACAGGATGGTCCAAATGCTAATCTCTCCCTGGCCATATTTTTAGTTTAGTGTCTTGTCACGATTGTACGTGACAAGATGTAAACTGCGCTATTAATAGTGATGCTTCCCCTTTACACAGACAGATAGATTTGGGCCCAATAAAGTGTCAAAAAGCCCAAATACTGGAAAGAAAAAACTGATCACTGTCTAAATTCTTGTGACAGTGTGTGAAATGTGAGTAGACAATGTGTGGCCATTAGTGTCAGCCATCTGCGTCTGAGTTTCCTCAGGCTGCCCGGTCTGGTCTCGCTGTAATCGATCTCTTATCGCCATGGAGACACAGATACGGCCAGCAGTCCGGCCTTTACTCTGACCCTGACCTCTCCCACACTTGGCCCACGGAGCTGAAGATGCAAAGGATCATGGGATAGAATCTGAGCAGGTGCAGCAGCTCCTCAGAAGCACTTAAAGTTCTGATCCCTCCCACAACCCTGTAAGCCAATTGGGAGCCAGCCAACAGGATTTGCTGTCCCACGATTGGTCCAATAAGAAGCCAAAAGACCTTGGTAGCCACTCCCTGGTAGAATGCTACAACTGAGCCTAGTAACCAACTTACTTGAATAAAATATCAATGAATAAATCATGGATTGTTGCTCTTTTTTAAAAGTTTAATTTCACTCTGATTGTAATCTTGCTGACACATCCACTCCTATCCGTTGCACTGCCAGAAACTAGCATTGTCTCAGGATGTAGTGAAACTAACTAACTTGTGTTTTTAAAAACTGTTTGTGTTTGTGTACTGTTTTTGGGCTTAGCTTAGCTGCCTTTTGCCTAGCTCCTAGCTAGCACAGCATTATAATGGGATCTGTAGCATTAGCCTACATGCTAGTGAGAGGAATGCCAGTTGGTTTGGTGTTAGCATAGCAGTGGGACTTTTAGCCTAGTCCTAACAGACCTAACCCAACTAGTATCTGTGTTGTTGACATCCCATTGGGTTTGTTCTCCATCATGGAGCTCAAGTGTGAGAGACTCCAACCCAAACTGAGTCCCATCGTTGACAATCCAGTTTGGGTTGCCAAAGCTTCCTCTCCTCCTCCTCTCCTTCCCTCTCTCCTCCTCCCCTTTGTCTCTGTCCTCCCTTACCCTTCCCTCTCTCCTTTCTTCCTCCTTCTTGTCTCCTCTCTCTCCCCCATCTGCCTCTTTTTCTTCTCCTCCTCTCCATGTCTTCCTCTTGTTGATTTCCTCTCCTCGTCTTCTCTTCCTCCCCTTTCTCTTCCCTCTTTCTGTCTCTCCTCTAGTAGGTTTCCATTCAGTGTTTCACACTAATCTCTCCTTCTCTCTCCATGCCCCCCCCCCCCCCTTCCTCCCATCCCCCCCCCCCCCCCCCCCCCCAAACACCCTCCCCCTCGCCCCATCCCCCCACCCCTCCCCCCTGTCAGCCGGAGGACTCAGGGGAAGGCTTTGATGGGGCGGAGGGTGAGGTTGATGTAGACGAGGAGGACGAGTTCACAGACAACGAGGACGATTACGAGCCCGAGCTGCTGCTCATTCCCACCAATCAGCCGGTTAACCAGCCCATGCTAGCCGCCGCCCAGGCCTTGCACCAGGAAGCGCGCAAGTGGTCCAGTAAGGTACTTCCTGTTCCTGCTTCCGCCCCCGTCCCCCCGCGGGATTCTGGGAGCCTGGGCATGGGCGTGGGCTTCTATGAGGGGAACACGGCTGCTGTTACTATGACTACTGCATCCATCCCAAAGGGATCTGTTGATGTTGCTGCTGATGATGATGATGTTGGTATTGGTGCTCTGGTTGCCCAGGGTGACCACTGGAATGGCAGGTTTGAAGTGTACTTTTTTTGTTTTGTTTTGTTTTAGTTTTGTTTTGTTTTTTGGATGAACTGCTGCTGGCTGCTCAGGTATTACCCATAAGTGTATGTGTCTGTGCATCTATGAGAATGCCACGCCCAGCAAACAACCTCTCCTCCAATCAGAGGACAGGACACGCCACCAGCCTGCAGTTCCAATTGGTTGGTTGTCAGACCAGGCACATGACTCCGCCCCCCACCACCCCTGTGAAGCCAAGGATGATTGACAGTTGCCCCGTTTCCACGGCAACGGAGTTCATGGCACCACCTGCCTGATTGGTTGTCTTGTTTGTTTGTTTACTCTGCATCTTGGTCCTTCCGAATTAACCCATTAACCCTTCACTGACTGACTGGATCTGCCTGGTTTGGTCTGCATCACCACGTGAGACGTCTTTGTTAACACCACGGAAGAAGGTCTGCATGTCCATGTTCTGTTCCAGACTGTGTATGTGTCTGCCCAACAAACACCCCAACCCAACGTGTGTGTGTCTGCCCAACAAACACCCCAACGTGTGTGTGTCTGTCTGTCGGGGTGTGGGGGGCGGGATGGAAGAAACCCTCACACAGAAGTTCACCTTTGCCTTCTTAAAGATGAGAGGAGAGAGGAGAGGAGGACTGGACACATAAAAACACACACGCACACACACCATCATCTCCCACACGTTGCATGAGACACAATGGCCAGGATTCTCCCGAGTTCTTAAGTCCAAAATAGTGCTGAAATGCATGGAGCTAAGCACTTTTTTGGACTTAAGCACCTGTGAGAGCGGCCTGTGTGCATTTGAAAGTTTGAAACAATGGCCCTCGTCTCGTTGATCTAGTCTGTACAATAGGACAAAATAAAAAGTCGGGGATTCGATTGAGGGCAGCAGGTTAGAGTCGCCATCACAACCGGTGTTCAGAATCAGTGACAAGATTAGGGTTGCCAAGTGCCGAGTGAGTTAGCACAGACAAGGGTTTGTGCAGGAGTTTGTGCTAGGACTGATTGAGTTCTGGTGTCCATTTTCTAAAAGCATAGTTGCTAACCAGTTAGCATTTTCGTTAGGAGGCAATGGGAAATTAGCCTAGAACTCTAGACGCACTCTAGCGGTGGCAATTGAACTACGTCTAGGGACGAGCCATAGCTCAAACCTTGATGCGTCTGAGCTGTTTCTGAGCTGTTTACCCTCTAGGTTGTATTCGTGGTGTTTAGCTGATCACAACGTTATATCTGGACAGCGAGTTTTTGGGCGGGCTTAGCGTTGCTTAAATCGCTTGTTAGTTGCTAGTCGCGCTGATTAGTTTTAGTAGTTTTACGCTGGGGTCTATCGCTCGTCTCCAGACTATACATTCATGTTATAGTCTGGCGTGTCAGGCTAATGGGAAATTGCATTGTAACCAACAAAGTTGCTAACTTTAGCTAGCTAACTTAGTTAGCAACTATGCCTTTGGGAAAGGGAGCAGTGGAGAAGACCAAATAAGTAGAAGTGCGTCATAGGACATCAAATCGATTTTCCACAGTTAGAATAAACTTTAGATATACGTACAGAAACCATCGCCTGGTTACAGTAGCCTACGTGGCGTAGAGAGATAAAGCGCGTTAGAAATGGCGTTAGAATCGCATTTGACCTTTTGAACTCTGACCCTTGGCCTGATGTGTGTGCAGGGTAATGACATCATCGCGGCGGCCAAGCGCATGGCCCTGCTGATGGCGGAGATGTCCAGGCTGGTGCGTGGCGGCAGCGGTAACAAGCGTGCGCTCATCCAGTGCGCCAAGGACATCGCCAAGGCCTCTGATGAGGTCACACGCCTCGCCAAGGAGGTCGCCAAGCAGTGCACGGATAAACGCATACGCACCAACCTGCTGCAGGTGAGGCTCACACACTTATACACACACATAAAAACACACACACACTCACACACACACATAAACGCATATGCACCAACCCGCTGCAGGTGAGGCTCAAAAACTTATACACACACACACACACATAAATGCATACGCACCAACCTGCTGCAAGTGAGGCTCACACACACACACAGACACACACTCATGGATAAACGCATACGCACCAACCTGCTGCAGGTGAGGCTCACACACACACACACACACACACACACACACACACACACACGGATAAACGCATATGCACCAAACTGCAGTAGGTGAGGCTCACACACACACACACACACAGATACACAGAGTAACCTGCTGCAGGTGAGGTACACACACTCACACACAAATGCAAACAACTCATCTTCATAAATCAGCTTTAGATGAGGACAATAGACACAAGCACACACACACACACACACACACACACACACACACACACAGATATGTGTAGTGTGAAGTGCATTGCCAGATTCAACCCACAGCCACATACTGTAAATCAGCACATTCACCTCAGTCTGTTATTTCACTAAGTGTTTTGCACCTGTGTACAATATGAACTGTTCTTACCTGTGTGTGTGTGTGTGTGTGTGTGTGTGTGTGTGTGTGTGTGTGTGTAGGTGTGTGAGCGTATCCCTACGATCAGCACTCAGTTGAAGATTCTCTCCACTGTTAAAGCAACCATGCTGGGACGCACCAACATCAGTGAGGAGGAGTCTGAACAGGTCAGACACACACACACACACACAAACACACACATTATCACACTCACACACACACAAATACACACACAAACACACCACTAACATTCCATTTTTCTCTCAGCAAGAAAATGTGATCAATTTTGTGAAAGATTTCTATGACAGTACTTTTACCTGCCTGCGTATTTATTGTGTCTCTCTGTGTGTGTGTGTGTGTGTGTGTGTGTGTGTGTGTGTGTGTGTGTGTGTGTATGTTTACAATAATAAGAAGACCATAGTAAATGTGTAAGCCTTGTAGACATGTCGCCTTGTCAATGACTCTTCTCAAAATATTTGGATCTTGTATCATTTGCTTGTCTTCTAGATCCAAATAAAAGTAATCAAATGTGTGTGTGTGTGTGTGTGTGTGTGTAGGCTACGGAGATGCTGGTGCACAACGCTCAGAACCTGATGCAGTCCGTGAAGGAGACGGTGCGTGAGGCCGAAGCCGCCTCCATTAAGATCCGCACAGACGCCGGATTCACCTTGCGCTGGGTCCGCAAGACTCCCTGGTACCAGTGAGCACCACGATCCCCGCACAACCTCCACATGACCCCCAGGTGACCTTCACGCGACCTTGTGACCTTCACACAACCTTTTGACCTTTCACCCTGCACCACGTCTCGTCTTGTCTCCCAACCCACCCCAGCGCGTCGATGTCTGCGAAGATGGTCGGTCGTGTTTGGATTGTGGACACCCGGCGGTCAGGACTTGCCTGTTAAACTTCACTTCAACTCTGCGCTTTGCTTCTGAACTGATCGGTATTGATCGGCAGCGATCAGTACGAGTCCGGAATGATTGATTGATTACTTTGACACCACGTTTACTGCTGTGGTTGCCTGGGGACATGAAAAGGCATTGGTTGACCTCAGCCCTTATGTAGGAGAAAGTTTCTCGTCCGAAAAGGTGTGCTGTCGTCCCCTGTATCACCCTGTAGAATACCATCAGATGGTTTTTGGAATATTATATTTTTGCTATGTTGGCTCTCCAGATTTGTATCCAAATTCCAGGTATTTATATATATTTTTTTGCATGTACAAGTTTTGTTTCTGTGTTGTTTTTTTTTTTTTTTAATATATTTTTAAAATGAAGGCGTTGGGGATTTGTCCTCGCAAATGAAGTTTACTCTTAATTAAGTTTTCACAGCAGGAATTTCTTAATGAGGAAATGTGTATATATTTATATAATATATATGTTTTACAGCTTTCTCCATGCCAAGCTTTACGTCTAATTTTTTGATTAGTTTGTTAGTTTACATTGACACCATTTTAAGCTCCTCTCACTAAGCATGTGCTGGCTGGCTGGAGGCTCTTTAGATCACAGGTTGTTTTACCTTCGGCACTGTTCACTGTTTGAAGTTGATTGTTTTGTTCATTTGAGTTGTCGTGGAGAATGAGATGGTGGCTGTTTAGCTACATGTTCCTCCATGTTTTAGTTTGCCTGGTCCATGTTGGTCCATGATGTGGCCACAGGAGCAGGGCGATTCGTCCATGCAGTTTTCGGCAGCGTTGGTTCGTCCACCATGCTGTCTTTACGCCCAAGGGAGCAACCGTTTTGTCCAAGGGAGCAACCGTTTCGTCCAGTGGAGCCGGCGTTTCGTCCAGGCTCCCTATTCTCGTGAGCATTTGTATTTATTTGTATTATTATTCGTTATAATAAAATATAAATCAGCTCTACCGGTCAGTCTCCATGAATATATTTGTATACTGAAGTATTTAATAACCAACTTTAGAAACGTTTGCTCCCTTCTGGACGAAACGGTTGCTTCCTTGGACGAAAAGACAGCATGGTGGACGAACCAACGCTGCCGAAAAAAACGCATGGACGAATCGCCCTGTATCCTGTGCCACTATTGGAGATGAAGGATGCCAAAGAATTAGTTTGATTTATCCATGTTGATAGTCCATTGTGACATAGTTTGTGTCCGTTACACCTCTATGCTGATGAAACTTATGGACGGATCAGACTTGAAATTGGACTGTTTTGTGTCTACTTTGCTAGACACTAGACTTCACATTTTTTTTACTAGCATTTAAACACTTTTGTGTGTGAGTGTGGAACTTCTATTTTATTTTTGCTGTGAGATTATTTAAGTATTTTTTGAAAATGAAAAAAAAAAAAAAAGCTGTTAGCACAATCGGTTAAACAGTTGAGCTGTTTCCACCAATAGAATTCAACACTAGGCAAGAGTTGACCAATCGGGGCTCAGAGAGAAGAGCAAAAGTCTGGACTGGAACTGGTCCAGAGTCTGCTGGCCTCTGGGTGAGACTTGTTCGGCCCTGCACTCCAAAGTGAAGTGTATGTGAGTGTGTGTGTGTTTGTGTGTGGATGCCAACTAGCCCAGGCTAACTGGCAGCAGTAAGTGTAAATCCTCACACCCCTAACCTTAAGAGCACTTCTCACCACTGGAGGCCTGGGCTTTTCTAGCCTACAACTCTTGACGCACTTTAGTGGTAACAAATTGAATTTGCTCAGCGAGTGGGTCTAGGCACCAGCCATAGCTCAGACCTCGGTTGCGTCTGAGCTGTTTCTGGGCTGTTTACGCTCTTGCTTGTATTCAAACATTGTGGTGTTTAGCTAATCACAACGTTATATCTGGACAGGGAGTTTTTGGACGGACTAAGTGTAGTTTAAATTGCTTGTTAGTTGCTAGTCACGCTGATTAGTTTTAGCAGTTTTACCCGGGGGGGTCTATCACTCGTCACCAGACTATACATTCATGTTATAGTCTGGTGTGTCAGGCTGGGCTTTTCAGCTCAGTGGTTAGAATGTTCAACTCCCATGCCATAGGTTTGTGGTAGTTAATGCTTAATGCTAGGGTTGTAAGGATTTACACATACTGCCACCAGCTAGCCCAGGCTAGTTAGCATCCGTTACACATGTGTGCGTGCGCATAAGTTTTCTAAAGGGGCTCAGGAGGTTGACTTAGTATATGCCTGATCAGAAATCTGTGGGAGGGCTGAAGGCACAAGATCACAGGGCTTTTCTGAGTTGTGCAGGCCTACTGCTATACTACTTCTATCCCAGGACTTGTACTCAGTCTGTGGGTTTGCCATTGTGAGAGTTTTGTTCCAAATAAGATACTTACTTAGTTGCCAGAGCCTTTAATTGACTGGGTTTTCTTAGTAGTATGAGCACATAATTCAGTTAAACAAGCACACGTTCTCTTGATCAAGAGAGTTAAGTCTCTGAACATGCTGCATGCAGTGGCCATAGACCAAGTGTAAGATGTGAGTAGCCCTACAGGTTGCCTTTTGGGAAGTAGGCTACTGGTCTTGGCACAGGTGTCTTTGTACAAGCCTGATCAGAAATCTGTAGAGAGGTGATGTCAGGACCAGGTCTATGGGAAGGGGGTTGAATGTCCTGTGTAGAAATGATGAACCAGTTGCTTATAATCTCAGGGGTGAGAACCAGGTTGGATTAGGATTATGCATTTTAAACCACTATGTTGAGTCACCAACACACAAAAGGCTGGTCTAAAAATAGCGTATTATAAAGAAAAAATAATATTTGAATTTTTCGCTAGGCCATAGAAATTTGATAACTGTCCAAGACCATTGTGGTAGACTGTGTGTGTATGTGTGCGTCTGTGTGTTTTAAGATTTGTGTACTTCTACACAACAAAGGTGAAATGAGCACAACCCAGTGTGATGTAATATGTATGGCTTCTCATGAACTGCAAACCTGCTAGCTTACAGTATGTCTTTCTCAGTTAATGGCTAGCCAGCTTGAGCACTGCCTTGCATTTAATCACATCTACTAGCCACACAGGAGATTTCAGATTTCAGGACCCAATAATAAACATACAGGGTTCCTTCCAGGAACTAGGGATCCATTTCCCAAAAGCGTAGTTACTAACTTACATTAGTTAGGCTACTACAACTGAGTTAGCAACTTAGTTAGTTGGCAATGGGAAATTGCATTGGAACCAACAAAGTTGCTAACTAGTGTCTGTTTCCCATAAGCATAGTTGCTAGTAGTTGCAATGCAATTTCCCATTGACAACTAAATTGCAACTAAGTTAGCAACTATGCTTTTGGGAGATGGACTGGTTAGCAGTAGCCTAATTAGCAGTTATGCTTCTGGGAAACAGACACATGGTCTTCAATAGTCTCTTCTCTGTGGGGAGGTGGGGATGTTTGTATTGTGTTTAAGACTTCCCTGAAATGTATGAACAATTCTTGACTTCCATTATGTCATGGGATGTACTGTATATGCTGCGGACAATGACATCACTGTAGAACTGTTTCTGTTCCACCCATAAAGCTAAATGGAGTGCCTAGGATTATGGGAAATGAAGTTCTTTTGAAGTGTGTGTTTTTCTTTCCAAAACCCTTGCTAATGGACCTGAGTTTGTATAAGGGGTGTATTTATATGAGGCAGGTAGTGAAGTAAGTAAAGCCATCGACTGAGACCCACAGCAGCTCAGCTGTGAAATAATTTCTCAAATGAATTCACTTTTTCCTGACTTTACTCTGATAGGAATAGATTATACAAATTATTTTCAGGAATGGTCTGGAGCACAGAAACCCAATAAATGGTTATTAAATAGCTTATTAACATCAGTAAGTAATTATTTAACTGTTAATAGATAACAGTTAACAGTTAGGTAGCAGTAATTAACAGGAATTTTAAAACAGTTTTACAGTTTATTATGGCTAAATGATAAAATGGAAAAACCTGATGGAATTACATTTTCTGCCTGGTTTAAACCAAACTGTCCAATTAACTTATTACTAATGTTAATAAGCTATTGAATAACCATTTATAGAACACAGTCATTATAAAGTGCTACCAGAAATTCATAATCAGTTTCACTTTCAGTTAGCGTAAGCTGATGGATTGCCATGGCAAATCTGTTGTACCACATTCTCTCATTCCTTTTCCTAAACACAGCACTTGATGACCTTGACTGAGTGTGGATTGAAATGTATTTTCCCTGTACCGTGATCACTCCCATCAGTAGAGTATAATCACATACCATTCCACTTCATGTATGAGAGCTTTAAAAACATTAAGGACACGTGCTAGGCTTAAGGTCAGTAATACATTTTTATTTAACATTTCTCAGCAATGTGAAGGCTTTCGGTTTTTTTAAATATGTATTTAACACAAGTTGTTCCCTTTACACATACATACAAACACACACACACACACACACACACACACACACACACACACACATACATAAGACTTGGTCTCACTGCAGTAAAGGGAAGCTGTGTCTCTAGTGTTTGTGCAAACAGGTAGCTAAGTGTTGTCTGTAGATCGGTGTCCATCCAGGGTTGTGTGAGTGTATCGTGCTCTCGCTAAAGAAACAAGCCTCCCCACCTCACCCCACCTCACTTCCCACAAACCATTCGCCTCGCTCTTCTGACCGCTAGCTGACCAGTTGGATGCTCCAACACACCAGCAGTGTTTCCCTAAGTCGAGAATGCTTCCTAGGTAACACACTAGCCTTGGAAGCTGCACACTTCAAAAACAAGGCTCCATCAGTGCATCCTTGAAAAAAATCTATGAACAAAGGCCTCTGTCCTTGCTAGAATTGAGAAGGATGCTTGACTTTGGAACAGTACTTGGCGACTGACAATGACATGGAATGCTCGAAAAAGCAGCCTTCCAAGCATGCTTCCTCGACTTTGAGAAACACTCCAGCGCTCCAGAATTACCAACCACTAACCACCAGGCTATTTCTAATGAGCAACAACCTGTCTAATCTGACTGGAACTGTTTGGGGTGAACCAACTGGACAAGGTTCCTTTTTGGAACCCCATCTGAGTTCCGGAGCTGATGCCTGCCTCCGCTCCTCTGCTCCGTCACTATGGATACCACTGGAGGACTAAGCAATGACCAACTGGGTTTTCCACCAGGATATCTGGCAGGGTTCCCAAGGCAACCAATGGCTAAGCACATTACAGCCCACCCTTTGGGTAATCACACACACACACACACACACAGGCTCTGTGGCAAAGGGCTGATTAGATACCCAGAGCTGAGTCAGCTGTGCCCTAAAGACTGTTGAATCCAACCAGTACACCTCATGCTATGTCTGGATCACACACACAAACACACACACACACACACACACACACACACACACACCTAATGTAACCTGTGCAGACAATGCTTTCAGTTTAGTCCCATTACAAACACATCACACACATACACACATGCACAAACACACACACACACACAATATCTCTGCTGCGTCTCCTGAAGAGTACTGGACACACACACACACACACACACCTGCTTGAGCTATATGTACCTGGGATTCTATTCCTGTGCTCTTCAATGACGGGAGTGTAACAAAGTGGTGGGAGTGATCCTTTATATCACACACACACACACACACACACACACACACACACACACACACACACACACGGGTATGCTTCCATACTACTTCAGATCCCTGGTCTCAAAGACCACACACACGCACACACCCACACATGCAGGTATGTTTCCATACTTCAGATTCAGGGTCTAAAATACCACACATGCACAAACACACACATACATTGTGTTTCCAAATGCAATGTGCAGACCACACACACACACACACACACACAATGAATACAATGGTTCATCAGACAATGCTTTGGATGGGACAGCAAGAAGCAATACTGTGTAAGGAATGGTACGATATTGAGTTACTAATCTAGATCACTTAATTGGTAGCAAAAAAAAAATATTTCAAAGTTATTACAAAATACATGGTGCGCTCCTCTGGTTTGCAGTGAGGACAAAAAACATCTTCATACAATCAAGGCAAAAACATTTAGACCTTTCCCTTTCAAATCAAATTCAAAATTTCCCCCAATATCTTACTCCTTTTTTTTTTCTTTAACAAATTAGTCAGGCATGGTGAGAATTCTCTTGTGCAGTTGTGTGTTTCAACTGGTGTAAACAAAATGTGCATAAGGCTTAAGAACTCCAGAGTTAAAGATGGCCACTGAGCAAAAGGATTGTTGTTTGTTTGTTTGTTTGTTTGTTTGTTTGTTTCTCTTTTTGGCACACCGTATGTACATCTGGGCCGACTCGTCCTCATTCTTCCTCAGGTGCGTACCTGAAACTTCCCCGCTTTGGTGATGTACTTCACACCTTTGAAAGGCTTGTATTTCTCCCCGAACATGTCCAGTCTGTTCACTTTGATTCCTGCACACACACACACACACACACACACACACACACACACACACACACAGAACACTTTTAAATACAACATTGGTGGCACACCTGATTATAACAAAATACAGGTAGGAGATGGGTTGAGTATCTGAATTTACTGATTATGATTCCAATTCTTCATCTAGGGTTCCATAAAGGTCCATGTAGGTTCTAAGAATGTTGTTAAAGCAATCATTCCGTAAGCAAGCATAGCCCTGTTGCACGAACCTGTTGACTGCCCTACAAAGCAAATGGAACGAATCTGGAACAACAAAGACCAAACATGAAACAAATACTAACGAGCAGTTTACATTGAGTCAATGGCACCAACATCAATCCAAATCGAAAGTAAGATTACTGTTACGGTTGACTCAATGTAAACTGCTAGTTGGTATTTGCATTCATGTTCAGTCAATTTTGTTTCAAATTATTTTGTTCCACTCGCTATCTAGTGCAGTTGGAAGGCTCGTGCAACATGGCTATGCTTGAACTGCGCCGAACGATCGCTTTAAGGCTTCCTCATTTTTTTTTAAAAAAATTTTTGAAGTTGGAGAAATTTTTAAATGTTTTTGATACCCACATATTCATATTGATACTTATTTGGAAACTATTTTTGATCCCCAACCCTTGGAGGATGTTCTCAATGATGACCCAAGGGTGCACTACAGGTACTGTATGGTAGGGCATAGAATAATACTACAACTACAAGCAACAATGGGGGCACACCTGGGCATTATAAACTACAGGTAGGTTCATGGAACAACACCGCCAACTACAGGTAACTTCTGGCACACCTGTGCAACCTGAACTACAGGTGAAAGACTGCACTACTCCAGAGAAGAACACTTACCTGTGTGCACCTATTGTATAGGCCTCACCCCAGCAGCAGAGGTGTAAACATATGACTGAAATCAGCACACACATACTGGCACTAAACCAGCATCTACACTATCAACACTTCAAATCAAATCAAATAAATAACCAACCAACTGAAATTAGCCCTCAGAAAAAGCACTGCTTGGAATATACGCTTAAAGTTTACCCAGGGCAAACTGCTGTGCTCCCTATTATCACTTGGAAAAAGAAACATGTCTCAAGACTGTGTGTGTGTGTGTGTGTGTGAGATGAGGTTCACTGCTAGCTGACCTGGCCTCACCTGAGACAAACTGGTCTGTGATTGGCTGTTATCACTCACCAGCTACCCTGAACTAGCTCTGTGACTGGCTGTGGGAACTCCCCTAGTTTCCCAATCTTGTTCTAACTGACTGTTCACACTCTAATATCTCTCATAATATCTCTCTTATCTGAAATATGACTGGCAGCTCATTTCCACCTTCATCCGTGTACTGCCAACCCACTTCACTCACGCTTTTATCCAAAATGACTCCCATCCATCAGACCCTTCAGTCTCCGCTCACTTGATTTCACATTACCTGACTTTATTAAGTGGTCTGCATTCTGAGTTGAAAGCCAGGTTGAGAACAAGGTTTATTTTTAGCCGTTTTAGCCTGTTTCTGATAGGTCACCCTTACCCCAATCTCACTTCTGATAGGCTGGCCCTGCTCTAGCCCAGCCTTGATTGGTCCACCTCAGATAGCAAACTGCTGGATCTTCAGAAGAACCAGCTGATAGGCCAGTCGTGATTGGTGGTTGCCCTGTCTACCTGTGGTGTTTTCAAGACGACGTAACGTTACAAAACGTTTACTACGTCACCCATAGGGATGAATGGGAACTGTTGCATTACGTTACAAAACGTTACGACTGTTGAATTCGTCCCTGATCTCAGTATCTGACCTGAGATAGCGAGCAGCTGGACCTTCATAAGAGCCTATGATTGGTCAATGGTAACCTGATCTCACGCCTGATAGGCTGGCCCTTCTCTAGGCCAGCCGTGATTGGTTGTTGCTGCTGTGTCTGACCTGAGATGGCAAGCTGCTGGATCTTGAGGTCGATGTTGAGACTGGGGTTCTCCTCTGGCTTAGGGCACCCAGACTGCAGGCTCAGACCTCCCTTCAGATTGGGCAGCTTCTGCTGGTTCAGCTTACCAATGTCCCACACTAGCACCTGTAGCACACACACACACACACACACACACACACACACACACACAGATTTAGCTTCCCAATGTCCCACACTAGAACCTGTAACACACACACACACACACACACACACACACACACACACACACACACACACAGATTTAGCTTCGCAATGTCCCACACTAGCACCTGTAGCACACACACACACACACACACACACACACACGTTTAGCTTTCCAATGTCCCACACTAGCACTTGTAACACACACACACACACGCTTCCCAATGTCCCACACCAGCACCTGTAGCACACACACACACAGGCAGGGTGCGATTTGTTGGGGTGGATGTCTCAGATTTCCCCACTTCTGGTTTTGGTATCCCTGCCTCTGCTTGAATAATTTTATCTCCGGTGGGGAGTGGGGGGTGGTCATTTTAGTGTCTAGTAATGACGTCACCAACGCAATGCCATTTCAGAATCATCTCCCCCTCTGATTTTTTCATAAATCGCACCCTGCACACACACACACACACACACACACACACACACACACACACACACACACACACACACAGATTTAGCTTCCCAATGTTCCACACAAGCACCTGTAGCACACACACACACACACACACACACACACACACACACTGATTTAACATTATGCACCAGGTTGATAGTGAAGTAATCTACGCGACAACAGCAGAAACCCAACGTCATCTCTCACAACTCCCGATCTTCTTGCTTTTTTGCAAGCGATGCCAATGTGCGGAATGCCAGACGGAGTTGTGGAGGGAGATGGTTATCGAGTGGAAGCACTTTTTATTGGCTCATATAAACAAACACTGCTGCCGATTTAAAACCACATCACTCACTAGAACACACTAAAGCCCATTACATAACACACATAACAAACATGTCGGAAGTGGACACACACACACACACACACACACAGCACAGGTGCACCAACATTAACGGTGTAGGCACTTTGAAGGCAGAGCAACCTATCACACAACTAGATATTTTTGTTATTGATAACCAAAAGCTGCTACCTGCTGTGCTAAAGCGTAATAGCGGTCTGTTAATGAGTGACGCCTCTTTAAACAGTGCAGTTATTACGCTTGATAAGACTGACTGGGGGCTGGTTCTCTGTGCACTCTAACACCTCCTGGCTCTTTGGGCTGGATTCTCCCAGGTGCTTAAAGGAAAATACCAGAGTAAGTTTAAGCGTAGTCCTACTGCACGAGCCTTCTAACAGCAATATATTTCGCATGAAATGAAAGAATTTCGAACAGCATAGACCTAACGCGAACGCAAAACACTTTACATTGAGTCAATGTAACCTCAGATCTTACTTTCGGTTTCCGACAGTCAGGTCCCATTGATTCAGTAGAAAGTGCCTGTTCGCTTCTGCGTTCGCGTTTGGTCTGTGCTGTACCAAATTATTTTGTTCCACTCGCTAACTAGCGCATTTAGCAAGCTCTTTCAACAGGGCTATGCTTGAATTCACTCCGGTATTTTCCTTTAAGTCCAAAAAAGTGCTTAGTGCAGACTGAAACACATGGAGCTAAGCTCTTTTCTGGAGTTAAACACCTGGGAGAATTCCGGCCCAAGTGCACAGTATGACATTCTGTGCCACTTTATGCACTTTATAAATACATTCTCTTGAATCCTAGATTTTAAAAACTAAAATTGTAGCATAATCCAAGTAAAATACACTTCTGAACTTTGATCAAATTCTAGCATATTATACTGTATTCTGTCAATATTTTGAACATTTTACTTACTAATGTGAGCTTAAGCAAAGACATCTCGTTTGATCTGTGTATTTGATGGTGTATTTGTTGAATGACAAAACAAGTCAAGTCAAGTCAAGTCAAGTCAATATAGACGAATCCGACGAGCGTTTTGTGTAGGCTGCCATCTTGTGGCAATGCCATTGTTGGACTGTCAACAAACTTTTTAGACAATGCATAGTCAATGACAGCGAACAGCAAAGACCATGGAATACTCTGACATTATACAGGTAGTAGTGAATCTCGTAAATCACGGTATTTTATGGTGTGCTATCACGTTATCCCTATGGACAGATTAGTGAACTAGGCAGCTCAATAATGGCGCCTGCTTACTTCCGGTAGTTTTGTCGGATTTGTGTATACAATGTATATGTTTATATCACCTTGTTGACGGGGTCGAACTTCTGCGTTCCCTGCGTGGCGGTCAGGTTGACGCTCAGCACGACTTTGGGCATGTGGATGGTCACTACTAGCCCCTCCACAGGCTTGCCCATGGTCTGCTTAGGGCCAACAGTGATGTCCAGACGCCCCGATGAACCACTCTCAAA
>JAODXP020000006.1:22143502-22148502 GCA_027497455.2 Sardinella longiceps | reverse complement strand
AGGAGAAGAGAGGAGAAGAGAGGAGGAGAACAGCAAAGGAGGGGGAGGAGAAGAGAGGAGAGGAGAGGAGAGGAGAGGAGGAGAATGGAAAAGAAGTTAAACACACGGCGGTCACTAAACACACATTCATCTGACTCATCAACATGGCTGTTAGAATATCGGCACATAGGCAACATAGGCACTTTCCTCTCAATAACTGTTAGCTAGATTACTATCTAGCTAAAAGCTAACGCTAGTATTATCACCACTACATGAACATCAGCTGATAGCTAGATGGGATGGCCTGATATAGATTCAGATCTTACTTTCTGTTTCCAACAGTCAGATCCCACTGATTGAATGTAAAGTGCCTGTTTGCTTCTGCGTTCGCATTCGGTCTGTGCTGTACCAAATTATTTTGTTCCACTCGCTAACTAGCGCATTTAGCAAGCTCTTTCATCAGGGCTATGCTTGAACTCACTCCGGTATATTCCTATAAGGTGAATTTCAAACTTTAAAAAAACATATATGGTATTTTTTGCCAACAATGAAACGTTTTCTTTATTGTTTTCTGCATGCCTTTTTTTGGACCTAACTGACTGAAAAACACCACACATATTTAAAACAATGACATAATCAGAACGTGCTGATGTACTCTAGAATCTTTGATCTGGAGTATGAATGATAGCCTGACATAGCCCGACCATAATACTGCTGTTCATCCGTATTCATGGTCTGGAGGTTCTTTAAACTGATGCGATTACAGGGCGGGGACGAGAGCATTCAGTTCTGGTTTGAAACGATTGGACAGCTCGTCTGATCAGCTTCGCTTATTGGCCGGTAGTCTCTCTACTGATGTAAACACGCCCCAGAAGACCGTGCCCAGACCATGATATGTATGAACATTCGTATTATGGGCGGGCTATGTCAGGCTATATGAATGATGCTTCCAGTCAGGTGGGTGGTGGTCAAGGGTGTGTTATAAGGTGGTCAGTGTTTGAGGTGTGGCGTTGAGCGAAGTGGTGACTGTGGCGCAGGAGATCACAAAGAGAACTAGAGTGTTTGGTGAGAGAGGCGTGTCCCGACTTATTCTGTGTAACCAAGGAAACACCCACTTAACAGCAATGAATGAGGCGCCAAAGAATAGACCAATATTTGATCAACCTGGGAGTACACACACACACACACACACACACACACACACACACACACACACACACACACACACAGACAGACACAGACAGACACACACAAACACACACACAGACGTGAGCAAGCCAGACCTGTGATTGTATTGACCATGGAGCGTAGGATGGTTGGTGGTTTGATGAGCTCCTTAAGGATATTAGACTCTGTTGCCAGGGGGAAGCCATTATCCAGCATCTCCTCCAAGAGCTCGTAAACGATGACCACATTGTCCTTAATAACAGACTCCGAGCATTCCCCAAAATAATCCTGCATTGACATAAACAAACTAAATTAAACAAACAGCCATCACATTATCCTTAAGGACAGATTCTGAACATTCTCCTATGATAGCCCAATCTTGCACAGACATGGACACAATGACACACTCAGTTGAACACAACAGTGTGTTTTATCCACATTCTACATACCTATTGTAGTAACAGCCACCACAAATTCATTATTTCATTAAATCATTACATTACTATCATGACATTCAATGCACTATTGAAATCCACGGAAGCTGTCAAGATTGAATTCGACCGCGAACTGAAGGCCATGTTATCAATATACCTCGCACTTTATGTTTTAAATTAGTTGTTGATTGAAAGCTCTGAAAGCCTTGCTGTGTAGCCTACCTGCAATGTTTCTGCCACTCGATGTAGAAACTCGATGACGAAGAGTGGGGGGACTTCCGTTAGGATGACGGACACGAAGAAGATTTTCTCCCGGTAGATGTTAATCAGATAGTGGTGTGGGGTGCGAATGACAGGCGGCACATTATCGGCCTCTCCAGCCTTTGCCTGCGCTTCAAAGAAGTAGTCACAGACTGATCGACCGATGACGCTCTTCCAATGCTTCTCCAGGAAAATGTCACCGGCGGCGTTTATCAGAAATAAACTATGAATCATTGTGAGGGCTTCTAGGAAAAGACAATATGCATACAGTTCACAGATTGTAATGTTAGACTACAGTAAAACTAAAAGGGCATTCCACACTGCCATGCACTCTGCACTATGTAAACATAGCCTAGGTGCAAAGTTGTAGGCTGATCGACCCCTGTAGCCCAATGTGGAAAAAAGTGAAAACAAAGGAAACGTACACTAATGCAAATATATTAAATACACCAGAAGGGCAATTAACATGCAAATTAGATATTGATCATGTTCACTGCTGAACTGTCAAATAACCAGTGGATTTTACGCGGAATATTATATAGGATCTCGAGCGATTAAACCTAACTTCATTCTAATTCAAGTAAAACTTCAGCGTGTTACAAGTAACGCTACAACATATGTTACAACAGAAATTTTACGAACATATAAAGTTGAAGTTGTTCGATATAAAAGTAGTTGAAGTGTCATCATGTTGTCCAAACTGTTAGCAATTGACTATCATTTTGAGTAAGATTAAGACAGTCATTTGACACATCAAGTTTTTCCATTCTGAAAGTTGTTTGTGGGAAGGAAGAGCTACCGGCAGACGCACTTATCACCATTAATACTAGCAATATAAAAGCATACACACGCTAATATTTGCACATAGACTACGCAATTTAAAGCCAGAACTATAAAACAATGCGTAATTAAATTTACAATGTGAAATGACTTACCTTTGCAGGACTCCGTCCGTGCGTTTTTAGGCAAAAACTCCTAGGTGGCAATATGGCAGAAGTGCGAAGCGGAAGCCTGTGAAACTAGCCCTGCATCTGCCTTGAAAGAATGCAGGCGAAATTTCTCGTTTGAAATAAGTCAAATTAAACTATGATAAACTTTGCTTTGACAATGTTCACATAAGAGAATTGGGACACTGCATGGTGTGTTATTTAGTTGCACTTAAGATTGTTTCTCTTTTTTTTCGTTCAGGCAGTTCTCAAGGGCAGCTATATATTGCCCTAACGTGTTTTCTCCTTCCCGTAGTTCGTGCACAGACTTCTGAACTCCTCTCCAAGCTATCTTATCTATCTCAAGGTGGTTAGCGAGCGTGCATCAACTATGGCTTCAGGAGAACCCAAGGCAAAGAGAGCCAAACTTCAGGAAAAGGAAAATGACAAGGAGACCAAGAAGGAGACCCAGCCCGAGGAGAAGAAATTGAGGTGAGTTATCGCTGACCTTTTTGAATACTCGCGGAATAGAGGGTTGAATGGAGTAGCCTAATTACACTGTAATGAACAAGGTACAGCCAGATTGACTGAGGAGGCATGCATGCATGCATGAATGTGTACCCACGTTGTTGTAACACATGGGTATAACAGTACGATGTGTAGTGTTATCCAAAATAAGTTAGTGTGTTTGCACCATTCGTTTTGTTTCTACAAGGATTCACCATAGGGTTAACGTAAATAGGCTCATTTTGTTACTCTGAAGATGAAGAAGGATAATGTTAGCCTTTTTAGCGGGAACTATGAAAACATGAACCCAGAAACACGTAATATGATATCTCTGACATTGTCTATATCACATTGATTAAATACATTTGTAGATCGGTAGTAAAACTTTGACGAAAAAGTTGGATAGCAAAGTTTTACGCAATAAGACCGGTATGTCTGTAAACATGTTTACCGGTAGCTCCTTAATTTATTTAACGAAAAGAATTGTATGGATCATGGCACGGGTGTGTGTGTGGTTGAGAGTATTTTGTAATAGTAATTAAGTTAGCTTTCTTGTATGCTATCTCAGGTCACTGCATGGCCAGGGGGGTCTTTATTGCCGTGTAAAGTCCATAATGTTGGTCAGGGCCCCAACTAGTGCGCTTCCGCGCCAGATACTCCACGTGTCTTTTGTTGTGTGTGTGTGTGTGTGTGTGTGTGTGTGTGTGTGTGTGTGTTTGTGTTTGTGTGTCGTCCCGACTCGCCCACATGTAACGCTAACATTACTGTAATCTGACTTCAGGGGGCTCTGCTGTACAAGGTTCGGTGCGCGCACAGCCTCGAGAAGCGCACGCACGGCACCGAGACAAATGTTTCATTCGCTTATGTCCTCAGTGTAGTGTTTCAATGTCACCACCGTGTCATAAGACCGTAAGGGGAGGTAACGAAATGGGATTTAGAGGTAAGATTGTCCCGTGCAACCAAGCCAAAGTGTCAGGACTCCCCGCGTACTCCAGACTCAAGTGGCCTACCTGTGGTGATCTAAGATACTATTTTATTTTACAGAGTGGTGGCATTATTGTAGCATTTGCGCAATCTACAGGATATTCATTGTAACACAATTTAACAACATTTTGTTAAACTGTTTTACAGTAATCCGTGCCGATATTTTGTAACACTTAAATGGTTACAACGTTTTGGTAGATTTCCCTGAGCGTTATGTGGACGGTGTGCTTCTGGCAGAGGAAGATAATATGAAGCGAATGCTTGCGGGGGATGATGGCACTGCCGTGTGTCTGTGTGTGTGTGACACAGTGTCGCCCCCGGTGGCGCGAGACTCTTCTTTCTGAATTCATGCGCTTCTGGACCCAAAATTCCGCTTGACCAACCACAGCCGACGTGTGCGTGCAATTCGCCCCTCCTTGCCACTTCCAACCAATCAATTCAGGAAAAAAAAACTAGATGGACGCCCGTTCCTCACTTGTATGTTGACAGACTACCACTGAATTCGGTGTGGATTTAAAAGCTCTGTATTCTCACGGTTAACTGGAAGAGACTGCATCATTACCTCCAGCTGTCAGCATGCCTACCGCAAGGTAAGGGCTCTCCTCTCGTGCTGTTGCTTTTCACCGGAGTCCTAGAGCGCATGGTGAACATGGTTAAATGTCTGCTCAGTTAGTCAGATGTTTTATCATTTCATCTGGAATGTAGGTGTGAGTTGGTATGAATATTGAATTGGTGTCTGTTG
>JAODXP020000006.1:22133502-22138502 GCA_027497455.2 Sardinella longiceps | reverse complement strand
TTAAAATATCACACACAGTCACATACAATACACACACACACACACACACACACACACACACACACACACACACAGAGAGAGTCCTAAAGACAGAGATCAGATCAGAGAGGAACTTTTCTGGCGACGTATCAGCCATGCTGCTCATATCCTGAATCTGACACACATTTATACACACACACACACACACACACACACACACACACACACACACACACACACACAAGCCGCCTGTTATCGTCACTCATTCACAAACAGTACTCAAACCATGCTTGTATCACTTGTCTCAAGATCACCAGGGAGAGTGGCCAGTTTTGAACTAATTTGTGTTGGCCAACAGATGCCAACCAGATTAAATAACAATGTATTTTATGTCATACTAAGAAAGTCATGTTATGGGAAAGACTGCTGGATTTCCTGCGTGATAAGTACTGGAGGTACTGGAGGTACTTATCACGCAGGAACGACTTGGGAAAAGGCTCCTACATGGCACCCAAATTCAGTTCACATACACAGTCTCTCTGTCTTTAGCCCTTGTGTGAGATGTGTGTTTCTCTCACATTCTGGCACACACACACACACACAAACACACACACTCTGTCCACACACACACACTCTCTCTGTCCACACACACACACACACACTCTCTCTCTCTCTGCCTCTAGCCCTTGAGATGTATGAGATGTGTTTTTCTCTCAGTGGTTTTTGCAGAGGCAAATGAAATCCTACTTGCTCTCATACAATAAATAGTTACACTCTCCGTGAACTTGGCGCTCTGTTACACACACACACACACACACACACACACACACATATACAGGAGTGACATGGAGACTTGCCCTTGCATGCGGTGAAGATGGCATCTAAAGTGATCGTGACGTTCTGACACGTACGGCCCTTTGAAGCCAAATAATGCCAACCTCGTCCTTGTCCCCACTCTCTCTCACACTCAACACACACACACACACACACACACACACACACACACACACACACACACACACACACACACACATACAGTACACACACTCACAGATGCCAGTCTCCTCTGCCACCTCTCACACACCCGCCGACCCACACACACATACTCTCACACTTACTCACACCATCACGCACGCACACACACACACACTAACACACACACACATACTCTCTCTCACACACACACACACACACACACACACACACACACACACACACACACACACACACACTCAAACAGATGCTTGCCAACCAGCTCGGTGTGCTTGTGCCAAGGCAGGACCCAGATGCCAACCCTGTCCCCTCTTGCCCCCTCAAGCACGGTGTGAACTGTGTTAAAATAAGTCTTTCATTCATGTGGACACACAGTACACACACACACACACACACACACAGAAGGTTCAAAGGATCCAACATGAAAGCAGGTCAGAATCCTCCACATCTGTGTACTCATAATGATTGCCCTGCCTGGGATATCTGCACATGTGTGTAAACACACACACACACACAGACACACACACAAACACACAGTCTCTAGCATAAGCACATGATTTGATTCTCATATTGTCCTTTGCATTCTCAGAAATGCGCAAACACACACACGCACGCACGTACACACACACACACACACACACGTGCAAGCGCACGCACACACACACACTCACTTGACCTCTTGAGATGAGAAGGGATCTGCCTTCAGGCCAGCCATAAGGATGATGCTTACTATTGGACTTACTCTTGGCTCACTACTAGTCTCTTATGACACACACACACACATTCTCTCTCTCTCACACACACGCATGCCTCTCCCTAACCTTTTCCCTTTAGGAGTAAGGGGTTGCTCAGGTGGTCAGTGATCTCTGGCCTTCATTCCAAGAACACTGTGTGTGTGTGTGTGTGTGTGTGTGTGTGTGTGTGTGCGTGTGTGCGTGTGTGTGTGTGTGTGTGTGTGTGTGTGTGTGTTTATGCAGGCACAGATCTTCTAGACACTTGCAAATCAATGATCTCATGAGTTGTCTCAGGACACTGAGTGTGTGTGTAGGTTGGGAAACTGCAGCTGTTACAACACACACACACACACACACACACACACACACACACACACACACACACACACACACACAAGGACAAACACACAGAATATACTGTTTGCCACACTCTCAAACACATTGAAAGTCAGCTTTACCTGTGATTGCATTTAGCCAGAGTGGACTAGTCTTCCTTGCCACAGTAGCTAGCTCTATCCCACAGCTTAGCATTCATTGGCTAGTAGCTATTGTCCACCGGCTCTGCTTTAGCTGGGCTGCAGAGTCTCACATAGGCTAGGTGCCTCTGGATTACGGCCGCTCCAACCTGTGTTCCCAAGACAGATTAACACCAACAGAGCAGACTTATCTTTCAAGGAATTAAACACATATTTTTAGCAGCTTGCCCAACCAACGCTCAGAAGGCGCTGAGTCATTGAGACTCATGCCCAGGTAGCCTAGCGGTCTAGTAGCGCTTGTGTAACACACACAATAACCAAACAACAAACAAACACAGATTAAAGATGCCCAGATAGCCTAGCTTAGCGCTTGGATAACATTCATTATAACAACAAAAACAACATATATGCTGATTCAGCTGTGTAGGGTAGGGCAACAGGTTTGCATTCAGAAGGTTGGTTTTAGCATTGGATAGGTGTAGATCAGAGCTCTCAATCCACTTGGCACAGTGCTACATAGTCTACTATATAACATTAGTGTTACCGCACTTAGAAGCCTGAGGATAAGTGTTTGACCTATTTGGAGAGCAGATACAGATAGCTCCCGACTCTCAAGCTTTGTGCCGGATGGATACCCCTGGTGTAGTTCCTTTAATTTGGTTTGGTAGTTTGATTGTTTTGGCTGTAGGGATGTAACGATATACATATATGTAACGATGTAATGAGGGATGTAACGATTTTTATATACCGGTATATATGACAATAATGCGATTCAGTTCAAAATGAAAAGGTCACATATACGGTAGACTGATTTTTTTCTTATTTTATTTGTAGACAAATTATGATTGATAATGATGTGTAGTCACACAATAAGACACCTCGTCATCTAGACTATAAACCTTTGCAGTCTTTCTGCTCCAGCACCTGGAAGTGAGTGCCTTTTAGAGACTGACTTGCACTAATCAAATATGTAACAGAGGTTTGCTGGCTAGCTTGCTAGCACACACACACACACACACACACACACACACACACACACACACACACACACACACACACACACACACACACACACACACACACGTATCATCCCCAGGGCGAGACTGTTGGCTGCAAGTGAATGGCTTGTTAACCAGCCAGAGCCAGGAGGCTGTGCATAATATCAGTGCACACACAGCCCAAATCATCCTTTAAGTGTACTCAGTTATGTCCATTATATTAGATTAGTGCACAACCCATAGTATACTCAACAGTGTCCATTCTATTAGATCAGTGCATAGCCCATATCCTTCTTTAAGTGCACTCATTGTTACATTAGATTACATGTAGATCCTTTTCAGCAATAGTTTCAATGATGTGTGTTAAATTAGACTAGATAACCGGCCATAAATCCTCCTGTTTATGACTCCCAGAGCTGGGCTACTTACTCTCATATTAGAGCAGGGGATATTACACATGGTGTGTGTGTGTGTGTGTGTGTGTGTGTGTGTGTGTGTGTGTGTGTGTGTGTGTGTGTGTGTGTGTGTGTGTGTGTGTTTAACTTGCACGAGGCAGGTAAAACTGGTGAGATGGCCATGAGTCAGTTGTTCTGCAAAGTTCAGTGACCTCTGAAGGTTTTCCCCCCTTTGGGCAAATCCAGCAGACAGGAGACCAGGCCACACTTGGATTAGGAATCAAAGAGCAGATTTATTATTACACTGTGCGATATGATAAAGAAAGTAAACGCACTCTCAAGGTTTTACTCTTAACTACTTTTTTAATGATAACATGTCCAAGACGGACACGTTTCGGCCTATGCCGTCCTCAGCGTCAGTCTTGGACATGTTATCATTAAAAAAATGGTTAAGAGTAAAACCTTGAGAGTGCGTTTACTTTCTTTATCATTCAGTATTCTTTTGTTTTACGCACCCAAACCCGTTCTCTATTGAGTTGAGCGCACATTTCCCCCTCACCTGATTTTCCACCGTGCACAATGGGAGAGAGGCAGTAACCAGAGTAACATTCAGTACAATGATCAGCGCGTCTCTGAGGAGGCGACTGTTTACATTAAGATTTTACACTCAGAGATAGTAGGTTGTCAAACAATCAGTCAGATGACCACATCTGGCCTTGCTACTGGTCCTGGCCCAGTCAGGCGACTCTGCCCAGGGCTGTTGCCGGGCCACCCCCCATATGACCCAAATGACATAGCCTTCAAGAAAGAACATAACAGAACATTAAAATCAGTTATTAAGGGAGATTAAATCAAAACTATAACTCAGGCCATAGGCAAAGTGAGACTTCATGGAGCCAACAGGCTCAAATGATGCACATGTTACATAAAATGGCATCCATATCGAACAGGCCCCGTCATAGGAAAAGTACAGTGTCACCATGCCCTGAATGACCTACTTAAAGCATAGAATACAGATTATGGACATGTTCAATCATACATAAAATTTGCTACTCTGGTATACATTAAAACAGATATTAGAATCAAGCCACTCTCTATCACCTCCTAGAGGCTCTCTGTGTGTGTGTGTGTGTGTGTGTGTGTGTGTGTGTGTGTGTGTGTGTGTGTAATGAAGTGTAGTGTGTTGGCCCGAGCGAGGCGTAGTAATATTTCTCTGGCTGGAGTTAATGGGCATGTTTATGTTTAACAGTGTGGAAAGCATGAGGGCTAATTAACGCTACTGCTGACCTCTGGATCTGGATAATGGTCTCAGTATACTGCATACTTATCCAGCTCACTAGTTATTTATCTAGTACTCAAGTGTGTACTTATCCAGCTGACTGGTTATCCAGGGCTGAGTGTTCATAGATCATACTCAAATATACT
>JAODXP020000006.1:22125746-22128246 GCA_027497455.2 Sardinella longiceps | reverse complement strand
AAGGTCACCGCCAACAGATGATGTCACAGCTGAGGTTACCGTCGGCAACAGCAGCTTAACACCTGCCGTAGCACACTTTAGAAAAGTGCGTAGGAAGGAGTTACGGTGTATGAAAATCAAGAGTGTGTGTGTGTGTGTGTGTGTTCTGAAGCCATGTTGTCATGAAAATGCCAGGATAATCTGAGGGATGGAGTGTGTGTGTGTGTGTGTGTGTGTGTGTGTGTGTGTGTGTGTGTGTGTGTGTGTGTGTGTTAATTTCTTCTCTGTGCTAGTCCTGGGTAATTATTAATTATTTCATTAATTAACATAATTGGTAGTCTTTCTCTGTGTTGGAGCTAATCAATTAATGTGATCAATAGTATTTCCTAGCGCTGGTCCGAATTAACTAAATGCTACCAATTAATTAATTAACTAGTGATTGGTAATAGTATTTCACTATGTTTGGTCCCAATTAATTGATCTGTAATTCCTGCTCCGGTCCTAATTAAGGTGATCAGAGGTTGCTCCTAATTGATGGATGTGATTGGTGCTACTTTTGATTGATTAACCTGATTAGTAATGGTGTACTTGTCTGCTCCGGTCCTAATTAATTAAAGTGATCAGTCATTTCTACGTAGGTCCTAATTTATTAATATGATTAGTGATATTTTTTTGTGCTTATCCTTATTATTAATTAATGTGATCAGATACTGAAATATCTGCCTGCTTGATCAATATGACTGAGCAGTGTGTGTGTGTGTGTGTGTGTGTGTGTGTGTGTGTGTGTGTGTGTGTGTTAATTAGATTCAGACCATAAACTATTGTCTTACCTTTGGTCTTACCTCTGATATTAGTCTACCGTCTACCGTCTGATACTGTACATGGCCATGTATGCTTGGAGCCGTGTGTGTGTGTGTGTGTGTGTGTGTGTGTGTGTGTGTGTGTGTGTGTGTGTGTGTGTATGAGATGGTGAGCTGTAGCCTCAGGCAGATCAGGACCCTTCAGTGGGATGGGATATAATTAGGACCAACCCTCATTAGCAGGCTTTGCTCTCTCGTGTGTGTGTGTGTCTGCGTGCGTGTGTGCATGCGTTTGTGTTTTGTGTCCTTGTGCATAATTTATTCTGAATTGTGGACACAAATAACCAAGTAAAATCTATGTCAGTCTCGGCCCGTGTGTGTGTGTGTGTGTGTGTGTGTGTGTGTGTGTTTGATTCTCAGCCCTCCTGTTTGTTACCTTTGTATGTGTGTACTGGCATATACTGTGTGTCTATGTCTATGTACAGTATAAATATGTATGTGCGTGTGTGTGTTCGTGAGTGCATCTCGGCATCTCCTTCTCACATTCCCGACTCTTCCAAGCTCTTCCCAGCTCATCCCACATCCCCCCTCACATAGAGTCCCACATTCCCAACTCTTCCCAGCTCATCCCACAACCCCCCTCACATAGAGTCCCACATTCCCAACTCTTCCCAACTCATCCCAGAGCCCCCCTCACATAGAGTCCCACATTCCCAACTCTTCCCAGCTCTTCCCACAACCCCCCTCATATAGAGTCCCACATTCCCAACTCTTCCCAGCTCATCCCACAACCCCCCTCACATAGAGTCCCACATTCCCAACTCTTCCCAGTAACCGTATGTAGGATTACAGCTCAGACATCACCACCCTCTTTAACACCCCTCTGTAACCCACATTAGCCCTGTGTGTGTGTGTGTGTGTGTGTGTGTGTGTGTGTGTGTGTGTGTGTGTGTGTGTGTGTGTGTTTGCACACACTTTGTTTTATTCTGTTTGTGTGTGTCTGTGAGTGTTTTATTGTGTCATAGTAGCATATGATTGTCTAGTGTATGTGCTATATTTGTGTGTGTGTGTGTGTGTGTGTGTGTGTGTGTGTGTGTGTGTGTGTGTGTGTGTGTGCGTGTGTGTGTGTGTGCTATATGTGTGTATTGTGAGTGTGTTGGATGGAGATGCAACACACTGATGGTGCTACATTTTCTGTGTTTCTGTGTCTGTGTGTGTGTGTGTGTGTGTGTGTGTGTGTGTGTGTGTGTGTGTGTGTGTGTGTGTGCTCATGCGGAGGCGGTAATTGAAATGTTTTTGTAAGGCTGTCCAGAAGTGAAATAGGTGTCATGGCTAAGAGTTCAGAGCTACACTCCTCTTTTTTCACTCACTCTCTTCTCTTCTCTTCTCTTCTCTTCTCTTCTCTTCTCTTCTCTTCTCTCTCCTCCCCCCCTCTTTCTCTGCTTCTCTTTTATTTTATTTTATTTTCTTTCCTCTATTCCCCCCATCTTTTCCCCCTCCTTTCTCTCTAACTCTCCATGCCTGCTTCACCCTCTGTGTGTGTGTGTGTGTGTGTGTGTGTGTGTGTGTGTGTGTGTGTGTGTGTGTGTGTGTGTGTGTGTGTGTGTGTGTGTTGGGGGGGCTTCAGCTGTGTGTGTCTGTGGGATACTGAGACCTGGGAACTGTGACCGTGAGCATGTGTGGGTTACTTTACAGTTAGTCCTGGAGGTGTGTGTGTGTGT
>JAODXP020000006.1:22089669-22098146 GCA_027497455.2 Sardinella longiceps | reverse complement strand
TTTTAATATTTTTTATTTTCAGCCATCATGGTTTCAAATTACAGCACAATGTGGATTACTGTATACATTTGACAAGCAGAGGGGAATACAGTGCTTCTGAGTTGTAAAACAGACATACTGTACACAAATCCACCGTGCATTACAATGTAATTTATCATCACTGTGGCCTAATAGTAGTTTTTTTTGTTTTTTTTCCTTCTTCTTCCATGAAAAAGAGAACAAAGTGAACATGGGGAGCTTTCACCTAAATTTCACAAGGATAAAACAGAAATAAGAAAAAAAAAATAAGAATAATTGAAAAAGAAATATACAGTAAATTGAAACCCAGTTGTCTTTAACAGAAATCTGATCTCATGTGTTTAATATATCCAGTCCACTTTGACCAGATCGCATAGAATTTCTCACACTGTGTTCTTAGGGAGAAAGTAAGTTTTTCCATAATGTAAATATCATGAATAATATCTAACCATTCGTGAAGTGATGGAGGTTCTTGTTTCAACCACCTCCTTGATATAGCTTTTTTACTTGCTGCTAGGAGTATCAGTATCAACTTCCTATCATTATAGTCCCAGTCATCAAATAATATATTTCCCAAGTACAGGGTGTCAAATCTAAATGGAATGGTCATCTCCAGAGCCGTTTCTAGATGAAGGTGGATTTCCTGCCAGAAAGGAGCCAGTACTGGGCACTCCCAAAACACATGGCAATGGTTAGCGTCATTGACTCCACATTTTCTCCAGCATGTTACGTTAGACAATTGTTGACGTTGTTGTATGGGTGTAATGAAGAACCTAATTAGGTTTTTCCAACTAAACTCGCGCCAGGTATTTGAACAGGTTATCCCCCATTGCAATTCACATAGTTTCTCCCAATCCTCAACTGAGAGAACCTGGTTACATTCTTTCTCCCACTTCTCTTTAATGTATAGTGTATTGTCTGTAACAGCCTGACGTATGCCATGATAAAGTCTAGAGATGATTTTATTGCATGTCTGGGAAGTGCATGCCCTAAAGAACACTTCCAGAATGCCCATCTTCCCTGCCTCTGGCATACCTACTATATTTTGGCAGAAGTAATGGCGGACCTGGAGGTACCTATAAAAATCATGTCTTTCCAAACCATGCTCTTTCCTGAGTGATTCAAAGGTTTTAAATGAACCCTTATGTAAAAAAGAGTGGTAAGTCGTAAGACCCTTATTGATCCAAGTCCTAAATGTATTATCTAGCCTGCTGGGGGGGAAGTCAGAATCAAAAGCACACCATCTCAGCATTTTCATGGGGCCCTCTATTTTACAATGTTTTACTGCCTTCTGCCACATTTTTAGAGTTGTAGTGATCCAGGGGTTATTTTTAGCTATCATGTCATTCGTTAACCCATGGTCCGCCACAATGGCCGCCAAGGGAACCCCTTCACTGATTGTACTCTCAATATCTTTCCATCTTGAATAGTAAGATGAGGCACTCCAACACACTAAAGGTCTCAATTGGGCAGCAAGATAATAATCACGTAGACATGGGAGGCCTAAACCTCCCTGTTGCTTTTGCAACTGTAGAGTTTTATATCTAATTCTAGGTTTCTTACCCTGCCATATAAATCTAGACAACATTTTATCCCATTCTAAGAACTGTTTGGTAGGTACTTCAACTGGGAGAGTCTGAAAGAGATATAATAGTCGTGGTAAGATGTTCATCTTTATAGATTCCACTCTGGAGTTTAAGCCCAGAAAGGGAATAAGATTCCACCGTTGCACGTCTGACTTGATTTTCACATCTAGGGGGCCATAGTTCAGGTCATACAACTTTGATATATCCTTAGGTAGGTTAACCCCAAGATACCTTATAGAATCGGCATCCCATCTCAAGTGAAATTTCCTCATGATCCAACTTGGAGGACTGTAATTGAATGTGATAACTTGAGTCTTTTGAACATTAAGTTTATACCCTGAAAGGGTTCCATACTCCTCTAGCATATCCATCAGTCTAGGGAATGTTTGTGAGGGTTGTGATAAGTAGATCAGAACATCATCGGCAAATAGAGCCAGTTTATGTTCATCAGTTCTCATTGCTATACCCTTAATATTACCATTTTGCCTTATCCACTGACTGAGTGGTTCGATAAACAAGGCAAAGAGTAAGGGGGAGGCAGGACAGCCCTGTCTAGTTCCACGCTGTAGGATAAAAGGTCCTGACAGGGATCCATTTACTTTGATCCTGGCAGAGGGGTTATCATACAAGGCCTGAAATGTGTCAATTATAGTCTCATGAAAGCCAAATTTTGATAAAACTTTATATAGAAATGACCACCTGACAGAGTCAAAGGCCTTTTCTGCATCTAGACTTATGAGAGCTGCCTCTATACCATGTTGAGTGATGTGTCTGATGATATGTAAGGTCCTCCTTATGTTGTCTTGTGTTTGTCTTCGTTGGATAAACCCCGTCTGGTCGGGGTGGATGAGTACTGGTAGGATCCTATCTATTCTGTGTGCTAGTATTGATGTGAACAGCTTGTAATCCACATTCAAAACACTTATTGGGCGGAAGCTACCACATTCAAGCTTGTCTTTCCCTTCCTTTGGAATAAGTGATATAATCGCTTCTCTCCAGGAGGGGGGGATTTCCTTTTTTCTAAGACCCAATTACAAGTTTTCAATAATACTGGAGCCAATTGCTCTCGCAATGCTCTATACCATTCGGTTGTAAAACCGTCTGGGCCTGGAGATTTATTAGCCTTCAGTCTGGAGATTGCAGAGTTTAGTTCCTCTAGTGTTATTTCAGATGTTAGGTCTTTGTTTTGTTCCTCTGTGATGGAAGGTAAGTTAAGTGTGGTCAGGAATGAATCAATCTGAAGGTCATTATCAATTTGTGGTTGGGAATAAAGTTTTTTATAGAATGATTCGAAGCACTGCTGTATTTCCTCCACCCTATACTCTATTGTTCCATTTCCAGGATTTCTTATTTTGTGGATGGTGTTATCAGCTTGTTGCTTTTTTAATCTGTATGAAAGGAGTTTCATTGCTTTCCCGCCTACTTCATAATACCTCTGCCTTAAGAATATCAACTTTTTTTGTATTTCTTTAGTAGTTATGTCTTCAATTTCAGTTCTTATCTTTTTAATTTGTTGTTTTACCCTACTGTCAGAAGTGTCAATGTGGATTCGTTGTAGATGTTTTAATTGAATTCCCAGGTCAAGTAGCTTCTTTCTTCTAACTTTTTTATATAAGATGTAACCGCAATGATTTTTCCCCTCATAACAGCTTTAAGCGTGTCCCAAACAATTACAGGGGACACCTCTCCATTATCATTTGTATCCAAATATGATTTAATTTCTATATTCAAGTACTCCTTTCCTGGATTATTCAGAACATCTGCGTTCAATCTCCACAATGTAGATCTAGGTTTTCTATTGAAGTTCACTGATATGAAAATAGGACTATGGTCTGACAATGTCATTGGACCTATGTCACAACTCTGTATCATATGGAGGTCTTTGTTGTAGACAAAAAAGTAGTCTATTCTAGAATACAATGCGTGAGGAGCAGAGTAAAATGTGAAGTCTCGACTTGTTGGATACAGTTCCCTCCAAACATCTATTATGCCCAAGTCATTCAGTAATGTAGTCATCTTCCTGATGATTGGCTTTGATGATGGCCTCCCATTAGAAACATCTAGCTTTGGATTCAAATGCAGGTTAAAGTCTCCACCACAAATTACTGCTCCCTGAGCTTTTGTTGTCATTAAATCAAATATTTTTCTATAAACATTCCAATCGCTACTAGGGGGAGCATATACATTTAGAAGACTAATTAGTGTTCCCTCTATTTTTCCTATTATCATTACATATCTACCTGCCTTATCTGTGAACTCAGATATGTGCTCATAATTAACCCCTCTTGACAGTAGTATGGCCACCCCCCTTTTATGCCCTAATTTATAAGAAGATGAGTAAACATGTTTGAACCCCATTCTATTTAGTTTTGCATGCTCAGTCTCATTAAGGTGGGTTTCTTGGAGGAACGCTATCTGAGCTTTATCTTTCTTAAGTTGAGATAGGATTTTACTTCTCTTAACTGGGTTGTTTAAACCATTAACATTGTATGAAACTATTCTTATTCCTTGCATTTAAGTTATTGGGTAATCATATTCCTTCATAAATGTGAGCTTCCCCTTGACAAACATGAACAGTTGTAAGCAAACAAAGAACAAATATAAAACAAAAAAGTATATAAAAACAAAATGCACTTCCAAAGTAGTGGCCTTTCTCATGACCACACGCCTGACTATAGGCGCTAAGGGAAAGTCGCCCTCTCGACTAAGACAGGGAGAGCCCTGAAAGGCAGCGGCGCTGAAAAGTTCCATTTGTCCATGAGCCGGCCCGATGCTATAACATTCTAATAAAGTCACTAGGAAAGTAAACCAATTCCAGTTATTAATCATTAGAAGAACTTAACTCACCCAACCGGCGAAACCGTGTCATTTCAATGATTAACTAATGTATGAGTTCTAACCACTGTCTTTATTGGCGGGTGCTGGATCCCTTCTGAAGATCTGTAACTTCTCTCTGTAGTGGGGAGCACGGTTCCCAGGTCGTCTAGCTGCCCTCCGCCAACTCAGTTGTTGCAGTTGTTCCATCAGCGTCTCTGGGGGACTGATGACATCAACGGGATAACCTCTTTGAGACATGTCTTGTGTAGCCTCGACTGCTGTGTCGTATATCTTAACGCCCTCAGTATATTTCACCTTTAGCCTGGCTGGAAACATAGTTTGGAACTGGATGCCTTTATCTTTCAGAATCTTTCGGACGTTCGCATATTCTTTCCTCTTTTGCATGATTCGGGAAGGGTAGTCATTATCCAGGTTAATTCGCTTCTCTTTCCAGATCAAACCTTTCTTTTTCCATGTTTCTCGGAGTATCATCTCTTTTGTTCTGAAGCTGGAGAATTTCACCAGGATTGACCTCGGTGAGGCTTCGGCCGGTGGTTGTGGTCCCAATGCTCGATGAGC
This sequence comes from Sardinella longiceps, assembly GCA_027497455.2. Classification (NCBI taxonomy): domain Eukaryota; kingdom Metazoa; phylum Chordata; class Actinopteri; order Clupeiformes; family Clupeidae; genus Sardinella; species Sardinella longiceps. The sequence goes on along the minus strand of JAODXP020000006.1, from coordinate 22,093,146 downwards.
TCTCTCAATTAACAGGGGTGGTGCGTCAGTGATGTTTAGATTTTCCGCGAACAACTTCTCCACGAATTCGAGCACTGACTTAAACTCATCCTCGGTTCCCTCTGGTACTCCGTATATTCTGATATTTTCCCTTCTTGAACGGCTCTCTTGTTCTATCAGTTTAGCCTCCATCTGAGCCTGCAACTTTAGCATTTCCGACAAAACGTCTTCCGTGTTCTGAATCCTGTCCTCAGCCTTGACAATCCTTTCTTCAGCTTCATCCAGTCGGGTGTTTGTTCTTGTAATTTCTGCTTTGATGACTTCTAGTTGAGTCTTGTTGTCTTTTCTGAAGTCTTTCAGCTCTTTGAGAATCATGTTCAAGTCGACCTCATCGTCCTCCTGAGAGCTAGCTTTGCTATTGCCATCATCTTCAGGGCATAGCGGTGAACAGCTACGGCTTCGTCTTCTTAGTTGTGCCTGTTTCATTTTCTTTCTCATCCTAAGTGGGTAGTTTTCGCCCCTTTTATTAAGTAACCTATTGCAACTCTATCGAATATAAATATCTAGGTTTCGGGGCTAATAAAACAATTTCGCTAGTCGGGAGATGCTGAGCTAAGCTGCCATCTTGTCAGTGACCTGACCGGAAGTCGTCAATGCCCACATAGCGTATTTCTAACATAATAGAGTGGCTACAGTCAACCTGTGTGGATGCATGTTTGCTTTAACATATGGTTAACAAGCTAGCTTGATGTAGCTACAGTATACCTTAGTATTAGCACATAGCGTATTTCTAGCATGATAAGAGTGGCTACAGTCAACCTGTGTGGATGCATGTTTGCTTTAACATATGGTTAACAAGCTAGCTTGCTGTAGCTACAATAGACCTTAGTATTAGCACATAGCATATTTCTAACATGATAGAGTGGCTACAGTCAACCTGTGTGGATGCATGTTAGCTTTAACATATGGTTAACAAGCTAGCTTGCTCTAGCTACAGTGGACCTGAGTGTATTCATGTTCGCTTTAGCAGAATTCCAGCATGCTAGTTTGGACTAGCTAGGACATGCTAAAGCTAATAGAGGTCCACTTAAGCCCACTGCAGCCAAGCGAGTATTTTAAGAAAGCTAGAATGCTAAGGCTAAGAACATGCTAAAGCTAGCATGCTTCCACAGAGGTTGACTGTAGCCATTCTAGCATGTTAGAGAATACGTTATGTGTCAATACTAGCGTGCTTCTCTAGCATGTTAGCAATATATATAGATATATAATTTATATCCACTCAGGTCCATTGCAGCATGTTGAAAAGTCCATCCAGACTGTACACTAGCATTTTAGAAAGATAACATACATCTACTCAGACTGCATGCTATCCAGGGTAGCATGTTAAAAATATGCTAAAGCTGTCGTGCATCCACATAGGCCCACTGAGAGAGAGAGAGAGAGAGAGAGAGAGAGAGAGAGAGAGAGAGAGAGAGAGAGAGAGAGAGAGAGAGTGGGAATTATGTCTAAGTGTTTTGTATCTATGTCCATTATGTTGCTGAGTTGTGTCTTGGAAACGACTGAGGACGAGGGATATGAAAAGACTGGAGGAAGGAAGAAGGAGAGGAGGAAGAAGGGGGGACAGGAAGAAAGGGAAAGAAAGGAAGAAGGAAGGAAGGAAAGAATGAAACATGTAAACACAGTGACAAATGAAGGTAGTCATTGAAATGAACTTCACAACAAACACGCCTGGGTGTGTGTGTGTGTGTGTGTGTGTGTGTGCGTGTGTGTGTGGAGGAACTCACAGAAAGAGGAACCTCTTGACCTTGGTCACAATGTGAAGGCCTGTGACTAAATACACACACACTCACGAAACACACACACGTGCGCTGACACCTTTTCCATCCTGTCCTCCTCAAACACACACACACACACACACACACACACACACACACACACACACACACACACACCTTGACAGGTATGACAGACTTCCCCTCATCTCACCCGACTGCTGACAACACTGACTCTTTCTTTTTCATCCATATACACACACACACAACACAGACACAATGACTGTGTGTGTGTGTGTGTGTGTGTGTGTGTGTGTGTGTGTGTGTGTGTGTTGTGTGTGTGTGTGTGTTTGTGTGGCCACTTAACATTGTGTTCTGACTGTGGCTTGGCTGCCCCTTATAAATAGCCCAAAAGTCTCCACCAGGTTGAGAAGGTGGTAATTGGAGCTTCCTTTACCCACACACACCCACACACGGACACACACACACACACACACACACACACACACACACACACACACACACACACACACACACTCAAAGACACACAAAGACGCACACACTCACACACACACTTGTTCACATCAGAGCATACTTAGAATGATTGTTTTATTTGCGTGCCGCTTTAGAACGTGAAGCTAAATCCTCTTTACATGCTTAAAACTGCACAAATGATCTGGGCCCCTGATAGAAGTTGGTGTGTGTGTGTGTATGTGTGTGTGTGTGTGTGTGTGTGTGTGTGTGTGTGTGTGTGTGTGTGTGCATGTACAAACGTGTCAACAAGCATCCGTGTGTATGTGTTTGCAATTTGTTTGTGTGTGTGTGTGTGTGTGTGTCCATATTGTATTGCTGAGGCATGGACATGACTGGCATTAGGACCCTGGGGGGGAGGGCGAGAGAGAGAGAGGGAGGGAGGGAGGCTCCGCTGTGAGAGTGGCAGAGTTCCAGAACTGTGTCTTTGTGTGTCTGTCCAAACCACAGAAACTTCCGGAGACAAGAAAAGAGAAAAAAATATATATTTGAGGCCCCGTGTAGTGCTACAACCCTCTGTCCAAGACACGACACACACACACACACAAGTCCAAGTTCCTCTTCCTTGTGTGTGTGTGTTTGTGTGTGTGTGTGTGTGTGTGTGTGTGTGTGTGTGTGTGTGTGTGTGTGTGTGTGTGTGTTCTTTAAAACACAAACTCTCTGCCACTTAGCATTATTTATTCTTGGTGTGTGCTCAGTTCCTTCTTACCATGGACAGGATGTATTGGTGTGTATAAATAGGCTGTGTGTGTGTGTGTGTGTGTGTGTGTGTGTGTGTGTGTGTGTGTGTGTGTGTGTGTGTGTGTGTGTGTGTGTGTGTGCGTGCGTGTGTGTGTCCTAGCTGTGTGTTTTTGTTGTTATAAATAGACCTACATCACTGTGTGTGTGTGTGTGTGTGTGTGTGTGTGTGTGTGTGTGTGTGTGTTGTAGTTTGTGAACATGTCGTGTGTATTTAGCACCGCCTAGTTTATGCCTCTTTCCAGGAATTGTGTGTTTCTGGAAATCCGGCTTAAAATTCTATTACCAATACGCACACACACAGAAAGAGATGGGGTGTGTATTTGAGTGTGTGTGTGTGTGTGTGTGTGTGTGTGTGTGTCTGTCTGTCTATCTGCCTGTCTGTCTGTCCACTCTGGACCATGTATGAGTTTGGTGCACTCTTATGTTTGTCTCTGTTTGTGCGTGTGTGTGTGTG
>JAODXP020000006.1:22047022-22062069 GCA_027497455.2 Sardinella longiceps | reverse complement strand
GTAATGTGTAGCCAGGTCAGAGTATATATGAGGGTAAGAACAGACAGTACACAAGAATAGAGAGATCAATCAGTTTGATCATGAAGACCTGTGGAGCTCTACTGGTGCTGCTGTGCTGCTGTCTGGCTGAGACACAGCTTAGAGGAGAGACCATCAGTGAAAATGACATCACTCACCAGGGCCACTATGGTGAAGCAGAGGGCAGAGAAAATGAGGTTATGGGTGCAGCACAGAGAACTGAAGCTACAGACACAGCCTCCACCCAACAAACCTGCCAGCCTGACATCCACACTGTGCTGAGAGATATGAATGTTCTGGTAGGTAAGCTGGAAGTGGAGCTCAGATACACTAAGACACATGTGGATGCTGTTGAGGCCAGACTGAGAGTCAGTGAGAAAACAGTAGAGGAGCAGAGAATGGAGCTCAGACAGACTGAAGCCAGACTGACAGCCAGTGAGAATTTAGTGGAACAACTAAAGAGTGAAAATCAGGGTGAGGCTTTTTTTTTTTTTTTTTTTTTTTTTTGGTCTCTTTTTGTCATTCATAATATTCTATTTTCAGATTGAACATTTAATAGTGGTTTACCCATAGGTTCTCCCTTTGTGTGTGTGTGTGTGTGTGTGTGTGTGTGTGTGTGTGTGTGTGTGTGTGTGTATCCCTTAGCTCAGGCAGTGAATCTGAGCATCACAACGAGTCAGGTGAAGGAGCTGAGGAGGGAGAGAGAGGAGAGCAGGGTGTCTTTCTCTGCCTCACTGCTAGCATCTGGTAGTGGAACTAAAGGGCCTTTTTCAGAAGCATTTCCTCTGGCCTACAGAAACGTCTTCACTAACATTGGCAACGCCTACAGCCCAGACACAGGTACCACTACAAATAAATATCTAAAATCCAGAGATTCCTTCCAAATTTTTATTTAGAATTTGGTAAAAATGTAGCCTGGCTTTGCCTTTCTACACACTTCCGCTCAACAAACATTTGCCTCCACAACTCCATCTGGCATTCTGGCCATTGGCATCGCTTGCAGCGATTCCATACCGCGCTAAAAAGTAAGCAGGATCGGGAGTTGTGCGAGATATCTCTGGAGATAACGTCAGGTTTCTGTTGTTGTAGCGTAGCTTAGCGTTACCAAGCTGGTGCATAATGTTAGCGATTGGGTGACATCAGGTTTAATCGTTTCAAACTTTTCACACCTCCAGCTTGCAATTGTTCGTCAATAGATATTGCTAACGTGTTGTCATCACCATGGATAGCCGCAATGCATTCTGGGTTTGCCCCGAAAGATATACAATCTACGTTCCAGACGATACAGACGAACTAGACTCTAGCAACAATCTCTGACTAGACTCGCAAAATCCAAACCAAAATGCCTTCCCACTGTTGTGTGATCGGGTGTATGAACCGGAGCTACAATGGGGCCGTAAAAAAGTTACACAGGGCTTAACTAACCGCTATCTCTGGGTCAAGATGGCGCCGTTGATGACGTTTATGACCATTCGGTGACGTAGCTTGGCAATCTATAGTGAAATGCCAGACCCTTGAACAAAGCCAAAGCCAGGCTGGTATAGAGAATATTCTTTTGGGTTCATAATAAACAGGGCCAAAGATCAAATATGTTACTTTTTCTTTTTTTCTGTCCTTCTCATCACAATTTCATTGTTACAGGTGTGTTCACAGCACCAATCAGAGGGGTCTATTACTTTCTTTTGTTTGCATTTGGTTTTGGTCATGCATCTACACACACAGTAGTCTCTCTTCATAAAAATAGAGAGCAAATTCTTCTTTCCTCGACTCATCCCACCGGTGGCTATGGCAAATCCTCTAATGGGGTTTCTCTGCTGCTGGAGGTGGGAGATGTGGTCTATGTGAAGCTGTATCCTGGATGTTCGGTATTTGATGATCACAACAACCACACCACCTTCTCTGGCCACCTGCTCTTCCCTATGTGAGGAGTTAATCAGTTGAATCATGACCTTTGTACATGTAAATATATCATCATATCAAATAAATCATTATTTGTTTATTTTGGTTTGTGTGTCGTGTGTGTGAATGAATACCATGAGAGAATCATATAGTTAGGAAACAGAAAGTGCAATCAGCATTTTTTTTTATTTTGAAACAGTGGTTTTGTTTTGTCTTTTACTTGACAAATACAGGTACCAATATTTGTAAACTACAGAGTGTAAAGAAGCCTATACGCTCATGGAGCATGACAAGGCAATACAAAGAAGCAACTTTGTTAATGAACATTTGATATTTTAATGACATTTCATATAAAACAAATGTGAACGATTCACTGGTTCTTATAATTTCAACTTATTCATTTACAAGCTGAGAACACTCTAATGTGTGTGAATGTCCCAGTGTATAGGCTAAATACAGTATCTGCATTAAAATATTTGATCAGAACAATCAGCTTGTAATTTAAAGGTGACATGATCCTAATACCAGTCATGATTTATTTAAAGGAAAATACCAGAGTGAATTCAAGCATATCCCTGTTGAAAGAGCTTGCCAAATGCGCTAGTTACCGAGTGGAACAAAATAATTTGGTACAGCACAGACCAAACACGAACACAGAAGTGAACAGGCACTTTGCACTGAATCAATGGGACCTGACTGTTGGAAACCGAAAGTAAGATCTGAGGTTACATTGACTCAATGTAAAGTGTTTCGCATTCGGTCTATGCTGTTCGAAATTGTTTCATTCCATGCAAAATATATTGCTGTGAGAAGGCTCGTGCAGCAGGGCTATGCTTAAACTTCCCCCGGAATTTTCCTTTAAGTAAACAACTGTGGTCTCTCATGCCAGGAACAGAACTGGCTCTTTAAGCACTTCCTTCTGGTAAGACATTTTCTGATCACACCAGCAGTAGTCTGACTGCATTTTTATAGTTGTTGCCACTGTGTGGGAATACACACCAATGCTATTGTAGTTGTTGCCACTGTGTGGGAATACACACCAATGCTATTGTTGGAACATTTTTCAGAACATCTGACTATGTTTTCATTATGACATCATTATGCTTAGGCTTTGATTTATGACTCCAAGCTAACAGAGTGTTTTATTTTGTTAGTTCCTGTGACTCTCACAGCCAGATTGACTGATTACCATCTTGATAGAATTCTTGAAGCAGGCAACAGTGGAGAGGCAAGCAATGTGGTGGAAATTTGCAGTGCTTTAACTAACCCACTCCTGGATTCTGTAAAATAACCTTCAGATTGCCAGTTTACCAGTTGCTCACTTCTGAACCGTCTCTACTTATTGGTATTTAAAAAATGGCAGATGTTATTTGCACCCGGGTGTCAATAGCTAATATTTTTTTTAAAAAGCTTGCAGCGCCCCCAAGTGGAGGCAATGTGATAATACTACGTGGGTACTCCGATAGTTCCGTAGAGAAGAACTGCATGCATTACTAGACTCTGTTGTCATTCACACACGAATATTATAACCTCTATAGACAACTGGGATCGTTCATGTGCAATTGGTTGATTCAGGTTTTACGTGGGCCAAACTTTTGACTGTCTATGAATATTAGTAACTAGGGTTTGCATCTTGCATGTACCTAGCTGATGCTAACAGGTCCAACAATTGCCTGAACCTACTGCCGACTGTGCTTTACGTTGTTGCTCATTTTAGGGTAACTATCTGCACAGTGACACAGATACATGTGTGTGTGTGTGTGTGTGTGTGTGTGTGTGTGTGTGTGCAGCCAGTGTAACCAGAAATAAGTGAGCATCATTACAAATGTTTATGTGCAAAGAGCCTCTTGTGTGTGTGTGTGTGTGTGTGTGTGTGTGTGTGTGTGTGTGTGTGTGTGTGTGTGTGTGTGTATGCAGCCAGCGTAACCAGAATTAAGTGAGCATCATTAAAAATGTTTATGTGCAAAGAGCCCATTGACGACTAGGTCTCTGGCTTGCTCACAGAGAGAGGATGGAGAGGTGAACGTGTAGAGCTGCTTTCAAACCGAAGTGTTGATGTCTGTCTTCTTGATAACCGTTTTGATAAAAACTGACCTAAACAGAAGTGGTGGTGGTGGCTGTTTGCAAAGTTGGGATGACACGACAATGACTGTGGCTTGCTGTGAGAAGTACAAACTTCCAAGAATGTGAGGACACAGTGCGCTGAATCTGCAGTTTGAGACAGTGGGTTCGTGTAGAAAGATAGAGGGGGAGAGCTGTATACGCTTGCCCCTAATAGCTATAGTTTTAAGACTGTATCAGAATTTCAGAGCAATCAGAATTCAGGTTTATTGTCAGGATGAAGAGGGGAGGACGGGGTGTAACCCTTACATGCTAATCACTTAGGAAGCCCACCTTGGAATGACCAGGAAGTGTAGATCACTAATAAACATAATGACCAGGAAGTGTAGATCACTAATAAACATAATGGCCAGGAACTGTAGATCACTAATAAACATAATGACCAGGAACTGTAGATCACTAATAAACATAATGACCAGGAACTGTAGATCACTAATAAACATAATGACCAGGAATTGTAGATCTCTGATAAACATAATGACCAGGAACTGTAGATCACTAATAAACATAATTACCAGGAACTGTAGATCACTAATAAACATAATGACCAGGAACTGTAGATCACTAATAAACATAATGACCAGGAATTGTAGATCTCTGATAAACATATTACGACTAACCTATTTCTTCATGAGACTGAGACCATTAAAGTACTTAGACCATCAAAATAAGACTTGAGATGCATCACATCTCTGTAAATTCAAACACTATTGTACTATGCAGTATTGTCCCTTTGACTCAATGTGAGTGTAGCAATGGTTACTTAGCATACTACTGAAATTGTCTGCAAGAGTGATCAGTCATTTACACACACACACACACACACACACACACACACACACACACACACACACACACACACACACACACACTAAGGGCCCCGCCCAACCATTTGGCATTCCAACATACAGTATGTTAACCTATGTTAACTTTGCTGCTCATTAGAGAGCAACAATAATATCATTTACAACAGCATGAAAACATGGTGTAATATCCACTATCATCACCCCAAAACATGGTGTTATGTCGGCCTGGTTGGAGGATGACATGGTGTCTCACCATAGCCTGACATAGCTCCGCCCATAATACGAATGTTCATCCGTATCCATGGTCTGGGAACGGTCCTCTGGGGCGTGTTTACATCGGTAGAGAGTCTACCGGCCAATAAGCGAAGCTGATTAGACGAGCTTTCCAATCGTTTCAAACCAGGAGTGAATGCCCTCCCCTCCGCAGTATAATCGCGTCAGGTTAAAGAACCTCCAGACCATGAATACGGATGAACAGCAGTATTATGGTCGGGCTATGTCAGGCTATCTCACCACTAATAGGTTACAAAACCCATGTGTACAGACTTAAAAGTAAACATTTCTCAGGGGGCGCCGTGGCTCAGTGGGCTAGAGCATCATTCCATTACTCACTCCGGGGACCCGGCATTGAGTCCGACCCGAGGTCATTTCCCGATCCCACCACATCTCTCTCTCCCACTTTCTTACTGTCCACCTCTACACTGTCCTATCCAATATAAGCCCGAAATTTAGGCTATAAGTTGAAGACAGAAATGGTAAATCCTTGCATAAAGCTTCGCCATATTTCTGCAATGTCTGTCTGCACTCATAGTATATTCTGTGTGCAATGTGTGTTCTATATACATCATACACAGCTAAAATGAGTCTTTAATGGTACAGTTCCACAAATTTCAGAATAATTATTTTGCTACACCAATCATTTACTTATTGAGCCAGATTGTTCCAGTATGTTACTTAGTCTCCCAGGAGAATGGAACATCTACATCATCTAGAGTGAACAGACTTCTAGAAAACATGTTCTGCAGTTTGACAGTTTTTATAGGTGTGCTGTACAAAGCACAGGCCAATTACTAATTACTTTGTGCAGAACAGAGTGTTATGTGTATGGCTTTTAAATGTGTATTATAGCACAGGCCAATGTTTATTATCTGTTTACTAATTCCTCTGTGTAGAACAGAGTATTATGTGTGTGGTGACTTTTATAAGTGTCTATAGTTTATTGTCTATAGTTTCTCGTGTTTATAACAGTGTTATGTGTAGGACTTTTATAAGTGTATTAGTAAAGATCAATATGTATTATGTGTTTACTAATTCCTCTGTGTAGAACAGAACGTTATGTGAATGGCATTTATAAGTGTCTATAGTTTCTCGTGTTTATAAGAGTGTTATGTGTAGGACTTTTAAAAGTGTATTAGTAAAGGCCAATATGTATTATGTGTTTTCTAATTCCTCTGTGTAGAACAGGGCGTTGTATGTGGGGACAATGATGGTGCAAGTCTGGGCTGATAAGCACACACTTTGCAACGGTAAGCTTGTATTGTGTAAAATTCAACACTAGCCAACGTAACCAGATAACTGCTTCCCCACTGCAGGGGTAGCAACCACAGGAAGACACTGAGCAAGCAAGCCTGTTGAAATTGCCCGCCATAGTTGACAAGTCATGCTTTTCGAAACTTGCGCTGGACACACACACACACACACACACACACACACAAATGTACTTGTCCAAAATTTCACTGCAGCCGTTTGGCCGTTCTAGTAAATACTTTGGGTAACGCTTTAATTTACAGCCCATGAAGTACTGGGTAAGTATTAGGTAAGAATGGTGTAACAAAAAAGTATCAAGGGATAAATTACTGAGTACTTACAGCGTAACTTTGCTGGAATAACACACGTTCACGCTTTATTTTACAGCCCGTGAAGTACTGGGTAAGTACAGGTAAGAACAACGTAACAAAATAGAACTTTATGTGTAATATTGCCATAATTACAAAATAAGTGTGGGGTAGCCTGGATGCAGAAGCGTATAGGAAAGCCAGGGTTGGATCAACTTGCACACACTTTATTTTACAGCCCGCGAATCCTTCCCTTGTTGTTGTTGATGAACAGAATTATTTTCAGTCATGTCAGTAACTCTCATGGTAAGGAGGCTGTTGTGAGCCTCTTCGGTTCGCTTAGACCTTCATGTGAAAATGGCATCTTTGTCAAACAGCTGTCTCTGCCTATGCATGTCACACCACAAACCTATGTGTGGGTGGGTGCAGGCGTGGTTTTGGTCCATTTCCGTTCAGAATGCACGCCAACAGGTCAGGTCATTCAGACAGCACACCTGTTCTGCGTGGCTCCTATCCTGACTTCCGCACCACGAACGTGCAGTTTGTGTGTGAAACAGGCCTGAAAAGTAGGCTAAAGAATAAATACCGTGGAATGACCTAAACACCTCAAAACTACTTGTAACTACACCCTAATGTTGGATGCGCGGGCTGTAAAATAAAGTGTGTGCAAGTTGATCCAACCCTTGCTTTCCTATACGCTTCTGCATTCAGGTTACCCCACATTTATATTGTAATTATGGCAATATAACACATTAAGTTCTGTTTTGTTGTTCTTACTTGTACTTGGCCAGTACTTCACGGGCTGTAAAATAAAGCATGAGCGTGTTCCAGCAAACTTACACTGTAAGTACTCAGTAATTTATCCCTTGATACTTTTTTGTTACACCATTCTTACCTAATACTTACCCAGTACTTCACGGGCTGTAAATTAAAGCGTTACCATACTTTGCCTGTTACCTTGTCTTTGTTATTTAATGAATATTCCTTTCTGCAATAGGTTTCCATTGACTTCTTTTATTAGAAAAGGAATCTCCTGAGCTGGGACTGTCTAAGGCAGTGGTGCTGTATAGTTCCATCTGTAGCTGGGACTGCCTAAGGAAGTGGTTCCCAAACCTTTAACCGCAGCAACTACCTGAGACACTCCGGTCCTACCCAGTAGGCTACCCCCTGCTCCACAAACATCTTGCAACCATTAAGATTTGTCTTTAATTTCTGCTGCATTAACACAACATGAACACACTGTACACAACAATACCGGCCTAGTAGCAATAGGGTTGTATTAGGGACAGTTTGAGCGTAAGATCCTTTTCTATGTTATCTTTACGCTGGTGAGAGCTGAGAACTCATTCACAGATTAATTCAGCGTACCCCTCAGCATCATCTATAAAGCCTACTGTGTGAGGCTTTACCCCAGACACCGGGGCTTTACCCCGTAGTGGAAATGCAACATTCCAGTCCAGTAGTCTGATGTGTACTTCTGACAGAGTCCCTTAACTAACCAGTAGTCTGACGTGTGTGTGTGTGTGTGTGTGTGTGTGTGTGTGTGTGTGTGTGTGTGTGTGTGTGTGTGTACACAGACCCCTTAACTGGCACAGTAGTGTGACGTGTGTGTGTGTGTATGTGTGTGTGCGTGTGTGTGTGTGTGTGTGTGTGTGTGTGTGTGTGTTACACAGACCCCTTAACTGGCACAGTAGTCTGACGTGTGTGTGTGTGTGTGTGTGTGTTACACAGACCCCTTAACTGGCACAGTAGTCTGACGTGTGTGTGTGTGTGTGTGTGTGTGTGTGTGTGTTACACAGACCCCTTAACTGGCACAGTAGTCTGACGTGTGTGTGTGTGTGTGTGTGTGTTACACAGACCCCTTAACTGGCACAGTAGTCTGACGTGTGTGTGTGTGTGTGTGTGTGTGTGTGTGTGTGTGTGTGTGTGTGTGTTACACAGACCCCTTAACTGACACAGTAGTCTGACGTGTGTGTGTGTGTGTGTGTGTGTGTGTGTGTGTGTGTGTGTGTGTGTGTGTGTGTGTGTGTGTGTGTTACACAGACCCCTTAACTGACACAGTAGTCTGACGTGTGTGTCTTAGAGCCCCTTAAAGCAATATACCGGAGTAAGTTTAAACATAGTCCTGCTACACGAGCCTTCTAACAGCAATATATTTCGCATGAAATGAAAGATTTTCGAACAGCTTAGACCTAACACGAACGCGAAACACTTTACATTGAGTCAATGTAACCTCAGATCTTACTTTCGGTTTGCAACAGTCAGGTCCCATTGATTCAGTGTAAAGTGCCTGTTCGCTTCTGCGTTCGCATTCGGTCTGTGCTGTACCAAATTATTTAGTTCCACTCGCTAACTAGCGCATTTAGCAAGCTCTTTCAACAGGGCTATGCTTGAATTCACTCCGGTACTCTCCTTTAACTGACCATTAGTCTGACGTGTGTGTCTTACAGAGAGCCCCTTAAAGAGATCCTATGCAACTACGATGGCGGATCTGCTAGCCTGACGTGTGTTTTCTCCAGGGGAGCATGTCTATGTTCAGCTCTATGTTCCCACTACTCTATGTTCCCACAGCCCTATGTTCCCACAGCCCTATATTCTCACATTTTTAAGATTTTTTTTTTTTCTTTCTTCAAAGTAAGGTACTACAGTCCCACATTTCTACCCCTGCCTGGTAGACCCCCTATGTAAGTTCAAGCAAGATTCAATCTTTGGATCTTATGGTATTATTTGCCCTCAATGGTGCCTTCCTGGTAGTGGGGTTTAGGGTAGAGTTAAGGTTCCTTTATGCTGTGCTGCCTAGATTCATATTCACAATTAAAAACGATCTTCATCCACTCTCATTTTCAGAACGTTTTGCATCCACATTCCACAACGATTTTATATTCATCCACCTCAGCGATCATTTCTGAAATCGACCTCAGCAATTGTTTTCAGTTTCAGAATCCTCAGAAGGGCTAACTGGATAAATATTACCTGTGTTGGTGTGAACATGACCTTATCTGAACATATTGCTGTGGAAAATAAGGTCTAATTAAAAAAAAATAAAAAAAAATTGTAATGTGAGAGCATGGGGCTGTGGGAACATAGAGTTGTGGGAACATAGAGCTGACCCTTTCTCCAGTCTCTAGGCAGCAGCAGACTTGCAGACCTCACGCTGGTTTTGTGGTTTGAAACTCCTCCTCCTCCTCCAAATAAGACTCCTCCCCTGGTCCCATAAGCTTTACACACTCACTGGCACACACACATACCGTCGTCCCTGAGAGAGTAAAGCTGAGTTTAGCCTGGTGTGATTTTGATACAGATGCTGATGCTGATGATGAAGATGAAGACTACAGGAGCTGTCGCTGTGCTGCTGCTGGGCTCTGCTCTGGCTGTGCTGGCCGATCAGGGCTGTGGGCCACACATTGGCACTGACCCTGAGCTGAAGGAGCTGAAGACCGACATGGAGGCCATGATGACCAGACTGAGAGCCGTGGAGAAGAAAGCAGTTACCATGAACATCAGACTGGGTGGTGCTGAGAAGAAATTACACAGGCTTCAGAGTAAGTGTGTGTGTGTGCAGGGGCGCTTTAAAGCAGAAGTTGGCCCAAAATGATGTGAAGTCTTGTTTGTGGATATCTTACAATGAAATACGATGGTTAAGATCGACATTTTGACAAACGTTTCTGTTCCGAGAATTTTCGCTTGTGGCTGTAGCGTCTTAACAGCAGCCTAAGTACACTGGAACAATCCTTCCTAAAACGCATTAAACGTCTGTTTACAAAGGTGTGAAACTCACCGAGTGATCAGTAGTGTTCACTGATATGCTGACATAAATATCACTGCACAATATGACTTCTTGCATTATTTTGGATTTTTCGTGAGTGACTTATAAGCAGTCAGTGGGGTTTGACTATAACCTACAATAAAACTAGCTAGAAGTCATATTTTGCACTTATATTTATGTCAGCATATCAGTGAACACTACAGACCACTCTGTGAGTTTCACACCTTTGTAAACAGACGTTTAATGTGTTTTGGGAAGGATTGTTCCAGTGTACATAGGCTACCTTTAAGACGCTACAGAAACAACCGAAAATTCTTGGAACAGAAGCGTTTGTCAAAATGTCAATCTTAACCATTGTATTTCATCGTAGGACATCCGAAAACAAGGCTTAACATCATTTTGGGCGAACTTCTGCTTTAACATCTACTGCTCCCCGGGCTTAGAGGTTTTTTTTCGGCCCCAAACCCCCCACCAGAAGTTAGAATCACTTTTCTGCGGGGGTTTCGGGGTGACCCCGAGAAATTTTGAAGAATGGGCTGATGAACATATCATTTTAATGGTGTTTTAGAAAGAAAACGGAAGACGGAATTGTCACGAGTCAAGATTCACGTCGGGATGTGCCTGCATGTTGATGTTTAAGGTAGCTCCAGACCAAAGATCCGCGACGAGACGGGCTGCGATTAGACATGTTAAATCTTTTGCAACAGCTTGCAACTGCTTGCAACAACCTGCGACGATTCATTCACACCACCGCAATTCATTCACACAGCTGCAACTTTCTAAAACCATTTCATCTCGGCGCGGAACTTCAGTCTGAATTGAGCTTTAAAGAAAGACAGTCTGAAAGGACAGGGTGTCCTCTGCCAAAGTGTAACACATCCATACTGTCCATCTCAAAAGGCGGCAAGCTTTATGACATGTTGCCTGAAATGGTTTTGTTTGTTGCGTGCTGGTCGATTGTTTAATTAAATAGCCTGGGTCCTCATTTCCAAAATGAAAATGTAAAACCCATTTTGGCTTTGCAAATTCACTTTTGTCTTATGATCATGTATTTTATCAAATATAAGGCCTCTATAGACCTGGGCTGTATGGAGGTCGAGTTAGTGGAGGACTCGCTGTGGCTAGAATCGGGTGCTCGATAGAGGGAAGGTTAGACCGTACACGAAATGTGTTGAAGATCATAGTGGCGGTAGATCTGTTAAACCAGGCAGGAATGAGAAATTAATAGACGATAACAGTAGATTTGTCTATGACCAAAACCAGCAGTAGGCTAGATTTGAGAAAAGCGATGCGTTGTACTGTACATACTTGTGGAAATACTCAACTCTGATTAATGGGGGTAGTGGGGGGGATAGAGGGGCCTTGTAATCTCGATTAGTTTCTAACTTATCATAATTACTGTGAAATTGGTGTGTTTAAAAATGTCATGGGGGTGGCGGGGGGATAGAGGGGCCTTGTAATCTTGATTAGTTTCTAACTTATCATAATTACTGTGAAATTGGTGTGTTTAAAAATGTTATGTACAATCTTTCAACAATTTTGAAAAATATTTTTAATCTTTGTATCATGTGGTACCCCCCCATGGTTGGTGCCCTTGGGCATTTGCCCCTATGATGCCCTTATGGTTAATCCGGGCCTGATAAAAACAAGGGCTGCGCAATTTGGTGATGTGAGGCACTTTGCGCATAGAGACGTTGAATTTGCAATAGAGCCTATACTATTCTGTATACATTTGTCAGATCTGATTTTATAGCAATTTCCACTGTCTACCCTGTTGCATTTCTGGCTGGTAATGCAAGTTGCCTTGTAGGCTACTGTTTGTTCTTACGCTCAATTATTTTAAGCCTCCAGTAATCGTTTATTATATTCATTCATATTACGAGGCCCCTGGTTGGCTGCGCCCCCGGCCCAAGCCCGGGTAAGGCCATGCATTAAAGCGTGTGTGTGTGTGTGTGTGAGAGAGAGAGAGAGAGAGTGTGTGTGTGTGTGTGAGAGAGAGAGAGCCTTATGTCAAATTTGGACTGGGGAACAATTTGAAATTCTGAGCTACTAAATGTAATATGAAGGCTTATTGATTTGAGGATTAAAGAAAAATCCAAGTGTTGAGCGCTAACCTTTGCTCTTTATTGTCCACAGCCAGAAAAGTAGCGTTTTCAGTCTCACTGCAGGAATCCACAGACAAAGAGATGGGACCAGTCCCGCATGGCCAAACCCTGGTCTTCAAACACATCTTTACCAACATTGGCAATGCATACAACAAGCAGACAGGTGAATATCATTAAAGCATACCAGTCATCTAATATAGTTATAGACACCAGAATCTCACACTTCATGCAGAGAGTCTGAACAGTCTCGACAGGTATACATTTATTCACACACACACACACACACACACACACACACACACACACACACACACACACACACACACACACACACACAGTAAAGAGTCTGAACACTCTCAACAGGTATACATTTATTTCCACACACACACACACACAGTAAAGAGTCTGAACACTCTCAACAGGTATATATTTATTTATACATACACACACACACACACACACACACACTCACACACACACACACACACACACACACACACACACACAGTAAAGAGTCTGAACACTCTAAACAGGTATACATTTATTTACGTTCCCTCGTGAAATTCTTTAAATATTAAACCAATTGGTTTTACCTTCAATTTCAAAGTTTAATCAGCATTCATCTGTATACTGTAGGCAAACTAATGTTCACAAAATGAAAGTAAGACACACACACACACACAGACACACACACACGGTAAATGAATTCAGTAGACACAACTCTAGGACTAGTAGTGCAAATTACATGCTCAACGCACCATTATCTGATGGGTCACAAATGTGTGTGTGTGTGTGTGTGTGTGTGTGTGTGTGTCATGCTTTCATTTTGTGAACATTAGTATGTATGTCTGCCAGGTCTTGTGGTGTGAAAACAGAGGTCACAGATCATTACCATGTCTGAGTTCGAGACAGAGGTGTTGTGTTGTTCCGTGGCTAATATCATAGTCTGAGGCTGCCATTAGCAGAGTTGGCCTACCCTGATGTAGTACTGTAGCAAAAATACAATATTGAGTGGAGGGTTGACTGTTTTTCTACACCATAGTTACTAACTTTTGTTGGTTACAAGGCAATTGTTTACTTAGCTGCTTCGCAAGTATGGTTTTGGATAAGCATCCCTGGCTGATCTAATGTGGCTAAACATACACACACACACACACACACACACACACTCAAAAACATCCCTGGCTGATCTAATGTGCCTAACACACACACACACACACACACACACACACACACGCACACACATACATTTACATGCATTTAGTAGACGCTTGTATCCAAAGCGACTTACACCTACACACACACACACACACACACACACACACACCCCTGACTGATGTAATGTGCGGATCTTCATCAGATGTCTGTGTGTGTTTGTTCCCTGCTGTTCCCTCATCCAGGGTTCTTCACCGCACCAATGAGGGGCGTGTATGACCTCAGCTTTTTCATCATTGGACGTAATTCTCAAAGAGTGGGAGCATATCTCCGTAAGAACAAGACCAACCTTGTGATGGCATGGGTCAGCACTGGCGCTGCTGAAGTAGGCCCGTCCAATGGCGTGACTCTGCAGCTGGAGGCGGGAGATGAGGTGGATGTTTACCTGCCTGCTAATATGATGGTAGTAGATAACGGAAACCATCACGCTACCTTCAAAGGTCACCTGCTGTTTGAGATCTAACACACACTGTGAGAAAACCCATGCACACACACATCTGCTCTTACGCTCTCTCTCTCTCTCTCTCTCTCTCTCTCTCCCACACACACACACACACACACACACACACACACACACACACAGGAAAGAGAGAAAACCCATGCACACACACATCTGCTCTTACGCTCTCTCTCTCTCTCTCTCTCTCTCTCTCTCTCACACACACACACACACACAGGAAAAAGAGAAAACTCATGCACACACACATCTGCTCTTACACACTCTCTCTCTCTCTCTCTCTCACACACACACACACACAGGAAAGAGAGAAAACCCATGCACACACACATCTGCTCTTACACTCTCTCTCTCTCTCTCTCTCTCTCTCTCTCTCTCTCTCTCACACACACACACACACACACACACACACACACACACACACACACACACACACACACACAGGAAAGAAAGAAAACCCATGCACACACACATCTGCTCTTACACTCTCTCTCTCACACACACACACACTCAGTCAGACTGGAATTAAAAGTTCCAAAGAGATTAACACGATTTCTAATTTTCTTGATGCATTGCCTTTCTAATGATGGAAATAATGTTTTCATTGACATGATAACCAGAAACTATGAAAAACAGTGTGTGCCATGATGAATAAACGTCACAGTATTTTAAAATAAATTACATTTCTGGAAGCAGATTCTGCTTGAAGTGGAAATTTTCCTTGTACAATTTTGTTTGGATTTTTTTTAATTTACTGCAAACCATGTTTTTAAGTAGCTACTTACAAACCTTGTTCGGTAACACGAAAAAATTCATTCATGTACG
>JAODXP020000006.1:21963857-22046922 GCA_027497455.2 Sardinella longiceps | reverse complement strand
GGGGCGACACACACACACACACACACACACACACACACACACACAGATTAGATGCCTGGAGAAACGCCCAGTCACATCCTCCAGCTTCAGGAACACGTCTATGGGCACACACACACACACACACACACACACACACACACAGATTAGATGCCTGGAGAAACGCCCAGTCACATCCTCCAGCTTCAGGAACACGTCTGTGGGCACACACACACACACACACACACACACACACACACACACACACAGATTAGATGCCTGGAGAAACGCCCAGTCACATCCTCCAGCTTCAGGAACACGTCTATGGGCACACACACACACACACACACACACACACACACACACACACACACACACACACACACACACACAGATTAGATGCCTGGAGAAACGCCCAGTCACATCCTCCAGCTTCAGGAACACGTCTGTGGGCACAGTCACACACACACACACACACACACACACACACAATCACATACACAGACAGATTAGACAGCCTGGAGAAATGCCCAGTCACATCCTCCAGCTTCAGGAACACGTCTACGGGCAGGGGCCACAAGAAGGAACAGTCACACACACACACACACACACACACACACACACACACACACACACACACACAGGGGCGACAAAAAGGCACAGTCTCACACACACACACACACACACACACACACACACACACACACAGGTGCGACAAAAAGGCACAGTCTCACACACACACACACACACACACAGATCAATCACAGAATCATGTGGAGATGGTTCAGTATCTCAGCTACTCTATTTGTCTTAGATTATCTTGCGCAAATATACACCACGAAACAAGGAACA
Source organism: Sardinella longiceps (assembly GCA_027497455.2). Taxonomy (NCBI): domain Eukaryota; kingdom Metazoa; phylum Chordata; class Actinopteri; order Clupeiformes; family Clupeidae; genus Sardinella; species Sardinella longiceps. The sequence goes on along the minus strand of JAODXP020000006.1, from coordinate 22,046,094 downwards.
TACTGTATGTAACTCGGAAACACACACACACACACACACACACACACACACACACACACACACCTGAGGTGTGGAAGGGGTTAGATGAAGCAATGATATCCATTTCTAACAACATGAGGAGGTAACACCAATGCAAACATGTAGAGACCAGTAACATGAGACGCACACACACACACACACACACACGTGTACACACATAACACACTTACAATGCAGAAACACATTAACACACACACACACATACACACACACATAACACACTTACAATGCAGAAACACATTAACACACACACACACATACACACACACACACACACACATATACACACACACACACACACAGAGATGCACTTTTAAAACCATTATGAATGAGTCAATAATGAATCTTCTGTGTTAGCACTAAAAGACACACATTAGCCTGCTTAAGTGTTTAATAGCTTTGACAGAAAGTCCAATTTCCTTGGAGCAGCCCCTTTCCTGGCCTCTTACAGTTTAAAGTTCTTCACAACACAGACTCCAGAGACAGGCCAACCCTGCCCTCTGAGCAAGCTGCAACAACACACACACACACACACACACACACAGATGCAGACTCCAGAGACAGGCCAACCCTGCCCTCTGAGCAAGCTGCAACAACGCAACATTTAGGAGCAAGTCTGGACCTACACTATTTGCTTAAATGAGCTAATGACCAACTTTCCACTCGCACTCTACCTGCTTAACAGGTGAGCTCATCCAGTTTTATCATTGGCTGATCGCTTTAATAATCCTTCCATAGCACATTATTTACCAAGCAGATTCAACATTCAGACAAGTTAGAAATGATTTGGGAGATAAATATTTTTATGAAATGTGGCTTAAATTTTGTGTTTATTGTATAAAGAGTTTGGGATTTCTTTTCGATGTTTGTCTTCTTTTGTGGTAATATATGCAGTTGTATTTGTATTTGTGTTAAATTTGAATGTCTTTTTTTTGCTCTTGTTTTGTTTTGTTTTATTTTAGGACCTCGGGCAAAATAGTGGGGGTGTCTGCTCATGGCTTACGGGGATCATGTAAATAAATCAACATTGTCACACGACTGCAGCTGCCAATGCATTTTCATCCCATCCCATCAGTGATATTTTTGCCATTTTTAACCCAGAATATGACGCTGAATGCAGTCGTATGGACTGTCAGGCAACGCACATGGACATGCCTGATGATCTTGCTCAGCAGGTATGCACGCTACAACCAACCACAAACAGGTAAAACCCGTTCTACAATGCCAACTCTAGAATGCTGTTTGAAAAACAACTGATAACGAATCCACTGTCTGCCAGAAGGATATCCAAACAACAGCTGTGGTCACACACATTCATTTAGAAGGGACTGTCATATCTTGGGTTCTTGCAACACATTGACCACTATAGAGGTTTTTCTTAGAGCAGGAGTGGACAAACTACAGACTGGGTGCCATTTGTGGCCCTCCGCACACTTTCAAGTGGCCCACCAGGAAATAAAAAAAAATGTAATGTGGCCCATTATTAAATTAAACTCATAGTAGCCTAGCCTATGTTCATTGTTAATCGCAGTTTTAGTACTGATTATGATATTTGTCAATAGTAGGCCTATCATTAAAAAGTGAAACATTACATGGCTGTCACGACCACACCAGGTCCCTCACCAGCCACACCCACATCTCACACTCCAAGCACACCAGACTCCCCTACGGCCACGCCCACTCCTCACTCTGCAATCTCCCAATCCAATTCCCCTGTTTACTAATCAAGCCATCACCTGTGTCCAATTCCCCTCTCCCTACTTAAGCCCCAGTCACTCTTCACTCTCTGTCTGTTCTCATCTATGGAGAGAGGAAATACTCCAGCGCACAGACTGCTTCCCACGTCACGATTCCCGAAACCCGCTCCTAGGACTCCTGGATCTGGTTTATGCTCTCCAGTTTGGATTCTCTCCTGTGTTCTTCTGAGACTGTTAAGTTGGACTATTTCAGTTAACCTTTTTATGATCTTCTGTGCTTTCTTGGATTGATGCCAATTGATGATTTCTACTGCCTCTGTTGTCCTTTGGGAAATAAACCTTTTGAGTTTGGAATTGAATGTTGACTCCTGAGTCTGTGTGCCCTGACAGAAGAACAGACCAGGCTATGGAGCCTCAACAAGCTGCTTCGCAACCTGTGGACCAGTTCCAAGAGATGGTCAATGCCGTTCGTCAGTCTCTTACCACTCCTGCACCAGCAGCCGTACTCCCTCCTCCAGTGGTTCCACCTCCTCCTCCTCCTCCGATGAATCCAGCCAACCCCGCGGTAAATCCATCACCGTACTCTGGGTCTCCTGAGGCATGTAAAGGGTTTCTACTACAGTGTGCCTTGGCCTGGGAAATGCAGCCACACAGATTCCCGTCAGAGCGGTCACGAGTGGCCCATATCATCTCCCTTCTCTCCGGACGTGCCTTACAGTGGGCTGAGAGCATCTGGAGACAAGGCGGCCAGACGACTGCCTCTGTGGACAACTTTGTGGCTCATTTCAAAGAGGTTTTCGACTTACCGGAGGGAGATTCCGCCACCCAAGCTAAGCTACATGCACTGAGACAAGGCAAGAAACCGATTAACGAATATGCTATCCAGTTCAGAACCCTAGCAGCAATCAGTGGCTGGACTGAACCAGCACTCCTCACCGTCTTCAGACAGGGGCTGGAACCATCACTCCGTCTTCAGCTGTCCATCTACGATGATTCCGTCGGTTTGGAAAGATTCATTCAGCTGGCCATTCGGGTAGCCAACCGCCGTGAGTGCTGCTAGACACCCGCCAAGCCTCCACATCGGTCCTGGTTCCACATGGTGACGAGCTAATGGCAGGGGGTGCTGAACCCATGCAGATTGATTCCTTGCGGCTTACTCCAGCTGAACGACGCAGACGCCTGACCCAAGGTCTTTGTCTGTATTGCGGTACTTCTGGCCACCTCATCGCTCAGTGCCCCACTCGTCCACCAAGGCCTACTGTGGGCACAGTAAGTACCCCTGGTGTCCATTTTAAGCCTCTACTCACCCAAGTTGTTCTTTCCAATGCTGTGTCTTCCTACCCAGTCTCTGCTCTCCTTGATTCAGGGTCTGCCGGGAATTTCATCTCGGGGTCCCTCGTCCAACGCCTCAAGCTCCCGAGGACCCGCTGCACTACCCCCTTCAATGTCCACTCCATAGTGGGTAAGCCCTTAGCCCGCAAGCGGGTACTATATCACATTCAAGACCTAGAAATGAGGGTGGGATGTTTGCATGTAGAGACCATAACCTTTCTTGTCCTCGAAGACTCCACGGTTGATTTAGTGTTAGGTCGCCCCTGGCTAATTCAGCATTCCCCAGTGATTTCCTGGTCCACGGGTGAAATCCTCCAGTGGGGGCAGGATTGGCATCCAAAATGCTTCCCTCAGCTCCCACGTCCATGTAACTCAACCCCAGAGCTATCTGTGAATGCCACCTCCATTGAAAGTCCTGAGCAAAGCCATCCTGTCTCTGTTCCACCGGAATATGCCGCCTTCAGTGACGTGTTTTGTCCTCGCCTCGCAGCCCAGCTACCTCCACATCGACCCTGGGACTGCGCTATCGATCTCGTACCTGGTCAGCCCTTGCCACGAGGTAAGGTTTACCCGCTCTCTCTCCCTGAGCAAGAGTCTATGAAAGCCTACATTGAGGAAGCCCTAAAACTGGGTTATATTCGACCCTCCAAATCTCCGGCTGCTTCTTCCTTCTTCTTTGTACCTAAGAAAGACGGGGGCCTCAGACCCTGTATTGATTACCGTGCACTAAATAACATCACAGTAAAGTTCAGGTACCCATTGCCACTTGTCCCTGCTGCTCTGGAGCAGTTGCGTGGAGCAAGGATCTTCTCCAAGCTTGATCTGAGAAGTGCATATAACCTGATTCGAATTCGCCCCGGTGATGAGTGGAAGACTGCATTTGTCACACCGACGGGTCATTATGAATACCTGGTAATGCCATACGGTTTATCTAACGCCCCCTCGGTGTTTCAAGGGTTCATGAATGAAGTGTTCCGAGAGTACCTTGACCAGTTTGTGATTGTCTTTATTGATGATATCCTCATATATTCTTCCAATATCACAGATCATCTCAAGCATGTCTCCCTGGTCCTGGCGAAGTTGCGGGAATTCCAGCTCTTCCTGAAAGCTGAGAAGTGTACCTTCCACCAAACCTCTGTCCAGTTCTTAGGCTACCACATCGGTCCCCGGGGTGTCAGTATGGATGATGGGAAGGTGAAGGCCGTCCTCTCCTGGAAAGTTCCACACACCATCAAGGAACTCCAAAGCTTCCTGGGGTTTGCTAACTTCTACAGGCGTTTCATCAGTAATTATAGCCAGATCTCAGCACCCCTCACTTCTCTGCTCCGTAAGAAGCCCAAGCTCCTCATCTGGAACCCTGAAGCCTCAGAGGCCTTTCAGCAGCTGAAAAAGCCTTTACGTCTGCACCAGTCCTCTGCCACCCCGACCCAGAGAAGAAGTTTGTGGTTGAGGTAGATGCATCCACTACTGGAGTTGGTGCTGTCCTGTCTCAGTATCAATGTAATCCCCCTCGCCTCCATCCATGTGCCTACTTCTCCAGGAAGCTAAGCCCTGCAGAGTCCAATTATGATATTGGTAATCGAGAACTACTTGCCATCAAGCTAGCCCTGGAGGAGTGGAGACACTGGCTGGAGGGAGCCAAGCAACCATTCTCAGTCCTCACAGACCACAAGAATCTTCAGTACCTAAAAGAAGCCAGGCGACTCGACCCCCGCCAAGCCAGATGGGCCCTCTTTTTCACCCGTTTCAACTTCACCATTAGTTACAGACCTGGATCACGCAACCCCAGGGCTGATGCCCTATCCCGGATTCACCACCCTGAGGAGGTCTCCAAAGCTCCAGAGCCTATTCTCCCAGCTGATCTAATTGTGAGCCCCATCATGTGGACCCTGGATGAACAGATGGAGGCTGCCAGAGAGTCAGATCCAGCACCACCAAACACCCCAGCAGATCGTGCCTACGTCCCTTGTCAACTCCGAACCCAACTGCTCACCACTGCACACTGCTCACCGGGATCCGGACACCCCGGGGCCAATGCCACTCTTTCCCTCCTCCAGGATCGATACTGGTGGCCTGGCATGAGCCGAGATGTCCGCAGGTTCGTTGCAGGGTGTGCAGACTGTGCTATGGCTAAGACGCCTCGTTGCCTACCCAGGGGGAAGTTGGTACCTCTGCCAGTGCCCAGACGGCCATGGTCTCACCTCGGCGTCGACTATGTCACAGACCTTCCCCCATCAGATGGCAACACCTGCATTCTGGTCATTGTTGATCGATTCTCCAAAGCCTGCAAGCTCATTCCTCTCAAGGGCATCCCAACTGCGGCTGAAACTGCTGAGGCCCTGTTCACGCATGTCTTCAGGAACTTCGGTATTCCAGAAGATGTAGTGTCTGACAGGGGACCCCAGTTCGTCTCTCGCTTCTGGCGCGCTTTCCTCCGCCTAATGGGTGTAAGTGTTAGTTTGACATCAGGCTATCATCCTCAAACTAATGGGCAAACTGAACGAAAGGTCCAGGAGGTCAGCCGTTTCCTTCGAACCTACTGTCATCGCCGCCAAGACACGTGGAGCAAGTTCTTACCCTGGGCCGAGTATGCACAGAACTCGCTCCGTCAACCCTCCACCGGCCTCACACCCTTTCAGTGCATACTCGGCCACCAACCTCCACTGTTCCCCTGGTCAGGTGAGCCCTCAGATGTCCCAGCTGTAGATGCATGGTTTCGAGACAGTAAGAAGGTCTGGGGTGACGCTTACCATCAACTGCAGCGAGCCATCAACCGCCATAGTCGCCATGCTGACGTCAGACGGTCCTCTGCGCCTGAGTACACTGTGGGACAGAAAGTATGGCTCTCCACCCGAGATATCAGAATGCGGCTCCCAAGCAAAAAGCTGAGCCCACGATACATCGGACCTTTCCCCATAACACACCAGATCAACCCAGTCACATATCGCCTTCAACTCCCTCCTAACTACAGAATCCATCCCACATTCCATGTCTCTCTCCTTAAACCCTATCACTCACCTAGTTCTCTTTCCTCTACAGAGTCTGGTGCTGCCGTGGAACCCCCTTGCCGCTGCTTCTGGACGAGGGGCCTGTCTACGCCATCAATGACATCCTTGACTCACGGCGTCGCAGGGGTCGGCTGGAGTACCTGGTCGACTGGGAGGGCTACGGTCCGGAAGATCGCTCCTGGGTACGCCGCAACGACATCCTGGACCCCGCCCTCCTTGCTGAGTTCCATCACACCCATCCCAGCCGACCAGCCCCTCGCAGCCGAGGCCGACCGCGACGCCGTGTTCCCTCGTCCATGGAAGCGGCCCCTGGAGGGGGGTAATGTCACGACCACACCAGGTCCCTCACCAGCCACACCCACATCTCACACTCCAAGCACACCAGACTCCCCTACGGCCACGCCCACTCCTCACTCTGCAATCTCCCAATCCAATTCCCCTGTTTACTAATCAAGCCATCACCTGTGTCCAATTCCCCTCTCCCTACTTAAGCCCCAGTCACTCTTCACTCTCTGTCTGTTCTCATCTATGGAGAGAGGAAATACTCCAGCGCACAGACTGCTTCCCACGTCACGATTCCCGAAACCCGCTCCTAGGACTCCTGGATCTGGTTTATGCTCTCCAGTTTGGATTCTCTCCTGTGTTCTTCTGAGACTGTTAAGTTGGACTATTTCAGTTAACCTTTTTATGATCTTCTGTGCTTTCTTGGATTGATGCCAATTGATGATTTCTACTGCCTCTGTTGTCCTTTGGGAAATAAACCTTTTGAGTTTGGAATTGAATGTTGACTCCTGAGTCTGTGTGCCCTGACAATGGCCAGTGGGTTTCCTTATCAAAGACGCAGTCGCTTTTTAAATTGAAACTGGTTAAAAACTGTGCTTTTAATTTCGCATTGGCCCTTGGTAGCTTAAATCTTTCAGTAAGTGACCCACAAACAAAAAAGTTTGCCCACCCCTGGCTTAGAGGGTGTCGGACATTGTTACCGTTTGGGGTATCTGGCGATGTCCAGGTGCCGTAGAATCTGGGCAGGTGAGGCCGCAGTGCTAACACTATGGGGTCAGTGCAGTCCTCCGCAAACACCTGTGTGACAGACAGGAAACACAGATTCACTGGCTGATATAGAGATATACATACAGTACAGAGAATGGCTAATACAGTACACGCATAACAAGACTTGACCAAGGCCTAGTGCCGAAACGTCAATAATAAAATCTTTTCATTTGGAATGTGTGGTGCGCCATCATTTTTACTCAATCATCAACACCTGAAAAAAATGATGTGCGTAACTCCTTTTTTTTCAACACACACACACACACACACACACACACACACACACACACACACACAGCATGGGTAAATGTGTACTCCTTCTCACATTTCATACTAGTCCATTTTAGATCATACTCCTACACAGGACTGAAGATTTTAATTGACTGCATGCATACAGTGCACATCAAGTCTGAAGACTCCACATGCAAAATATTCCAAGTCTATTTTCAGAAATATTCTAAAATTAAGTTGTTTTTATTGTTATTTCAAAGCAGTCTCTGTCAATTACAATATTAATGTTATTATAAAAAAAAGAAGCCAAGCCACAATCACATCACGATCCCTTGATGTAGGCTATGTCTTAACTTTTTGAGGGGTTAAGACCATAGGCTTGGAGGGAAGGAGGAGGGTTAGGCCATCGCTGTTTTAATGATGTAGGCCTAATTAGAAAGAATTAGGAGGGCTAATATCACTGCACTTGATTATGGTCATCCTTAATAATGTTAAGCTGCATTTGTTTCTGACAATAGAGAGCTGATTTGGAGAAGTTTGCATGTACTTACTAAATCAAGGTCTACAAATGAATCCATTGCCTCAAATTACAAAAAAAATATATATATATGTGAATGAATGATCTGTTCCAAGATGTGGGGGGATTCCGTACCCCCACATCCGATGCCCACTACACCCCAAAAACTACTTCAAAGGCTTGTGAGGCACATCTGTCAAGTCCTCCATAGTGCTCATTCATCAAGAGAAATAAGATCACTCATCTCTTCATCTAAACTGATTAGCCAATCAATTTGTTAACAAAGAGCCAGTCAGTCATTCATTCCTCACTATGAATGATGTCATGAATGAATGTGCTTGGTTTCCCCTGCTGGAATGAATGCAACCTTAATGTCCTAGCAGACAACATTAAATCACAAACAGTCATGACAGCCGTGTGCTTTCTCTCCCAGTTCAAAGACACCGAGTGTGCTAATCATTAATGGAGACAGAAAGGGAACAGATGCAGCTACAAGGAACTGCTGTACAGTGATTATAAGTCATCAATCTATCTTCATCAATCCATAATATCCATCAATCTATAATAAAGAGGTTTGTCAGTCACGATGATTGCGTTTATATGTACATAGATATTGATAATCAGACTATTGATCATATTCTGAACATGACAATATTGGGATTATGGTGTAACTAATTTAATATACCATTCATATTCGCTGTTTACATACAACACTGCGTAGTCTGATTATAAACTTAGAATAGAATTACAATTATTGTTCAACTATCTTTCCGCAATTCTTCCCATCAGCGAAAATTCTAAAAATTAAATAATGCGATTAGGTTGTTTACATGTCCTAAATGCACCACCATAATTCAGATTATGATCAGAATACTCGATCTACCTTATACGGTTATAGCCTTATTCAGGTTGATTGTAAGACCTAAAAATTTTAGGTCTTACAATCAAGGTGAAGGTATAATCAGAATATTCAGTTTAGCCTACACTACATGACCGCATCATATTCAGCATGTGGTCATAATCCAACTAATATCAAAACACTGATGTCCATGTAAACACAGTCATTGTAGGCAACATACATATGAAGACTTTTGAAATTTGGACATTTTAAAATTACTGCTGTACATACAGGTTTTTGAAAATAGGGAGATCATTTTCATCAATAGAGATCATGGCCTTTGGATTACTACAGTGAGTAGGCTACAGAGTGGGGTACTGGCTAACTGAAATTCATTAGGCTAAGGTAAGGTGTGTGTGTGTGTGTGTGTGTGTGTGTGTGTGTGTGTGTGTGTGTGTGTGTTTGTGTGTGTGTGTCTGCAGGTAGTGGGAGTAGCAATAATGTTTGAGTGTGTTTGTACCACCATGGGATATGTTGTTCTCAACATTCCGTACGTGTTGTTCTGCATTCCGTGCGTGTGTATATGTGTGTGTGTATGTGAGTGTACTGTATGTGTGTGTGTGTGTGTGTGTGTGTGTGTGTGTGTGTGTGTGTGTGTGTGTGTGTGTGTTACCTGTGTGTAGAACTGCATCTCTCGGGGGCCTCTGGGGGTGGGCTGAAGCTGTTTTAGCACTGTGCCATCGGGATGCTGCAAGATACCTGCCCAAGCAGCAACATTTTAGCATCCAGCAACATTTTTATCATCCAACAAATCACCAATGCTTCAATAGGCAGAACACATACATGGCACACCGATCAAGACTATCAGAAGACGGAAAAACACATGAAAGGACTTTCTTCTTCCTATTTATCTTTCTCTCTGTCGTTCTCTTATCATTGTGGGATAATCAGTTCATATACAACAACATTGTTTGTTCAATAATGAATAACCCCATATAATCTAAATGAAAACATCTTCAAATGGAAGTCAATGGATGACGTTTGATCTCTATTATTCTAAGTTTTAGGCCTACTTGCAGTCATGTTTAGCCTTGTGTATTACATTATGTAAATGGATATAGTATATTGTCATTTATACAGTATATGGACATCATCTATACCATCAGAGACTTGACTGCTTCAGTGGACACATGATATGTTATTTAGCATGTTTTCCCCCTTAAACACACACACACACACACACACACACACACACACACACACCGAAGCTCAGCTTTGTTCATAAATCCCTCTGTGAGTGCTGAGCACACAGTGTCTGTAGGTCTCTGCTGACAGTGGGAGTGCCGGCCGCGCTCTCTCAGTGCAAACTCATTCATCTGGGCCCACTCCCCTCCATTGACACACGGAACAGGAAACTGCTACTGAGGCAAACACTCCCCCACAGTCAACCACACACTCACAGGTCAGCCCAAGTTTATACCAGTGCTATCATGATTCAAGAGCTAGGCTATATGAGTAACCTATTCATGGGGTCACTTATTCATCTTGTTTAAGAAGCACATGACATGAGGCTTTGTATGGTTGTCAGGGAGGGAATACAGTACATTGCATCAATACAAAATCAGACCCCAGAACAGTTTTTATTTATAGGCTATCTTTAACATCCAAGAGCATGAGCTATAGGCCTACAATGCATAGATGGTTATACAATTATTCAAGAATAATTATGTCAGTGGTTAACCTGAACCTCTTATACAGTATTTCTAATTAATTATTTTTTTTCAATTAATTAATTAATTGATTAATTATGGCTTTTTGGGCTTCGTTTTCCAAGGGCAAATTGAATTTTGCTGAAACAAACACACCTGGTGAAAAAAGCTGAACCTAGCATAGCCTAGGCTGCAGAACAAAGGAATGTTTGAATGACTTAGATAAGAATTATGTTATGATTTGTTCAGGTGTAAGTTGTCTGCAATCTGATGGGCCTAAAAGCAACAACCACATGATGTTGTGATGTCACATTATTAGCCTACAACTCGGCCCTCAGTCTCCCCTATGGTAAACATGTCCCCACGTGCCAGCACTGTGTTTGTACACACATGTAATGTGTGTGTGTGTGTGTGTGTGTCACTGAAACTGATTTGAAATCTAACATCTGCACATAAATCAATCAAAACTCAAGAATCAAGATAAAAAGGCCTATCCTAGCCTATTTGTTTTAGTCCCCTTTCCAAATTCATTTGGATGACATGTAGTCATATGAAGGGTAAATATTCTCACCATTAGGATGCAATTTGATGTGTAGGCTAGTTCTGGGTGGGGGGTTGTTCATCAATCTCAAAATAAAAGGAAACCTACTTACAGTATTACATTGCTATAACTGTTTTGGTTTTGGAGGCTATGTAGGCCCTCTATGTAACTAGTTAGGCTAACTAGTTTTGAAGCAAAAACTGCAGTGTCCCTTTCACACATTAATAGTATTATAGGAGAGAGTTTCACAATTTGCATTTGACTGTAGCCTTGGCCTAAGATGATCCCCAAACTGATACAACTGTCCTCGCCCTGCCCTGCCCTGGGGCCAGTCATCAGAGTTTCACTCAAATGCAAATGATTAAGGATTAACAGACAGGTGTAGCCCACTACATTGGGTAAGTCTAGGCTACAGGTTGTAGGCCGATGTGTCACTGAGTAGGCCTACCAGAGTGATATGATTTCTATCTAGAACACACTTGTAGCCTACAGAACTACTTGACTTCGAGGAACATGATTCTCTTAAAGCTATTTGAAAATAGGCTAGCATAGATTGGCTACTCAAATTGTAGGAAAAGGAAACGTCCGACTGCCTGGAGAGTTGCAATTTGTCACAGGCCTAACAGTCTATGGAAAACATCTAACCTAGCCTATGCACTATGCAAATCAACTTCAGACTAGTATCCACAACTTTCATTGAAATGTGTTATCAGGCATAGGCTTGTTCACGACCATAAAACCAGTGTATAAGTGATCTTGTTGCCAACTAACCCATTTTGTTGATGCCATATTTGTGGCCGGCCACCTGATGTGACAGTGGAACACACCCCTTGAGGCGCGCCTGGCTCTCTTCGTCCTGAGACCGGAGTCGCTCAGGTGCCGGGGAGGTTTCTTCGGACTTGTCTGACATATCCAGTGTTTGCCTACATCGGCTTTTCAAAAGTCACACACCATAAGACAACATGTAGGTAGCCTCTTCTACGCTTGTTGTAACAGTGTTGAAAACCAAGTTCTTCCTTTTAGATCGCAGTAGACGTAACGCTACTCCAGCTATGGTTCATAGATGACTTGAGGGTGATTATCGGAACGGTGAGTACGAGGCTTCGCCCAGTTGTGCTCATCGTTCACAGCACAGTCAGTGGAAATTACACTTTAGCCACGTCCCACTTTTTAGGACACACCCATTCTCCGCCCCGTAGTAGTTACACATTCATTCAGAAACCTGCCCTGACCAGCACCGCACGCCTGCACGATTATTGTTGGTGTTGAACTTAGAACTATTGAAGTGAAAATGCAACCAACTGAATTCCAGACAAGCCATTCAGAACATAGCAGCAACGTATAACAGGAATAATGCATAGTTAAACAGAATGGCATATGCTTCTGGTTCTCTCTCACACATACACAGCTGAAATAATACAAAATCACAACACAAACTACCCATTAATGGGTTACACTTGGTTTAAATGTCTTTTTTAATCATTACCAAACAAATAATACAAATCACATTATAATGGTGCCAAATAGCTAATAACAGGCTCTATACATAAGCATATTCCTTTTTCTATGTACACACACCTTGCGGTCTCCACAAAATGTGATTGGCATTAGGGGGGGAAGACTTGCAGAACTACTCACAACTACCCAGTCTCACATTGATTGGTTTTCTCATCAATACATTGATATATCAATTCATATCAATTCATTTGGAGGATGAGGCAGCATAGATGACTGCGTGCAAATAGCTAGCTACCTCTACAGGAGAATAACGAAAGCTATAATGAACTTGAGTGTAACCGATAAGAAGTACATCCATGCTGTGCAGTGACATCTTGAGCTGATTTAACAGATGTACACCACGTACAGTAAGAGTTTGCTGATCTGTTTCCACTCATGGAACCAAAGATCTTAGGTCTTCAGATTACAGAAACTGTTGAGAACACAGAACTCATAAAGAAAAACAACAATCCATTACAGACACAAAAAGATATAAGCGCAAGACAACCAACGGGTCAGTAATAATTGATTGGATGACATGTCATTATTAAATTAGTGAACAGTAAATGATCTGACGAAGCAATTTGCAGCTGGACAAACCAGACCATCTCAGTTGAATTTTAGGCATCAAGGATGTTGCCATGTTTGTTAAACAGTAACTGAATTGGCAGCTCATGATGACACACACACACACACACACACAGATATGAACCCCTAAGCAGATTGACAACAAAGCACTTTGGAGCCAACATACTGTACCAAGCTCAAGGATCTGAATTAAAAAAAAATAAATCTACATTTCAGGCCAAACAAGAGCGCATTTGAGCATTTAAGGACAGAAATGCAGCCTGCCTCTTGGTACTCAAGAACTGCTTAAGGACAGAAATGCAGCCTGCCTCTTGGTACTCAAGAACTGCTTAACTAAATGACAAAAATGGGGGTAAGGCAAAGTGTTGGGGGTTGAAAGGCTACCTATGACGCCGCTCACATTTAATTCAACAGGAATCATTTTTTTTCCACAGCAGACCACACACACATGCACGCACGCACGCACACACACACACACACACACACACACACCAATAACCGACACCCTTAAACAGACGACACAGAAGTATCACTGAACACAGTCAAGGCTTTACCTAAACTTTGCATATCAACCAAACCCCTGGGCAGGGCTATGGGGCTCCTTTCATGGCCAATAGAAACACTATAGGATCACTCCCATACACATACAGCAAGCAGCACATAGATCACTTAGTGCAAATCCTGAATGTCTCGCTTAGCAAACCAACCACACACACACACACACACACACACACACACACACACACATATAAATTAAAAAAAAAAAAGCCATACAACATAACATTAGGCAAGCACAGCAATCACAGTACATATGTTCAGTCACATTGGTGACTGAACAGCAAGATGGCTGGAAGCTTTTCTCTGTCTGCACAAAAGACTGGTGACAGCTCTCCCTCCATACTGCACCCCCCCCTCCCCCTTTTTTCACGTCTTTGTCAGTTTAACAAGGACAGAGACAGACAGAAATCGTCAAAATTAGGTTGAATCCAAAACCGAGGCAATTGAACCAAAAGTAATACTAATTCAAGAAAGACAAACAAAGACATAAGCCAGTAGTGTGCGTATGTGTACAGCGAAAATATCCAAGGCAAGACATCATAGCCTGTGATCTTTGCCCTCAAGCCTCCTTGCGCTTGATGATGAGAGGGCCCACATTGTCCCCAGTTTCCTGGTTATGTTTCGCATGCGCTCCATCGCAGTATGGGAACTGCAATTGAGAACATCAAGAAGGAAAAAGTGGGTTACACAGCAGAATTAAAGGACACATAACAGCATATCATCATTAGAGACGTCAGGTTTAACAAAACAATCACGATTAATCACTTAACATGTTGAAAGAATGATGAGAGACCACTGTTGAGCCTACCTTCTTAGAGCGCCAGCAGCGACAGTACACAGCCTTGTCACCGAGGTCCTCGATGTCAAAAGCATGCACCACTTTTGGGTTGTCCTTCTGCAAATCCAGGTTCACCTTTGGCTTGCTGCATTTTCTTTTGGAGAAGAATGTTTGGTAGACCAGGATTCCTACTGCAGTGGCCCCGGCAGTCAGAGAAACTGCAGCTATTAATTCTGCTGAGGAACCGGGGAAAAGATAACGTTACAGACAGACATATCGTACATGAACTTCCCAACACAGATCAATAGAAATAGAGTAGCTATCGTGAATGCTAACGTTAGGTTTAATATTGGCACGGCGATACCTGTTGCGTTAATGTGTAAACCTAAAAGTGCCCTAACGTTACAACAGAAGTTATCCAAGTGCAGGGTAATTCAAGGTCATGAAGATGTTAGCGGAATCAAGTCGGAATAGCTTGCTACCTAAACTTAGCATCATCATGTTATGCTACTTAGTGGTAACCAAAATCATAACGTTAACATTCCCAGCAAAGACTAGTTGACTGTTGTTAATGAACAAAATATGGCACAATTATAAACATTTGGTTCGTTACGGTTTAAATGCTTACAGATCTTCTTGACGGGTTAACGTTATAGGCTCTGAGCCTCAACGCTAACGTTCACACCACCACCGGACTTAACGTTAACATCATATGAGCAACATTAATGTTACAAAGCTTCTTAGCGTTACATTATAAAATTGACCAGACCTAAACGCAGATCCATGAAGCGGATTGTATGATCAACCCCGTTTAATTCAGCAGATCATTTATTTTGACTGGATTTGTAATGTTAACGTTGAAAACGAAATTAACGTTGGAACGCTTTGGTAACGTTAACGCGGGTCACATGAGGATCATCTTGAAGTTCTCAGAGTAATTTTAGTTCAAATATTTCAGACACAGATATTCTATTTATTACCTTTGGATAAAGAGCTTGAACTACTCATGGTGAAATCACAGATTGGAAGCTTTAGACTCCTTGTGTAAGACAACACGTTTTGAACTCCGTTACACAAGTTGACCGCCGTCTGCTCTGGGAAAGGGGAAAAATGGCAACAGAAGCCGGGCCCCACGTGACTCGATGTTATTTGCGGTGTTCAATCCTGCCACTGTACTGCGCATTCTAGCTTGAGTATTATGAATCTTTTATTAAATAGCCTACAGAGAACAATTCTCCTGAATTCCAAATAAAATATGTATTTTCTAAAAACAGGAAATGGCCAAATGATTAGATCAGAAATTATAAGTTTACTCAAACATACTGAAATATGAGAAACTGCAGAGAATTTCGCAGTGGTGTTTTTTTTTTTTTTCAGTTCAGGGCTGTTTCAAGGTAGGCTACTTAGGGGGCCCCAAGCAAACAGGACATTGGGGTCCTTCATCCCCCATAAACACCTACATGAACCACATTGTTATAATCTTCAAGCATCTTATTATAATTATTTGTATTGTACAGTTGTCTAACTCCAGTTTAAAGTCATTTTAGTTGAAAAACATCACCCACTAAACTACTAAAATGATCTTGTCAATCTTGGGGACCCTTTCATCCAGGGGCCCCAGGCAATTGCCTGGTTTGCCTGTCCTGCTGCAACGGCCCTGGTCCAGTCCTCTCCAGGGCCCACATGGGTTTCTGGGCTTAGGTAGGCTACTCAGTGGGTATGTCATAAGCGATTAGACTAGAGCAGGGGTGGCCAACCCGCCGCTTGGGAGCCGCATGCGGCTCTTTGCCCGGAGTCATTCAGCTCTTACATTAATGTGCAAGTTTGTGTTTTTGTGCGTGTTCGCTTCCCTTATGTTTAATACAGTGATAGTGTGTGTGTGTGTGTGTGTGTGTGTGTGTGTGTGTGTGTGTGTGCGTGCGTGCGTGTGTGTGTCAAAAGGATGGGTAACGCAGTAGTAGTAACAGGTTCATGTGCCCATGTGCCGATGTGGCTCTTTACTGTAACATAGATATGCGGCTCTTGGTCTCCGACTGGTTGGCCACCCCTGGACTAGAGCAATTTGAGCGAAAGAAAGAGAAGGCAGAACGCCGAAACACCTCTGAATAAAACGTGTATGCATAGTGTCTCCTTTCCTCATTATAGTGCCAACATTGTCCCAATTTTAAAATGTTGTTAAAAATTATTGTATCTGTTCAATTTAATGCAATTTTCATTTCCAATTTGAATTTTTTTTACTGCCACTGTTATCTCATTATATTGGTTGTTATCATTATTTTGCATTTGTCAACACTACTGGTTAAGTCTGCTTCTTGTCTTTTTATCTACTTTTGCTAGGTAATCACTTAATATTAAAGGGGTGGTTCAGAATTTTCTATGTTAAACCTAATTTCCAAGTAAGCCTGAGTGATATCTGTCATTGGAGACCGTTTTCAACTCATTTCATCCAGTCCTTCTATCAGCTGAGTTCGCTAGTGCTAGGCTAACGCAAGTGAGTGGACAGTGCTAGCCTGGCAATAAAAACAGTCTTACCCACTCTGCAGTCTCCTTTAGGCAAATACATTAATATGCCAGGTCAATGTACAGATTTAACAGTATTACAGTTTAACAGATGTTATCGCGGACCGCTAGAAATGTGTCCGCGGTCTGCCATTGGCCCCCAGGCCGCACTTTGAGAGCCTTTGCACTAACATATAGCTAACACAAATGGGGGCCCTGCAGGTAATGGAGATCAGACTTGGAGTGAGAATAAATGAATTTGTTTCCATAACAGGGATCTTAATAACTGCTGCTTCTCCCACATCAAAGGCTCTCCTAATTACTGTAAAGGCTATCAGTCTACCACTCAGAAATGAAGGTGTGTGTGTGAGTTATTGTGTCCCTGTTTCCTTATTGTTTAACAATGCAGCTGAGTCAGGGACAGGGCACTAGGAAAATAGCCAAACACGTGTGTGTGTGTGTGTGTGTGTGTGTGTTGTTGGCCAAATACACACTAGAGGTGCCAAGGGTGTGTGACTGCTGTCTTACAGTTAGAAGTCACTAAATGATGCATTTGTGCACAACCCCTTATATTTGTTATGTGTCAAACAGTTTCCCATCCATGGTTATTTGTAGGCTAGAGGTCAGGTCATTCACAACTCAGACCTTCAAATGGAAAAAAGTCCTTAACATCAACACACAGTCCTGATTTACATTGGACAAGGAGTCACATGGCTTATATCTCACGTGTGTATTATTTACGACTGTGTTTGTTTGATGAATATCTGCCTGTCCCAGCTCTTTTGTGTCCGGACCAGAGTATATATTTGAGTGCAAGACCAGACAGTGCAGAAGAAGAGACAAATCATTCAGATTGATCATGAAGACCTGTGGAGCTCTACTGGTGCTGCTGTGCTGCTGTTTGGCTGAGACGCAGCTTAGAGGAGAGGCCATCAGTGAAGATGACATCACTCACCAGGGCCACTATGGTGAAGCAGAGAGCAGAGAAAATGAGGTTATGGGTGCAGCACAGAGAACTGAAGCTACAGACACAGCATCCACCCAACAAACCTGCCAGCCTGACATCCACACTGTGCTGAGAGAGATGAGTGTTCTGGTGGGAAAGCTGGAAGTGGAGCTCAGATACACTAAGACACATGTGGACGCTGTTGAGGCCAGATTGAGAGTCAGTGAGAATAAAGCAGAGACTCTGGAGACCAGACTGAGAGCCAGTGAGAAGACAGTAGAGGAGCAGAGAGTGGAGCTCAGACAGACTGAAGCCAGACTGGAAAATTTAAAGAGTGAGAAAGATGGTAAGATATATCTGATTATGGTTTTATTTATAAATGTTTTTATTCAATTACACTTCCAGCAGTTGTAATTTTAATGGAAATGTTGATGAGTACAACACCGAGTTAAAATACAAAACATTCTTTGATTGTGAAGGCCTTTAGCAAACATAAATTTATATCTGCAATTTTTTGTGTATATCGTCCACAGCTCAGGCAGCCATGTTGAACCTCACTGTGAGTCAGGTGGAGAAGCTGAGGAGGGAGAGAGAGGAGAGCAGGGTGTCTTTCTCTGCCTCACTGCTGGCATCTGGTGGTGGAAATATAGGACCTTTTTCAGCTGCAACTCCTCTGGTCTACAGACATGTTTTCACCAACACTGGCAATGCCTACAATCCAAACACAGGTAACAGCAGTTGTTCTAAAGTTCTTGAATTAAGAGAAAACCTAATAATATACATGTGAGAAAGCACAGTAACAATGTGTAAAACACATGTATTAGAATCTGTATTTGTGCACAAAAAGAGGGCGGGGGGTTGGGTCAGATCAGTGCATTCCTAAACTTTATGATTTGGATATCTCTCTCTCTCTCTTGAATTTGTTTCCCTAACAGGGGTCTTCACAGCTCCAGTCAGAGGGGTCTACCATTTTGTTATATTTGTTGATGGCGTTGGCCATGCGTCTACATGGACTGGCGTCTCTCTTCATAAAAACGGGGAGCATGTTGTCATCACACACGCTCGGCAGCCAACCCACAGAGTGACCTCATCCAACGCAGCTTCTCTGCTGCTGGAGGTGGGAGATGTGGTCTATGTGAGGCTGTGGCCTGCAGCTTGGGTCTTTGATAATGAGAACCACCACACCACCTTCTCTGGACACCTGCTCTTCCCCATGTGATCAGGTCAGCTTTATAACCTCGAAAAGTACTGCACGGATTTGGACAAAATTTTCAGACAATGTGTATATTGGGACAAGCAAGAACTGATTCGCTTTTGGTGGCGATTGGTGATCCAGAACATGATCTGGAATTTATATTGTGTCTGTGACCACATTGCCTTGGCGGAGGTCTGCGCTCTCTGAGCGCTTTTCTAGTTCTAGAATATAATAGAATTCTGGAATATAAACTGACATAAGTCTGCTTAAAATTGACTTTAAAGTAGACTTGATTACAGACATTGACATTGGTCTTGCTGTGGGAAATTATTATGATTGCTAGTTGTACACTGCTGGCCTAATTCTTCGGTCAGAAAGAATGCAGCTCTTCAATAAAGATGGTGGTTTATTCACAATCCAGCCATTGATAACAGAATAGTAGACATCTGAAATTGTACATCTGTTTGTATGTGTGTGTGTGGTCTCTACAATGGAAATAGAGAAATAAAGAAAAGTACAATCAGCATAAATATGTAACTGTACAAATATGCACTGGTAGCTATTCAGAGAAATGAAAAGAATTCACTTGCTATATCTAAGAGCGCCGCAAGGTGGCAGCACCAGCACATCACATAAGTAATGATACAATGCAATTTAGCTTGCTACATGTGTAGATCTTTGCCATCGAAATTACAGAGTGCTTTCCTCCAATAAAGTGCAAACAATAAGTGCTTGTTAACATGAGTGCTAATACCTAGCAACTAAATATAAAATTAAGGCACCTGTCAATACACATGTCGAATCAGAATTACAACCTGACTAGTTAGCCCATTCGCCTTATTCACCTGGAACGTTCCAAAGACGTTGAGGGGTACACTTCAGGGGTACACTCGGCTACACCGTTGCTACACAGCCAGCTGTCATGGCGCCTCACTGTTGTGTGCCGAAATGCACATCCTCAAAGAGGAAAAAATCATACCGTGGGCAGACTTTCCACCGTTTCCCAAAAGAGCAGGCACTTCGTTTAACTTCCGTACACCTCAAGCAAAGATCATGGAATTAGCCTCAAGCATCAAATTACGTTAAATTACGCCAAAATGGCCGCCAGGTGAATAACGCGAATTACTCACGGCAAATTGGGTCATGCATTTAACACATGTACAGTCATAAAACAACAACCTGACACAACTGCATCGAATAATAGTCAAATTATCATCAGTACAGGCATTACTTACTTTGTCAGCAACGCACACGGAGGAAACAATAAGATGTAGGGCAGTAACAAACTTAAATTGCTCCGGTACCGGTAACACATGTGCATACAGTTTGAATAGCGCAGCAAAGAGAACGTGACATACGCAATGAGTTTCTTAAAGTGACGGTGTCCTATTAAAGGGGCAGGTAATTTAAAGGAGCAGGTAGTTTAAAGGAGCAGGGAATTTTGTACACTTGCAGTAATCGTAACATCACAATATTGGTTTTATGTTCAATGTTCTATCAAGACAGTATTATAAATGGGCTCCTTGCATATAAGATTTTTTTAATAATGCATTTCCGCTTACATTGGCTTTATAACAATCACAATAAAAGAAAACTCACACAAACTTGCATTTGGACATCAGCTGACAAGTCCGCCAGTCATAGAAAAGTCCTGTCTGGTCATAGTCAAATGAAACCTCTAACTTTAATGGTAGCTCTAAAACCTCTAGCTTTAAAGCCACCACATGCAACATTTAGGTAAAATTTCGACGTTTCCTATTCATTACACCTTTATGTAAATTGCCTAGAACTCACTAGACTTGATAAATGACATGTTCCGGAGTAAAACGAGCCCCTTCACGAGATTGTCCGACCCTCCTAGAGGCAGATACCGCCTATGCAAGATCAGGGAGCGCGTCCCGGCTATCGTAAGTTTTGGTTAGCAAGCAAGCTAGGTCACGTGACTTAGCCAGAGTTTACTGTTTGAATTACAACGCGATTTGTGACTTCTCAGCGCATTCAACTGTCGATACATTTTGTTAGCGGCGATCACCATTGACTATGCAATTCTAAATGGAGGATTATTGGCAGAAACGCTTAATAACAGCTTTGTTTGGTTGTTAGCTTACTGGATGACGCCACCGGATCCTGCATAGGTTCTCTTTAATGAAGGCATGTATAATACTGTACTAGCCAAGGCATGGCGTGCATGTCAACCTAGAACTCTAGACGTAGGCTACTCTAGTAGCAAATTGAATTTGCTCAGCAAGTAGGCCTATGTCTAGATACCAGCCATGTACTCATAATTTAGGAGTCAATGTTGTGACTGATGACTTTTCGTTTTTGAAATCCAAATGTGTCTTGGTCGGGTTGTAATATAGATGATTAAAAGACTCAATAAATACCTTAAAGGAATAGTCCACCTGTTTATGAAAATTGGTTATTCACCCCCTTACCTGGAGTTACATATGTGGGTAAGAGCATTTTGGTCTCAGTGCATGTGTAACAGTGTACATATTATTAAGCCTTTTACAATTACACAAAGATGCCTAGGTAACAGAGTCAATAGGTGTTTTTGGTATTTTTGTTAAATCCTGCTTCTCTGGGTCAGTGCTTTTATTTTGTTTTCTGTAGAGATTTGCATTGTGGGTGATGCAGCAGCAGGAAGTGTTTCTGCTATGCTGCAGGTAGGTTAGATTAACGTGGGTCCCTACATAAATTAACAAAAGTCCTTTTTGCAATGCATTATTTTTCACCATGTAATCCCCAGATTATTAATAATTAACAAGGTCACCTATAAATCGCACTTGTGCGATGTTTTGTGCTGTATTGATGTTTATATTCCGTGTTATATATTCGTTTGACCTTGAGCTATATTTCCACTGATATCCAGATTGATAATGAGACATTTATTTTGTTTAAATGCAGACCCACGATTTAACACGATCTACTTTGTTTTCCTTCTGATGCTGACCCATTGTTGCAGGTAACCAATCAGAATTATAGTTTAGTTTGTTTGTTTTGACTGTTTTGATTTTACCTTGTGACCGCTCGCTAGCGTTCGCAAAGTTGACTAGCCTGCAACGTCCTCTGTTGTTTCTAGTTGTAATTCCAGTAGCGGCCACAAGATGGCAATGTTCGCCTTTTTATGAGCGCATTTTGCGCACTGTTTGAGAGAGAATGGACGAAGCAGTGTCTTCTCTTGACGTTATAAGTCAGATTTATTTTATTTTGGATTAGTTTCCAGTACATGTTTACTCTCTGTATATTTTTATATTTCTACTGTACATTATATGATCTCCTTTTTGAGAATCTATGTTGAATTTGATATGAGGTAGAAATGGGAAGTAGACTAGTTTCCCTCAGTATATTAACACACATTCACACCACATTTTATACATTATATAAGACATTTTTCCCTTTTGGAATTTATTTTATTCATTTTATTGACACACTCCATAAGATTAGAAAATGTAATAGTTAATGTACAATCAGTTTATTGATTAGTTGAGGAGGAAGTGTTTCTGCTATGCTGCAGATGCAGATCCACGATTTAACACGATCTACTTTGTTTTCCTTCTGATGCTGACCCATTGTTGCAGCTTCCAATTAAAGGCTAAAAAGGCAAATCAGCTGTGTGGCGTCATTCCTTCAACTCACAACGCAGAGGGTACGACCGGTTACACATGTGTTGTCCTAGTCTGGCAACCCTAATTTTACCTTTACCTTAGCATAGGCGCTGGAAAGTAAAGTTGCCAAAGAATTGCTATCTGGCAACTTTGCATTCCAGCGCCTATGCTAAGCTAAAGCTAGAAAATTGGGAAAATTGGTGATGCCTTACTAGGAAAACACAAGCAATGAGACCAAAATGCTTTTACCCACATATGTAACTCCAGGTAAGGGGGCGAATAACCAATTTTCATAAAGAGGTGGACTATTCCTTTAATACAAAGACTCTTCTTATTAAAGCTATCAGTCTAACTCATAAATGAAGTTGTGCATCTAAGTTATTATGTCCCTGTTACCTTGTTGTTTAGTTAAGTGCAGCTGAGTAAAGGAGAGTGACTAGGCTGATAGCCAAACACCTGTGTGTGTGTGTGTGTGTGTGTGTGTGTGTGTGTGTGTGTGTGTGTGTGTGTGTGTGTGTGTGTGTGTGTGTGTTTGTTGGCCAAATACACATTAGATGCCAAGTGCATAAGCTGTGCATGGGACCTAATATTATTTTTACAGTACAGTCTCCCAGCAATGGATATTTGAATAGTGAAGAGGTCATGTTCCATTCAAGCATCTACTGTAGATAAATTCCTCACATCAGTACCATTAACACAGAGATGAGAAGCATTATGAAAGAAGGTGCCTCATGGTTGCATGTGCATCATTTACAACTGTGTTGGATTAATATCTGTATCATGTCCCAACACTACTTGGTAATATGTAACCAGATCATTGTATTATTGGAGGGCCAGACAGAGAACGGGTTATTCAAGAAGATAGTTCAGTGACAAACCTGGGTAAGTTAAGCTTGGAGTAAGCTTAGTGGCCTCCCTTCCAGATTATATTGGCAACATTGTCACAATTTTATAATGTTGTTAAAACTTATAGTATCTGTTCAATTTAATGCAATTTTCATTTCCAATTTTTTTTTTTAACGCCACTGTTATCTCATTATATTAGACTAAAACATTACTGGTTAAGTCTGTTTCTAGTCTTTTTATCTATTTTTGCTAGGTAATCACGTAAAATATTAATCTCATGTTCATGTTTGATTAGGCCTACATAAACAAGTCAAGTCAAGTCAAGTGTATTTATATAGCGCATTTTAACACAACTCAGTTGATCCAAAGCGCTTTACAGTGGAAGGGGGACCTCACTAACCACCACCAATGTGTAGCACCCACCTGGGTGATGCACGGCAGCCATCACAGTCGGCGCCAGAACGCTCACCACACACCAGCTTGAGGTGGAGAGTGAGGGAAGGGACAGGAGAGAAGGGATGTGTGGTGTTCATCTAGGCCTACAAAAAAAAAAGTTTTGGTTCCGGTTGGTGGCTGGTTGAGGCCATGGGTCGGTAGGGATTTTTTTTTTTTTTTCTCCCCGTGACCGCAAGAGGTGTTTTTTTTTAGTTTTTGTTTTTTTTTTTACTGTAAGGCCGCTATTTTTTCCATAGCATAGACTACCTAGACTACCTACATATACTCGACCAGCTTGTATGTCCCATCATGTTACTCACACACACCACTGACAAGTGAACGGTGCTCAACACCACATTGGGGATGTCTGTCCATTTTACAGCTCTGTCATCTTTGCTGGCTGCTGATACAAATGTACAAGGGCATGGGTTGACCTCTTGATGCACATTTTAAAATTATATTTAACCTCAATTTTGGTTGGCACGGTAGTCCAAATCAGTCCAAGGCCCTGTTGTTCAAACTCAACAAGTGCTGTAGGTAGGAAAAAGAATAAGAAAATTTGATAGAACATAGTCCGAGCAGTGAACCGGCAACTCATACTACCGGCAAGTGAATGGGGCATAACAAATAACTTTCAGTTCCATTCAGTCAGCATTAGTAATCGGTTTGTTATTTGGTCTAGGTAGCATCAGATTTTCTCATTCTTTATCTGAAAGGAATATCCCACCTTTCAATGAAATTGGGATATTCACAGTCTTACCTGGAGTTATGTGGGTAAAAGCATTTTGGTCTAAGTGAATGCGTTTTCTTAGTCTGACAACCCCAATTTTAACTTTAGTTTAGGCCTAGGTGTTGGAATGAAATGTTGCCAACAAGTTGCTATCTGGCTACTTTACATTTCATATCAACTCGTTGGTAGCATTACATTCCAGCGCAACAAATTGAGGGGAGGGAGTCACATGCATTACAAGAAGCAGCCAAACAGAACAGTACAAATGTACATGTAGCCATCTCTGAATTTCTTCAAAATAAAATGTCTAATATAATCCTCTAATTCCAGATATGCACAGTAATACTGCATAGGCTGCTAGTGTAGCCGGTGGCGGTCCGCACCGCACACGGGTCTCGAACCCGCCACCCCGCAAGTTACAAACTCCCGGTGTGGGAGTGGAACGCTCTAACCAACTGAGCTAAAAGCCCGAGCTTCTAACTCAGCGTGTTAGAAGCGCCCATGGAATTGGGTGATGAGGATTTACACACTACCACCGAGCTAGCCGCGCTAGCGGCCTCCGTTCACTCACCCTCCAAATCCTCACTCCCATCCGGGTCACGGCACCAATGTAGCCGGTGGCGGTCCGCACCGCACACGGGTCTCGAATCCGCCACCCCACAAGCTACAAACTCTTGGCATGGGAGTGGAACGCTCTAACCAACTGAGCTAAAAGCCCGAGCTTCTAACTCAGCGTGTTAGAAGCGCCCATGGAATTGGGTGATGAGGATTTACACACTACCAACGAGCTAGCCACGCTAGCTGGCCTCCGTTACACTAGGATAGCCTAATATGTGTAGCCTACCCTTTCTCATATGAACAATGGGTTGAGCGCATGAGCATTGGCAATCAGCTGTAATCAGCTGTAATGTTCGACCTGTCAAAACGGGAGTGTTCGAATATCATCTTTGGTGTCAGGATGATCGCCAATCTTAATAGGCTTACGTTAACATAAGAGGAAGAGTTTAGCTGAGTGCAACAGTTTTGAACAACTTTTGCGCGGCATAGTTATGCTAACCGGATTTTAAATAGCTATTTAGCGAGTTCTGTTATTATTTTGTGCACAGCGGAGGGGGATCTGTTGCGCGAGCAGAAAGAGCGAGAGGGAGGGGTTGACAAGGAGAGTCTACGTGAAGGGCAACATACCGTAGGCCAAACTCAATCAAGTTGAACTTCGTCTGTTGAAGTAAGAATTTAAGAGTTTGCCTGGTGGCAGCTAATGTTCATAGAGCACTCTACAATTTCGGAACGTTCCCTCTCCTTACCTGCGGCCGCTTCTCTTCTGTGTAGCCAGGTTATGGTTGCGTCTGAACTTTGCTCAAGATATTTAAACTGGTAGCCAACATGCAGTCGCCTAAAAATCATATAGCCTAATAATACGAACGTATCTATGGATATATTTAATTCGCATTTTTTTTCAAGCTCATAAAATAAATTCCAAAAACTCAAAAAAAAAATTTTTGGGTCGCATGAAAAATGACAGGGTCGGTCGGCAACCGGAACCATAACAATTTTTTTTCTAGGCCCTATTGGGGGACCTCACCTTTAATGACACAGGGGGTTATGGGATAAGACGCACAGAATGATGGGAGTGAACAAGTAGAGTGAGCAGAATGAGTTTGTGCACGTTATGTATTGGAGTGAAATAAACAGGCCATGTTACCAGGCTAAACCAGGAGCTTGTTTCCATTCCCTTGGAGTATAAAACACAGACTATTACAATGGCGACGAGGATTTTGTGGATTGAAAGAACCTACACCGTGAACTCCTGTCGGTACTAACTTCAAGCTCTCTGTGTTCACCGAAGTAACGTTTAGCTAGCAGTAGTCAACAAGTTGACGTGAAATTCAGCATGGCAAAGTTCCTCGCTTCAAGCGACGCATTCCCAGCTTTTGATATACGCGGTGGTGCCCCGGGTACATTAGGACCAAGATGGGAGAAATGGAAGGCTCGTTTCGAAAATTTCCTGCTGGCCATGGACATCAAAGACAGTGCTAGGAAACGTGCCATGTTGCTTCACTATGCAGGGGAACAGGTATATGACATTTTCGTGACTCTTGCTGATAAGGGGGACGCTAAGGACTTCGATAAAGCCGTTAAGGCACTTGATACTTATTTTTCACCTAAAAAGAATATTGACTTTGAAGTGTACAAGTTTAGACAATCAACACAGTCTGAAAATGAAACTGTCGGGGAATACTATGTCCGATTGTGCACACTTGCAGCATCCTGTGAATTTTCTGATGTTGACACAGAGATAAGACGCCACATTGTGCAAACCTGCATATCACACAAGCTTAGGAGAAAAGCCCTCACTGATCCCACGGTGGATTTGACAAAGCTTTTGGAACTCGCCAGGCTCGAGGAGGCCTCAGAACAACAAGCGCGCGAAATGGAGAAACGAACAGACACTATTTCTGATGGTGTTTTGGCTTTGCGCCAGCAAGAGCGCGAGAGTCAGCGAACTAGGCAACCTGCCCTTCCTACACGACGGCCTGCATCAATGGTTCAAGGTGCGCATGGACGTGAGTGTTTCAACTGCGGGGGGCCATTCCCTCATCAAGGTGAATGTCCAGCACGTGGGCTTGCATGTCGCAATTGTGGTAAACGAAATCATTTCTCAAAAGTGTGCAGGTCACGCCCTAAACAAAGTATGAACTATGTTCAATGTCAACAATCAGACTCCCCAAAATCGGACATTTGCCCACCATGCCCCAATGAAGACAGCACAGACCAGTCCACTAGATATCTTTTCACACTGACAGACCCTGTGGTCACAGCGCCAAAACAGACCATTCAAGTAAATGGAGCACCTCTGGAAGTGCTGGTAGATACGGGAGCCTCAGTTAATGTAATGGACTTTTGCACCTACCGATCACTCCCAACTCGTCCAGTGCTACAGGGTACCTCAGTCCAGATTTTTGCATATGGCTCCCATACACCACTACCAATGCGTGGGCAATTCTGCTCACAACTCAGCTTTCGAGACAGAACTGTCAAAGAGACATTCTTTGTGGTAGACAAGTCAGCAGTCCCAGTAGTAAGCTGCCAGACGGCAGTTGCCCTTGACCTAGTCCGCCTGATCAACAACATACATGTGCCGCCCATGCTCCAACAAAAGTACCCCACCGTTTTTCAAGGTATCGGAAAACTTAGGAATCACCAAGTGAAAATCCACATTGACACTACAGTGCAACCAGTGGCTCAACAGCACAGGCGCATCCCTTTCCACATGAGACAGCTTGTGGAACAGGAGCTGGAGAAATTAGAAGCACTAGACATCATTGAACATGTGGAGGGCCCCACACCATGGATCTCTCCGGTGGTAGTAGCCCCCAAGCCCAAACAGCCAGGAAAAATCAGACTGTGTGTGGACATGAGACGCCCAAATGAAGCCATCAAGCGTGAGCGGCATCTCACTCCCACAGTGGATGACATTCTAGCAGACCTCAATGGGGCAAAAGTGTTTTCCAAACTTGATCTGACTGCAGGCTACCACCAGATTGAACTACACCCTGACTCTCGCTACATAACAACATTTACAACACATGTGGGCCTGAGACGCTACAAACGGCTCAACTTCGGGATATCGTCAGCAGCAGAGATATTCCAGAACACTATCAGAGAGACACTAGCTGACATCCAGGGTGTTCTAAATGTCAGTGATGACATGCTGGTGTATGGCACCAACCAAGAGGAACATGACAAGAGCCTGGAAGCAGTCCTCACCCGCCTCTGTGAGTGTAACCTCACACTTAATGCAGAAAAGTGCGAATTCAATAAGACCAAGGTAGAATTCTTCGGATATGTCTTCTCAGATCAAGGCATCTCAGTAGACCCCAAGAAGGTGGCTGCAGTCAAGGAGACCCCAGCTCCACAGAACCCAGGTGAGGTCAGAAGCTTCCTAGGCCTCGTCACGTACTGTGGTCGTTTCATTCCAGGCCTAGCCACCCTAACACAACCTCTTAGAGAGCTAACAAAGAAAGACCAGCTGTGGGACTGGTCCCCTGCCCACCAGACAGCTTTTATCAATCTCAAAAATACACTGAGCAGTGACAGGGTCATGGCCTATTTTGACCAATCAAAACGCACAGAAGTTGTTGTGGATGCAAGCCCTGTAGGCCTAGGGGCCGTTCTTACACAGACTGACTCTAATGGTACGCTACACACACTTGCCTATGCCAGCAAAGCACTGTCACCCGTGGAACAGAGATATTCACAGACTGAGAGGGAGGCTTTAGCTATAATCTGGGGTTGCCTTCACTTCCAGCTGTATTTACTTGGATGCCCATTCACAGTGATTACCGACCACAAGCCACTGGTGCCCATATTTAACAAACCGTCTTCCTCCCCCCCACCCAGAATTGAACGCTGGCTGTTAAAGCTACAAAACTTCAACTTCTCTGTGATCTACAGGGCGGGTGTTGACAACTCCGCGGACTACTTCTCGAGACACCCCGTCCCCACACCTGGGTCAAAAGACACACATGCCACCGAGCTGGCTGAAGCTCATGTGCGTTTCATCATTGACCATGATGTTCCCCGCGCCATGACACTGCAAGAGATCCATACTACCACACAGTCTGACCCATGCCTCCAGAAAGTCATAGCTGCAGCCAGAACAGGACAGTGGCACACTCTTCTGGAACAGACGGCAGGCATGTCGCCAACCCAAAAATCACTTCTCAGGTGTTTTCATGCACAGAGGTCAGAGCTTGTAGTGTCTTCATCTGATCTCCTACTCAGGGGTAACAAGTTGGTGATACCCTCCTCCCTGCATAACCGGGTGATTGATATTGCCCATGAAGGCCACCAAGGGGTGATGAAGACAAAGAAGCTCTTAAGGGAAAAAGTGTGGTTCCCAGGTATAGACCAAAAGACAGAGGAGTGCATCAAAGCCTGTCTTGCCTGCCAGGCAGTGACACCCACTACCCAGTCTCACGCACCACTTCAGATGACTCCTTTTCCAGCTGCACCATGGTCTGAGGTGAGCGTGGATTTTTGCTCATTACCACATGGTGAACACTTACTTGTCGTGATGGATGATTACTCCAGATTCCCGATGGTGGAAAAGGTGTCCACCACATCTGCAGATGCTGTCATACCAAGGCTAGATAGCATGTTCTCATTATTTGGCATCCCAGAAGTTGTCAAAAGTGACAATGGCCCTCCTTTCAATTCTGAGGACTTTTCCAAATTTGCCTCTCACCTAGGCTTTCACCACAGAAAG
Source organism: Sardinella longiceps (assembly GCA_027497455.2). Classification (NCBI taxonomy): domain Eukaryota; kingdom Metazoa; phylum Chordata; class Actinopteri; order Clupeiformes; family Clupeidae; genus Sardinella; species Sardinella longiceps. The sequence goes on along the minus strand of JAODXP020000006.1, from coordinate 22,016,183 downwards.
ATAACCCCTTGTTGGCCCCAGGCTAATGGGGAAATTGAGAGATTTATGAAGACGTTGAAAAAGACACTGCAGATTGCCAGACTTAAACGAAGAAACACCCAACAGGAACTAAATCGCTTTCTGAGAGCATACAGAACTACTCCACACAGCACCACGGGAAATCCACCTGTCTGCTGTTGTTTTCAGCAGACAGGTGCGCACAACTCTACCCAGTGTCCAAACCACAGTTCCGGACCAGCTCATGAGAGCCAGAGACGCACAAGCAAAACAGAAGATGAAAGAGCATCACGACAAACACTTCTGTCACCCATCTCCTGCCCTGAAAGTAGGAGACTATGTGCTGGTGAAAAGATTGCGACCAGAGAACAAATTCCAGTCCTGTTTCCATCCAGATCCATTCCAAGTCACTGCAGCAAAAGGAACAATGATCACTGCTCAAAAAGGGCAGCAGGTGGTGACGCGAAACATATCTCACTTCAAGCGAGTCTCCCCCACACTGCGTCTACCTGCTGCACTGGGAGAGGACAACATTATGCAGAGAGAGACTGACAATAATGAACTTAACCCAGGGGCACTGCCATGCCCGGCAACCCCAAGCACCCCTCGCTACCCAAGAAGGCCCACCGTGAAGCGTCCAGGGTATCTTAAGGATTTTGTGCCATAACTCTTGTTGTCATGGTAGACTGCTAGTTCAGTTCTGGTAAGCTGTTAAAAAAAAAGAAAAAAAAAAAGAACAGAACTACCTCACTTAATGCCTTATCACTTTGTCACTTTGTTTATCACATGTTATGTTGTGAAATTTTGCTACAAAGACATTTTAACCCTTCTTCTATTGCAGGGATGTAATGTTTTATTTTCTTGGGAATGTTGGAGGGATGTGGTGTTCATCTATTGGGGGACCTCACCTTTAATGACACAGGGGGTTATGGGATAAGACGCACAGAATGATGGGAGTGAACAAGTAGAGTGAGCAGAATGAGTTTGTGCACGTTATGTATTGGAGTGAAATAAACAGGCCATGTTACCAGGCTAAACCAGGAGCTTGTTTCCATTCCCTTGGAGTATAAAACACAGACTATTACAGGATGAATGAGCCAATTACAGTGGGGGGATGATTAGGGGGCCAGATTGAATGAGCCAGGTTGGGACTTTAGCTAGGACACCGGGAAAACTCCCTACTCTTTGCGACAAGTGTCATGGGATCTTTTATGACCACTGAGAGTCAGGACCTCGGTTTAACGTCTCATCCGAAAGACGGCCTCTCCTACAGCACAGCGTCCCCGTCACTGCACTGGGGCATCGGTATTTGATCTTTGGCCAGAGGGAAGAGAGCCACCACCAGAGTGTTTGTGAGTTATTGTGTCCCTGTTTCCTTATTGTTTAACAATGCAGCTGAGTCAGGGACAGGGCACTAGGAAAATAGCCAAACACGTGTGTGTGTGTGTGTGTGTGTGTGTGTGTGTGTGCACCAAGGGTGTGTGACTGCTGTCTTACAGTTAGAAGTCACTAAATGATGCATTTAGTGCACAACCCCTCATAATTGTTATGTGTCAAACAGTTTCCCATCCATGGTTATTTGTAGGCTAGAGGTCAGGTCATTCACAACTCAGACCTTCAAATGGAAAAAAGAGTTTAACATCAACACACAGTCCTGATTTACATTGGACAAGGAGTCACATGGCTTATATCTCACGTGTGAATTATTTACGACTGTGTTTGTTTGATGAATATCTGCCTGTCCCAGCTCTTTTGTGTCCGGACCAGACTATATATTTGAGAGCAAGACCAGACAGTGCAGAAGAAGAGACAAATCATTCAGATTGAGCATGAAGACCTGTGGAGCTCTACTGGTGCTGCTGTGCTGCTGTTTGGCTGAGACGCAGCTTAGAGGAGAGACCATCAGTGAAAATGACATCACTCACCAGGGCCACTATGGTGAAGCAGAGAGCAGAGAAAATGAGGTTATGGGTGCAGCACAGAGAACTGAAGCTACAGACACAGCCTCCACCCAACAAACCTGCCAACCTGACATCCACACTGTGCTGAGAGAGATGAGTGTTCTGTTGGAAGGGCAGAGAGTGGAGCTCAGATACACTAAGACACAGATGGATGTTGTTGAGGCCAGACTGAGAGTCAGTGAGAAAACAGTCGAGGAGCAGAGAGTGGAGCTCAGGCAGATTGGAGCCAGACTTGCAGCCAGCGACAAACGAGTTGAATATCTACAGGGTGAAAATGAGGGTGAGGCATTTGTTTATTCCTATAGGCCTAATTTGTGTATATTATCTCAGGGAATTTCTGGAATATCAGGGAATTTCAATAAAGGCTGTTCCAGACAGGGAAAGTCAGGGAATTTAACTATTTTGCTTGGGAAGTCAGGAATTATCAGGGGATTTTGTTATAATGTCTATCACTACACATCCTTCCATCTTGTTTCTCGATATTTTTTCAATTCAAATGGAATGAATTTACACTTTGATTGGCTGATTCATGCCATATAAGTGTTAGGAAATAGACACAAGGGAGGACATTAGGACTAGTTTGGCCGTTTTAAATGGCCTGTTCTGCTCAGCGCCCAATCATTTATTTTATGGAAATGGAAATTCAGCTTTTTGGTCTGGGAAAGTCATGGAAAAATCAGTGAATTTTAAGTCTGATCTGGAGTTGGAACCCTAATAATATCTGCACTTTAAGTCTGATACTTCCTTAGTGGTCGACCCAACTTTGTGTGTGTGTGTGTGTGTGTGTGTGTGTGTGTGTGTATCCCTTAGCTCTTGCAGTGAACCTGAGCCTCACTATGAGCCAAGTGAAGGAGCTGAGGAGGGAGAGAGAGGAGAGCAGGGTGTCTTTCTCTGCCTCACTAGTGACATCTGATGCTCGAAATATAGGACCCTTTTCAGAAGCAACGCCTCTGGTCTACAGACATGTTTTCACCAACACTGGCAATGCCTACAATCCAAATACAGGTACAGCATGGAGTCATTCCAAATTTCCTAATGTACCCATAATGTTATATTGTACACTCTTCTACTATGTTATGAATGTAATGAAATGGTATTGCATAACACATCTGTCTTTTATCTGAAGGGCTGTTGCATGCATTTTTGTGACATTGTACATGACATTTTCAGATAGATTAATTCAATTCAATTTTATTTTTGCCTTGAGTAACAGCACTGTACAGATCGTACAAGGACGAGGAGCACTCAAGAGTTACAGGGGCAAAGAAACACTCCCTTCTAGTTGTAATGAATTCTTTTCTAGGAAGACATCTTGGGCCGATCCACAACTCGAGGGCTAAATCCAAACACCAAGGGCCTAGAGAAGTAGTGACAGATTGAGGATGCTGTGGCTCAGTGGGTTAGTGCGTCGCCGGCAAACCATAAATCCAGGGACCTGGGTTCAAGTTCAACCTGAAGTCATACGCGCTTTATTGCTTGGGCTTACCTGGGCTTTGGCCGGGGGCCGCAGCCAACCAGGGGCCTCGTAATATTAATGAATGTAATAAACAATTACTGGAGGTTTGAAATAATTGAGCATTTGCCTAGACAGTTGCCTACATTAGGCTTCCAACAGCCAGAAATGCAACAGGGTAGACAGTGGAAAAAAACCCTCTACAGCCCAGGGGCCGCAGTAGGTGTTAAAGCCCGAGGTCATTTCCCGATCCTTATCTCTCTCTCCCATTCATTTCCTGTCATTCTCTCTACTATCCTATCAAATTAAAGGTGAGACGCTAAAAATGTCTTTAAACTAGAAAAGTGCTGAGCGCAGACCTCCGCCAAGGCAATGTGGTCACAGACACAATATAAGTTCCAGATCAAGTTCTGGATCACCGATCGCATCAGTCCTTGCTTGTCCCAATATACACATTGTCCAAAAATTTTGTCCAAGTCTGTGCAGTATTTGTCAAGTTATCCTGCTGACAAACAGACAAACAAAAAAACAAACAGACAAACCCACGCGACCGAAAACATAACCTCCTTGGCAGAGGTAAAAAATCGTCTGTGATTTTGAGTAAGCATCATAGTAGCATGATTTCAATATATTATCCTATAACATTATATGGCAGTTAGACTAAAGTTTTGGATGTACAGCGCATTAGCTGCAAGCCAGAATGTAAATGAGTCAATGAGTGTGGGTTCAACAGTGGGGGTAGCATTTAGTTACGGAGGATGGGTTGTTTATTACTACTGATATCAATTTACCATGCTTGATATCATCATCTCCAATGATTCAGTGATCTTGTTCGCCTCTGCGGTCGCATTCGGTCTATGCTGTTCCAAATTATTTTGTTCCACTTGCTAATTAGTGCATTTGGGAAGCTCGTTCGGCAGGGCTATGCTTGAAATCACTCCGGAGCACCGCTTTAAGTACAGTCATATTTGTTACACCATACTTCCCCAGTACTTCACGGGCTGTAAATGAAAGCGTTATCAATTTAGCTTTGTTATTGCACATTTGGAGTTTGGGGAAACACAATTTCAGTCTTCTTGTAATGTACTATTGCATAGTTCGCAAAGCAAAGTTTACTTTATTTTTCACTTTTGTATAGTCCCAATCCTTCCCCGTTTCTCTCTCCAAGTTATTTCCTGTCCATCTCTATATTGTCCTACGGTTAGAGATCTTGGTGTATAATATCACTATAATATAATAGCCTACATATACCTCTCTCTTGAATTTCTTTTCAAAGGGGTCTTCACAGCTCCAGTCAGAGGGGTCTACAATTTTGTTATATTTGTTGATGGTCATGGTCATGCATCTACGTGGACAGGTGCCTCTCTGCATAAAAACGGGGAACATGTTGTCATGACACACACTAGCCAGCCAACCAGGAGGGTGAGCTCCTCCAATGGAGCTTCTCTGCTGCTGGAGGTGGGAGATGTGGTCTATGTGAAGCTGTGGCCCAATGCATGGGTGTTTGATAGTTACAACCATCACACCACCTTCTCTGGACACCTGCTCTTTTCCATGTGATCATGTCAGCAGTTTACTACAAGAATATGGAACACTTGCACTGTCCGAAATTCAGATTGATACACTGACAGACTTGATTACAATCATTACTTACATTGATTTTGTGCTCATGTTTATGTTGTGTTTAACATTCTTGATTATGATTCTATGATTATGAACTTTTGACCTGAACTACACCTGGATAAGTAAGGAAATGTCTGGATCCAGTGCTCAGGGCTACAACAAGTCATGGCTATGGTGAACATGTGTGTGGATATAGGTCTCTTAATAGAAGGGAAGTATGAAGAAAATTGCAACAAAGTTGGCATAATTTAAGAGTTAATGTTAAAATGAGAACAAGAATTGGTCTGTGTCTGTATCTTATGGAACAGAATGTCAATCAGAACTCTGGGCAGAACTGGATTAATTTGTTCCATCTGAAAATGTTTGATGTTTTTGTGTTACATATGTGTCAAGCTTGGGTTTTGATCGAAGTGATACTAAAGATTTAATAACTGTTGCTTCTCCCACATCAAAGGTTCTTCTCATTAAAGCTGTCAGTCTATCACTCATAAATGAAGGAGTGTGTGTGTGTGTGTGTGTGTGTGTGTGTGTGTGTGTGTGTGTGTGTGTGTGTGTGTGTGTGTGTGTGTGTGTGTGTGTGTGTGTGTGTGTGTTGGCCAAATACACACGAGAGGTGCCAAGGATGTGTGACTGCTGTCTTACAGTTAGAAGTCACTAAATGATGCATATGTGCACAACCCCTTATATTTGTTATAAAACACAGTTTCCCCAACCATGGTTATTTGTAGGCTACAGTTATGAGGTCAGGTCATTCACACCTCAGATAAGTCCTTAAAGGAAAGTACCGGAGTGAATTCAAGCATAGCCCTGTTGAAAAAGCTTGCTAAATGCGCTAATTAGCGAGTGGAACAAAATCATTTGGTACAGCACAGACCGAACGCAGAAGCGAACAGGCACTTTACACTGAATCAATGGGACCTGACTGTTGGAAACCGAAAGTAAGCTCTGAGGTTACATTGACTCAATGTAAAGTGTTTCGCGTTCGCGTTAGGTCTATGCTGTTCGAAATTCTTTCATTTCATGCAAAATATATTGCTGTTAGAAGGCTCGTGCAGCAGGACTATGCTTAAACTTACTCCGGTATATTCCTTTAACATCAACACACAGTCCTGATTTATTTGACATCCCAGCTTGAACAATACACACACCTGGCACTGATTTGAATAAACACTCGTCAAGTCTGGACTATGATTTGTTTATTGCATTAAAAACATGATTGCACATGGGAGCTCACGTGTCCATTGTGTATTATTTGATTGAATACAGAATTACATGATATCTCAAACATAGCCTGACATAGCCCGACCATAATACTGCTGTTCATCCGTATTCATGGTCTGGAGGTTCTTTACCCTGACGCGATTATACTGCGGGGGGGAGGGCATTCACTTCTGGTTTGAAACGATTGGACAGCTCGTCTAATCAGCTTTGCTTATTGGCCGGTAGACTTTCTACCGATGTAAACACGCCCCAGAGGACCGTTCCCAGACCATGGATACGGATGAACATTCGTATTATGGGCGGGCTATGTCAGGCTATCTCAAACACACATCTGGACTATGATTTGGTTATTGCAATAAAAACATCACTGCTGATGGGGAGCTCACGTGTGCATTGTGTATTATTTGATTGTCTGATGAATGATCTGCAGTCCCAAGGCCACTACTTGCTAATATGTTATCAGGTCACACGGTAGGTCTTTATATCTTTGAGAGTGTTGAGCAAGTAGTGCACAAAAAGAAGACAAGACTTAAATCATGAAGACCTGTGGAGCTCTACTGGTGCTGCTGTGCTGCTGTTTGGCTGAGACACAGCTTAGAGGAGAGACCATCAGTGAAAATGACATCACTCACCAGGGCCACTATGGTGAAGCAGAGAGCAGAGAAAATGAGGTTATGGGTGCAGCACAGAGAACTGAAGCTACAGACACAACCTCCACCCAACAAACCTGCCAGCCTGACATCCACACTGTGCTGAGAGAGATGACAGCTCTGGTGGCAAAGCTGGAAGTGGAGCTCAGATACACCAAGACACATGTGGACGCTGTTGAGGCCAGACTGAGAGCCAGTGAGAATAAAGCAGAGACTCTGGAGACCAGACTGAGAGCCAGTGAGAATAAAGCAGAGACTCTGGAGACCAGACTGAGAGCCAGTGAGAATCTGGGGGAACAACTAAAGAGTGAAAATGAAGGTACAAAAATGATTCATATGTTCTGTGTTCACTCCACAACATTTGGTTGCTTCATTCCATTTCAATCTACTCCTCCAACGTGTGTGTGTGTGTGTGTTGTCCTTAGCTCTTGCACTAGATCTGAACCTGACTGTAACCTCGCTGAAGAGGGAGAGAGAGGAGAGCAGGGTGTCTTTCTCTGCATCACTGCTAGGAATCTGGTAGTGCAAATATAGGACCCTTCTCAGCTGCGACTCCTCTGGTCTACAGACACATTTTCACGAACATTGGCAATGCTTACAGTCCTAACACAGGTAACACAAGAGTCTTGTACAGTTTTTTCCCCCCACTAATGATCTCAGATTGTGTTCTACTAAGTCAGATATTTTTGTGTTGTCCTTGGTGTTCCTTTTGTTTACAAAATGTTCTATTCATAACACTAATTTTGGGTTCACCATAAACAGTGTCTGAGATCAAATGCATATTGAATTTAAAAAAATAATAAATAAAATGATAGATTGCTGCTGTCCTTCACCCTATTCAGAAAGAAATGTAAACCAGATTTCTCATCTGGAAGTGCAAGATACTGTATCATGTCCACCTTGTCCAAATTTCTGTCATTTTCCAGTTTAAAAAAAATCCATATTCGTCTTTCCTGTAATACCAAATTCATTCTATTTCAGGGGTCTTTACAGCTCCAGTCAGAGGGGTTTATCACTTTGTGTTGCATGTGCATGGCGCTGGTCATGCATCTAGAACTACAGGAGTCTCTCTTCATAAAAATGGAGAGCAGGTTCTCCTTGCTTACAGTCATCAGACCAGTGGCTATGACAGTCCCTCTAATGGAGCCTCTCTGCTGCTGGAGGTGGGAGATGAGGTCTATGCTAAGCTGTGGTCTGATGCATGGGTGCATGACAGTTATAACCGTCACAACACCTTCTCTGGCCACCTGCTCTTCCCTATGTGAGGAGTCCGTCCAGAGAGGAATATCTTTGTAATTATGTTCTGTTGGTCAGTACAGATTCCAATATCAATTAATTATCTTAGTGTTTTCCACTGAAAAATGCATTTCTGTTTTTTCTGTATAGTCTTCAAAGGGTGTTTTCTCAATATCATCCAGTTTTCAGATTGTGTATTTTGTAATGGAGATTGATACATTTTATGGATAAATGCCTCATTTGCATATGTAAACATAAAATGTCAAAAAGCTTGTAATACATGTAATGATGTCAGTAATCAACTGAAGAAGTTTCATAGTGATACCTATTATTTAGAATTTGACCCTATTCTACTCAATTGACTTCGAGTGTTGGGCTATAATCAAGCTAGAATCAAGAACAACTGAACCGTTGCTGTTGCAATTTCGTTGTCTTTTATTGCTAGATTGACTGGCCTACGGTTATAAACCTATTATATGTATTTTTTAAATATTTAATATAAAACTATACACTGCCCCCTTGTGTGAGTCTGAGGGATTGTTTGGTCTGTGTATGGGATAGACATTATTCATATGAAATGGGTATCAATGTCTTATCAGAACATTTTGACAAAGGAAGCATAGTATCAATTTGAGAGAGAAGAGAATGGTGCATTCATGGAATTTGGGGTACATGTTGCTCACAGAGTTAGGAAATAAATTGGGTTTGCGTTTGCCTGAACAGACATCAAAGCATCCAAACATCCAAGTCTTTTGACTTTGCACAGCCCAAACTTTTGCCTGATCAAAGAGTTGTATAGTCCTGATCCTTCCCCCTTTCTCTCTCCCAGCCTTTTCCTGTCCACCTCTATATTGTCCTATCTCACTGAAGACACCCCCCCCCCCCCCCCCCTTAACCCAGATTTAGGTAACATCAAAATGTTTGTATTGTGTTCAACATTCTTGATTAAGATTCTATGATTATGAACTTTTGACCTGAACCACACCTGGATAAGTAAGGAAAAGTCTGGACCCAGTGCTCAGGGCTACAAGACATAGCTATGGTGAGCATGTGTGTGGGAAGGGAAGTATGATATTGCAGAAGAAAATTACAACAAAGTTGGCATTATCTAAGAGTTAATGTTAAAATGAGAACATGAATTGTTCTGTGTTGGGCTCATTATCTTATGGAACAGAATGTCAATCAGAACTCTGGGCAGAACTGGATTTATTTGTTCCATCTGAAAATGCTTGATGTTTTTGTGTTACACATGTGTCAAGCTTGGGTTTTGATCGAAGTGCTAAAGATTTAATAACTGTTGCTTCTCCCACATTAAAGGTTCTTCTTATTAAAGCTACCAGTCTACCACTCATAAATGAAGGTGTGTGTGTGTGTGAGTTATTGTGTCCCTGTTTCCTTGTTGTTTAACAATGCAGCTGAGTCAGGTTCAGGGCACTAGGATAATAGCCAAACACGTGTGTGTGTGTGTGTGTGTGTGTGTGTGTGTGTGTGTGTGTGTGTGTGTGTGTGTGTGTGTGTGTGTGTGTGTGTGGCCAAATACACACTAGAGGTGCCCAGTGTGCGACTGCTGTCTTGAAGTCACTAAATGATGCATATGTGCTCGACCCCTATTTGTTATGTATCAAACACGGTTTCCCCATCCATGGTTATTTGTAGACTACAAATAAGGTCAGGTCATTCACAACACATCAGATAAGTCCTTAACATCAACACACAGTCCTGTGCAACGAACAGGATTTAAATAACACCATGCAATCATTTTAAGCAACCAGTTGAAATGGGAGCGTGTCTATGTTCCCACAGCTCTATGTTCCACACAGCTCTATGTTCCCACAGCCCTATGTTCCCACAACTCTATGTTCCCACAGCACTACGGTATATTCTCACATTTCTAAGAGTTTTTTTTTCTTTCTTTCTTCAAAGTCAGGTACTATAGTCCCACATTTCTACCCCTGCCTGGTAGACCCCCTATGTAAGTTGAAGCAAGATTCGATCTTTGGTATTTGCCCTCAATGGTGCCTTCCAGGTAGTGGGGTTTAGTTTTGCATCCACATTCCAACGATTTTATATTCATCCACCTCAGCGATCATTTTTTAAATCGACCTCAGCAATCATTTTTGGAATCAGTTTCAAAATGTGAGAGCATGCAGGGCTGTGGGAACATAGGGCCAAATTTCCCAAATTTCCTATGAAATGTGGGAACATAAGGCTGTGGGAACATGGCCTAATTTCCAAAAATTTTGTCAAAAATAAAAATTCCTAACAAATGTGGGAACATAGGGCTGTGGGAACATAGGGCTGTGGGAACATAGAGCTGTGGGAACATAGAGCTGTGGGAACATAGAGCTGACCCCGTTGAAATGACTGAATAGTGATTGACTCTCTTGTCTTCTGGGAACTGAAGATGTGTAGTAAGCAAGCAAACACAATTACATAAGATACCAGCTTGAACAACAATAACTCTGGACTATGATTTGTTTATTGCATTAAAAACATGATGGCACATGGGAGCTCACGTGTGCATTGTGTATTATTTGATTGCCTGATGAATATCTGTAGTCCCAAGGCCACTACTTGCTAATATGTAATCAGGTCACATGCAGGTCTATATATATTTGAGAGCAGAGCAACTAGTGCACAAACAGAAGACAAAAGACTTAAATCATGAAGACCTGTGGAGCTCTACTGGTGCTGCTGTGCTGCTGTTTGGCTGAGACGCAGCTTAGAGGAGAGACCATCAGTGAAAATGACATCACAGAGAGCAGAGAAAATGAGGTTATGGGTGCAGCAGAGACAAATGAAGATGCAGACACAGCATCCACCGAACAAACATGCCAGCCTGACATCCACACTGTGCTGAGAGAGATGAGTGTTCTGGTGGGTAAGCTGGAAGTGGAGCTCAGATACACTAAGACACATGTGGATGCTGTTGAGGCCAGACTGAGAGCCAGTGAGAAGACAGTAGAGGAGCAGAGAGTGGAGCTCAAGCAGACTGAAGCCAGATTGACAGACAGACTGAGAGCCAGTGAGAATCTGGTGGAACAACTTAAGAGTGAAAATAAAGGTACAAAAATTATTCCTGTCACATATGAATTTCTATTTGTTTTGTGTTCACCTCAACATTTGATTGCCTCATTCCATTCCAATCTACTCCTCTCACGTGTGTGTGTGTGTGTGTGTGTGTGTGTGTGTGTGTGTGTGTGTGTGTTGTTCTTAGCTCTTGCACTAGATCTGAACCTGACTGTAACATCGCTGAGGAAGGAGAGAGAGGAGAGAAGGGTGTCTTTCTCTGCATCACTGCTGGCATCTGGTCAACCTGGTAGTGCAAATATAGGACCTTTTTCAGCTGCGACTCCTCTGGTCTACAGACATATCTTCACCAACATTGGCAATGCTTACAGTCCAAACACAGGTAACACAAGAGTCTTGTAGGAGAGTTTTTTTCCCACCAATGATCTCAGATTGAGTCCAACTAAGTCAGATATTTTTGTGTACTATATCCTTGGTGTTCCTTTTGTTTACAAAATGTTCTATTCATAATTCATTACATTAAAGCCAGAATGTGTAGCCTTCGAGTTTCTCCCATTAAAATTAAGCGCAACGCATTTCAAAGTATGTATTACAGCTACGGTAGCCTGCATTCAGATGTTTGCCTATTTTTTTGAATGAGGTAGAAGATTTAGGTTCTAATTTTTTGGATTTTGAACAAACATAGTCTTCAGTTTGTCTTCTTTCAAACCTGCCGACGCGGGGAGACAACGAAGGCAATTAGCTGCACCTGCAAATTATGAGTGTGAAAACGCGACCGAGTTACTGAGCTTCCGTGTTCCAAGATGGAGGCTTTATATGGAGAGTCTACCCCAGTTAATAATGTGCATGCAAATGCAAAATTTCAAGCCAATAGGGACTCATGAAATTAATAGTAGTGGTAAATATTAATGAAAAAGGGCAAGCTTGCCAACACGTGAAACGGATTTTGATATTGAACAATAAAAACGTTACACATTGTCCCTTTAATTTTGGGTTCACCATAAACAGTGTCTGAGATCAAATGCATATTTACAGTAATAAGAAAAAAATGAATAAATAAACTGATAGATTGCTGCTGTCCATCACCCTATGCAGAAAGAAATGTAAACCAGATTTCTCATCTCGAAGTGCAAGATACTGGATAGTGGCCACCTTGTCCAAATATTAGTTGTTTTCCAATTAAAAAGTCCACATCTTTCTGTCCTGTAATAACAATTTCATTCTGTTTCAGGGGTCTTTACAGCTCCAGTCAGAGGGGTCTATTACTTTGTGTTGCATGTACTTGGCCATGGTCATGCATCTAGACGTACAGGAGTCTCTCTTTATAAAAATGGAGAGCATGTTCTCCTTGCTTTCAGTCATCAGACCAGTGGCTATGACAGTCCCTCTAATGGAGCCTCTCTGCTGCTGGAGGTGGGAGATGAGGTCTATGCTAAGCTGTGGCCTGGAACATGGGTGCATGACAGTCATAACCGCCACACCACCTTCTCTGGCCACCTGCTCTTCCCTATATGAGGAGTCCGTCCAGAGAGGAATATCATCATAATTATGTTCTGTTGGTCAGTACAGATTCCAATATCAATTCATTATCTTAGTGTTTTTCAATGAAAAATGCATTCGTTTTCTGTATAGTCTTCAAAGGATGTTCTCTCAATATCATCCAGTTTTCAGATTGTGTATTTTGTTATGGAGATTGCTACATTTTATGGATAAATGCCTCATTTGCATATGTAAACATAAAATGACAAAAAAAAAAGTTGTTATACATTTTTTATTAGTAATGATGTCACAAATCAACTGAAGAAGTTTCATAGTGATACCTATTATTTAGAATTTGACCCTATTGTACTTCAAGTTATTGAGTGCTACAGAAATTTTCCCTTTAACCTGGAAAATATATGTTTCTCTCCATCTACAATACGTTTGAAGACTTTTAGCATGTGATTCAGGGGGGTGTTAGAAACAAGAACAACTATGAACCGTTGCTTTTGCAATTTCATTGTCTTTTGTTGCTAGATTGACTGGCCTACGGTTATAAACCTATTATATGTATTTTTTAAATATTTAATAAAAAAACTATAAAACTATACACTGCCCCCCTTGTGTGAGAAACAAAAAGAAACAGAAACAAGAGGATTAGGCCAATCTAGGAGGATATCACTTCATGATATGTGACATATAATCTAGCTAGAGTGAGGAGAGAGAGAGGAGAAAGAGGGTTGTACAGGATGGCAAGTGTGCAGAAGGTGGCAGCACTAGGCTATCGCAGCATAACTAAGGTATGGTACATGGCATCTCACCAACCCAGAAGGGGGTGGTCAGTGGCCGCCTTGGAAAAACAGCAGAGGTAGCCCTGCCAGGAAAGCCCATGAAAGTACATGTTGCTCACAGAGTTAGGAAATAAATTGGGTTTGCGTTTGCCTGAACAGACATCAAAGCATCCAAACATCCAAGTCTTCTGACTTTGCACAGCCCGAACTTTTGGCTGATCAAAGAGTTGTATAGTCCTGATCCTTCCCCCTTTCTCTCTCCCAGTCTTTTCCTGTCCACCTCTATATTGTCCTATCTCACTGAAGACAACCCCCCCAAAATATCTTTAAAAAGTTGATTAATCTTTTGACAGAGGGCCAATGAATGGATGTGAGAATAGAAAATGAAACATAGAAAAGTGTGTTCGAGCTACATGTGTGTATTGATTTTTCAGTATCTTCAAATATCTTTCTAGAATTAGCTATATTTTGTAGATCTAAAATAATGGTTTGATTTAGAAATATGTTTTACATGACTATTGGGAGCGAGAGATCTTGGTGACTAATATCACTATAATATAATATATATGTCCCTCTCTTGAATTTCTCTTAAAAAGGGGTCTTCACAGCTCCAGTCAGAGGGGTCTACCACTTTGTTATATTTGTTGATGGTCATGGTCATGCATCTACGGGGACAGGTGCCACTCTGCATAAAAACGGGGAGCATGTTGTCATGACACACACTAGCCAGCCAACCAGGAGGGTGAGCTCCTCCAATGGAGCTTCTCTGCTGCTGGAGGTGGGAGATGTGGTCTATGTGAAGCTGTGGCCCAATGCATGGGTGTTTGATAGTTATAGTTACAACCATCACACCACCTTCTCTGGACACCTGCTCTTCAGCATGTGATCATGTCAGCAGACCTGACAGCTCTGATAGAATTATAAAGGAAGATCTTTGGTAACACTTTGCGGTAAGGGTACATGAATCATCATGAATTCATGCATGAAATCATTCATGATAAATTCATGATTCATGCATTACTTCATCTCTGAAAGTCTAATGAGTTATCAGGAATTAACATGAATTCATTGTTTGTCATTAATGACCTCCTGCTGAAATAGCACATGATCTTAAGTATTAGTTACTCTGGGTACATCATCATGAGTCATGATTAATTAGCATGAGTCATGATTATTAGCATGATCATGATGAATTCATCATGTTTGTGCCCCCTCAACTAAAGTGTTGACATGGTTAAATTGGTAAAATTTAGTTGACGTATGGCGTATGACTAGGCCAAAGTAGGCTAAATAAGTACTTTTATTACATCAAATTATATCAAATTCTTTAGTCATGACTCATGATGATGTACCCAGAGTAATTAATGCTTAAGATCATCTGCTATTTCAGCAGGAGGTCATTAATGATAAACAATGAATTCATGCTAATACCTGATGAATCATTAGGTATTCAGAGATGAAGTAATGCATGAATCACGAATGAATCATGAATGAAATCATGCATGAATTCATGATAATTCATGTACCCTTACCGCAAAGTGTTACCGATCTTTTTTTGTGGTATGACGACTTGGGTATAAAATATCACAAGGAAGTTCGCAAAGTCATCATTCCACAGAGTAGTGAGTTTGGTGGTTTTAAGTTATTGTCGTGAAAACAAGATATCTCAGTTACTATCCTTGTTCCTTTATCATATCACCTGCGACTGATTGACGGACGCAGTACCGGAAACCTTACCTCACTCACGTCAGATCATGCGCTACGTAACTTTCGTAAGGCACTTCCGCGCAACGATCTGATGTTGAAGCCCATCAGAGAGATTTAAAGCCATTATTCTCTAACCGGACCAATCAGGGCCGCTGGCTGCTGTAGAGGGTGTGACGTAGCGAAGAAGCAACTGTTTTGAATCCAACCAATCCAACAAACGTAACGAGCGTCTTCGGTTGGTTTCGATGTGGTTGGCTGCAGTGTACGTCAATTAAATTGACGGACAAGCCGTTTGCCCAGTTAGATTCAAGGATTTCTGGCTCCTGAAATAATTCGTCTATCGCTGAATATCAGATGAACGCGCGTAGCGCTACATCTGACGTGAGTGAGGTAACCGGAAACCTCAGATAAATGAAGAATATCACCCCATTCTTTTTTTTATACATTTACTTTGTTTGTGCCGACACAAAATTTGAGAGTCCCCCCTCCTGCCAAATCCCACTTTAACCACTGATAGTAGCATTGTCCCATAACATTAAGCAGTAGTGGTTAAACCGAAGTTTGTTGTCTAAAGTTCAGTTTATACAGCGCAGTAGCTGCCAGCCACAATGTAAGAGTCAGTGAGTGTGGGTTCAACAGTGGGAGTAGCATTTAGGTAGGGAGGGTCTATCACAGGGCCTCTAGGATAGAGGAAAGTCAGTCCTGCTACAGGGTCTCTGCTGAAGTTGGTTGTAGTCCACTCAGAAGGGGTTGCTGAGGGAAGCAGGAAGTGGGTATTAGACATAGTATGGACAGAAGAAGCAAAATAATAAGGCCAGTCTAGGAGCTTGCCATTTCATAGATCATATGTCATAGACAGAGAGAGAGAGAGTTGTATAGTCCCAATCCTTCCCCCTTTCTCTCTCCCAGTCTTTTCCTCTCCACCTCTAAACTGTCCTATCTCACTGAAGGCAAACCCCCCAAAAAATCTTATAAGTTGATTAAACTTTTGACAGAGGGCCAATGAATGGATGTGACAATGGGAAATATTGTCATATTTTTTCTAGTGTGCTCGAGCTACATGTGTGTATTATTTTTTCAGCATCTTCAAACAACTTTCTAGAATTAGCTATATGTTGTAGATATAAAATAATGGTTAGGTTTAGAAATATATTTTACATGACTATGGGGAGAGGTCTTGGTGTAATATAATATATAGCCTATGTCCCTCTCTTGAATTTCTCTTAAAAAGGGGTCTTCACTGCTCCAGTCAGAGGGGTCTACCATTTTGTTATATTTGTTGATGGTCATGGTCATGCATCTACGTGGACAGGTGCCTCTCTGCATAAAAACGGGTAACATGTTGTCATGACACACACTGGCCAGCCAACCAGGAGGGTGAGCTCCTCCAATGGAGCTTCTCTGCTGCTGGAGGTGGGAGATGTGGTCTATGTGAAGCAGTGGCCCAATGCATGGGTGTTTGATAGTTACAACCATCACACCACCTTCTCTGGACACCTGCTCTTTTCCATGTGATCATGTCAGCAGTTTACTAGAATATGGAACACCTGCACTTGCCAAAGTTCCGATTGACACACAGACAGACAATCATTACTTACATTGATTTTGTGCTCAGATTTAGGTAACATCAAAATGTTTGTATTGTGTTCAACATTCTTGATTAAGATTCTATGATTATGAACTTTTGACCTGAACCACACCTGGATAAGTAAGGAAAAGTCTGGACCCAGTGCTCAGGGCTACTAGCTATGGTGAGCATGTGTGTGGGAAGGGAAGTATGATATTGCAGAAGAAAATTGCAACAAAGTTGGCATAATTTAAGAGTTAATGTTAAAATGAGAACATGAATTGTTCTGTGTTGGGCTCATTATCTTATGGAACAGAATGTCAATCTGGGGCTGGATTCACCAATATTTTCTTAAGATAAAACTTAAGCAAATTCTTAAGAAAAAAAATAAGAAGTTCATAAGAATCTTCTTAAGTACTATTCTCCATTTCTTTCTTAAGAATTGTCAATTGTCTTAAGAACTTCTTTGTTTTCTCACTTAAGACCTTCTTAGATTTGTACTTAAGAATTCTAGAGAGCCAACTGTCAAGTTAAATATCGGGGAATACAAGAAGATTTATTGGTCTTGGTGGATTTTCCTCTCTGAATGACACCAAAAGAAGTTAAATGGACTTGTTTTCATTATTGAAATTAGGCTAAGTTTTAATTATGTTAATAATACATGAATATTATTAGTCTATATTAAATAGTCTCTTTACATAGGCTACTGTATGTAAATACATAAAGTAGGCCTAGACTAAATTACTGTATAGACTAGAACAATATTCTATCAATTATGAACACAGGATGAAACAGGGGTCACGACTTCCATTTTCTTTTTTTTTTTTTTCTTCTTTTTTTTTAAGTTAAAGGTCAATTGTTATATGAATAACTTAACTTTTGGTTACATATAAAGGTGTTCAAATAAATATATTTGAACACTTTACTTGTGTTAAGAACAAAATTGTTGTGTACTTGTTGTGAACAAAATTAAGAAGAAATTTAAGAACAATGTTTTCAAGAATCTCATTTGTTCTCAAGTTTTCTCTTAAGAAAAAACATAAGAGGATAACTAAGAAAAAACATATAAGAACTTCTTCATGAATACCAAATTTTCTTAGATTTGGTCTTAAGACCAAAGTTAAGAAGAAAGTGCAACTTAAGAAGATTTTTTTTCTTAAGAACCCTTTATGAATCCGGCCCCAGAACTCTGGGCAGAACTGGATTAATTTGTTCCATCTGAAAATGCTTGATGTTTTTGTGTTACATATGTGTCAAGCTTGGGTTTTGACCGAAGTGCTAAAGATTTAATAACTGTTGCTTCTCCCACATCAAAGGTTCTTATTAAAGCTATCAGTCTACCACTCATAAATGAAGGTGTGTGTGTGTGTGTGTGTGTGTGTGTGTGTGTGTGTGTGTGTGTGTGTGTGTGTGTGTGTGTGTGTGTGTGTGTGAGTTATTGTGTCCCTGTTTCCTTGTTGTTTAACAATGCAGCTGAGTCAGGTTCAGGGCACTAGGATAATAGCCAAACACGTGTGTGTGTGTGCGTGTGTGTGTGTGTGTGTGTGTGTGTGTTGGCCAAATACACATGAGAGGTGCCAAGTGTGCGACTGCTGTCTTAGAAGTCACTAAATGATGCATTTGTGCTCGACCCCATGTATCAAACACAGTTTCCCCATCCATGGTTATTTGTAGGCTACAATCATGAGGTCAGGTCATTCACAACACATCAGATAAGTCCTTAACATCAACACACAGTCCTGTGCAACGAACAGGATTTAAATAACACCATGCAATCATTTTAAGCAACCAGTTGAAATGGGAGCGTGTCTATGTTCCCACAGCTCTATGTTCCCACAACTCTATGTTCCCACAGCTCTATGTTCCCACAGCTCTATGTTCCCACAACTCTATGTTCCCACAGCACTACGGTATATTCTCACATTTCTAAGAGTTTTTTTTTCTTTCTTTCTTCAAAGTCAGGTACTATAGTCCCACATTTCTACCCCTGCCTGGTAGACCCCCTATGTAAGTTCAAGCAAGATTCGATCTTTGGTATTATTTGCCCTCAATGGTGCCTTCCAGGTAGTGGGGTTTAGTTTTGCATCCACATTCCACAACGATTTTATATTCATCCACCTCAGCGATCATTTTTTAAATCGACCTCAGCAATCATTTTTGGAATCAGTTTCAAAATGTGAGAGCATGCAGGGCTGTGGGAACATAGGGCCAAATTTCCCAAATTTCCTATGAAATGTGGGAACATAAGGCTGTGGGAACATAGGGCCTAATTTCCAAAAATTTTGTCAAAAATAAAAATTCCTAACAAATGTGGGAACATAGGGCTGTGGGAACATAGGGCTGTGGGAACATAGAGCTGACCCCGTTGAAATGACTGAATAGTGATTGACTCTCTTGTCTTCTGGGAACTGAAGATGTGTAGTAAGCAAGCAAACACAATTACATAAGATACCAGCTTGAACAACAATAACTCTGGACTATGATTTGTTTATTGCATTAAAAACATGATGGCACATGGGAGCTCACGTGTGCATTGTGTATTATTTGATTGCCTGATGAATATCTGTAGTCCCAAGGCCACTACTTGCTAATATGTAATCAGGTCACATGCAGGTCTATAGACCAATTTACCGTGACGTCACACGCTCTTCCGGGTGGCAAAAGGCAAAAGTTGTCAACGAAACACTAGTCAAAAAGCATGTATCCTATTTCACCAAATATGCATTTTCTGGTTACAAAACCTGGATCTTTCATATTCAAATGTCATTTCTATCGCATTTATCGTATCCTTTTTACAAAACAAAAATGCCGAACTTATTAATTTGTGAACAACTTTACCGGCAGATCCCTTCCTAACCTGGCCGTATGGCAAGCATGGTAGATCGGCGCCGGTCAGTTTGCTACCTCGGTAGTAACGTTACTTGGGTGTCAACGGGTATGGAGTATGGATACATATCACAACGGGTGTATTTTCTGGTCACAAAACCTACGTTCAGAATGAACGGTCATCATTTCTTCTCTCTTTTTAACAAAATAAAGTCATAAACCCCAGACTTATTGATTTCAGGCAAGTATTCCCTGCTTGGTCTGTTAAGCTAATCTAGCATTGTAGCTAGTCAAGCTAAACCCACTGACGTCCCTGTTTATAACGGTTAGCCTAATTCGGTTCCTAAGTGGGTAACAGGTGTAGAGATCGTATTAACACAACAAGTTTATTTTCTGGTTATAAAACCTATGTCGTTAGATTTAACAGTGAGTAGTTATTTTCTCGTTTTGCAAAATAATAATTCATAAAGGCGAATTTATTAATGTAAGACCGGTTTTCCCGTTGAATGTATTCACGTCAATGGGGTACCAGTTGCTTTCTGCCACCCGGAAGTATCTCAGCACCCCTTGTTTACAAACATTCTGAAAAGGCCTATATATATTTCAGAGCAGAGCAACTAGTGCACAAAAGACTTAAATCATGAAGACCTGTGGAGCTCTACTGGTGCTTCTGTGCTGCTGTTTGGCTGAGACGCAGCTTAGAGGAGAGACCATCAGTGAAAATGACATCACAGAGAGCAGAGAAAATGAGGTTATGGGTGCAGCAGAGACAAATGAAGATGCAGACACAGCCTCCACCCAACAAACCTGCCAGCCTGACGTCCATGCTGTGCTGAGAGAGATGAGTGTTCTGGTGGGTAAGCTGGAAGTGGAGCTCAGATACACTAAGACACATGTGGATGCTGTTGAGGCCAGACTGAGAGCCAGTGAGAAGACAGTAGAGGAGCAGAGAGTGGAGCTCAAGCAGACTGAAGCCAGATTGACAGACAGACTGAGAGCCAGTGAGAATCTGGTGGAACAACTTAAGAGTGAAAATAAAGGTACAAAAATTATTCCTGTCACATATGAATTTCTATTTGTTTTGTGTTCACCTCAACATTTGATTGCCTCATTCCATTCCAATCTACTCCTCTCACGTGTGTGTGTGTGTGTGTGTGTGTGAGTGTGTGTGTGTGTGTGTGTTGTTCTTAGCTCTTGCACTAGATCTGAACCTGACTGTAACATCGCTGAGGAAGGAGAGAGAGGAGAGAAGGGTGTCTTTCTCTGCATCACTGCTGGCATCTGGTCAACCTGGTAGTGCAAATATAGGACCTTTTTCAGCTGCGACTCCTCTGGTCTACAGACATATCTTCACCAACATTGGCAATGCTTACAGTCCAAACACAGGTAACACAAGAGTCTTGTAGGAGAGTTTTTTTTCCCACCAATGATCTCAGATTGAGTCCAACTAAGTCAGATATTTTTGTGTACTATATCCTTGGTGTTCCTTTTGTTTACAAAATGTTCTATTCATAATTCATTACATTAAAGCCAGAATGTGTAGCCTTCGAGTTTCTCCCATTAAAATTAAGCGCAACGCATTTCAAAGTATGTATTACAGCTACGGTAGCCTGCATTCAGATGTCAGATTTTTTTGAATGAGGTAGAAGATTTAGGTTCTAATTTTTTGGATTTTGAACAAACATAGTCTTCAGTTTGTCTTCTTTCAAACCTGCCGACGCGGGGAGACAACGAAGGCAATTAGCTGCACCTGCAAATTATGAGTGTGAAAACGCGACCGAGTTACTGAGCTTCCGTGTTCCAAGATGGAGGCTCTATATGGAGAGTCTACCCCAGTTAATAATGTGCATGCAAATGCAAAATTTCAAGCCAATAAGGACTCATGAAATTAATAGTAGTGGTAAATATTAATGAAAAAGGGCAAGCTTGCCAACACGTGAAACGGATTTTGATATTGAACAATAAAAACTTTACACATTGTCCCTTTAATTTTGGGTTCACCATAAACAGTGTCTGAGATCAAATGCATATTTACAGTAATAAGAAAAAAATGAATAAATAAAATGATAGATTGCTGCTGTCCATCACCCTATGCAGAAAGAAATGTAAACCAGATTTCTCATCTCGAAGTGCAAGATACTAGATAGTGGCCACCTTGTCCAAATATTAGTTGTTTTCCAATTAAAAAGTCCACATCTTTCTGTCCTGTAATAACAATTTCATTCTGTTTCAGGGGTCTTTACAGCTCCAGTCAGAGGAGTCTATTACTTTGTGTTGCATGTACTTGGCCATGGTCATGCATCTAGACGTACAGGAGTCTCTCTTTATAAAAATGGAGAGCATGTTCTCCTTGCTTTCAGTCATCAGACCAGTGGCCATGCCAGTCCCTCTAATGGAGCCTCTCTGCTGCTGGAGGTGGGAGATGAGGTCTATGCTAAGCTGTGGCCTGGAACATGGGTGCATGACAGTCATAACCGCCACACCACCTTCTCTGGCCACCTGCTCTTCCCTATATGAGGAGTCCGTCCAGAGAGGAATATCATCATAATTATGTTCTGTTGGTCAGTACAGATTCCAATATCAATTCATTATCTTAGTGTTTTTCAATGAAAAATGCATTCGTTTTCTGTATAGTCTTCAAAGGATGTTCTCTCAATATCATCCAGTTTTCAGATTGTGTATTTTGTTATGGAGATTGCTACATTTTATGGATAAATGCCTCATTTGCATATGTAAACATAAAATGACAAAAAAAAAAGTTGTTATACATTTTTTATTAGTAATGATGTCACAAATCAACTGAAGAAGTTTCATAGTGATACCTATTATTTAGAATTTGACCCTATTGACTTCAAGTTTTGGGCTCAGATTTTCCCTTTAACCTGGAAAATATATGTTTCTCTCCATCTACAATACGTTTGAAGACTTTTAGCATGTGATTCAGGGGGGTGTTAGAAACAAGAACAACTATGAACCGTTGCTTTTGCAATTTCATTGTCTTTTGTTGCTAGATTGACTGGCCTACGGTTATAAACCTATTATATGTATTTTTTAAATATTTAATAAAAAAACTATAAAACTATACACTGCCCCCCTTGTGTGAGAAACAAAAAGAAACAGAAACAAGAGGATTAGGCCAATCTAGGAGGATATCACTTCATGATATGTGACATATAATCTAGCTAGAGTGAGGAGAGAGAGAGGAGAAAGAGGGTTGTACAGGATGGCAAGTGTGCAGAAGGTGGCAGCACTAGGCTATCGCAGCATAACTAAGGTATGGTACATGGCATCTCACCAACCCAGAAGGGGGTGGTCAGTGGCCGCCTTGGAAAAACAGCAGAGGTAGCCCTGCCAGGAAAGCCCATGAAAGTACATGTTGCTCACAGAGTTAGGAAATAAATTGGGTTTGCATTTGCCTGAACAGACATCAAAGCATCCAAACATCCAAGTCTTCTGACTTTGCACAGCCCGAACTTTTGGCTGATCAAAGAGTTGTATAGTCCTGATCCTTCCCCCTTTCTCTCTCCCAGCCTTTTCCTGTCCACCTCTATATTGTCCTATCTCACTGAAGACAACCCCCCCGAAATATCTTTAAAAAGTTGATTAATCTTTTGACAGAGGGCCAATGAATGGATGTGAGAATAGAAAATGAAAATAGAAAAGTGTGTTCGAGCTACATGTGTGTATTGATTTTTCATCTTCAAACATCTTTCTAGAATTATTTTGTAGATATAAAATAATGGTTTGATTTAGAAATATGTTTTACATGACTATTGGGACCCTTACGAAACAAGAGTATATCGCAATATACAAGAATTTATATTGCAATACATTAGGAAATATATTTCAATATATGAGAAACATGCCCATATATTTTAACATATATAGGAATATATGGATGGACAAAGTATTGATATGTATCGATTTTTATATTAGAATATATTGCTGTGTGAACAAACCTATATTACATTATTGCTTGTATGTTTCTTGAAACAAAGTAATTCTATGAGCTAAGTAAGCTCCAGGCTCCAAACCAGCATTTTCCATGACAGTCTATTATTTCATATTATACATCCATATGGATACATTATATGTGGCTATATATTGATTCATATATGGTAAAATAAGTACCAGAGTATTATAAAATACATAAATCATTAACAGCAGCAAAAGTACAAGAGTCCACTTTTTATTTCGACACATTTCATTCAGTCCTCCACACTGGAACGTGGAGGAATACATGCATACAGGCTGGCATAATGTGGCAGATCAACTAACATGCATTTCCTGTTGAATTTCATGACATCAAAGACCTGTTTCCTGCCCTGCAACACTCTTTTCAAGCCAACTACATTTTCTAAATGTAGCAGTGAACTGTGTGATTTGTCATACCGTCTTCCAACAGCAAAACATTTTCTGTCATCAAGTCTCTCAACCAAAATGTAATAATACACAGTGATTATGTGTCCATTATCCAACAAAACAGTGAAGCTGTTCCTTTTCATTACTCTAGTGAACTGCTCAGAGTAATACAGTTCTCCTTTAACCAAAATTCTGCTGAATATTTTCACAACTGTATCCGTAGTGACTGAAAGTGTCTCTCTCATGGCCAGTATCTCTTCATTAGTAAGTTTTCGTACAAAGTGTAAACCAAGCGTAACAACTTGGTCTGCAACTCTTTCAAAATGTTTCAGCTTCTTTTCACCAGTCAAGTTGTTATATAACTGTATACATTTAGGCACAGCATTTCTTAGTGCATTGTTTTTCAAAAGAGGCAACACTTGTCTATATGTGAACTGTTTCATTATTTGTAGGGGAACACATTGTGTGCCATGAAACATCTTCAGTATCTCCCCATTAAAAGACTCAAAAATATATCCTGAATGTGCCCACAAAGGTCCCCAATTTCTCACTGAGTCTGGCAAATGAAGACATAAATGTACATTAAATGACACATTTGCCTTTCCATACAGTGTTTCAAACTGTTTGACAAACTCAACAACTAGCCTTTCACATCGTTTTAACCCCTCTGATGTGACAGTGTCCTTACATAGCAAATACATGAAGGTGACAAGGATTAACCAGTGCTGGTAAAATGCATGGGGAAGTATTCCCTTTAGCACAAAGATGCCATAAAAAAGTAACCAGTTCTGCCATTCACTGGCTTTCCAAAACCTCCTTTGCTGGAAAGAGCGGGGACTCTTGTGATATTGCAAGGTGGTTTAATTCTCAAGAGTTGTTGGTCGAGCTCAGGAACACGATTACCAATATAATATGGCTCCATATGGTTTTCACTATCCAGCCACAGGCTTGTCATTTGCCAAACAACTCCAAGATGTACATTATGCATGTGGTCAGGAGGCATCCCTGATATGATATCAAAGAGTGGGATGTTAACAAGACATGTGACCCCTTTAATGCCTCTAACAGATTGTGTGGTGTGCACAGCCTCTCTTGCATCAGTTAGGGTAGTAGCATGATCTCTTTTTGGAACATCTTTGAATGGATAAACCCTAACAGTTCCATTTCCCTTTGGAACTTGTTCACCAGGATGGAGGCAGAGGCTGCAACCATAATGGCCATTAAATTGAGTCATATTTTGTAGAATGGGCCTGGCAACTGAATCACACATCATGACAGCTGCTATCACTCTACATTGTGTCACAATGTTGTTTCTGTGTAACTTGAAGCCAACAGTTGACAATGACTGACACTCTTTTGTGAATGGTTTTAAGAATGTATTAACATTTGGCTTTTTAGTGCCAAACCAAAGACCAAAAAGTAAAACATTCTCCTTACGGACATGATAAGGAAGCTCATTTACCATCCCTTGTAATGGCCAAATTGCATACTGGGAAGATTTGAATACTGGAACTCCATCACAATTTAATGTTAAGGAGAATGCATGACGACTGTCTAGTGGGCCACCATCTTTTTTCAGATTCTGATACATTTTACCACAACATATGTCATCATAACTTTCTGAATTACATGTGACATTTCCTGAATCGAGACAACATGCAATATCTTCTCTTTGAAGAAGATGTTCCAGCTGTGTTTGAATGGGTAGATATAGGAAGAAATTTCCATTCTTCACTGAGCTGTTTCTATCCCATACAGTGTTACATACAGAACACTGCCCTTCAGTGACTTGGTCGCCAATGTAATATTCACAGTTAGGGCAATATATATGACATTCTAGGTGACCTTGTATTGGTTTAAGCTCTTTTAGGAACAGATGTTTTGAAGTCAGGACATTTTCTGGACAGTGGATATTAATCAAATTTAAAAGATCAGACAGGGCCACACCAGTAAGTGAGTGTCTCAAAGCATATGAAAGTATAAGTAAAAAACTCTGAGCTTTTGTTAGTTGTGAGCCTGTGTAAAGAGGCTCATCATTTACTGGAGGCAACCGTTCATTAATGTGTGATTCCTCATTTACTGATTTGTCTGTGCTGTCTTCCATGGGAAATTCTTCTCCACTGCCAATGGATTCAGAGTCAGTAAAAGACTGCAATAGTGGTTCAAACACACCAAGGTCAATACTCTCCTCAAAACTGTAGATTGATGACTCTGTTGTTTGGCTCAAATTTGGTGGTAGTTCATCAGATTCAGGGTCTGTGTGCAGGTTCTGTAAGGGGAAAATACAAGTCAAAGGAAAAGTTGACTGACGTTTGTAGCATTTGTGTATAAAGTGTAAAAATAACTCTTATATTCATCAGGTTCTGTGAAAAAAAGACAGCAAACTAGTTTAAAGGAACCGTGTGTAAGAAATGTAATCATAAAATGTCCCTGACATATAAGACATTAAGGAATCATGATAATTCAAAATACTATTATCACTGACAATAGTAATCCAGCCTTAATATTTGCATTACAAAAGTGAATTTGCAGCCCTCAACTTGTGTTTACGTTGTCATTATGTGTTTACTATGCATATATTCTGTATTTTGGCCTGTTGTGACACCCTCCACCGCTCTGATTTTGGCAACCTAGGTTGCAAAATGTTGTCTGGGAGGAGGAGTAGAGCATGCTATGTTCTGTTGAATTCGTTATTACAGTACCAGTATTTGGCCAAAATCTTACATACAGTTCCTATGAGTTAAATGACACTGAATTCATATGTGAGATTGGCCTGTTAAAATTACTTACTGTAACGTCATCACCATTGATGTCATCGCCTTCAGCTCTGTCGTCAGAAGATTCCTGACTGAGGTTCTGCTGTGTAAGAATAGAGAAGTCTGAGAGGAAGTGCTATCAGTGAAACAAACACAGAACAGAAGTTTAGTAATAGTTATCTGTAGATTACTTACAGTAATCCCACAACCGTCATGTGCATCTTCTGAGCCATTGTCAGAGTCGAAGTCAGAGGACTCCTGATCCAGTTTCTGCTGTGTAAGAATAGAGAACAGTTTAAGACAAAGCATATGGTATACAAACATGATTATTTAGATTCTGTTAAAAAATCCAGCGTTAATTAGCAATAATGGGAGCTCCACAGGACTTTCTTACAAATGCCAAATATCTGCAAAGTGAGTGGAACCATTCAAAACAATTTTCTATCCATCCAGCATCAATGTCAAAAGTAAATTATACTTACTGTAACGTCATCACCATCAATGTCATCGCCTTCAGCTCTGTCATCAGAAGATTCCTGACTGAGGTTCTGCTGTGTAAGAATAGAAGTCTTAGAGGAAGTGCTATCAGTGAAACAAACACAGAACAGAAGTTTAGTAGTAGTTACAGTATATGTAGATTACTTACCCTAATCCCACAACCATCATGTTCATCTTCTGAGCCATTGTCAGAGTTGAAGTCGGAGGACTCCTGATCCAGTTTCTGCTGTGTCAGAATAGAGAACAGTTTAAGACAAACATATGTATGGTACACGCATGATTATTTTGATTCTGTTAAAAAATTCAACGTTAATTAGCAATAATGGGGGCTCCACAAGACTTTCTTACAAACTATCTGCAAAGTGAGTGGAACCATTCATAACAATATTCTATCCATCCAGCATCAATGTCAAAAGTAAATTATACTTACTGTAACGTCATCACCATCAATGTCATCGCCTTCAGCTCTGTCATCAGAAGATTCCTGACTGAGGTTCTGCTGTGTAAGAATAGAAGTCTTAGAGGAAGTGCTATCAGTGAAACAAACACAGAACAGAAGTTTAGTAGTAGTTACAGTATATGTAGATTACTTACCCTAATCCCACAACCATCATGTTCATCTTCTGAGCCATTGTCAGAGTCGAAGTCGGAGGACTCCTGATCCAGTTTCTGCTGTGTCAGAATAGAGAACAGTTTAAGACAAACATATGTATGGTACACGCATGATTATTTTGATTCTGTTAAAAAATTCAACGTTAATTAGCAATAATGGGGGCTCCACAAGACTTTCTTACAAACTATCTGCAAAGTGAGTGGAACCATTCATAACAATATTCTATCCATCCAGCATCAATGTCAAAAGTAAATTATACTTACTGTAACGTCATCACCATCAATGTCATCGCCTTCAGCTCTGTCATCAGAAGATTCCTGACTGAGGTTCTGCTGTGTAAGAATAGAGAAGTCTGAGAGGAAGTGCTATCAGTGAAACAAACACAGAACAGAAGTTTAGTAGTAGTTATCTGTAGATTACTTACAGTAATCCCACAACCGTCATGTGCATCTTCTGAGCCATTGTCAGAGTAGAGGTCAGAGGACTCCTGATCCAGTTTCTGCTATGTCAGAATGGAGAACAGTTTAAGACAAAGCATATGTACAGTATGGTATGCATGATTATTTTAATTCTGTTTTAAAATTCAGCGTTAATTAGCAAGAATGGGAGCTCCAAAGGACTTCCTTACAAATGCCAAATATGTACAAAGTGAGTGGAACCATTCAAAACAATATTCTAGCCATACAGTATCAATGTCAAAAGTAAATTATACTTACTGTAACGTCATCACCATCAATGTCATCGCCTTCAGCTCTGTCGTCAGAAGATTCCTGACTGAGGTTCTGCTGTGTAAGAATAAAGAAGTCTGAGAGGAAGTGCTATCAGTGAAACAAACACAGAACAGAAGTTTAGTAGTAGTTATCTGTAGATTACTTACAGTAATCCCACAACCGTGTGCATCTTCTGAGCCATTGTCAGAGTCGAAGTCAGAGGACTGCTGATCCAGTTGCTGCTGTGTCAGAATAGAGAACAGTTTTAGACAAAGCATGTGTATGGTATACATGGTTATACTGTACACATGTAGGATATGCATTGCATTGTACCGGTAATTAGGTTGTACTTTATTCATATTTAATAGCCTAAATCCTAACAAAAAAAAAAACTCTTTAAAACGCCAACCGCCTGCAAAGCGGAGGCAACGGTAAGATTTTACCACCAAATGCCTCAAATGGAGGGCTTTCTAATTGTCCCACTAAACAGTTGGTCTGACACAGGACTTTGCTCAATTTTCTAAATAGATATTAATCAAGGAGGATTATATCTCAATGACCTGGTTAAAATATGTTAATTAAGTGTATCATACTGTCCACAATGTCCCCAAAATAAATAATAAATGCACAGAAAATAAATACATGCAAAACGTCATGTTCAGGACTCACCATTTCCTGGTTTGACTGATGCACGTTGATGGCCTCAATCAGTTTCCTAGAATAAGAATTATTTTATTTCAATGAGTATCTACTGTAAGAGGCTGAGAGTAGGCTACAATAGGCCTATGTGACAGTGTGTATGTGATCCCACCCCACCACACCCACATGTAGGGCACGACTTGTAACTGAGCGGCAATATTAATAATGATTGTCTGTCTGTCTCTCTCCTTTTTTGTGTGCATTGCGCCCTTAAATGGTTCATCATCCCGTGTAGCAAGAAAAACAATCTCATGTCTGTGAACCAGTGTGCTACATCATGCTAGCTACGTTTAGCTAAGTCTCAAGCTTGTAAAAAGTCACGGAACAAATCACGAAACTACAACAGTAACCTAGATACAGAACAACTGTTTGATAATTTAATTTAAATAGACTAGGTTGGAGTAAAACAC
The DNA here is from genome assembly GCA_027497455.2 of Sardinella longiceps. Taxonomy (NCBI): domain Eukaryota; kingdom Metazoa; phylum Chordata; class Actinopteri; order Clupeiformes; family Clupeidae; genus Sardinella; species Sardinella longiceps. The sequence goes on along the minus strand of JAODXP020000006.1, from coordinate 21,986,594 downwards.
AAACCTCCTTTTCCAGTATCTCCTTGTTCTTGATGGAATCTCATATTCTGAATCTGGGGAAGTGTATTTCCTTCTCCTTCGGTCCATGCCTGCCTCTCTTCTTCTGAAGGAGTGATGGAACGATGGAACAACGAAAAGACGAAACCCTCCACAGCATCAAAAAAGACCGCAGCATTGACGTCTCGCTTGGTTTCCAGAGGTAAATATCCCATCCATTTTCCTATGTTTTGTACGGTGAGCACATTATAGTAAATGAGACAAAACGTTAAATTAACCAAGAGAAGCGGGAAAAAATCATGGAAAAAATAGATTTGCAACATTACCCAGAATCCTACAGTGTAAAAGTAACGTCAATGATTGGCCGAGCTACTCGTTACCATAGACACGATAGTTTAATGGGCGCGAAGAACAAGTCAGTCTCATTGGTTATCACCAGAGCCATATCCTCCGCTCTATTCTCTGCTTGTGGCAGCCGTCGGTCGGTGAGAGGAGAAAATGAAGTTCGCTCTTGTTAGCTGGTCAAAGGGAAATGATAAAGGTGCACTTAGTATAGTCCCCGTTAACTGGATCATAGAATTTGATCCGGAAAACACAGAAAAAGAGTATCTTATCGAGTGCCGCAGCATCGGTGCGAAAAGGCCTTCTAATGGATGGTCAGTTGAATCGGCACACATTTTGCAGTTGGCATAGCCTGACACGTCAGACTATATCATAAGAATGTATAGTCTGAAGACCACTGATAGACTGTACCTCAATGGAGGGGCGGGTGATTGCGTTGTCTTTCAAACTGCCTCTCCACGTAATAGGCTAGCGTTCCGGCCAGTGGTACCAGCTGGTATATCAAACTTTTCCCGTAGCCCGTCGGTAACACGGCAAAGACATCTTTTTCAGAACGAAAAACTTCAGTGCACTTTCTTGTTTCACTTTCAAAGAAAATGACAAGTGCAATTCGTCCAAAACTAAAGCCAAACACGATTCCGCTCTGGTTTGAGCAGGGCTGTCGTCATCGTACAAAGCCCGCCTTACGATTTCCTGTACACATACCGCGCTGTGATTGGTTATCCGCCTCCAGAGGAAGGCTAAAACGGGTTTCTATCAGTGGCCTCTAGACGTACCTCTGTGCAAATTCAAATTTGCTACCACTAGGGGTACGTCTAGAGTCTAGGCTACAGTTGGCAGGCAAGTACTTGTGTTTGTCATGATGTCTTAGTCATATTTATATTGATCATGATTGCAATGTGGTCATTCATGTGAACATGAATGAAGCGGACTAGGCCAAAAGTCAGCTGCCGACCGTTAGGGGCTGATAGTCAAGGAAGTCCCGCTTCATTTGAACTTCTAGCTAGCTAGCTGCTAGCTAATGTTAGCTTTAGCTACTTCATTTGAATTTTTCGCAGGCTAGCTAACGGTCATCAGTCATGAGTCTCATGTCAAGAATTTAGAAAAAGCATTGAAACATTAAAACATTAAAACATTAAAACATCATTAAACCACATTAAACGTCAATTAGTTAAAACTAATCTGAAAATTGTCAAGTAAGATTTGAGTTGATTTGTAATGAATTCTTAACTGCCACTCATAAATGCCTTCATTCCTTGATTGATAACATTGTTAGCCAACATTGTACAGTTAGCAGCTAGTAAAAATTAGTATGATGGCTGTAGCACATTGTGAAATTAAAGGAGAGGTTAATCAGACAATATAGACTTTTGTATTTATGAAGAACACCACCACAACCCTAAGAAATTCTAACAAACGGTTTCGTAACTGTTTTGGTGTACTTAATGACATACTAAAAGTTTACCAAAGTTTGACACCAATAAAGGGCTGATTTCAATCATGAGGTAAATCTCCCATTGAAATGAATGGAATTCTGCTGGATTTTGAAGAAAAATGTCCATTGTAGTATATTTTGATTTGAAGAACGAAGGGGAAATTGGTTTCACCATTCATCCCATTTTCTGAAAGCATATACCAGCCAAACATGAAATTAAGTCAGTCTCACCCTCAGACTTAAAACACCTGGTTAAAGCAACATTCCACCGTTTGTGGAAATATGTTCATTTTTCATCTCCCCTTGAGTTAATTAATTGAGCCATACCTTTTTCCTGTTCATCCAGTCCTTCTCTGAGTCTGGCAATACCTTTTTAAGCTCCAAGCTGACATTTATCACTGAAACGGATTAGACCAGGTGAGATGCTAACAGTCCAATCCGATTCAATGATAAATGCTAATTTGGAGCTGAAATTGGTACTGTCAAACTCAGAAAGACTGAATGAATGGGAGAAAGGTTTGGCTCAGTTAATTAAATCGAGGAGGGATGGAGAATGAACAAATTTCCAAAAATGCTGCCATGTTGCTTTAAAATCCGTCCAGGCATTGTCCTGCTGTGGGAGCAATGTTTTTTGGCTTTAGCTTGGCACAGTTGCTGTAAAGCAAGGGAGTCACTCTTGCCAGCTTACATGCTAGTGACTCCCTTGGTCTTGCTTCTGTGTTTTTACAAACAGAAAAGGAGTCTACACTCAAAATTGCTGAACGGGAGCTTTTGGAAGAAGACCAACCAAAGGGCAAAAGGAGAAAGAGGTTACCCAACAAACTCTACCTTAACACCCAGGAAGAATCTGTAGGCCAAGTTGCCAAAAAGGTAAGGGGTTCTTTTTATGTCAGCTGTTTTGATAATATATTTTTTACATCTTTGATTTTTGTACTTGGGTTTTGAGCCAGCCTAACACAAACAATAGAAAATAAAAAGTATTTTGGGACTATTTGTAACCCACTGGCTGGCTGAGGCCTTTTTGTGTGGAGTTTGCTATTTTCTCTGGATACTCTGGCTTCCTCTCACATGCCAAAGTTTGGATGCATGTTTTGTTAATTGGTAGATAGGTGTTTCTGTATCTTAGTGCTAGTGGACAGCTATGAATCAAAACACATTTAGCCATGGGACATGTATAGCTTAATGATTCGTTATAATCCATGTATGGTTTCATTTTCCTAACTCTTGTGTGTATTGCTTCATGCATAATTTATTTGATCATTTTTACCCAACAGAAAAACTACAAACTCCTTGCGGCAAGACGGTCTGAATTAGAGGTTCTCTCCCAAGACGAACCCATCCTCAGCTCAGAGGACACTGAGACACTTGTGGATGAGATCAAGGCTCTCAAGGAAGAAAATCAAAGACTTCGTGAACAACAAAGTGGAGAATCTTCTGCAGCCACCAAAGACCTCGAGAGCCAACTCAAAGCTTTGAGTAAAGAAAACACAAGGCTGCGCAAAATAGCAGTGAAGGGTAACTATCTCTTTTAGATTAAAAAAGGCATTGTTTAAGATTGCATAAAGCATTGTCTCCTGATTTTTGGTGTTATTCTTAAAGATATAGGCCTACAGATATAGTATAGGTAAAGATTCTAGAAGGAACAAAATTTAACCAAGGAAACACTTAGGGTGGAATTCTCCCATGTGCTTAAGTTACTTAAGCTTTGTGCTTTTCAGCCTACACACAGTTAAATTTGTTGCTAGAAAGCACAACTATCCTTCTGGCATGTAAGTGACATACTTACGTCATTGGTTTAACTAACAAATGACTGGAAAGCATGCAGCTAAGTGCGACTTATTGTTGGTTTGGAGTAATTCCAATCAGAGCGCTGTTACACGAGCTTGGAGAGTGCTGTTGATAGCAAGGAAAGCAAAATAATTTGGACCAACATAGACCGAGTGGCAAACATACTGCTTACGCTTATTCAATGGAACAAGTAAGCTCACTTTCACTTAAATTTTTCAGGCTCCATAGAGTTAGCATAAGCTGCCAGATCGCTATTTGGTTTGTTGTGCCAAAATCTTTTGCTCTCCTTGCTATGGACATCACTCACCAAGCTCGTAGAACAGCGCTATGATTGGAATTACTCCAAACCAACACTTAAAGCACATGGAACACATTTTGCTGCACTTTGTGAAAGGAAAAATGATCAGAGATGTATTTATCTATTTTTTTTTTTAACATGTTATCCTCCTCATGTTGTAAATATGGGCCATATTTCCCAGAAATCCCATCACTTCTGGCGGCTGTTAGGACCCTCATTGCGGACAAGATCACCAGCAGCTCCAGCTATGAAGGGGAAAGTGAATATGAGGCCAGTGCTGCTACACCATCATCTGCTGCAGCATCACCTCCTCCACCCGCATCTCCCACACCTCCCAAATCAACAACAGTAAGTACATTTTTGTTATAATCTATTGAAAGCATTGTCATTGGTTATTTTATTTTAAAAAACATCTATTAAAAACATTCTGTCATTGATGTTTCTGTTTCTTTTTACAATTAATTAGGTGAAACTAGGGAATGATGACTCCACCAGAGTGTCCGCACACTGCTGGGAGACAGCAAAAGCTCAGGCAACAGCAAAAGGCATGGCCCGCACCCTCCTGCTGGGCCTATTCAGTGTTGAAGTTCTACTGAAATCGAACCTAACCGGAGGGCTTAACAAAGTGGATCCTACAGCTGAGAGGCGCCAACCCCTAGATCCAGTCAAGCTGAAAGCTTTACTTGGTAAGAAAGACACCCTATGCAACATTCTACAACAGCTACAGGCATGTGAAAAAATTAGGACACCCCATTAAATAATCAGATATTTATTTAGAAATGGTTCACATATCAATGTTCAGTCATGTTTTTATGTATTTCTCAAAAAGAAAATGATTTGATTGCAATTTAATAACAAAAATGAACATCGTCGGACAAAAAATAAAATATGTAGGAATAGGAAAAAGTTAGGACACCCTACCCCGTGATAACTAATGTTGCCCCCTTTGGCTGATGTAACTTCAGTGAGGCGCTTTTTGTAGCCTTTTACCAGTCTCTGACATCGATCAGGAGAAAGATTGCCCCACTCCTCAATGCAGAATTCTCAGCTGTGAGATATTTGAGGGGTGTCTTGCATGTACAACCCGTTTCAAGTCACCCCACAGCATCTCAATGGGATTAAGTTCAGGGCTTTGACTTGGCCATTCCAGGACTCTTCACTTCTTTTTTAGCCAGTCCTTGATGGATTTGCTGGTTTGCTTTGGGTAATAGTCTTGTTGCAGTACCCAGTTACGCTTCAGCTTTAATTGTTTTTATAGATGGTTTCACATTTTCCTCAAGCATCCTCTGATACACAGCAGGCCAGGTCCTGCTGCAGAAAAGCATCCCCAAACCATGACACTGCCCCCTCCATGCTTTACAGTTGGTATGAGGTTCTTTTCTTGGAAGGCTGTATGGTTTATGCCATACATGTCCACTGTTCTGGTGTCCAAATAATTCAATTTTAGACTAATCTGTGCAAAGAACCTTAATCCAGAAGTCCCGATCTTTATCTATGTTCTCTCTGGCAAACTTCAGAGTGGCCTTAATATTTTTTCTTAAAAGACAAGTTTGGCTTAAACCAAATACAGCCTTCCAAGAAAAGAACCTCATACCAACTGTAAAGCATGGAGGGGGCAGTGTCATGGTTTGGGGATGCTTTGCTGCAGCAGGACATGGCCAACTCACCATAGAATCCATCATGAATTCTGCTGTGTATCAGAATGCTTGACGAAAATGTGAAACCATCTGTAAAAAAATTGATTGGACTGCGCAGTTACAGATAGCCTACGTCACGTATCAATCTCTCAAAATTGTAGAGGGGAGCACAGCAGAATTCTTTAATTCACAGCCGAAGTGTCTTTTGAACGGCTCTTTGAAAGGAACGGATCGCCATGATCCGGATCTCCTCAAAGAGTCATAAATCCCATCTCTACATACAAGCCTTGTCTGGGCCATCTCACGTACTAACCACCTTCTGAAAGGCAGAATTAATGTAAACTTGTTAAGCTCTCCTCCTTCACCCTGGAGTGAAAGCTCGCTTCTCATTGGTGCCTGAAATTGTTGGACAGGAAATTCAGTAAATAGGCTGCTTGGCCATACTGACTTGATCACGAAATGTTTCAGCGCCATAGGAAGTATGGGCGTGCCCAGGCTAATCCACTTCATCTTTCCTTTTGAAACAATATGCAACAATGAAACAATTTCTTCTTTTATAGATGCGGTTGTGCAGAAGCATCCAGGGGTGAAGATTGCTGAAATACGAACGGCCCTTAATAAGAGAATTTGTGAGTTGAGGCATCAGCAAAAAATGAAGTCCATGGTTTGAGTCCATGAGTTTTATTTTTTTTATTTTATTTTTTTTATATTACTATTTTTTACATTTGTATTGAAGGTGGTCCGCTTTTTGATTTTTTTTTATTATTATTTCAAGTGTTTTTTGTTCATTTATAATTTGGGATTTAAAATATGGCTTTTTGAGGGAAAAAAAAGAAAGAAAATGTTAAGTGTGTTTGTTAATTTATAGTTGTGGATTTAAAATATGGCCTTTTTTTTTTTTTAAATAACATGTTCTAAATAAAAAATAAAGTTTAATACAGGAATTACTGCATATTGATGTATTATTCAATATATATTTTCAAATGTATGACAGAAATAGTACAGCACATTAGATTATCTGTGGAGATTTTCATTCATCCAGGTCATGGTTGTCAAAATTGTTAGTTGTATAATAAAAACAAAATATATTTTTCAACATAGATAATATATACACTCTCATATAAATCTCATTATATTCTCTGAGGTATAACATCATATAATTTTACATATATATTTACATATATTTAAAATGCTTCTTCTGATATATGATCTCCTGTAATATGGGACATATTTGAATACATTTAGTAATATATTAGATCATATAAACCTATATATTTTTCAACATAGTTAAGATATATGTTCAGGGTTCGAGTTACGTGGGAGCCAGTGGGAGCTGAGCTCCCATAGAGAGAGGTCTGGCTCCCATGAAAGCAGCAAACTCAAACATCTGTGGGGGCTCTGACAATACAATAGTATATAATATTTTACTGACAAATAAAGTTATCATAAGCGGGGATCAAACCGAGCTATGGGAGGTGGAACCTTTTTATGGAGTTGCGAAGCGCGCTTCCCGCTGGAAAGCGCTTGTTAGGGGGTTTTTTTGATCATCTTTTCTTTTTGTGTTATTGCCTTATTGGCATGCTGTTATTATGTTCTCTGATGGTAAAGGGGCACTGTATGCTTGCGCAGTTGCAATGTATAGATTGTAAACATAAATCAATGTCTTAATTGATTGTAAACCATGATTTGGTTGTGACCGATAGTTACCGTGCGTAACAGTCGGGGTTTGCCTCTGACGCGAGAGGATCTAATGATGGTATGTTATATTGCCTAGTTTGTGGGCCTTGCCCCTGATTATTTTCAGTTTGATCAGTGTTTTGTTTGTTTAGTTTGTTTGTTAATTTGTTACGTTATGCACCCCGCCGGTGGCCTAATATAAAATAAAAGAAAGACGTCTGCATTATTCCGTTTCCATGTCTTGAGTCTACCACCCGCCGGACACACTCCGTTACAATGCCACTGAAAATGTGGCCGCTTGCTCGTTTCGGTTTTAGCCTATAATAAAGCCAAACATAGGCCTACTGTAGCTCCAGATAGTAAGATAATGTGCGGCTCTCCCTAGGTCAACCTCTCTCCTAGATATTGCTTTAACCAGGCTATTCCGATCATGCTGCGCATGATGTAAACTTTATTGAGGATTTCGTGCAAGTAACATATTCACCGAAATTAATAAGTGGCAGTTCGCCGTTATGCATAACATTCAGCCAGAGGTCCGGGAGAGAGAGAGAGAGATAGAGATAGACATTGTCAACTTCTCACGTTGTAAGGTCAGTGCTTGCTTCCCATTACATTGAAAAGTCCGCTAAGTCCGCAAAGTTGCGCAGACTGGAGAACGAAAAAAAAAAAAAAACATCCCATACAATTAATTCATGGGCTCCCACGAAGATGGAATCATAACTCGAACCCTGTATATGTTCCTTTATAAATCTCATTATATTATCTTGTATATTGAGGTGTAACATCTCATATAATTTTACATATATAATTACATACATTTAAAATGCCTTTTCCGATATATAATCTCCTGTAACGGGACATATTTTAATATATTAAGTAGTATAAAATGGTGTATTTTTCAATATATGAAAACGGCAATAATTGCAGTATTTTCATATACCTTATAATATATCACACATATAATATAATATATCATTATGTAATATATCTTATGATATATTACTATTTAAAATTTACAATATATGAATAGACCTGCAATATATTGTCATATAATATATTGAGAAATATATTTTTGTTGCGTAAGGGGAGCGAGAGATCTTGGTGACTAATATCACTATAATATAATATATATGTCCCTCTCTTGAATTTCTCTTAAAAAGGGGTCTTCACAGCTCCAGTCAGAGGGGTCTACCACTTTGTTATATTTGTTGATGGTCATGGTCATGCATCTACGGGGACAGGTGCCACTCTGCATAAAAACGGGGAGCATGTTGTCATGACACACACTAGCCAGCCAACCAGGAGGGTGAGCTCCTCCAATGGAGCTTCTCTGCTGCTGGAGGTGGGAGATGTGGTCTATGTGAAGCTGTGGCCCAATGCATGGGTGTTTGATAGTTACAACCATCACACCACCTTCTCTGGACCTCTGCTCTTCCCCATGTGATCATGTCACCAGACTTGACAGCTCTGATAGAATTATAAAGGAAGATCTTTTGGTAACACTTTGCGGTAAGGGTACATGAATCATCATGAATTCATGCATGAAATCATTCATGATAAATTCATGATTCATGCATTACTTCATCTCTGAAAGTCTAATGAGTTATCAGGAATTAACATGAATTCATTGTTTGTCATTAATGACCTCCTGCTGAAATAGCACATGATCTTAAGTATTAGTTACTCTGGGTACATCATCATGAGTCATGATTAATTAGCATGAGTCATGATTATTAGCATGATCATGATGAATTCATCATGTTTGTGCCCCCTCAACTAAAGTGTTGACATGGTTAAATTGGTAAAATTTAGTTGACGTATGGCGTATGACTAGGCCAAAGTAGGCTAAATAAGTACTTTTATTACATCAAATTATATCAAATTCTTTAGTCATGACTCATGATGATGTACCCAGAGTAATTAATGCTTAAGATCATCTGCTATTTCAGCAGGAGGTCATTAATGATAAACAATGAATTCATGCTAATACCTGATGAATCATTAGGTATTCAGAGATGAAGTAATGCATGAATCACGAATGAATCATGAATGAAATCATGCATGAATTCATGATAATTCATGTACCCTTACCGCAAAGTGTTACCGATCTTTTTTTGTGGTATGAGGACTTGGGTATAAAATATCACAAGGAAGTTCGCACAGTCATCATTCCACAGAGTAGTGAGTTTGGTGGTTTTAAGTTATTGTCGTGAAAACAAGATATCTCAGTTACTATCCTTGTTCCTTTATCATATCACCTGCGACTGATTGACGGACGCAGTACCGGAAACCTTACCTCACTCACGTCAGATCATGCGCTACGTAACTTTCGTAAGGCACTTCCGCGCAACGATCTGATGTTGAAGCCCATCAGAGAGATTTAAAGCCATTATTCTCTAACCGGACCAATCAGGGCCGCTGGCTGCTGTAGAGGGTGTGACGTAGCGAAGAAGCAACTGTTTTGAATCCAACCAATCCAACAAACGTAACGAGCGTCTTCGGTTGGTTTCGATGTGGTTGGCTGCAGTGTACGTCAATTAAATTGACGGACAAGCCGTTTGCCCAGTTAGATTCAAGGATTTCTGGCTCCTGAAATAATTCGTCTATCGCTGAATATCAGATGAACGCGCGTAGCGCTACATCTGACGTGAGTGAGGTAACCGGAAACCTCAGATAAATGAAGAATATCACCCCATTCTTTTTTTTATACATTTACTTTGTTTGTGCCGACACAAAATTTGAGAGTCCCCCTCCTGCCAAATCCCACTTTAACCACTGATAGTAGCATTGTCCCATAACATTAAGCAGTAGTGGTTAAACCGAAGTTTGTTGTCTAAAGTTCAGTTTATACAGCGCAGTAGCTGCCAGCCACAATGTAAGAGTCAGTGAGTGTGGGTTCAACAGTGGGAGTAGCATTTAGGTAGGGAGGGTCTATCACAGGGCCTCTAGGATAGAGGAAAGTCAGTCCTGCTACAGGGTCTCTGCTGAAGTTGGTTGTAGTCCACTCAGAAGGGGTTGCTGAGGGAAGCAGGAAGTGGGTATTAGACATAGTATGGACAGAAGAAGCAAAATAATAAGGCCAGTCTAGGAGCTTGCCATTTCATAGATCATATGTCATAGACAGAGAGAGAGAGAGTTGTATAGTCCCAATCCTTCCCCCTTTCTCTCTCCCAGTCTTTTCCTCTCCACCTCTAAACTGTCCTATCTCACTGAAGGCAAACCCCCCAAAAAATCTTATAAGTTGATTAAACTTTTGACAGAGGGCCAATGAATGGATGTGACAATGGGAAATATTGTCATATTTTTTCTAGTGTGCTCGAGCTACATGTGTGTATTATTTTTTCAGCATCTTCAAACAACTTTCTAGAATTAGCTATATGTTGTAGATATAAAATAATGGTTAGGTTTAGAAATATATTTTACATGACTATGGGGAGAGGTCTTGGTGTAATATAATATATAGCCTATGTCCCTCTCTTGAATTTCTCTTAAAAAGGGGTCTTCACTGCTCCAGTCAGAGGGGTCTACCATTTTGTTATATTTGTTGATGGTCATGGTCATGCATCTACGTGGACAGGTGCCTCTCTGCATAAAAACGGGTAACATGTTGTCATGACACACACTAGCCAGCCAACCAGGAGGGTGAGCTCCTCCAATGGAGCTTCTCTGCTGCTGGAGGTGGGAGATGTGGTCTATGTGAAGCAGTGGCCCAATGCATGGGTGTTTGATAGTTACAACCATCACACCACCTTCTCTGGACACCTGCTCTTCCCCATGTGATCATGTCAGCAGTTTACTACAAGAATATGGAACACCTGCACTTGCCAAAGTTCCGATTGACACACAGACAGACAATCATTACTTACATTGATTTTGTGCTCAGATTTAGGTAACATCAAAATGTTTGTATTGTGTTCAACATTCTTGATTAAGATTCTATGATTATGAACTTTTGACCTGAACCACACCTGGATAAGTAAGGAAAAGTCTGGACCCAGTGCTCAGGGCTACTAGCTATGGTGAGCATGTGTGTGGGAAGGGAAGTATGATATTGCAGAAGAAAATTGCAACAAAGTTGGCATAATTTAAGAGTTAATGTTAAAATGAGAACATGAATTGTTCTGTGTTGGGCTCATTATCTTATGGAACAGAATGTCAATCTGGTGCTGGATTCACCAATATTTTCTTAAGATAAAACTTAAGCAAATTCTTAAGAAAAAAAATAAGAAGTTCATAAGAATCTTCTTAAGTACTATTCTCCATTTCTTTCTTAAGAATTGTCAATTGTCTTAAGAACTTCTTTGTTTTCTCACTTAAGACCTTCTTAGATTTGTACTTAAGAATTCTAGAGAGCCAACTGTCAAGTTAAATATCGGGGAATACAAGAAGATTTATTGGTCTTGGTGGATTTTCCTCTCTGAATGACACCAAAAGAAGTTAAATGGACTTGTTTTCATTATTGAAATTAGGCTAAGTTTTAATTATGTTAATAATACATGAATATTATTAGTCTATATTAAATAGTCTTCTTTACATAGGCTACTGTATGTAAATACATAAAAAGTAGGCCTAGACTAAATTACTGTATAGACTAGAACAATATTCTATCAATTATGAACACAGGATGAAACAGGGGTCACGACTTCCATTTTTTTTTTTTTTTTTCTTCTTTTTTTAAGTTAAAGGTCAATTGTTATATGAATAACTTAACTTTTGGTTACATATAAAGGTGTTCAAATAAATATATTTGAACACTTTACTTGTGTTAAGACAGGTGAAGGGTTATCTTAAAGTTGTGAACAAAATTAAGAAGAAATTTAAGAACAATGTTTTCAAGAATCTCATTTGTTCTCAAGTTTTCTCTTAAGAAAAAACATAAGAGGATAACTAAGAAAAAAACATAAGAACTTCTTCATGAATACCAAATTTTCTTAGATTTGGTCTTAAGACCAAAGTTAAGAAGAAAGTGCAACTTAAGAAGATTTTTTTTCTTAAGAACCCTTTGTGAATCCGGCCCCAGAACTCTGGGCAGAACTGGATTAATTTGTTCCATCTGAAAATGCTTGATGTTTTTGTGTTACATATGTGTCAAGCTTGGGTTTTGACCGAAGTGCTAAAGATTTAATAACTGTTGCTTCTCCCACATCAAAGGTTCTTATTAAAGCTATCAGTCTACCACTCATAAATGAAGGTGTGTGTGTGTGTGTGTGTGTGTGTGTGTGTGTGTGTGTGTGTGTGTGTGTGAGTTATTGTGTCCTTGTTTACTTGTTGTTTAACAATGCAGCTGAGTCAGGTTCAGGGCACTAGGATAATAGCCAAACACGTGTGTGTGTGTCGTGTGTGTGTGTGTGTGTGTGTGTGTGTTGGCCAAATACACATGAGAGGTGCCAAGTGTGCGACTGCTGTCTTAGAAGTCACTAAATGATGCATTTGTGCTCGACCCCATGTATCAAACACAGTTTCCCCATCCATGGTTATTTGTAGGCTACAATCATGAGGTCAGGTCATTCACAACACATCAGATAAGTCCTTAACATCAACACACAGTCCTGTGCAACGAACAGGATTTAAATAACACCATGCAATCATTTTAAGCAACCAGTTGAAATGGGAGTGTGTCTATGTTCCCACAGCTCTATGTTCCCACAACTCTATGTTCCCACAGCACTACGGTATATTCTCACATTTCTAAGAGTTTTTTTTTCTTTCTTTCTTCAAAGTCAGGTACTATAGTCCCACATTTCTACCCCTGCCTGGTAGACCCCCTATGTAAGTTCAAGCAAGATTCGATCTTTGGTATTATTTGCCCTCAATGGTGCCTTCCAGGTAGTGGGGTTTAGTTTTGCATCCACATTCCACAACGATTTTATATTCATCCACCTCAGCGATCATTTTTTAAATCGACCTCAGCAATCATTTTTGGAATCAGTTTCAAAATACTCCATTCTAATGTGAACAGAAGGGCTAACTGGATAAATATTACCTGTGTCGGTGTAAGCATGCCCTTATCGGAACATATTGCTGTGGGAAAATAGGGTCTAATTTTTTTTTTTAAATCTTTGTAATGTGAGAGCATGCAGGGCTGTGGGAACATAGGGCCAAATTTCCTATGAAATGTGGGAACATATGGTTGTGGGAACATAGGGCCTAATTTCCAAACATTTTGTTAAAAATAAAAATTCCTAACAAATGTGGGAACATAGAGCTGTGGGAACAAAGAGCTGACCCCGTTGAAATGACTGAATAGTGATTGACTCTTCACTATGCTCCCAGCGGGTGGGTTGAGCCCGTGAGGCGTGGATCTGCCCAAGGTTTATTCTTCCTGGTCTTGTTGAGCCCAAATAGCTGCCGAAGCCGTCTCCAATATGGTGGCCAAGGGACACTTGCCTTAGAAGGACTTTGACAAGGGTGATTTAAGGCCCAGTCCCATTTCTCTTCCCTAACACTAGCACTCGTTTTCGAGTTCCCTCCAAGATGAGACACCCCTCGATTGTGTAGTGAGAAGTGCAAATCTTCCCCTAATAAATGGGACAACACTTCGAGTAAAAACATCTTCACCTGTTTTACGCGTCTGAACGAATATAAGGCTCTAAACCGGCATAAACTGTTCAAAAGCCGTCATCCACAAATTATCATTGAGAAAATCACCCACATGAGAGGATCTGGTAATTCTGTTGAAAGAGTTGCGCACTTTGAAAAATATCGATCTTTTTAATAGTCATGTTTTGATACACCAGTGCTGAATTCAACTGTATTTACATCAAACTAAGATATCCCGACATTAAAATATATATATACATGCTTAATTGCAATAGTAGCTATATTCAATCATTTTGTTTAGCTGATCAGTTCGCAAAGAACCGTGGGTAATGTCATCTTCACTTCAACTTCACTTCGTTCAAAGTCTGCACCAGACCTCCCTCCGTTTGAAGGGGCGATTTGAAGGGCTGAAAGCCACTATCCCTCGGTCCCGAAAGTATTGGGACACCCTACACTTACACATGAACGCGCAAACCGAGTGTTAGGGCCAAAATCGAGGGGAAGTGATAGTGAAGTGATAGTAATGGGACTGGGCCTAAGATTCATTGGTTCAATGCAGACATTGACTGGCCACAGGGCATACAGAGCAGACGGTCATTTTTGGGCCGGGGCTGTCATTTACTCAGAATTTTCATATATTTGGCTAGTTTAATTAGCCATAACGTTAATATTAAAATCATCGTGGGCCACCATGGCCAAAAATGTATTTGTCACAACCTATGATTACAGGTGTAAGAAATGGCAATGAATGTGATTAGCTTTCACTGCAGGGCAGAAATTCCTCCAAGTTTACATCATTAGTGGCCACAACACATTTCTATGGGATGACTTTTTAAGTGACGTGGTGTCTCCCTCTACAGTATGTGAAGTACTCAGTGAATCATTCAACAAAATAACTAAGATCTATACCTCTCCTTGTCTTCTGGGAACTGAAGATGTCTAGTAAGCAAAAACAATTACATAACATACCAGCTTGAACAACAATAACTCTGGACTATGATTTGTTTATTGCATTAAAAACATGATGGCACATGGGAGCTCACGTGTGCATTGTGTATTATTTGATTGCCTGATGAATATCTGTAGTCCCAAGGCCACTACTTGCTAATATGTAATCAGGTCACATGCAGGTCTATATATATTTCAGAGCAGAGCAACTAGTGCACAAAAGACTTAAATCATGAAGACCTGTGGAGCTCTACTGGTGCTTCTGTGCTGCTGTTTGGCTGAGACGCAGCTTAGAGGAGAGACCATCAGTGAAAATGACATCACTCACCAGGGCCACTATGGTGAAGCAGAGGGCAGAGAAAATGAGGTTATGGGTGCAGCAGAGAGAACTGAAGCTACAGACACAGCCTCCACCCAACAAACCTGCCAGCCTGACATCCACACTGTGCTGAGAGAGATGAGGGTTCTGATGGAAGGGCAGAGAGTGGAGCTTATATATACCAAGACACAGATGGATGCTGTTCAGGCTAGACTGAGAGCCAGTGAGATAATAGTTGAAGAACAAAGAGTAGAGCTCAGAAAAACTCAGACACAAATGAGAAACATGTGGAACAGCTGAGAAAAGAAAGTGAGTATAAGATTCTCTTTTTTGTTTTCTTTGTGTTTCCCCTTAATTTACGTACAAATAAAATATGTGACATGGTGTAGGTATCTTTGCAAAGGTCTCCCAAATAATGCTTTAAAAGGCTTTATTCTAAACATCAATTTACTCAGGCATTTGCCCCCCATCAATGGCGGCATAAACAATGTTCATCTTTTATTCTGAGATGGTATTTTGAGGGGAAATCTGAGGAAATGTGTATTTTCAAATTTAGCATGCAAACATTTTTTCCAGGATCTTGTACCCTACTTTAAGCAGCCTTGTAAAAACAGTAGAGCATCCATCTACCGTAGAGTTATATAGTTACTATCAGTTCACTGATTAAAATTTGGGAACATTGGGATTGGGTTCCTCCATATGATATAGAACTGTGTCTGACTGTAAAATCTGTTACTCTCATTCAGTAGAAAGAAGAGTGGTTTTTTCAGTGTCCCTGGAAACAACCGTGCCCAGCGACACCTTCACAGGACCGTTTAATACCGGAAAAACCCTGATCCACAAACACATTTTTACCAACATTGGCAATGCATACAGCTCCAACACAGGTCATGAGAGATGCCTATCTTTTACTAAAATATGGTTGTAAAGGTGTATGTACTTGTGTATCTGTTTGAATTACCTGTTTTCCCTTTCTCCCCTAGGTTTCTTCACAGCACCAGTGAAGGGGTTTATGACTTCAGCTTTTGCCTGTATGGTGTTGGGGGTTCTAGTCCAACTGGAGCACATCTGCGAAGGAACAGGCAGAATCTGGTAGCAGGATACACGTCCCAATCCAGTGGTGCCATAAACACATCTAACGGTGTGAGTGTGCTGCTGGAAGCAGGAGATGTGGTGGATATTTATCTTCCTGCCCATCGCAGAGTCTTAGATAATCTTAACCATCACAGCACCTTCAGAGGTCACCTGCTGTTCCAGGTGTAACATACATTGACAAATTCCTGTACACAAGAAATTAACGGCTATACAGCACACACACACACACACACACACACACACACAAACAGATTTTATTTTCTACACAAGCTTGTTTTGCTTTGTCTAGTGTTTGTGTTTGTACTGTAGAAGGTTAGGTCTTTGACAGCATAATGCTATCTGTTCAACAAGAACCACTAAAGCATTAGTTCATGAAGAGGAGAATGTGGCAAAGTACTCTGTATATACTGTATCTTGGAAAATAAACTGATATAAAAGATGTGATGAAATCGGAAAACATCTTTGTTCAAAGCAGGTCATTTCACAAGGAGAAAAGTCCTGTGCTGCATACCAGATTCTAGGACAAAACTGTACACAAGGTTTCTGTCCTACAGAACATACAACTATAGGAAATTATCCTTCATCTGATGCCCAAAAAGTAGCTTCTACCTGCTTCCGGTGTCGGTGTGCTGCTGGCAATTATTTTGAATGTGACCTGGGCTTCAGTGACCAACTCACAGTGCTAATTCTAGGCAAACACATTCTTATCCCTGCAGCACCACCGAGATACTGACTTGACATGGCCCAAATAAGTGTGAATGTGAAAGTTATAACTAAGCTTATAAAATTCTATGATATTCTTCATTGCTTGATCCTATCTGATAAACATAAATTGTGAATTGTGTACTGGCCTATTCTGACTACCTGTGATCTGCCAGTTAGAAAGTTCAGCACCCAGTCACAGAGATGGACATTCAAACCGATGCCTCACAGTCGCCATCCCACTTCTGACACCATTTGTAGCGAAGGGAGAGAACAGTGACCCCACCCGGTCTCGAACCCAGGTCTCCGGGGTGCTAAACGTGCAACTTGACCGCAACGCCAAAGAGCCAGGCTCGTTGGTATGGCAGTCAGAGCGCATACTCAACCGTAGTGACGGCACTCCGTCACACTCTTAGAAAACTTTGATCTTAGTTTATCACTGCTTCTTGTCTTTAGCCAACAATGATTAACACAAACACTTCAATCCAGCCTTTCATATTCTTGTAGCTCTGGAGGTTACGGTATGGTGACATCAGTACACTGTCATCAACAAGACACATCTCAAAATTGGCTTTATAAAACAACATTATCACAGGGCCTATATCTCACGTGTGCACATTTATAACTGTTGGGGAATGTCCAAAGGACACTCTGGTAATGTGTAGCCAGGACGTAGCACACAGTATAAATGTTTGAGAGCAAGAGCAGTCAGTGCTTAAGGAAAGGGGGAAGAATTATTCAGATTGATCATGAAGACCTGTGGAGCTCTACTGGTGCTGCTGTGCTGCTGTTTGGCTGAGACGCAGCTTAGAGGAGAGACCATCAGTGAAGATGACATCACTCACCAGGGCCACTATGGTGAAGCAGAGAGCAGAGAAAATGAGGTTATGGGTGCAGCACAGAGAACTGAAGCTACAGACACAGCCTCCACCCAACAAACCTGCCAGCCTGACATCCACACTGTGCTGAGAGAGATGAGTGTTCTGGTGGGTAAGCTGGAAGTGGAGCTCAGATACACTAAGACACATGTGGATGCTGTTGAGGCCAGACTGAGAGCCAGTGAGAAGACAGTAGAGGAGCAGAGAGTGGAGATCAGACAGACTGAAGCCAGACTGACAGCCAGACTGAGAGCCAGTGAGAATGTAGTGGAACAACTAAAGAGTGAAAATCAGGGTGAGGCTTTTTTTTTTTTTTTTTGGGGGGGGGGGGGTCTCTTTTTGTCATTCATAATATTCTACTTTCAGATTGAACATTTAATAGTGGCTTACCCATAGTTTCTCCCTTTGTGTGTGTGTGTGTGTGTGTGTGTGTGTGTGTGTGTGTGTGTGTGTGTGTATCCCTTAGCTCAGGCAGTGAATCTGAGCATCACTACAAGTCAGGTGGAGGAGCTGAGGAGGGAGAGAGAGGAGAGCAGGGTGTCTTTCTCTGCCTCACTGCTGGCATCTGGTAGTGGAACTAAAGGGCCTTTTTCAGAAGCATTTCCTCTGTCCTACAGAAACGTATTCACTAACATTGGCAACGCCTACAACCCAGACACAGGTACCACCACAAATAAATATCTCAAATCCAGAGATTCCTTCCAGATTTTTATTCTGAATTTGGTAAAAATGCAGCCTGGCTTTGCCTTTCTACGCACTTCCGCTCAACAAACATTTGCCTCCACAACTCCATCTGGCATTCTGGCCATTGGCATCGCTTGCAGCGATTCCATACCGCGCTAAAAAGCAAGAAGGATCGGGAGTTGTGAGAGATAACGTCAGGTTTCTGTCGTTGTAACGTAGCTTACGTTCACGACCAAGCTGGTGCATAATGTTAGCGATTGGGTGACATCAGGTTTAATCGTTTCAAACTTTTCACACCTCCAGCTTGCAATTGTTCGTCAATAGATATTGCTAACGTGTTGTCATCACCATGGATAGCCGCAATGCATTCTGGGTTTGCCCCGAAAGATATACAATCTACGTTCCAGACGATACAGACGAACTAGACTCTAGCAACAATCTCTGACTAGACTCGCAAAAATCCAAACCAAAATGCCTTCCCACTGTTGTGTGATCGGGTGTATGAACCGGAGCTACAATGGGGCCGTAAAAAAGTCACACGGGGCTTAACTAACCGCTATCTCTGGGTCAAGATGGCGCCGTTGATGACGTTTATGAGTTATGACCATTCGGTGACGTATCTTGGCAATCTCTATAGTGAAATGCCAGACCCTTGAACAAAGCCAAAGCCAGGCTGGTATAGAGAATATTCTTTTGGGTTCATAATAAACAGGGCCAAAGATCAAATATGTTACTTTTTCTTTTTTTCTGTCCTTCTCATCACAATTTCATTGTTACAGGTGTGTTCACAGCACCAATCAGAGGGGTCTATTACTTTCTTTTGTTTGCATTTGGTTTTGGTCATGCATCTACACACACAGTAGTCTCTCTTCATAAAAATAGAGAGCAAATTCTTTCTTTCCTCGACTCATCCCACCGGTGGCTATGGCAAATCCTCTAATGGGGTTTCTCTGCTGCTGGAGGTGGGAGATGTGGTCTATGTGAAGCTGTATCCTGGATGTTCGGTATTTGATGATCACAACAACCACACCACCTTCTCTGGCCACCTGCTCTTCCCTATGTGAGGAGTTAATCAGTTGAATCATGACCTTTGTACATGTAAATATATCATCATATCAAATAAATCATTATTTGTTTATTTTGGTTTGTGTGTCGTGTGTGTGAATGAATACCATGAGAGAATCATATAGTTAGGAAACAGAAAGTGCAATCAGCATTTTTCTTTATTTTGAAACAGTGGTTTTGTTTTGTCTTTTCACTTGACAAATACAGGTACCAATATTTGTAAACTACAGAGTGTAAAGAAGCCTATACGCTCATGGAGCATGACAAGGCAATACAAAGAAGCAACTTTGTTAATGAACATTTGATATTTTAATGACATTTCATATAAAACAAATGTGAACGATTCACTGGTTCTTATAATTTCAACTATTTATTCATTTACAAGCTGAGAACACTCTAATGTGTGTGAATGTCCCAGTGTATAGGCTAAATACAGTATCTGCATTAAAATATTTGATCAGAACAATCAGCTTGTAATTTAAAGGTGACATGATCCTAATACCAGTCATGATTTATTTAAAGGAAAATACCAGAGTGAATTCAAGCATATCCCTGTTGAAAGAGCTTGCCAAATGCGCTAGTTACCGAGTGGAACAAAATAATTTGGTACAGCACAGACCAAACACGAACACAGAAGCGAACAGGCACTTTGCACTGAATCAATGGGACCTGACTGTTGGAAACCGAAAGTAAGATCTGAGGTTACATTGACTCAATGTAAAGTGTTTTGCGTTCGGTCTATGCTGTTCGAAATTGTTTCATTCCATGCAAAATATATTGCTGTGAGAAGGCTCGTGCAGCAGGGCTATGCTTAAACTTCCCCCGGAATTTTCCTTTAAGTAAACAACTGTGGTCTCTCATGCCAGGAACAGAACTGGCTCTTTAAGCACTTCCTTCTGGTAAGACATTTTCTGATCACACCAGCAGTAGTCTGACTGCATTTTATAGTTGTTGCCACTGTGTGGGAATACACCAATGCTATTGTAGTTGTTGCCACTGTGTGGGAATACACACCAATGCTATTGTTGGAACATTTTTCAGAACATCTGACTATGTTTTCATTATGACATCATTATGCTTAGGCTTTGATTTATGACTCCAAGCTAACAGAGTGTTTTATTTTGTTAGTTCCTGTGACTCTCACAGCCAGATTGACTGATTACCATCTTGATAGAATTCTTGAAGCAGGCAACAGTGGAGAGGCAAGCAATGTGGTGGAAATTTGCAGTGCTTTAACTAATCCTGGATTCTGTAAAATAACCTTCAGATTGCCAGTTTACCAGTTGCTCACTTCTGAACCGTCTCTACTTATTGGTATTTAAAAAATGGCAGGTGTTATTTGCACCCAGGTGTCAATAGCTAATATTTTTTTTTAAAAAAAGCTTGCAGCGCCCCCAAGTGGAGGCAATGTGATAATACTACGTGGGTACTCTGATAGTTCCGTAGAGAAGAACTGCATGCATTACTAGACTCTGTTGTCATTCACACACGAATATTATAACCTCTATAGACAACTGGGATCGTTCATGTGCAATTGGTTGATTCAGGTTTTACGTGGGCCAAACTTTTGACTGTCTATGAATATTAGTAACTAGGGTTTGCATCTTGCATGTACCTAGCTGATGCTAACAGGTCCAACAATTGCCTGAACCTACTGCCGACTGTGCTTTACGTTGTTGCTCATTTTAGGGTAACTATCTGTACAGTGACAGATACAGTGTGTGTGTGTGTGTGTGTGTGTGTGTGTGTGTGTGTGCAGCCAGTGTAACCAGAAATAAGTGAGCATCATTACAAATGTTTATGTGCAAAGAGCCTCTTGTGTGTGTGTGTGTGTGTGTGTGTGTGTGTGTGTGTGTGTGTGTGTGTGTATGCAGCCAGCGTAACCAGAATTAAGTGAGCATCATTAAAAATGTTTATGTGCAAAGAGCCCATTGACGACTAGGTCTCTGGCTTGCTCACAGAGAGAAGATGGAGAGGTGAACGTGTAGAGCTGCTTTCAAACCGAAGTGTTGATGTCTGTCTTCTTGATAACCGTTTTGATAAAAACTGACCTAAACAGAAGTGGTGGTGGTGGCTGTTTGCAAAGTTGGGATGACACGACAATGACTGTGGCTTGCTGTGAGAAGTACAAACTTCCAAGAATGTGAGGACACAGTGCGCTGAATCTGCAGTTTGAGACAGTGGGTTCGTGTAGAAAGATAGAGGGGGAGAGCTGTATACGCTTGCCCCTAATAGCTATAGTTTTAAGACTGTATCAGAATTTCAGAGCAATCAGAATTCAGGTTTATTGTCAGGATGAAGAGGGGAGGACGGGGTGTAACCCTTACATGCTAATCACTTAGGAAGCCCACCTTGGAATGACCAGGAAGTGTAGATCACTAATAAACATAATGACCAGGAAGTGTAGATCACTAATAAACATAATGGCCAGGAACAGTAGATCACTAATAAACATAATGACCAGGAACTGTAGATCACTAATACACATAATGACCAGGAACTGTAGATCACTAATAAACATAATGACCAGGGATTGTAGATCTCTGATAAACATAATGACCAGGAACTGTAGATCACTAATAAACATAATGGCCAGGAATTGTAGATCTCTGATAAACATATTACAACTAACCTATTTCTTCATGAGACTGAGACCATTAAAGTACTTAGACCATCAAAATAAGACTTGAGATGCATCACATCTCTGTAAATTCAAACACTATTGTACTATGCAGTATTGTCCCTTTGACTCAATGTGAGTGTAGCAATGGTTACTTAGCATACTACTGAAATTGTCTGCAAGAGTGATCAGTCATTTACACACGCACACACACACACACACACACACACACACACACACACACACACAATAAGGGCCCCGCCCAACCATTTGGCATTCCAACATACAGTATGTTAACCTATGTTAACTTTGCTGCTCATTACAGAGCAACAATAATATCATTTACAACAGCATGAAAACATGGTGTAATATCCACTATCATCACCCCAAAACATGGTGTTATGTCGGCCTGGTTGGAGGATGACATGGTGTCTCACCATAGCCTGACATAGCTCCGCCCATAATACGAATGTTCATCCGTATCCATGGTCTGGGAACGGTCCTCTGGGGCGTGTTTACATCGGTAGAGAGTCTACCGGCCAATAAGCGAAGCTGATTAGACGAGCTTTCCAATCGTTTCAAACCAGGAGTGAATGCCCTCCCCTCCGCAGTATAATCGCGTCAGGTTAAAGAACCTCCAGACCATGAATACGGATGAACAGCAGTATTATGGTCGGGCTATGTCAGGCTATCTCACCACTAATAGGTTACA
>JAODXP020000006.1:21916829-21963757 GCA_027497455.2 Sardinella longiceps | reverse complement strand
GTTGAGACAACTGCTACTATCTCGTCTCGAGCTATCCCAACCGTACCCATAAACCATAAACGCTTTCCTAAACTCACTACCCAAGGCTACCTATCTAGGGGTTCATACACAAATCTACTATTAGTCTAAGGTGTAATGCAATGACGTGAGACATAGCATGTGTGCGACCTACTGATGGATGCAGCCAGGGAGAAAACAGTGTACGGCTTACCTGCCGGGCCAGCCCTATCGTGGCCCGATGGCGGCCAACTCAAGCAGCGATGGACAGTAGTTCAACATGAGCCGTGAAAACAGCCTCCAATGGATGATGGACGATCCGAATTCGAATAGCGCGCGTCCACAACGAATCTCCCACTTCTCGCCCTCTCACGACGATGAACCGGGTGTTGTGTCCCTCCCCCAAGCTCCCATTTCTCGGGTTATATATCTTCCCAAACGCACAGGTGCAAAGCCACACACTGCCCCCTGGCATATGGGATGTGGAAAGTGGGTTGTGTAGTGTCTACACTAAAGCACTACACTACCGTCCTAACATCCCTTCCCCCTTCAAAAAAAAAAAAAAATACATAAAAATAATAAACTTTTTTTTTCTTTTATATTTTTTCTTTCAAACTTTTCTAACACCATTATTTTTTTTTTTCCCCATTTGAAGTTTTTCCAAATTTATATAAAAACAACACGCCAGCCTCTTAAGGGCAGCCTTAAGGCAAAACAGAACCAAAGGACTATGACTTCCCCACGCTCAGGTCTCATCCTTCGGATGCAGCCTTGACAGTGCATCCGCTACCACATTGCACCGGCCAGAAACGTGTCTCACCACCAGGCTATATGGTTGCAACACCAAGCTCCATCGGAACACTCTCTGGTTTGCTGTCCTGAACTTAGCCAAAAAGGTGAGTGGGTTATGATCAGTATAGACGAATACGTCCCCACTGGAACTAGACAGATATATCTCAAAGTGCTGCACAGCTAGCACTAAAGCCAGCGCCTCTTTTTCTATAGTTGAATACCCCCTCTGATGTTTATTAAGCTTCCTGGAAAAGTATGCCACCGGCTTGTCTGACCCCGCAGCGTCAGCTTGCAGCAACACTGCCCCAATGCCTATGTCGCATGCGTCCACAGCCAGCTTAAATGGGGCCCCAAAATCTGGCGCTGCCAACACCGGTTCACAGGCCAGAATGGCCTTAATCCGGTGAAATGCCTTATCAGCCTCAATGGACCACACAAACTTTACTCCCTTCCTGAGAAGGTTTGTTAGTGGCTCAGCGACAGTTGAAAAATTAGGCACAAAACGGCGGTAAAACCCACACATCCCCAGAACCTGCATGACCTCACGCCGAGATGTCGGAGCCGGAAGCTCAAGGATGGCCCTGACTTTTGCCTCCCTGGGCAATACCTTCCCACTTCCCACCAAGTGACCTAGGTAGGTAACCTGTCCCTTCCCAATCTCACACTTTGGGAGGTTGGCCACCAACCCGGCCTGTTCTAACCGTATCAACAGCTGACGCAGATGTTCTAAATGATCACACCAAGCATCACTGTGTATCACCACATCGTCAATGTACACCACAACATTTTTAAGACCGCTAGTGACCCTTCCCATCAGCCTCTGAAATGTTGCTGGAGCATTTTTCATCCCAAAAGGGAGGACGTTACACACATACAAACCCTCAGGGGTTGCAAACGCTGAAATATCACGAGCCCTGGCAGACAGTGGAACTTGCCAATACCCTTTCAGTAAGTCAAGTTTAGAAACAAACCTAGCTTGGCCTATCCGGTCGATGCAATCCTCCAAGCGAGGAATAGGAAAAGCATCAGTCCGTGACACTTGGTTAACTTTGCGGTAGTCTATGCATAACCGCAACGACTGATCGGGCTTTGGGACCAGAACGACTGGGGAACTCCAGTCACTCTGTCCTGACTCCACGGCACCAATACTCTGCATATACTCCAACTCCTCCTTCACTCTGACTAGCTTAGCAGGGGACAGCCTATAAGGATGTTGTTTTATAGGCTCAGCACTGCCCACATCCACATCATGAGAGACCAAGTTGGTCAGTCCTGGACGGTCTCTAAAAACCTGAGCGAATTCATTAAACAGCATACAAACGTCTTTCCTTTTCTCAGGGCACA
Source organism: Sardinella longiceps (assembly GCA_027497455.2). Lineage (NCBI taxonomy): Eukaryota > Metazoa > Chordata > Actinopteri > Clupeiformes > Clupeidae > Sardinella > Sardinella longiceps. The sequence goes on along the minus strand of JAODXP020000006.1, from coordinate 21,961,624 downwards.
AATGCACAAGACTCTCCTCCAGCCTCGCCATGGTTTCCCCATTACACAGATGGGCAGACACAGGCTCCACCTCTAGCATATCCCCCTCCTCCTCCGGCTCAAACAATACAGAAGCCAATGCCACCGGAACAGAACGGCCATAATATGGCTTGAGTAGATTTATGTGACACAGCCTAGTCTTCCGCCGGCCGTCCGGGGTACTAATCACGTAGTTACGGTCACTGACTTTCTTAAGGACATTATAGGGACCCACAAATGCAGCACTCAAAGAACCTCCCCTCATGGGCTTGAGGACCAGAACTTGATCCCCCACTGCAAACGACCGAGTCACTGCACTGCGATCATAGTATTCTTTCATTCGCTCCCGAGATGCCTCCAAGTTTCCCCGTGCTACCTCACAAGCTGCAGCCAAGCGTTCTTTAAAACAAGACACATACTGTAACAAATTTCCTTGTTCACTCGTAGACACCAACTGCTCCTTTACCAACTTCAAGGGACCCCGGACTTCATGTCCGTAAACCAATTCAAAAGGGGTAAAGCCAGTAGAGTCATTAACGGAGTCACGTAGGGCAAAGAGAAGAAAACATATCGAATCATCCCAGTCTCTGGGAAACTGGATACAATATGCCCGCATCATTGATTTCAGGGTCTGATGACAACGTTCTAAGGGGCCCTGCGACTGAGGATGATAAGGTGAAGACACAATCTGGGCTATCCCCAACTCTACCATGGCTTCTTGAAAAATCCCAGAGGTGAAGTTCGTACCACGATCAGATTGAACCTCACTGGGTAAGCCAAAACGTGAAAAGAACTGCAACAATGCATTCACAACCGGTCGTGTTTTAATATCACGCAGGGGCACTGCCTCTGGAAAACGTGTGGTCATATCCATAATAGTGATAAGGTGCTCATTCCCCCTCTTTGTCTTAGGCAGAGGGCCCACACAATCAATTTGCACACGGGAAAACGGTTCCGCCACAATTGGAGGTGGGTGAAGAGGCGCAACAGGAATTCTCTCACTTGGCTTACCAGCCAGCTGACAAGCGTGACATGAACGGATAAACCCCACCACATCCTTATGAAGACCTGGCCAAAAAAAATGTCTCAAAACTTTTGTCTTTGTCTTACGGACTCCTAGGTGTCCAGCCATAACACCCTCATGTGCTAAACGCAACACCTCACCGCGGAAACAGGGGGGAGCACTACTTGCTCAACCACTGCCCAGTCTTCCGTAGCGGGCCGCTCAGGTGGCCTCCACTTCCGCATGAGTATATCATTTTTCAGAAAATACCCCTCTGCCATTCTCCTACTCTCATTGAAATCTGCAGCAGTTTCCCTGAGACTCAACAGCTCCCCGTCTTTCTGTTGGGCATCTATAAGAACAGCTGGGCTGAACTCACAGCTCAATGGTGCCTCCCCAAGAGGAGTCACCAGGGGCGTCTCCATGTCATCAGCCACCCTGTTGCCTTGTCTCACCATAGACCGGGTCACTGCACAGGCAGGAAAAATATTGGGAAACTGAGCCTCCAATGCTTCAAGCTCAGGATTACTACAAGGCTCAGAACAGACTACTGGAGCCACTCGACACCCCGCAATATCATTTCCCAATAAAAGACTTACACCTTTAACCGGTAACGTCGGCATCACACCAACAGTAACCATGCCAGTAACCAAATTTGATTTCAAAAACACCTTATGAAGCGGCACTGTTCCATACTTCCCACCTACACCTTCCACCAATACCGAAGTCTTGAGAGAGGTGCTCTCTGACAGCTCTAACACACCCGTGAGCAGAAGTGACTGTGCAGCTCCGGTGTCCCTCAGAACACTTATAAGCATATCTGGCTCCCCCTCAGCCACAGATACAAAAGCTTCTGAGACAAAACCCTTAAAAAGAGGATCCATTACAGCAGACACAGCCATACCGTCATCAGCATCAGGCAACCCCTGCTTCTCACCATGTAGAACCAACCCTATAGGTTTATTATTGCCATCAGCTGCCCACCTCTTCTGCCACTCAGGGCAACGGGACTTTATATGCCCAAACTTTTGACAAAAATGGCACTTAATATCCTCAAACCTCTGATACCTTCTGACACCTACATGACCAGAGCGAGGCTGTCCTCTGAGAGGTGTAGCATCATTGAGTTCCTTATTTGGCTCTCTTTCTTCCTCAACCTGACTGGGAGGAGTAGAGCGCAACTTCTCCTGCCACCCACCTCTATGCACCAGGACATAGTTATCAGCCAGTTCCGCTGCCTTGGCTACCGTTTGCACTAATTGATCATTAAGGTGCACCTCAAGATAGCGTGGAACACTAGCTTTGAACTGCTCTAAAAGCATTAGCTGTCTAAGGTCAGCAAAAGTATACACTTCACTGGCACGAAGCCATTTGTCAAACAGCAGCTCTTGCTGGCGGGCCAATTCACCATATGTTTGTCTGTGCTTCAATTTATCCATACGAAACTGTTGGCGGTAGGCTTCTGGCACCAATTCAAAAGCCCTCAGAACCGCCTTTTTAACGGCCTCATAAGCTGTGGCCTGAACCGCATCAAGTGCAATATAAGCCTCTTGGGCCTTACCGGTAAACTCCCTCCTAACCAATGTGACCCACTCTTCTTTAGGCCAATGACGTTCAGTGGCCACCCGCTCAAAAGCATCAAAAAACACATCTACTTGTTCAGGGTAGAATCGCGGCATCAACTTAAAGCATTTATTAACATCGAACCTGGACTCGTGAGTCCGTTGTCGATGATTGTCTTGCTGTTTTATTTTCTCCTTTTCTACCTCAATTTTCGCCAACTCTGTTGCTGCTTGTTTCTCACGTTGGAACATGTCTAATTCCTTTGTTTTTCTTTCCAAATCACGTTCTTTCACTTGTTCTCGCTTTACAGTTTCGGCTTCTAAATCGGCTACACCCAGACATGGCAACAACAAATTAACCAACTCGATCTTTTTAGCATCCGCTGAAACGTCTATCTCCAAAAATTGAGCCAGACGGAAAAGGTCCGGCTTTTTAAGCCGAACTAGACGTGCTCGAGTAACATCTTGAGCGACAAACTCTTCTGCATCAAAATCAGACATCTCAAAAAGCTATAAATTCCTTGCACTGACAGAAATGAATAAAACACTAACAGCGTTTTCGGCAATAATAAGCCTAATAGCCAGTCTCACAATACAAGTCGGATAATAACGAGTGCAGCACAAGCATAAAGCTAGCCCTCGATTCAACACAAAACTTTCCGTATGATTCAAATGCACACATATAATACGTTAGTCACAGCCCCCATAACATACTGTAAATTATGCTAGCACAACACAGCAAACCCTAATACATTTTCAGTTCATCGCTAATCACAAGTGAACGATTCTGTCATCATAACCACAACGGTATCAAAACGTCAACACTGCTACAACATTAGCCAGCTAGCCATTCACAAACTATCGCTAACATCAGCTGGTTTAAACTCCCCAGCAAGTCAATCGACAACAGGCCAGCCACCACACAGCCATTTAACCAATTCCAATAACTAGCTACTCTGCTAGCAATATTGAGCGTCTAACACACCAAGCGCACACGCCACAAGTTCACCACCAAACAATTACCGCAGCCAAGTCATTCGACCAAGTCGACAACAAAAGCCACAATCCCGAAAAAGCGAGCCCCCACAATGTTGAGACAACTGCTACTATCTCGTCTCGAGCTATCCCAACCGTACCCATAAACCATAAACGCTTTCCTAAACTCACTACCCAAGGCTACCTATCTAGGGGTTCATACACAAATCTACTATTAGTCTAAGGTGTAATGCAATGACGTGAGACATAGCATGTGTGCGACCTACTGATGGATGCAGCCAGGGAGAAAACAGTGTACGGCTTACCTGCCGGGCCAGCCCTATCGAGGCCCGATGGCGGCCAACTCAAGCAGCGATGGACAGTAGTTCAACATGAGCCGTGAAAACAGCCTCCAATGGATGATGGACGATCCGAATTCGAATAGCGCGCGTCCACAACGAATCTCCCACTTCTCGCCCTCTCACGACGATGAACCGGGTGTTGTGTCCCTCCCCCAAGCTCCCATTTCTCGGGTTATATATCTTCCCAAACGCACAGGTGCAAAGCCACACACTGCCCCCTGGCATATGGGATGTGGAAAGTGGGTTGTGTAGTGTCTACACTAAAGCACTACACTACCGTCCTAACAGTGATATATATTGTATTAAGACAATTTTGGAAAACTGATATAGTTTTTGAATCTGTTGACATAAACTGACAATGTAAAGTGATTTGCCCTAATAAGAGAAAGTATTATCAAAACAATATCTTCATTAATGTCTAATTGACAAGCGCACCAGTGCAGTGTTTCTGCCTAAGCCTCTCCTTAAGGGAAACTGAAATATAATGCCAGCAAGCAAAACAGAAAATGTGTCATGACAAAGAAATTGAGAGAGATGAAATTGAGAGAGTTTCAAGAGAGTGACCAAGTGCGAGTGAAAAATTTCAAGGGAGGAGAGGAAAAATGGAATGCCGCGACGGTCATAAGGCGCCTAGACCCGGTGACATACTTGGTCTGGGAAGGGAACAGGCAACGGTCAGTCCATGTCGATCACATGCTGTGGAGAAGAGAGGAACTAAAGGAACTGGAACCTTACACACTTTTTGAAGATAAGGACTTTGCTCCAGTGGCGCCGCTAGATTCTGACCAAGGGTCAACAAGTGGAGGGCAGCTGTGTGACACCTCAGAGATGGGCGTTGGTCTCAGCCCAACGTTGTCCGGCACTGCTACATCTACATCTATGAGCAGTAACAATACTGCTGCTGTGCCTCCAGGGGTGCAGCAAAGGAGGAATCCAGAGAGAACCAGAAGTGCTCCCAAGAGACTGGATTTGTGAGACTTTTGAAATGAGTTGTGTGAAAAAAAAAAAAGTGTTGTTAATGACTGTTCTTGTGTTAAGATGACCTAGTATGTTAGAGAATTGGTTTTAGTCAAAGATGGGTCTTAAATGTAAAGGGGAGGAGTTTAGTAGACCGAGGCTCTTATTCTATGAAGTACCATTAATGTAATTGGTTCAGGATGTCACATGATTTTGAGTAGGCCCTAGTGCGTAGATTGAAAGTGAGTTACGTAGTGGAGGTAGCCTACGGTGTGTGCCAATGTACTGTTTTGCTCTAGTCTTCAGTAAACCTGTTCATTCTGCAAAGTACTGTCTATGGGCGTATTATTATCATTACCCCAATATATCACACCCTCCTAACTGAGGCTGGAGAAGAGTCCATAGGCAGAGAAGACATAGATCTGTATGTGTGTTGGCCAGAGACAGAGCTCTGAGTGTTTGATGTTGAGGATGAAGCCTGCTGGAGCTGCTGCTGCTGCTGTTGCTGGGCTCAGGGCAGCCTGGCACGCCCTCCCAGTGACGTAACACCGTTGATTGCCGCTGGTCTGGCCAGCTACTAATCTACACAGCGTTTCTGAGCTCCCGAAAGATCGGGAACTCCACCCACTTTGTCGAGAACAAATCAACTTTGAGCAGCTCCAACGGAAGTGTCTTCTAGGCGGTGACATTACTCAGTCCTGTTACTGAAAGAGTGGTGTGATTGGTTTAAGCTTCGGCACAGTATTTTCGGACATCGACCAGTAGCAAACCAGGGCATTTGAGGGAGGCGGGTCAACCATGACCTATGCGAAACGTTTGTTGTACAGGCTCTTGGTCAGACCAAAGTCTCGCAGAGCTTTGAAAGTCGATGGCAATCCGGCTAGCAGCAGACATACCCGACGTGGAGCTTGTTCTGAAGTGGATGCTTGTTCTGAAGTGGATGACCGAGATGAAGAAGACTCTGCTGTCCAAGCAGGGAGAAGAGCTGATACAGGCCAAGACTCAAATGGAGTTTGAGTTTGAACCATGCGTGTGTAGCCGGTGGCGGTCCGCACCGCACACGGTTCTCGAACCCGCCACCCCCGCAAGCTACAAACTCCCGGCGTGGGAGTGGAACGCTCTAACCAACTGAGCCAAAAGCCCGAGCTTCTAACTCAGCGTGTTAGAAGCGCCCATGGAATTGGGTGATGAGGATTTACACATACTACTGCCAGAGGTGGAAAAAGTACAGAAAAATTGTAACTAAGTAAAAGTATCTTTACTTTGCTTAAATTCTACTCAAGTAAAAGTAAAAGTAACCAACAAAAAATCTACTCAAGTAAAAGTAAAAATTACTTAATTTAAAATTTACTTAAAGTACAAGTTACTTAGTTACTTTCAATTATTTGATATATATTTAAAAAATTATAATCAAAAGCAATGCTAGGGTGTTGCTTGGTTGCAACCCCAAGAATTCATAAACCACCTGCTCAGTAACCACAATCAAACTCGTTGTTATGAATGAATGAATGAATGTTTGGTCAATGACATTACAGTAACCAAAGGGTAGTGGCTGTGTAAAGCCACCCTTCTCACATTTCTAAAAAACAAATGTGTACAAACAGTGTTATTTACAAGTAACACAACAGCTACTGTAGATGGCATGACTGAGAGAGCACTTACATTGGCCTACATGCCATTCACAATTCATAAGATTTTCAGTTTTTTAGATAAGAAATGTATTCAATCCTAGGAGTTGTAGGTTAGGTATCAAACTTTAATCTCATTCTGACCAGGCAACCGATCCAGATAACAATGACAGTAATCAGCCCAGCCAGTTCACATCTTATAGCATGATTTGTTAATTTTGGCATCTTGAGGCTATACACAGCTGAAAAGTGCTTACGCTTTTAGAAAAAAAAAAAAAGCGTAAGCACTGTCAAATAAACAGATTGTCAAATAAACATTGCATACAAAGTATTCTTTAGCCAACGTTTTCATGTGTCTAAAAGGTTGACACAAAATTCGGTGAAATTCTTGGATTCTGTCATAGACCTCAATGTTACAGATTGAGCCTCTCCACTGCATAACCACTGCAGAGAGGGTAAAGCGCTAGCCTGGCACGCCCTCCCAGTGACGTAACACCTTTGGCGTTGCTGTCGCTGGTCTGGCCAGCTGCTGATCGGGCAGGACTTCTGAATTCCCCAAAACTGGGGAACTGCCCCCCTTTGGTCGAGAACCAATCAACTTTGAGCAGCTCCAACGGTGCTCAGTCCTGTTCAAGAAATTCCCTTCGCGTCACATACGTCAAGGAGAGAGTGGTGTGATTGGTTTTGCTTCGGCACAGCATTTTCCAACATCGACCAGTAGCAAACCGAGGCATTTCAGGGAGGCGGGTCAACCATGCTCTTTGAGAAATTTTGTTATACGGGCTCTTGGTCAGACGAAAGTCTCGTAGAGCTTTGAAAGTCGATGGCAATCAGGCTAGTAAAGCGCGGCCTCTCCACAGCATAAAGTCGTGTGAGCACCGCCCATCTACCATATTTGGCATGTCCCTCATGACTCCAGGAAGTGGGTCCTCACAACAATCTCCGTACTGGACAATCTCTGCCTGTGGATCTCTACTGGTGCTGCTATTCTGCTTTTTGGCTCAATGCAAATGTACTCTCAATAACCTTTTGAAAATTCAATTCAATTTCATTTGTAGAGCGCCAAATACAAAACATGGGGATAAAATTTAGGTAGTAGGGAGTTAAAGTGTTTCTCCGGAGTGATTTCAAGCATAGTCCTGCCTGACTCCTGTTGACTCCTGCTAAATGCACTAGATAGTGAGTGGAACAGAACCATTCGAACAGAGACCGAAGACGAAGACAAAAGTGAACAAGCATTTTATATTGAGTCACTGGAGCCTCAGATCTTACTTTCGGCGTTGAATAATCTGAGGCTCTGGTGACTCAATGTAAAGTGCTTGTTCGCCATTGCGTTCGTGTTCGATCAATGCTGTTCCAATTTTTTTTTACATAATATGCCAACATACATTTACCTCACTCACATCAGATGTAGCGCTACGCGCGAACATCTGATGTTCAGCGATAGACGAGTTATTTCAGGAGCCAGAAATCCTTGAATCTAACTGGACAAACAGCTTGTCCATCAATTTAATTGACGTACCCTTTAGCCAACCACATCGAAACCAACCGATGACGCTGGTTACGTTTGTTGGATTGGTTGGATTCAAAACAGTTGCTTCTTCGCTACGTCACACCCTCTACAGCAGCCAGCAGCTCTGATTGGTCCAGTTAGAGAATATTGGGCTTGAAATCGCTCTGAAGGGCTTCAACATCAGATCGTTGTGCGGAAGTGCCTTACGAAAGTCATCTGACGTGAGTGAGGTAAAACATATGTAACCCATAGGGTTAATAAATACTTCAATGAATAAATAAATATACATAAATATAAATATACATAAATAAGTGCATACATTTACAGGCAGTTGTGCCCTAAAAAACTATGTTGGTAGCGGTAAAATAGTTGTGTGTGTGATAAGTTCTCAACTTCCAGCCAATTAAAATAGCCACCGGGATCTCCCGGGTTTGGGGATGCAAAAGAGCACGAGAGTTCGAATAGGAGGAGAGAGAGAGAGACGCCTGTAGAGTAGTCAGGTTGCTGGAGCCCCGTGCTGTAAAAGTTAAAATCAACATTTAAAGGCGTTTTGTTTTGTTTGTTTTGCTTCGTTCAGTTGTCTACTCGAGAACTGTAAAGTTTAACAAGTGAAACGTAATGTAATACGGGTCCTCTTCAATGTGGATTACTTATTGTTGTGGATGTACCCTGACGTGAAGCTAACTCAGCTAACAGTAGTGAATAGCTAACGGCTACCTCAAGTCTTGTCCAGTCCGGTCCAGTTGCGGTCATCTGTGCGGACGCTGAGGAGAACCAGATAGCGGTTTAGGCTACCGAGTGTCTAAACTTCCTCTGGCAACGGTGGATGTTGTTCAGCCTGTCGTTTCCCTTCGCTTGGTCCCCTACATGTCTCCACTGGACTGTCCTGGTCCCTCTGCTTGCCAAATCCGTTTTCCCCTGCAAGCTGCCTGAGGTAACGTTACCCTTTTTTTTTCCCTGCTCGGAAGAGCGAAGCGGCTAGCTTGTTTGTAGCCTCACCGAGCACAAGCATCGATACAGGCCTGCAACTTAAGGGGACTTTTTACTGCTCTGGGGTTATTATCGTGTGTGAGTGTGCGTGTGTGTGTTTGCTAGAGAGTGGGCCCACGATCTGTTTTGTCTGTCCAGTGTCTATGTTATGTCTATGTTGAACGTATAGCCATAGCGGCTAGTTTTGATGCTTAACGCAGCTAGACTGACATTAGAATGTTAACTTCCTAACGCACGTAGCGTTTTTTACACCTCCCCTAAATAGTTTAAACGTATTCATAATAGTCCTATTTAATACTTTATTCTTCTCTTGTCAAAGTGTTTACCATTCTATACAACATAGAGTGACTTAATCTTTTCTTGCCAAAGTAATTCCTAAAATACTTGAAATAATATTGCACTGACTCTAAAAACTACATTCTATCCTATCTAAATACATTTTAACATTTGAAGTCTATATGACCACATCTACTTGACCCAGTAAAATCAGTTATGTAATTTGTAATTCCAAGTCTTATCTATAAACCCTTCACTTGCCCTACTAATACCTACGTTTGACGACATTAAATGACACCTGAAGTCTAGGGCTTATAAGAAAACTATCTTTATCCTATCTTTATTAATACCATCTTATTCTTACTGCTATTACCATTGTTATTTATATATTTATATGTAATAGAATATATTATTGCCTGTTTGCACTGTTATTTGAGCTGTTTATTGTTGAATTACTCAGTGTTTATTACATACTCATATTTCTATTGCTATTTATTCAACTTCCACCTTCCTTTACCCTTGCCTAGTCAATAAATATTTACTATTTACAATAAAAGTAGCCTTTGTTGTTAATGAGGGGATCTTTATGAATGTAACTTCTAGCCTACTGTAACTAACTGGCTCAAACTGACTTACATGCATTGTTAAAAGTAGCAAATAAGGAGATATCCACATTAAAAGAACTCAGGCCTTTGCCTTGAATGAAATTAGAGGTAAAAGGGCGTTACACATACATTACCACCATAAACAAATATAGGCTTTTTAATGATACCTAAATTCATCAGGTTGGGGCATCGTGGCTCAGTTGGTTAAGATGCCATACTATAGATCCGAAGACTGGTGTTCGATTCCAATCCCTCCCCATCTCTTGGTGCATTTTATTGTGCTCCGCAAGCCATCTCGGATCTTGGATGTCACGTCACTTTCACACTTCAAGCGTTTTATTATGCAAACTTGTTGGATGTGGTGAATCAATGAAAACAATGTCTTAATGAATGTTAGCAACTCTAGGCTACGTTTAGCACACCTGTTTGAAACAAGTCCGTGTTTTAATATTTGCCTCACCACAACACTGACTCCCACACCCATAGACAGTGATATGGACGCTGTATTAATATGAGTTATTGAAATAGTCATTTGAACCACTAAAACAGTCCAAACACAATGAAAACAGCAAGTGACACTTGGCACAGCCATGTTGGAATCTGTGTCAGAATTCTAGCTCGGAAGATCTGATATCACCATATAATTAAGAGTCCAGGATCAATGTCAAACTTGTTGTCCTGGATCATTGGGTTAGGAGTAAGGTTAGGGTTCGGGTTAGGTTTAGGATTAGGGATAGAGTACATTGATCCAGGGCAAACAAGTTTGACATTGATCCTGGACTCTTAATTACTTGGTGATATCAGATCTTGCAGTGTTCTCTTGTTGCAAGGTATTTAGAGGTATTTATAAGTAGGTGGTTTGACATTGTTACTCGGCAACCGTCATAACGGCAACATTTTAGCGTCATTTCCGGCTGCCAGGCTTTACCGTTTAGTCCTCACCAAGACAGAGGGATAATAAAATGCAGGGTCTCCATCCCACTCATTTCCTGTCCAAAAAAGGTGAACAAAGACACCCCCCCCCCCCCAATCAAAATCAAAATAAATAAATAAATAAATCAGCAGGTTATGTTCATCAATCTCATGCTTATTTTGATATACAGTAGGCTACCCAATTGTTTGTGATAACAGCTGTTAACTATTGCACCAAGGAAAATGAGTGTAAAGGGCACAGGATTGCATCATATGCCTTTAAGTCATCAAGTGACAAGTGTTCTCCTGGACAGCTCCCTGAACCTTGGCAAGCAGGTTAGCAGTGTGGTTAAGGGTGGTTTTTATCAGTTAAAGAACATAGCCAAACTCAAATCATTCATTTCCACACAGGACCTTGAAACAATCATTCACGCTTTTATTACATCCCGCCTAGACTACTGCAACTCCTTATATTCAGTTTTAACTCAGGCCAACCTAAACAGACTACAGTTAGTACAGAATGCTGCCGCCAGGCTTTTAACAGGTACCAAGAAATCGGAACACATCTCCCCAATCCTAGCCCGTCTGCACTGGTTACCTGTCAAATTCAGAGTTGATTTCAAAATTTTACTTTTTGTTTTTAAAGCTCTAAATGGCCTTGCTCCACCCTACATTGCTGAACTTTTAACCTCATGCTCTGCCCCAAGGTCTCTCAGGTCCTCCTCTCAAAGGCTTCTGTCAGTCCCCCCTACTCGCCTCAAAACCAAAGGAGACCGTTCCTTTTCAGTTGTTGCCCCTAAACTTTGGAACAGCCTCCCACCTCTCATCAAGTCAGCCCCAAATATTGGCAGTTTTAAATCCTTGTTAAAAACCCATCTGCTTACACTTGCTTTTGGTACCGCCTGATGTCTCATCTCTCTGTTGTTAATTATTTTTCTTTTCTTTTACTTATTTTTCTTTATTGTTGGAAGGGGGTGGTGCTCATGTGTGGCGCAGGAGTGAATGTCACAGCTGTTTTTGAACTTTTATACATTTCTGTGTTTTGAACTATTTATGTATTGGAAGCACTTATGTGCCTGTTTTTTCGTGTTTTTTTGTTTTTTTTCTTAACCCTGTGAAGCACTTTGGTTTCAACTTCTGTTGTTTTTAAATGTGCTATATAAATAAACTGACTTATGACTTAAGTCGTATTTCTTGTGAACCGCTTACAGTCGGCCTATGTTGGGCAGTTTCACCTGATATGCTGATGCCATGCTGACAGCAACTCTGTCAGCAATTGAACTAGAATTGCGAAATAGATGTTTAAAAACCTACCGATTTTTATATTTAGTATAACATGGTAAATTTAGGGGTCTAGGTTTTGGGCCTGTCCAATATTTCTCAGACTTTTTCAGACCAAGGACTACTTGGCCCAAAAATGTTTTTCAGGGATCCCTCTCTCCATGACACAAGAAAGTGGGACTACTTGTTGAGACTAGCCAATACTGGCATCAACCCATTGACTGTGAGCTCCTGGCCCGTTAGTCAAAATCTAAAACCCAATGGGGCCCTTTGGCCAAAATAATTGGTAATAACTGTACCGAATCAGTGGGCTTACATAGGCAATTCTAAATAGGCACTTCAAATTCAGATAGACTAAAATTTTTAGTATTATTTCAGCCCTCCCTCATAAATGAACAACTTTAGCCTAGAATTAACATTATTAATAAACACAGACAAATCATATATATTTATTGTTAAATCTCCTCGTGGACCACTTGAGCTTGCCCGCAGACCACACTTTGAGAACCACTGGTCCAGTCAATTTACAGTAGCACAAAAATGAGCAAACATAATACAAATAGCAAAAGTCAAGGTTCACAGTTTTTATTGATCTTAGCAATCCTCTCTAGATCATATCAGAAATCTAGCATTAGCAAGTACTAAAAAGGAACATACATTTTTTTTTGAGGAAGTTTAACTAAGAGGTATCACAATGAAACTTTACCAGCTGTCTACTCATAATAACGAAAGAATAACAGATGTGTTGGGCACAGGATTGCGTCATGTAGGCCTATTGGTCATATTTCTTGTGAACCGTTTACATTACCGATATACATATTGCACAGTTTCATCTGCTGATGCAGAAATGGAAGTTTTTGAAGCTCAAAGTCAGCATATTGTCACTTTAGAAAAGGCACTAAAGAGGATTATAAAGAGTATAAAAGTTTAACTAAGAGATATCAGAATGAAAAAAGTAATAATTAAATATGCAAATAAATATGGTTGTACTGTGTATGTGTTAGATATCAACAGTTTCAAACACTTCTATCACCACAGTTTGGAAATAGTGAAAAAATGCTCCATGTTTTTTGGGATCAAAATTTTTGTATCTCACCTACTGTAGTGCACAGTATATGGACAAAACATGGGTAAACCTGATGGCAAAAACTATTACAAATTAAAACTTGATTGTACCTTCTCAGCCCACATGACTGTTGATACATATTAATAGCGGCTAAAAAGATCCACACAGAGAATTATCTGTTCAAGTTCAAGTTTATTTAGCCATATCAACAGTATAAAATACAGCTGCTAGAAAGGGGGGCACATAAATAACAGGGAATGACATACAACAACATTGTAAAGTGCAGTTCAAACAATGAAAGTGCATTGTCTGTGCAGAAATGTTTAGCCTTTGTTTGATTTCCAGCCCACTATATGGCACAACCTCTTGCATAGGGTTACTAAGTCCCTTAATTCAGAAGAAACAAACTTTAAATATAAGGTACTGAAACCAATCTTCACATTTGACATCTCACTTACTTTAAATGATTCCAAAAGGTTATACCCAGACTAAAATATGCTGGCAGAACTCTATAGGCAAAATATCTTTCTCTTCAAGAGTAGATAATGTTCACTATAACACATTCGAGGCTACATCTCAATGTACCATTAATTAGGTGAGGTAGGGTACAAGATATTTTGTCTAGAATTGTTGTGGACTATATAGGCATTAGTATTTGATTAATCACCTGCAGTAGCTTATCTGACAGTAGGCGAGTTTACATGGACACTCTGATTAGAAAGATTCCATGTGCATTCTATAGAACAGTATCCAAGGAGATGCATTCATAAATGCAATCTAAAATGGAATATTTGGTTAAATAATCAGATTAGAAGTGTCCATGTAAACAGGGCTAATGTCTAAACTCAATAGAACTGTGCTGTCTATGCCTTCAAAATACAGTAGGCTATGTTTCCACTAAATTGCTGTTGGTAGATTTTTAATATGTGATATGTGATCGATAGGATCAATACAAACTAGTAAAAACAATTAAGTTGCAAATTCACCTTTGGCTAAGCCCCGCCCATCGAACGCAGATAAACCAATTGGAGTTCAAAATGATTCATTGTCCGGCAGGGGTCCGACATTCGCTGGCGTAAGCCCCATAGAGTTGCATTAGGAGCCTTGAATTTTCTCCGTATTTCTTCAGATTTATAGAGATGTAAATATAGAACAGTGGCCACAGTATATGGACTGTATTGCTTTAACACTGATGTGAGGAATGCCATGTCATTTTCGTTCAGATCTTTGTAAATTACGTTAAGTTTAATTAAATTAATTCATCCAGGCTCTCACCTTTTGGCTTTCCCTAGAAGACGGCTCCAACTAAACCATAACAAGACGAACTAACATGCCTGTGGATTAAGTCACACAGTCCATTCAATGTGAAATAAACAATTACGGCTACTTATTGGGCTTAATACACGTCAATGTTGTAGATAATATTCGTGTCACTTAAAGAAAACAAACACAGCCGTCACTCTTATATCGCTAGCATAGTTTGCTAATCACTGTTAACTTTTAATGTTGAGAGAGGGAGATTCGTCTGGACAAATATGAATGATCTGTAGAAACGTGTTGGTGGTTGTAGAAACAGTTAAAAGGGACTTGGGCTTGTGCTTTCCATGTGAAAGTGGAGGTGTGAGCGATCAAGGATCAACAGAGCAAACGGAGTTGTTCATGAACTTCATGTAGCACTGTAGCCTAAGTTAAAATGGGCTAACGTGGGTTAACAGCAGCAGCATGCTCTCCCTTAACAGATAGGGAAATCATTTATTTACTAGAATACATTGACTAAAATATAGAGACACTAATGTTACGATGTACTTAACTGTTCAATCATTTATTTGTCACCTGTTTGTTACAAGATAGTATCCTTCATCCTGATCCAAATGAAACGAAGCATTGCTATTAAACATTGACTGTAAAAATTAGCTATTAAATCTAACATTAGCCATCAGTGAATATCCATCTCCTGGCATTCAACGAAGCCAGATTTTAATTTTGCAACATATCCCTCGATGTCATACTGGCTTTCGCCTATACAGGCATATTGTAATCATATTGTTAGGTCTGCACAAAAGTCACGAGTTGTTCATTTTTACAGACAGACGTACTGTTTCCCATTATATTCCTATGCAACTTTAGTAAGCGATGTCGGAGTATGGAATGTCAACAATGGGGGGCGGGGCTTAGCCAAAGGTGAATTGCACTTTGTCATTTGCACTTCGTCAATTGTAAATGAGGAAATTTGTTCTACTGTTACTCAATTACTGGGAGTTCCCCTTCCCTGATGGCTCTGCCACAAAAGGAACAAGCAACTGGCCTACGGCACAGTCGTGTGAATAGAGAAGACTTTGGCTATCGTCTCAGAAGAAGAGGACAGCTAACACAAGCCTTGGCGTGCTGGTAAATTCAACTAGAACATTTGCTTTAGAAATCCGAATCTGGTACAAAACATTTTTTACTAAAGTTCATGTAAGAAGTCTTGAATTCTTATAACTCACATTATTCAGACATTAAAAGATATTTCATTTGCAGTAGCCTATGCTAGATTATTCTTAGTCTCCAGTGTTGGGAGTAACGAGTTACAAAAGTAACTAATTACTGTAATGCATTGCTTTGTGTGGTAACTTGGTAATGTAAGGCATTACAGGAAAAAAATAGGTAATATTTCTCTCGTTACAATAGTCAGTAACTCAAGTTCCAATGCATTTTTAACCTGAAATGAAGTGGTGTTTTTTTCCTTCATACAAATTCGCCAAAAATCACTGAGAGGTCAGAAAGGGTAAAATGTTTGCTGCGCCGGACTTCATGTAGAAATTTACAGTCTCTGCTTGTCATTCTCAACATTGATAATGGACTAATTAAGGTCATAGGCTACCGGGGGGCCTGAAGTGTAACTTAAATGTAATGCAACAGTAATGTAACGCCTTACATTTTCAAAACACTAATATTGTAATGTAAGGGACTACTATAAATGTCAGTAACAAGTAATAAATAATGCATTACAGTTTTGCAGTAACTTTCCCAACACTGTTAGTCTCCTCTGTGCTTGTTATAATTCTGACAACAAGAGTTTAACTGTTTTTTTTTGTTGTTGTTTGTTTTGTACATACAGAGTGATTGGATTGGCATTGTGAGACGAGACCAGTGACTGAAAGAGAGCAACACACTGAGGCTTGTTCATAAGACTCCTGAGCAATAAAACTCAGAGAGACTAAAAACAGCTGCACATCACCACTGAGACACGTCAGCACTCTGCAGCACATCATCATGGAACTGCGATCAGACAGGTGAGTGAGACTGGATGCTTGCTGTAAATCACATCATCATGGAACTGCGATCAGACAGGTGAGTGAGACTGGATGCTTGCTGTAAATCACATCATCATGGAACTGCAGTCAGACAGGTGAGTGAGACTGGATGCTTGCTGTAAATCACATCATCATGGACCTGCGGTCAGACAGGTGAGTGAGACTACTGTAAATCACATCATCATGGACCTGCAGTCAGACAGGTGAGTGAGACTGGATGCTTGCTGTAAATCATAGGTTCTCATAGTGAAGTCTGGCGGCCTGCGATAACGTTTGATAATGCTAAAAATGTACTTTGCTATAAAGAAATAATAAATCTCTGTTTAGTGGTTTTTAGTGTCATCTACAGGCATAAGTTCAATACAAATAATTATATTAATGAAAGATTCAAGTGGTTGTTTACCCCATGTCCTGTTTGCTTGGGGCCCCCTAAGTACCTTGAAATGGCCCTGATCCTATTAAAAAAATATATTCAAGAAATGCCTCCATTGACTGTATTTCATGTGAAAACTGTGTGAAACCATGATGTGTTAATTGTACTAAGAGTTTTGAAAATGTGGTCAAGGATCGGACAAAAAAAAAAAAAAAAAAAAAAAAACTGTAATCCGTCCCCTAGAGCCTTCCAAAAATACAATGATTTCTCATTTAGCCAAAGTAACTTAGATTTATAGGCCTTTATGACCCTGCATTTTA
Source organism: Sardinella longiceps (assembly GCA_027497455.2). Classification (NCBI taxonomy): domain Eukaryota; kingdom Metazoa; phylum Chordata; class Actinopteri; order Clupeiformes; family Clupeidae; genus Sardinella; species Sardinella longiceps. The sequence continues at coordinate 21,944,487 of JAODXP020000006.1, read as the reverse complement.
ACATGTACTTTGTACTCTGAAGAATGTGGGGTTACTGGTTTGAGACTTGCCAATTTACCGGCATCAACCCCCATCAAGTGGTTGACTGTTAATCACAATCTTGACTGTTAGTCAAAATCTATAAGCAAATGTGGCCCTTCGGTCAAAAGATGCCCATCCCCTGTACTAGGCTTAAATCTTTCTGTGTATTTTCTTAAATCTGCCCTAAAGGGCTCATTTAAAAGATTTGGTAGCACTTTATTATAAGGGTCCTCTATAAATGGTTATTAAATAGATTATTAACATCAGTAAGCAGTTATTTAACTGTTAATAGATAACAGTTAACAGTTATCTAACGGTAATTAACATAGTTAGTAAGGTAACAGTTAGTTTACAGTTTGTTATGGCTAAATTAAAAATGGGTAAAACTTGATGGAATTTATTCATCTCATTGATTGAAACCACTAACTTTTCAATTAACATCTAACTGATGTTAATAATCTATTTAATAACCATTTATAGAGGATCCTTATTATAAAGTGCTACCAAAGATTTTTAATCCTATATTACCGGTATTTGCATTTGTGAAAACCACCCAAGTGGGACTGAAGAATGGATCTCTTCATACGAGAGGTTGGTGAACGAAGCCTGGTGATTTTAAGTGTGAACATTTTTTTTTGATTACAGGAATGAGCACCATTGTCAGGGGGACGTAATCTTTGAAGAAACAGACTTTGATTTTAGAATTCCTGCTCTACTGTACGTCAACGAGTGGAAGACCTTCTTGGCGTTTGCAGAGAGGCGCTTATCTAGCCATGATAGTGCCGCCAAAAATCTGGTGTTAAGGACTGGTACACGTCAGACAGATGGATCCATACAGGTAATACATTTTAGTGTTCACAATTAAAGGAATGTGAGGCTATTATTTTTCATTGTATCTATTCCATGCCATGCCTGAAGAGGGTACAGGGGCTCTGTTTAGAAACAGGATGGATATTTTCTCTTAGCTATTGAAGGAACGTACAATTCACATGCTACTCACTTTGTTTCCAGTGGCGTCACACTGTGGACTTGATGAAGGCAGTTAAAGATGGCTACCGCACCATGAATCCTTGCCCTGTCTTTGAGCGTGAAACCAAGACCCTCTTTCTGTTTTTCATCTGCATTCAAGGCAGAGTTGAAGAAGGAAACCTTAGGTCAAACCAAACTCGTTTGTGTTTCATCACCACAAAAGATGGTTGTGAGACCTGGAGTGACTTAACAGATTTAACAGAAGATGTTGGTAATATAAACCTTCAAGAGTTCCAAACCTTTGCAGTGGGTCCAGGCCATGGCATTCAGGCTACAAGATCTTCTTCTGATTGGCGTCAGACCGTCACGGGAAGGAGGCTGCTGATTCCAGCCTATGTTAAAACTGTGCCAAAACAGAAGAGTTATTCTCTGGTTTTCTACAGTGACGATAAGGGACAAACATGGCAGGCAGGGAGACCAATGTTTTTGGAATCTGGAGAGTGTCAGGTGGCTGAGGTTTGGACCAATGAGGGCAGAGATCTCTACCTGTACTGCAACGCTCGCACGTTGGACCCAAGAGGTAAGACACCGGGAACACGTCTGGAGGCGCTGAGCGATGACACCGGGAACAGTTTCACTAAACTACAGAGCCTGTCTTTACCTGAGACTCAACACGGGTGCCAAGGCAGTGTGCTAGGCTTCAATGGAGGCCATGATCGCTCCAGGACCTGCCTGCTCTTCAGCCACCCCAGCAGGGGACCTCAGGCTGGGGAGGGTGCCTGGTCCAGGAGGGATCTGGGCGTCTACCTGAGGGAATCTCTTCAGGACGGGGGTGGCGGAGACTACAGGTAGAGTTGGTTAAAGCGGAGCGAGAGCTATAAATGTTCCTAGTTCTATTTTGCAAGACTAGATGGAAGAAAGACTAAATGCTGACGGCCGGAAATGATGTTGAAACCTCGCCGTTATATCGGTTTGTAACAATTCCAAACGACTTACTAACATATACTGTACCCATAAACAAAATGAAAACTAGAAGGAAGAAAGACTAAATGCTGACGGCCGGAAATTATGTTGAAATCTCGCCATTATATCGGTTGCCTTGTAACAATTCCAAACGACCTACTAGGGCTGGGCGATATTCCGGTATTACGACTACGATACGATATGTTTTTGATATCGGATTGTAATTAATAATATCGTCATATCGGTGTCATCTTAATGTTGGACCATTTTATCAAAATCCACCCGCTCTATTGTGTTTTGACCCGTCACTGCCGCAGCCAGAGCCAGTTCTCTCACGTTGCTCAATAGCGCCCCTTTCATAATGCACGTGCTGCCAAATTGCAATTGCACCTTTTCAGTTCAAACACGGCGGAGACAGTAGAAGAAGCAGAGCTTGCATCAAAGAAAAAGAACATTGTCTCGCTTATATTTCCGGCATTCTAACGTTTCAGTATGTCCTGTGTTTGTAGCCTATTGGCTTACTTGAAGTAGGCCTACTGCTAACTCATGCCTACACACGCACTTAGTTGTAGCCTATGCGTCTAGTCTGCTCTGTTGCTCCGAAGTTTAGTGTAACTCCGATGTCAGTGAAAACAAATAGCTAGATGATTAATGTTGTCGCTTACAAATCTCTCCTCTTGAACGGAATACCCCGCAAATATCAGTTTCAAAATTACAGCGCGAGTGAGAGAGGACGGTGAAACAGTTCGGAGCGCAATTGAGAGAGAGAATGTTTGTGAGCGTCATTATAGCAATAGCATTGGCTATAGATATGCAGACGCATATCTGAACGTATTCCCTCTGTATCTCTCTCATCTTCAAATCACTTCGTAACTGAGAGCTTTTTGCAGGGCAAAATGCATTTTAAAGGTATGCTCATGCTTTTAAAGCTATGCTCATAATGCCATATTTTCATTGAGCCTGTTTAAAATATAGGCCTAGTAGGCTATAATTTAAAGGGCCACCATCCAATTTTTTTTTTTTTTGTAAACTTGTGAACTATGTACATAAAAGACTGGCACTACTTGAACATGTTAATGATTTCTGATAGCAAAAATTATATCAATATCATGCTACAACTATTATTTATTATTATTTTTTTTTTGAATTGGTATTCACCTCCACCAATCCATGTTGAACAGGACGAAAATTTAAATAAATAAATAAATGTTAAATGTTGCAGAGCTGTTGGCCCGTTTCACTCTTCGTCGTTAAAATATCGATATATATCGTATATCGCCCCTTGGCCCCAAAATATCGGGATATCAGTTTTGGCTCATATCGCCCAGCCCTACGACCTACTAACATATACTGTACCTATAAACAATCTAAAATCATTTTTAAAACTGAATGCTTACATATTTTTTTAAAATCATTTAAAAATTAATACTTAAATTGGGGGCAAAGTTTTAGTTTTTATTCGGTTTTGTAATTGTAACAGTACCCACGAGATTCTGTGAGAATCTAGTCTAGAGAATCTGGGGGAGGGGGGAAATCCCTCTTTATGCAGTCAAAGTCGAGCTCTCATTGGCTGATAAAACGTTTCTTATTGTGATGTAATGCATTTATGCAGACAGAAAGTCTTCTAGTTTGCGCCCATTGAAATGTATTATAATGCTTTATATCTTAATCAGTATTCACCTTTTTCACCTACGGCACTATGAGGCACTAGAATGAGGCTTGGGTGGTAAAACTATGCCCCTCATCTGCCCAATTTTCCACCGGACCAACAGTAAGAGAGGGGACCAGCAGTAGATTTTCTGTCCGGCATCTGTGAGAAATTATTAATTATTATTTATAAAGCGAAGGGAGTTTTTCCTTGCACCTGTTTCTCATGGATGCTTCCCGTACTCTCTGTAAAGCGCCTCTGTGAATTCCATGATCTTTTCCACAGGTGCTGGGGTGAACCCTACGTCATCCACCGGGGGAAGAGTGGCTACTCTGATCTGGCCCAGTGCGAGGAGAAGGATCGCTTCGCCTGCCTGATGGAGTGCGGAGAGGCTAAACACCAACGCATCGTCTTTCAGGAGTTTTCTCTCGGGGAGATTCCAAAGCCAGCCCAGGTTGTCTCCTCTCCTTGCTGCGACTGTGGCCGCTGTTGTGCCACGGAGCAGTGCTACTGCTGTCGCACCAGTTGTTGCCTTCTTTAGAATATCTCCACACACACACACACACACACACACACACACACACACACACACATTGCTGCGTCTGTCACCGCTGTTGTGCCAGGGAGCAGTGATGCTGCTGTCGCACCAGTTGTTGCCTTCTTTAGAATATCCACACACACACACACACACACACACACACACACACACACACACATTGCTGCGTCTGTCACCGCGGTTGTGCCAGGGAGCAGTGATGCTGCTGTCGCACCAGTTGTTGATTTCTTTAGAATATCTCCACACACACACACACTGCTGCGTCTATGACAGGGGTGGCCAACCAGTCGGAGACCAAGAGCCACATATCTGACTATGTTACAGCAAAGAGCCAAATCGGCACACGGGCACATTACCCATCATTCTGACACACACACATACACACACACCTCTGCCAGTGAGATGAATTGTAAAAGTCACACACCAACATGATAACAGAAATGTACCCCTAGAATAGTTAGCCCACAGCCCACCAATTTTTGCCTGCTTTAGAATATCTGCACACACACACACACACACACACACACTCACACACACACACACATTGCTGCGTCTGTGACCACTGGTGTTAGCCCACAGGCCAACAACATCATACACATGGGCACACACCCTCAACCATCTCTTCCTCACACGCCCACACACCGAAACAAAATCACCGTATTAAACGTAAGGGAAACGAACATGCACATAAACAGGGATCTGGGCTGCTGTCAGGGATCTGGGCTGCTGTCGCACCAGTTGTTGCCTTCTTTAGAATATCTCCACACACACACACACACACACACACACACACACACACACATTGCTGCGTCTATGACCACTGGTGTGTCAGGGATCTGGGCTGCTGTCGCACCAATTTTTGCCTGCTTTAGAATATCTGCACACACACACACACACACACACACACACACACACACACACACTGCTGCGTCTATGACCACTGGTGTGTCAGGGATCTGGGCTGCTGTCGCACAAATGTTTGCCTGCTTTGAATATCTGCACACACTCACACTGCTAATGAATTCTAATAAAATTAATGACTACTTCACAGCACCGGTTAAGGTGTAGAACAATGATGAAATTAACTTTAGATTTATGATGCACTGTAACCACTTTTTAAAATAAAGGGCCTTTCTTGACGTTGATTTGGATCAGGTTTTGTCTTTATATTAGTTTCTCTGTATGTATCTTTCTCCAAGCAGACATGTCCTACAGTCTATTTCAAGTAACTGTATCTTGAAAACACATTAGGCCAATACGTGCAGCACTGACGGTTGATTATTTACTAAGTGGGAATTGGCAGCATGAGTCATAGTTATATCCAGAGTCATATCCAGAGTAAATCTCATATCCCGTCATGAAAATAACCTAACGTCGCAGAAAAGCCCCTAAGCAATTTGTGCTTCACAACTGGCGATAAGGCGCTATTGATCTTGAAAATAGGGCCCATCGTGTTGTGATGTAGCTAAACCAATTCTTGTTTTAAACTTGTTCAACACAAAACCTCACAATGCTTTAGTAGATGTCTATTACTGTATGTTCACACCAAGAGCTACTAAAGCTGTAAAATAGCCGGAAATCATTCACTTTCTATGGGCAAGAGCAACAGAAGCGATAGAAGTGACAAAAGTTACCAGCTGTAAAAATTGGGCTATTTGAGCAACTAAAAAAAAGCTAAAACATGGTCAACTTTATGCAAATTAGCTATGAAGTGTTTCAGCTGTAAAATCTAAACGCTGTGCTGTCAATGGAATGACAACAGGCACGTCATGAGCGTTAGAGAGATTTGGGCGAACACAGACAAATTAGCAGCTGCTCTTGAACTACAAAAGCGATTTTGTAGCTTTAGTAGCCCCTGGTGTGAACGTACAGTTAGTCCTGTGTAAGGCCATCAGGGGGCAGTACATGAAAAGTTATATTAGCCCATTTCCAAACCACACAGCATAGCATTACACATTTTTCTTGTACTGTGTTGACCAGTAGGTGTCTCCCCCTTTGAAGACTTTTGACCTCAAGGTGTTATGAGGGTGTTATGAAGCTTCACTTTCCAATCACTATCACCAGGACAACATCTGGAGTAACATTGTTGAACAAAAGTAATTTATTAATACATAGTGCAATACATGGCTATAGTACAGGAGAAGGGATTGAAAATTGATGATGTTTTTATTAGTGCTGGCAAAACTGATTAACTCAAGCGATTAATCAAAAAAAAAAAAAAAAAAAAAACTTAACTCAGATTAAATTAATCCTGATGGATATGGTTCCACTTTGATGGCATGTATTGTAATGGCATATGTATGGCAATTTCAGATAGAAAATGGAAAGAAAATTGAACTTCAATACATTATGCATAATACAGAATGGGCCCATCATCTCACAAATAATCAGTTTTCATGTGAATGATCAGTTAGTCTATGGAAGTGGTAATCACACCGGGTATCACTTAATAAATAGCACAGACATTTTAGTGCCTGGCACCTCTTTGGACCACAGCCCAGTCTATGGGCTACTTGAATCAGTACTTCACTAAACACACACACATTTATGGTGTTGGTTAATGGACTCATTAAGATCTTATCTATTCTATTCAAACCAGGACACCACATCAAAAGAAGACACGACACTGGACAATACATGACCCTGACCCTGAACTATGAGCTGTTTTTTTTTTTATTATTATTTTTCAGATAAGCCAGCACAACTGACGTGGGCATCATTTATGATTTTGTTTGGGAGATCAGTATCTGCCAAGGACATCACTTGGTAATCAGTAAACAGTGAACAGTATATAGAGGAGGAAAAACAGCTTGTGAGAACAGAGAAAAATTATTCAGTTTGATCATGAAGACCTGTGGAGCTCTACTGGTGCTGCTGTGCTGCTGTTTGGCTGAGACGCAGCTTAGAGGAGAGACCATCAGTGAAAATGACATCACTCACCAGGGCCACTATGGCGAAGCAGAAAGCAGAGAAAATGAGGTTATGGGTGCAGCACAGAGAACTGAAGCTACAGACACAACCTCCACCCAACAAACCTGCCAGCCTGACATCCACACTGTGCTGAGAGAGATGAGTGTTCTGGTAGGTAAGCTGGAAGTGGAGCTCAGGTACACTAAGACACAGATGGATGCTGTTGAGGCCAGACTGAGAGTCAGTGAGAATAAAGCAGAGACTGTGGAGACCAGAGTGAGAGCCAGTGAGAATAAAACAGAGACTATGGAGACCAGACTGAGAGCCAGTGAGAAGACAGTAGAGGAGCAGAAAGTTGTTATTAAGGAGCTTAAGGAGAAACAGGAGGAGCAAGCAGCAGCTCTGTCAGCAGTAGGAGGCAGTGTGAACCTCACAGGGAGTCAGGTGGAGGAGCTGAGGAGGGAGAGAGAGGAGAGCAGGGTGTCTTTCTCTGCCTCACTGCTGGCATCTGGTGGTGGACACACAGGACCCTTTTCTGCGGCGACTCCCCTGGCCTACAAACACGTCTTCACTAATATCGGAAATTGCTACAACGCAAACACAGGTAGGCCTACTAGAATATTGTTATTGATAGATGTCATGTATATTGTCGTTGATAGCAATGTCATAGTTTTTCATTGCTCTCTTGGGAACAATATTTGTAACAGGGCGTTCACACTGCATCCGTCCGTTGACGGATCCCATTGACTTTCAATGGAGCTTTCGCGAAATGCATTGTGGGTCCGTCCGTCAAAACAGCTCCGTTGTGTCCGTCAAAAAGTTAAAAAATGTTCAACTTTTTAGTTGGTGACGGATCGGTCAAACCAATCGGGATTGAGAGAATTGACTCCCCCTCCGTCAGACCCCTCCTCCGTCGTCCGTCAACGGATGGATGTAGTGTGAACGCAGTGTAAATAGGAAATTTAAGCAAGAAACACCAATGGCAAGAAGTTCTATTGCAATCTTTCAGCCAGCCTGTCCCACATTGACCCACTGGCTATTTGTCCCACATTTTGTCTGTTTGGAAGTGGTCACCCTAACTACACTATATGCACTACAATCTCTCATTTTTCTCTCTTGTGGATGTGTCTGTTACAGGGGTCTTTACAGCGCCCATCAGAGGGGTCTACTACTTTCTGGTGTTTGTTTATGGACATGGTGGATCTAAACCTGTAGCAGCATCTCTTCATAAAAATGGAGAGCATGTTGCTATAGCTTACTGTCATCAGGCAGATGGAAATGTGGCTGCCTCTAATGGAGCCTCTCTGCTGCTGGAGGTGGGAGATGTGGTCTATGTGAAACTGTGGCATAATTCATGGGTGTATGATGATCAATACCATCCCACCACCTTCTCTGGCCACCTGCTCTTCAGCATGTGAGGAGTCACCATTTAGGCAAGACACAACAGTTGATTAGGAATGTTTTTTTTTTTTCAGAAAAAAACAATAAAACCCAGTTGATTATTCATATTAAGGCAAATTGTAATTTTCTGAAATGTTTAAATATTTGGGTACCCCTAATTTGCTTATCTTTCTCAACAAGAAATCTGAGAGGATAAAAAAAAAATCAAGATCATTGATTAATTCTGTTTACAATATTAGGCACAAAATCAAAAGTTTGGCAAGTTGACAAGTGCATCAGTGCACTTTAACTTTAACTTTAATACATAATGCCTTAGAATGGACAGACATATTGGATATATATTTTTTTAGTTTTTATAAGCCTTCATGTTGTGTCTTACTGAAATAAATAGAAATCTAAAGTAAAACACTGAAATCAAGCACTGACTGTCTAATTACCTTTTTTTTTTAATAAATGGAATTAAGAAATTCAATGGATTTGTTCTGATTTAGAGGTGTTCTTTTTATCTGATTATAATGTAATGTTTAGAGTTTCAAAGAGACCCTATTTAGTAATCCAGCAAGTTCATTTAGTGGTAAAGTGCAAGTTGGTTTGGTCGAGTTCTTAGGTTACATTGATTTAACTTACACTCATAAACTAGCCTATGTTTTGGGTGTAACACTGAATTAACCAATGAGAAATCCTTTAAGAGCCAGTAGTGCACAAAGCATGGACTAACCCCCGCCCTCTCCCCCAACCATCTTATCAGTAATTGGCTGGAATATGGTTTGCTATATTTTGGTGCACAGTCTGTGCCCAGTGAGTTTATCATTTATAGCCTGAGAGACAAGACATTTTCACAGCTTATTCAGGCGGGATGCATCTAGCAGATCAAGGGGAAATGCCTGTGACTTGAGACAAAAACAAAATCACACTTAAACATTCCTGTTGTTTGCAGTTGCTGAGAGCGGTGGGTAGGTATGCGAATGAGAGACTTTGCTGCAGTAGATTGCTAATCCTGAGGTCACATCTGCAGGAACAGATGGACTCAAAAATGATCAGGTTACATGTCTTTTGAGATCCTCATAAAATAACCCAATCTCAGCAATGTATTAAAAACCATCTAAAAAATGTTTTCATCCAAATACTTTATTATTATTGCATTAAAACTTGGCCCAGTGAGGGGGCACGCTGGATGTGGAGGGGTACTGTAGTTGGTTGCATGGAGTTGGCACAGCTACCTGGAGGACTCTGTCACCAAAGGTCTTGAGTCTGCGGCCACAGATAAATAATAAAAAAAAGAACAGATGTTGGAATAGGACAAAAACACACAATGCATCCAAAATCCAAAATAATCCTCTGATACTTAACACAAATGAATATGGGATACTGTACACTGTCACTAGCCTGACATAGCCCGCCCATAATATGAATGTTCATCCGTATCCATGGTCTGGGAATGGTCCTCTGGGGCGTGTTTACATCGGTAGAGAGTCTACCGGCCAATAAGCGAAGCTGATTAGACGAGCTTTCCAATCGTTTCAAACCAGGAGTGAATGCCCTCCCCTCCGCAGTATAATCGCGTCAGGTTAAAGAACCTCCAGACCATGAATACGGATGAACAGCAGTATTATGGTCGGGCTATGTCAGGCTACACTGTGACTGTAATAGACAAACTACTACTATAGGTCAACTAATATTTGTGTGTGTGTGTGTGTGTGTGTGTGTGCGTGTGTGTGTGTGTGTGTGTGTGTGTGCGTGTGTATGGATGTACACTTGCGTGTCTGTGTTACCGTCATTACTCCGCTGTCTCTTCACTATGCAGTAAACCATCACTACAATAAGGATGAGTATCAGCAACCCCCGATTGTGGCACACAGGGAAACAACCCAGACTGGAGCTCCATCTGTAGCTATGAGAGTCATCGGCATCATCATCATCATCATCATCATCATCATCATCATCATCATCATCATCATTCTTATCATCATCCTATTCACATTAATGTATTCAGCAAACACTGTCCTACAAAGCAGACATTGCTGAAAACATCTTCTCTCTTAGAAGTACAGACTTATTCATCTAGCATCTCTGTTTTTTATATATGTATATACTTTTAAATAGAGCCTCATGTATTGGGGTGACTGTACAGCCCAGATCCACGACGAGATGAGACCATTTTAGAGTTTAGAGATTTTAGAGCATCGCAGCCCGTCTCATCACGGATCTTTGGTCTGTAGCCACCGGGGTAAATGCAAAAGTAAATAGCACCACTAGAGGGAGCACTTTGATTAAAACTAAGCAATGAGTCTCACCAACAATGATTGTGATGGTGTTGCTGGTGGGTGATGCCTGTGGGACATCTCGGTAGGAGTATTGACAACGATACTCTCCTGCATGCCACGTCTGGACATTGGTGACGGTAAATTCGGCGAATCCTTGCCTGGCCTCAATGTACTTGTAGGCGATGTAGTCGCCATTACGGCTTAGTTGTACCTTGAAGAAGCAGCAGGCAACGTGGGGGACTTGGCACTGCATGCGTAAACTCTGGCCCACACGCACTGTCTCGTTAGAAAACCACATGTAGAGCCTTGGGGCAACCATGGTACGCAAGTCTAAGCAGTAAACAGGAAACACAAACAAACAACTGAATAAAAACAACACTTTAATGTTTGGCCTAATATTTACAATATTTCCCCTTAAATTTTGGAGGTTAAACAGTTACAATACTATACTATATAGCCCACTATATTTACAATATATAATTTCATTTTTTTTCTTGACAGTTACAGAACTTACAAACGTACTGTCGCAAAATGCAATGCTGAGCACATTATAGGTGCCACTAGCCAAACGTCTGCTGGCCTTCCATAGTGGAGTCTAGAAGAACAGGCACACTCTAGGCCAGACCTGGGCAAACTAAGGTCCGGGGACCACATGCGGCCCGTTGAACTATTTTATCCAGCCCGTGGAGCCTTCCCAAAATAGAATAACTTCTCATTTAGCCAAGGTGACTTAGATTATAGGCCTGATATATCAAATTTGTTGTATTCATGAAATACAAATCCCCCTTTTAACCCTGCATCTTAACATGTCCTCTGATGTGGGGCTACTGGTTTGAGACTTGCCAATTTACCGACACCAACCACCACCAACTGGTTAACACCCAGCCCATTAGTCAAAATCTAAAACCAATGTAGCCATCCAGCCAAAATATTTGCCCACCCCTGTGTAATGGAGGCCAGCTAACTCAGTTGGTTAGAGTGCCCCACTCCCACGCCGGGAGTTTGTAGCTTGCGGGGTGGTGGGTTCTAGACCCGTGTGCGGTGCGGACCGTCACCGGCTTCCCCTGCTTTAGATCTACCGCAGTAGTCTCACCAACAGACACATATACTACATCACTACTGTAGTCTTATTTTGGGCCGGGGCTGTCATAATTTACTCTTGAAAGATATTGGGCCTGTCCAATTAAATGTCTCATGTTCATGCAATGTGTCCAACTTACAGTATTATTTTAGCATGCCATTATGTTATTACCTCACTCACGTCAGATGTAGCGCTACGCGCGTTCATCTGATATTCAGCGATAGACGAATTATTTCAGGAGCCAGAAATCCTTGAATCTAACTGGGCAAACGGCTTGTCCATCAATTTAATTGACGTACACTGCAGCCAACCACATCGAAAACAACCGAAGACGCTCGTTACGTTTGTTGGATTGGTTGGATTCAAAACAGTTGCTTCTTCGCTACGTCACACCCTCTACAGCAGCCAGCGGCCCTGATTGGTCCGGTTAGAGAATAATGGCTTGAAATCTCTCTGATGGGCTTCAACATCAGATCGTTGCGCGGAAGTGCCTTACGAAAGTTACGTAGCGCATGATCTGACGTGAGTGAGGTAAATTATGTTATAGTATTGAATAAAATCATAGTGGGCCGCCATGATCAAAAATGCTCGGGCGGGTCATATTTTGGTCCCAGTCCAACCCTGGTGGTCCTACCTGTACACACCACGCCTACATCGCCATCATGGCTGCAGTTGTGTGGTCCAAATCCACTGTTGTTACACTGGTGGAGATAACGTTCGTTGCCACGGCAAGACACGTGGCCCAACCAAATGTGTTCTTTCCCACGGCCGAAGCAGGCGTTTCTCGGAGCTGCCACCGCTCCAGGGCAGCCCAGCTCTCGGCACACCACATCAGCCTCCTCCATGCCCCAGTCACCAAAATTGCTGCAAGGCAAGGCAAGACAAGGCAAGGCACGGCAAGGCAGTTTATTTATATAGCGCATTTCATATACAGTGGCAACTCAATGTGCTTCACGGATTTAAAAAAAAAAACGAAAACCATACCAAAAGAGCAGATAAAAAGCAAAAAGCAAAGGCAAAAAGCAATTAAAACAAACAGTAGCAGCCACCAGTCAGGTCAGAAATCATTCAAATTAAAACACAAAACAAGGGACATGACACTAGATGGGTCTAAAAGGCAATTAAAACAAGATTTATTAAAAAAGTAAGCAACTGGTATTGTCATGGACTTGGACTATGTAAGATAAAAAGGGTTCAGGACGAAAAATGTGATGTTTACATTACATTTATGCAGGGCTGTCACAACAGGATAGGCAAACAGGCAATTGCCTGGGGCCCCAGGCTGAAAGAGGCCCCCAATATTGACTGTTTAATCATTTTAGTAGTTCAGTTGGTTGTGTTTTTCAGTAGAATATGACCTTAGGCTGGAGTTGGACAACTATCAGCTCAACACAAGTTATCATATTAATGAAAGTTGCTTTAAGATTATAACAATGTGGATTATGTAGGTGTTTATGGGGGATAAAGGGCCCCCATGTCCTGTTTGCTTGGGCCCCCTAAATATATTGAAACAGCCCTGCATTTATGCATTTAGCAGTCACTTTTATCCAAAGCCACTTATAAAAAGATGCTTAACAATAAAGCTACAACACTATGTCTTCATCATGTTTGCATTTTTGCTGTGTCACAACTTTTTTAGGGACTGGGGTTGTAAATAAATTAAATATATTGAGGTGACTGTATGGTTTTCAAGAACAAGGAATATTGGATTATTGTGCCACATTCACTAATATCTTCTTAAGAATTTAAGCTCCCATTTAAAAACCTATACTGGTGAATACAAATCTTCTTAAAAACTGCGTAGTCTAAGTGGGATTTAAGAACAATTTTCTTCATAAGAATGGTTGGTGAATGAGGCCCATTGAGTTTAACAGGTGATTTGACCATTTGTGCCCACCTTAAGGTGTGGTCTTCACACACCGTCCCCCACTTCCCCCTGTGCCAAACCTCCACTCGGCCTGCACAGGTACCCTGACCTCCCACCAAGCGGAGTCCAAACGCTTCCCCATCTGGATATGGAAATAGACATTAGATAACAACTTTTAAGGGACTGAATGCAGTGCTCTGATGTGATTTCAAGCATAGCCTGTTGAATGAGCCTGCTAAATGCACTAGTTAGTGAGTTGAACAAAATAATTTGGAACAGCATAGACCGAAGGCAGATCGAACAAGCACTTTACACTGGATCAATGGAAACTCGGAAATTCGAAATTCGAAACCAAAAGTTTTCATTCCAAGCAAATTCTGTAGCTGTTAGAATTGTGCAACAGGGCTTAAACTTACTCCAGAGCTATCCTTTAAGGGCTGTTCCCACCTGGAACGATAACTACAACATTATTGTCTGTCAAAAGTTGGAAGAGAAAAGATGGAAAAGTTGTTGTAGTTACAACTGTCTTTAAACTAAAGTTATAATTCCAGGTACGAATGGCTCTTTAAGCTTGTCAAACATAACATTGCATGTATTATGAACATGAATTACACTTTTTATTGTTAAGTGTTGCTTGTCTGCATACCTCTTGGTGTCAACTTTACGGCATATTACAAAAACTGCATGACACTTAATGACAACAGTCATAAACATTCATGATGCAGATTAAGTACAAGGACACTGGAATGTAAAGTCTCACTTTGGCTGATTGTACTCATAAGCTTGTAGTCTGATTAGACCTTGATTAGAGTTTTACCTGTGACAGAGGCTTGGAGAAGGTTTGCTGTTTATAAACAAAGGAAGCAGTTAAAGTCTCATCATATTCCTGCTTAAAAGTCCATAATAAGACTGTAGAAAGGACGCTCCTCATCTGATTATCCTTAAAGTCTGCTTGCTGACTTGGTTGCATACTCACAAAGAGCTAAATTATCGTGTCACAGTCATGCCTGCTGTGCTGATATGATCTATTGTGTGCACATTTGAAATGTATTTAGAATAGCACTTTAGAATAAGGGTACGTAAAAATATACATTCATTAATGCTTTAATTACTGTACTGGTATTGTGAAGTGTTAACCAAATGAATTCTAAGGAAAAACAATGGTGTTATATACTGTAACAACATACAACAGCAGCATATATATATATAGCAAACGGGTAAATATTTAATGTAGTTAATAAGGCTTATGGATTGTTTGAGTAAGTCAACTAAGACTTGCCATCTAGAAAGCATAATTGTACACCTTACCCAGAACCAGACAGGAAAGAATTGTCAACATCCTGCCGTTGAGACGGTCGTCTGTGCAATAACTGGCCCCTTAGTCTTTCCCCAAAGCCAACACTGACTCCGCCTACCCTACCCATAATGCCCTTTGCTGTTTCAGTCCGAGCCCAGTGCTTCCTGTTTTGACTCTAGTCCTACCTGATGCCAGCCATACCCACCGCCTGCTGTGTCTGCATGTCATGACCTACCCATATGCCCACCGTCGGCCTAGACTCATAACCAGCCAGGACATTTCTATCTAATCCATTAGCTTGGAAGTTGAAGGTTTGAACATTGGAACCTTGACTGCCCAACACTGTGCCCTGCGAGGCATTTAATCCTAACACCCAATTTACACCAAATCCTGTGTGCTCGCAGTGCGTACATGTTTTTCGCCGTTTTTGTTTCAAATGGATGTCCCCTACTACTGTACCATCTTTGGTATAATATCAAATATCAACAGAATAAGAAATAGATAGAAGTTTTTATTTTATGTTGTTGCCCTTTTAAGAAAAAAATTGGGTAACGCTTTAATTTACAGCCCCTGAAGTACTGGGTAAGTATTAGTAAGTATTAGGTAAGAATGGTGTAACAAAAAAGTATCAAGGGATAAATTACTGAGTACTAACAGTGTAAGTTTGCTGGTATAACACACGTTCACGCTTTATTTTACAGCCCGTGAAGTACTGGGTAAGTACAGGTAAGAACAACGTAACAAAATAGAACTTTATGTTTAATATTGCCATAATTACAAAATGGGTATAGCCTAGATGCATAGTATAGCCTACAGGAAATGCATGCGTTGATTCACTTCATTTTACAGCCCTCACATCCAATATTAGGGTGTAGATACAAGTAGTTTTGGGGTATTTAGGTAATTCCGCTGTAGGCTACTTGTTAATTACTTTTCAATAGGGTAGCTTACCTACAGTAAGTGGTGTACAATAGCATGCATAGTCAGAGGCAACAGTTTGACAAAGATGCGTTTTATTTACAACATGGAGAATGAAACTAATAAATCCCTCGCTTGCGCTGATTATTCCACTCCAAATGGAACAAGACTATTCCTCTAAACTCGCAGGAGATTTTACCCTTCATCATTCGCGGTTGTCTGTGAGCCTCTATATAAATAAGGTAGACTTTATTTCATTAGTTTAACGCTGAACAAACAACTTAGTGATCAAACAACAGAGTTGCTGCCGTTGCGAGATAATCTATCTGTCTGCAATACCGCTCTTGGCCCTCACGCACCTTCTGCATAGATAGGACGCGCACACTGATGCTACACCACTTAGGTAGGCTACCCTATTGAAAAGTAAAGAACAAGTACAGTGGAATTACCTAAATACCCCAAAACTACTTGTATCTACACCCTAATATTGGATGTGGGGGCTGTAAAATGAAGTGAATCCACACATGCCTTTCCTGTAGGCTATACTACGCATCTAAGCTACCCCTTATTTTGTAATTATGGCAATATTATACATAAAGTTCTATTTTGTTACATTGTTCTTACCTGTACTTACCCAGTACTTCACGGGTTGTAAAATAAAGCGTGAACGTGTGTTATTCCAGCAAAGCTTACGCTGTAAGTACTCAGTAATTTATCCCTTGATACTTTTTTGTTACACCATTCTTACCTAATACTTACTAATACTTACCCAGTACTTCACGGGCTGTAAATTAAAGCGTTACCAAAAAGGGCCAACTCGTTTGTCTCTTATATTCGTTGGGGTGAGAGAAGGAAATCTTAGATCCTACCTATTTACTGGACATAGCGTTGACACCTGAACTGTTTGAGAAAGATGGCGCTGAAATGAAATGCAAGACCTGTGTTTGCTAAACCGGCAAAGAATTTTGAAGGCCATTATGGCAGCTCCACGGTCAAGTGTGTAAAATGTGCAAAATGGATTGGCGTGAACAAAATTCAGTGAATAATTAATCTTTTGCCTTCCAATATGTTAGTAAGAAACATAGACTAAATTCACATATTTTTTTGGAAAACCCCTAACAGACTCCTTGAGTCTGCTTGCGAACCACCAGTGGTCCCCTGACCACACTTTGAGGACCACTGTTCAAGAATATACACTTTACATGCCCACGGTTTGGTTACGACGCCATGTAGTTTTTTTTCTGCGGCAAATACGCCTGAATTATACATTTCAGCATTCATGTTATGATCGACAGGGAGGGAAAAAAAAGTCCCGGTTTTGAGTTTATACATGTAAACATTATTGTATGTAACACCCTGGATAAACCACTGTGTTGGTTTCAAGAAGTCTGGTTCCACTAGGTTGCGCAATAATCAGGACAAATTGGGTGACATGGCTGGGTAAATATCAATCTACTTTAGCTATTTTTAAAACACTTATCTCAGTTTCAGGCAGGCCACAGCTGACATTAGACAATTAGCATCTCTCCTATTTTTGTTTCGTTAAAAGAGTGACAACGAATCCTGATAGCTTTGCTGGTTAAAACTTGGTTCTTCTGGAGTTGCAAAAGTCTGTTGGTCCAGCCTTAAGGATGCTGCATAATAACTGTTAATGCTGTTGAAATGCTCCTCTTTGACGTTCAGTAATGCAATAAAAAAGGAACCCATCAAATTGCCCCATATGTTCCGTTATAAATCTGTTGGTCGTTGAGAGAGAGAGAGAGAGAGAGAGAGAGAGAGAGAGGAAACCACTTTCTGTTACTTTGCTTAATAGCAACTGTGTTTTGATTGCTACAGCACGTGACTGCGTAAACATATCCTTGCGTAAACATATCCTTGCCTAACTTAACTCTTTCAGATAAGCCTGCAGAGCTTGGACATTGAAAAGACTGTTTCATGCGTATAAAGCAGGCATAGGTGACAGTTAACAAAATTGGCCTGTGCTTTGTGTGAATGGCACCATGAGCCGGTCCGCAAGTGTTTATATGGGGAAGTGCAAGAAAAACAACAACTCAAATGACACTGACACTTTATTTGGTCAGTCATCTTTTAATGCCACCGAACAAACAGAAACAAGCCAATTATTTATTACATTTAATTCTATTAGACTATCTACAAATTAAAAATTAATTATTTATTCATTTACAAACAGTACGTGTTACGGCAAAAAATACAGTCTGGCACAATAGCACAAATTCTAACTATAACTTGAATGAAGCCTGTGGGGAACCATACCTTTTTTCTACATTTTTCTATTATATAAAATATGTGCAGCTGTTTTACTCAGCTACTTTTTAGCCAAAAACGTAGAAAAGTGAGCAAACAATTCAAACAAGAACACGTTGTCAAAAACTGTTGTCACAATGATGTTTATTTCACCTGACTTATGCAGTAGGGGATAGACCAGGAGTCTAATTAATATTCATGAAACAATGTCCAAAACAAGAGGGTGGTGAGTAGGGCTGTGTGTGTGTGTGTGTGTGTGTGTGTGTGTGTGTGTGTGTGTGTGTGTGTGTGTGTGTGTGTGTGTGTGTCTCGTGTGTGTGTGTGTGTGTGTGTGTGTCTGTGTCTGTGTGTGTGTGTGTGCGCAGAGCCAGTTCTAGCCTTTTCGCTGCCCTAGGCCAGATTTGAGTTTTGCCCCCTCTTTTCTACAAATACAAGTAAATATCTAAAGAAAATGAGGAATAAAATGTATTGCGATGGCCCCTTGATATTTGGTGCCCTAGGCCTAGGTGATCTGTGTCTAGAACTGGCCCTGTGTGTGTGTGTGTGTGTGTGTGTGTGTGTGTGTGTGTGTGTGTGTGTGTGTGTGTGTGTGTGTGTGTGTGTGTTAATTACTCTGCTGCTTCTTCACTATGCAGTACACCATCACCACCAGCACTATAAGCAGTAGCACCCCTCCAATAGAGGCACACACAGGGGCCACCCAAACAAACGATGGTACAGCATCTGGAGATAAAGAGTAATCAACATCATTATCATCATCATCATCATCATCATCATCATTATCATCATTACCAACAATGGTACAGCATCTGGAGATATGAGTCATCAACATTATGATCATCATCATCATTATCACCATCAAATCATCATAATCATAGTACAGCATGTGGAGATAGGAGTCATCACCATCATCATCATCATCATCATCATCATCAAATTATCATCATCATCATTATCATCATTACCAACAATGGTACAGCATCTGTAGTTATGAGAGTCATAACCAACATCATTATCCTCATCATCATCACCATAAAATCATCGTAATCATCACCAACATCATTATCATCATCACCATCAAATCATCACCACCACTGTTATCATCATCATTACTATCACCATCATCATAATGATCATATTTTCATATCATCAACATCATCACCATCATCATCAAAAACCATCATCATCACCATCATCATTATCACCACCACCATTATAAACCCCATCAGCAGTGATCCCTCTAGACTTGTATTCTGATCTGATGTTTTAATTGACCCTTCGACCTCAGAGTCCTCTCTAAAATCGTGTAATGTGAAGTTGGCATTACTGTACCTGCTGTGACTGTGATGGTGATGGTGTTGCTACTGGGTGAGAAGTGCTGGTTGCCATGGTGCGAGTATTGGCAGCGGAAGTCACCCGCTTCCCATGGCTGGATATCGTGTATGGTGAAGGTGGCATACTCATGCACGCCGTGGACATAGCGGTTGTCGACGTCATAACCGTTGCGACTCAGCTTCACAGAGTAGCCGCAGCATTGGCAGCGCGGGACGGAGCACTCTAAGCGGAAGGTTTGGCCGAGGTGCACCACCATACTTGTACCATATTCAAGGCGAAGAGTAGGAGCTGGCATGTTGTGCAGGTCTATGCAGTAAACACATAAACAGAAACACAAACAGTAAACACATAAACAGAAACACAAACAGTAAACACATAAACAGAAACACAAACAGTAAACACATAAACAGAAACACAAACAGACAGTTTTGCCTCCTAGTGCAGAGGCGATTGGTTTGTTCCATTCAACTTGTAATGCATGTTTAATTCAGATGGAAGCACCTGAAAATTCATATCTTACTATTAATGCAAATATATGATGTATGTACTTCGTTTGAGAGGGGTGGCTTGACTATGCGAAAAAGGCCTGCGGTTTAAATTCGATGGAAGCACTTTAACATGTGTATATTTGCATTTATCGGCATTACGTTGGATCCAATAGCTAGGCGGAGCAGGTCATTTGTTTAAAGCAATGTTGCTTTTTTGTATTCACATTATACAGTTACAGATCTTGAGACATTATTTTGTTGATGTGAATACGGAAATGTGATCTTACCTGCACATACGACACCCACTGTTAGATTAACAAAGTTGCAGGGATGAGCCAAGTTAAACTCGCGGCGCTTGCACTTGTACAGGAAGTCCTCATCACCTAGGCAACGCACCTGACCCAACAAATGGCGCCCTTCTCCGTGTGGAAAGCAGTTGTCTGGCGCATTGACGGCCGTGCCGCAGCCCAGCTCTTTGCACACCACAGCGGCGTTCTCCAGAGTCCAGCGGTCGTCACACAGTGTTCCCCACGTTCCGTTCCATAGAACTTCCACGCGGCCAGAACAGCGGTCCGGATCACCTCTCAGTCTCACCTTAAATGCCTCCTCATCTAAATGAAACAAACAAACAAACAAACAAAACATATTTGCTTTGTGAATTCAAGCATAGCCCTGTTGAACGAGCCTGCTAAATGCACTAGGTAGCGAGTGGAACAAAAGAACTTGGAGACCGAACAGAGACCAAACGCAAAAGTGAACAAGCACTTTACACTTAGTCACCGGAGCCTCAGATTATTTGAAACCGAAAGTAAGATCTGAGTATGTAAAGTGCTGTTACTTTCACAGCTCCATCATTAACTAATATTTAACTGTCTTTAGTAGAATCTGGGAATGGGTGTTTTACCTGCGACAGAGGTTTTTAAAAGGTTCACTGTGGAGAATAAAGACATAAAACCGTTCAGACACAGCACAACACTCATTATATCACTTAAGTACTACAATTAGTCCAATTGCTAACTAAGTATATGTTTACAAAGGGTTGAACTGAAAGACTATACACTTGTTACCAATGCAATTTAAATGGCTACATAAGTCTATTACAAAGTCTATTATGCATTATATACTATATATATATATATATAGGTGTAACATGCAAAAAAAAGATGATATGCAATAACAGACACATTGCTTATAAGCTATAAAAGTATTCTCAAACTACTTTTTCATGCAGAAACAAAAGCACACAACTTGTAACATTACCCAGAATCAGGGCTGACAGAATCCTCAACATTCTGGAACTCAGGCAGACTTCTGTGGGATGACTGTGTCAGAGATGGTTGATGTGGAACATAGATTACTAAGGGAATGGCACAGAGGTGAGCTGGCAGCAGTGGCTGGTGTTGATGCAGGTGAGTAGTTGATAGCTGAAAGAGTGCAACCTGTTTTTTTTCAGCAGTTGAAGAGCGGCTGGATCCAACAGAAATAGGTGTTCTAAAGTATCTTTGAATGTGTTCCACACTAACATTCTAGTCTGTGACTCAGTGGCTTCAGTGCCAGCCCAGTTCTAACTCCACCCACATCCACAGACAGATAGAGGTTACAGACAGAAATGGACAGAGTAACTCCTTGACTCGAGACACATGGGAGTCATATTTTATGCAGTTTTCCATGGGATCACTGCACTGCAGAGCTTCAACTTGGTTAATTCAATTCAATTGAATTTGTAGAGCGCTCAAATACAGTACATTGTCTTGCAGCGCTTTACAGACAGTACGGGGAGCACCCATGAGTAACAGGGGCAAGGAAAAACTCCCTTCACTTACTAATAATTAGTTTTAGGAAGAAACCTTGGGCAGATCCATACCTCATGGGCTCAACCCACCTGCCCTGAGGCCCAGTGAAGTACCCGTATAGTCAGTGGACAAGACCTGATACATAGATTGACCATACTTTTAACAGAGTAACAGCATGAATACAGAATATTGTCTGAGAGTTACTAGATGGGAGGCAAAGTATAGTTAGTGTGTTTGGGATTGTATGAAATAGATGTGGCTTAGCATAAAGGTATCTGACATTCAGAGGCCTCTTGGTGGCCTTCTCCCTCATTGCTTGTGAGTGTCCTCCGAGGCAGGGCCATCGCAGCAGGACAGGCAAACCAAGCAATTGTCTGGGGCCCCAAGCTGAAAGGGCCCCCCAAGAACAACTATATAATCATTTTAGTAGTTTAGTTGGTGGTGTTTTTCTATAATATATGACTTTGTCTACTGTTAGACGACTGTAAGTTCAACACAAATAATGAAAGAAGCTTAATTTGGTTCATGGGAGTTGAAGGGCCCCCACGTCCTGCTTGCTTGGGGCCCCCTAAGTACCTTTAAACAGCCCTGCTCCACGGTGGTGGTGCAGTCACTTCCCCAATCAAGCCCTCTCCTACCCACTGCACATGACATGATGTAACAGTTCAAACTTTGGTCAGAGGAGGGGATTCAGTGGCAGAGAAGAAATAACCTGTCAGTTAATTTGCTCAATCGCAACTGTTTTGTGATTGCTACAGCCAAGGAAGTTTGTGTGTGTGTGTGTGTGTGTGTATGTGTGTGTGCGTGCGTATGTATGTGTGCATTATACTGAAAAGCACTGAATCAGAGTTAGCTTTGACACTTTCAGGTCACTCAATATTATGACATTTTTATCAGAATAAAGACACAAACTTTCCTTGGTTGTTTTTTTGCCCTTGACGGTGCTTTCCAGGCAGCGCTGCCTTCAAGGCACTACTCCCCAGTTTGGGTTAGCATGAGGGTTGGTTGAGGGGGTTAGGGTTAGGAATAGGGTAAAGGTAGTGGCTTTTAGGCTGTGCTGCTGCTGCCTACATGGAAGGTGCCGTTGGGGGTGAAAGACATCATTGAGTGACCCTCCTGACCCTTGAGCAAGGCACTGTTCTCCATTGCTTCCCCATATTGTGTACTTGCACTCTTGACTTGCAAAGACGGGAGTGTGTCTATGTTCCCACAGCTCTATGTTCCCATAGCTCTATGCTCCCACAGCTCTATGTTCCCACAGCTCTATGTTCCCACAGCCCTATATTCTCACATTTCTAAGACTTTATTTTCTTTCTTTCTTCAAAGTCAGGTACTATAGTCTATAGTCTACTATATTCGATCTTTGGTATTATTTGCCCTCAATGGTGCCTTCCAGGTAGTGGGGTTTAGGGTAAAGGTTAAGGTTCTTTTATGCTGTGCTCCATAGATTCATATTCACAATGAAAACAATCTTCATCCACTTTTCAGAACGTTTTGCATCCACATTCCACAACGATTTTATATTTATCCACCTCAGCGAGCATTTTTGTAATCAATCTCAGCAATCATGTTTGGTTTTCAGTTTCAAAATCCTCCATTCTAATGTGGACGGAAGGGCTAACTGGATAAATATTACCTGTGTTGGTGTGAACATGCCCTGATCGGAACATATTGCTGTGGGAAAATAGGGTCTAATTTTTAAAAAAGTCTTTGTAATGTGAGAGCATTGGGGCTGTGGGAACATAGGGCCCAATTTCCCAAATTTCCTAAGAAATGTGGGAACATAGGGTTGTGGGAACATAGGGCCTAATTTCCAAAATTTCTGTGAAAAATAAAAATTCCTAACAAATGTGGGAACATAGGGCTGTGGGAACATAGAGTTGTGGGAACTCTATGTTCTCTGACATCAGTGTGTGTTGATGTGAGGCACATTTATATAGCCATTTGGAGAAAGGCGCTATATATAAATGCAGCCCATTTACCATACAAGTAAGACTAAAATAACCCCTCTGAAGTTGTGTGAATTGGGGAGGGATATTGTTTATTGCAATAAGTGACCAACAGAGGGAGCTAAATCACCCTGATTGAGCACAAGTGTCTCATGTTTGGTTATGAGGATTAGATGTGGCATCTTTCAAACTGGGGTGAACATTTTAAACTGAACAAAGTCAGACAACAGCTCAAACACAGCAATTTATTTGGCAACTTTTCAAAGAACACACTATTAAAGTAAATATATATTTTAATAATTACGTTTTTAATATACGCTAACACTTGAGTAAAAGACGTGTAGACAGCTGGAGTGTTTTGACTGTTTGACCGTTGTTTCTTCAGAAGGTAGTAGGGCATCCCCACAAGTGTGTGTGTGTGTGTGTGTGTGTGTGTGTGTGTGTGTGTGTGTGTGTGTGTGTCTTTCTGTGTGTGTGTGTGTGTGTGTGTGTGTGTGCGTATGGTGTGTGTGAGTGTGTGTGTGTTTGTTAACTCCTCCTTCAACAGGTAGTAGGCCATCCCCACGTGTGTGTGTGTGTGTGTGTGTATTCCTTAGTTGTCTCTTCAACAGGTAGTAGCCCATCCGAACGAGTGTGCGTGTGTGTGTGTGTGTGTGTGTGTGCGTGCATTTGGTGTGTGTGTGTGTGTGTGTGTGTACGTTTGGTGTGTGTGTGTATGTGTGTTAAATCCTCCTCCGTTGTCTCTTCAGCAGGGAGTAGGCCATCCCCACAAGTGTGCGTGTGTGTGTGTGTGTGTGTGTGTTAAATCCTCCTCCGTTGTCTCTTCAGCAGGTAGTAGGCCATCCCCACAAGTGTGTGTGTGTTTGTGTGTGTGTGTGTTAAATCCTCCTCCGTTGTCTCTTCAGCAGGTAGTAGGCCATCCCCACAAGTGTGTGTGTGTTTGTGTGTGTGTGTGTTAAACCCCCGGTCCTTAGTAGTAGGCCATCCCCACGTGTGTGTGTGTTTGTGTGTGTGTGTTAAATCCTCCTCCTTGTCTCTTCAGCAGGTAGTAGGCCATCCCCACAAGTGTGCGTGTGTGTGTGCGTGTGTGTGTGTGTGTGTGTGTGTGTGTTAAATCCTCCTCCTCTGTCTCTTCAGCAGGTAGTAGGCCATCCCCACAAGTGTGCGTGTGTGTGTGCGTGTGTGTGTGTGTGTGTGTGTTAAATCCTCCTCCTCTGTCTCTTCAGCAGGTAGTAGGCCATCCCCACAAGTGTGCGTGTGTGTGTGCGTGTGTGTGTGTGTGTGTGTGTGTGTGTGTTAAATCCTCCTCCGTCTGTCTCTTCAGCAGGTAGTAGGCCATCCCCACAAGTGTGCGTGTGTGTGTGTGTGTGTGTGTGTGTGTGTGTGTGTGTGTGTGTGTGTGTGTGTGTGTGTTAAATCCTCCTCCTCTGTCTCTTCAGCAGGTAGTAGGCCATCCCCACAAGTGTGCGTGTGTGTGTGTGTGTGTGTGTGTGTGTGTGTGTGTGTGTGTGTGTGTGTGTGTGTGTGTGTTAAATCCTCCTCCGTTGTCTCTTCAGCAGGTAGTAGGCCATCCCCACGAGCAGCACAAGCAGCAGAGTCACTCCCACTGCCACACACACCGGCACCACCCACACCGGCACCATGTCTATGAATCAATGAATTAATGAATCAGTGAATTAACTAGGATGTACCGCATGGCGGTACAAAATATGACCGCCGCTCAGTTCTGCACATTCTCTGCCCTGTGTGTGTGTGTGTGTGCCTGTGTGTGCGTGTGTGTGAGACAGTAGGCCTATCATCGCAAACCAGTAACCCTTCGCTTAATAGCACCATCTACAGGTGGATGGTTGTAGAGTCATTAAATGAACATATAAATTCATTTATTTTATAGCCCCCCATGAATGCGCAAAGATGTAGTGGCCCCCAGGGACCATACAAAATTTTTCTGTAAAAGTCTACTGGGGGTACACGCCCACCAAGTTTCATGTGCCACGGTGTTGCGGTGCCCCGAAAATCGTTGACCAAAAATTCAGGAAGTAGATGACGGGAGAAAAAAAAAAACTATAACAGTCACTATATGACCGCTACGCTAGCGGCGGTCATAATGAATGCATGCCTTTTGCATGCGTCTCTTTGGCACATACAGTACAGTTAAAATGAATGGCAGTCAATGCAATGACACAATTCGATTCCGACCCAAGGTCATTTCCCGATAGCCTGACATAGCTCCGACCATAATACTGCTGTTCATCCGTATTCATGGTCTGAGAGGTTCTTTTCAACCTGACGCGATTATACTGCGAGGCGGAGGGCATGTCATTTCTGGTTTGAGAACGATCTGGACAGCTCTGTCTAATCAGCTTCGACTTATTGGCCGGTAGACTCTCTACCGATGTAAACACGCCCCAGAGGACCGTTCCCAGACCATGGATACGGATGAACATTCGGATTATGGGCGGGCTATGTCAGGCTAGTTAGTGTCAGGCTAATTTCCCGATCCCTCCCCGGCTCTCTCTCTCCCATTCATTTCCTGTGCCTCTACACTGTCCCATATAATAAAGGTGGAAAAAGCCCCCAAAATATCTTTAAAAAGAAAAGTCCTACATTTTCCAACTTGCAGCTACCACTAACTGAAATGGCAATAGAAAATGAAACCTTTCTGCCCTCATCACTTAGTTAGTCTACATCGTACCAAATTCGCTCATTCTCATAGTGTACTGTACCTACTGCTATTTCTCACATATCACACCCCACTCACACAAAGACATGTAGGCCTACTACATTCAGCTTGTGATATTTACAAATTATGATATTATGATAAACAGAATTATGATATAATGCTAATATTGCAGATAGATTTACTGTATGACGTTATGTGGTATGATGTTGCAGTTGCACTCAAATTCAATTTTTTTTTTCATTTCTGGCAACGTGGATCTCACCCATGGTGACAGTGTTGTTATGGCAATGTGGATCTCACCCATGGTGATGGTGTTGCTATGGTAATGTATGTGTAACCCAGGGTGACGGTGTTGCTATGGCAACATGGGTCTCACCCATGGTAATGGTGTTGCTATGGTAATGCATGTGTAACCCAAGGTGTGACGGTGTTGCTATGGCAACGTGGATCTCACCCATGGTGATGGTGATGGTGTTGCTGCTGGGTGACGTATGCTGGATGCCTTGGTAGGAGTACTGGCAGCGGAAGTCCCCCACCTGCCAGGGCTGGAGGTCTGCAACAGTAAAGGTAACGTAACCGGTGGTACTGCGGACGATCTCGTAGGCGGTGGGGGTGCTTATGCGAATCAGCTGCACGTAGAAGGAGCTGCAGAGACTGCGGGGGAAGAAGCAGTCCATATATACCGTCTGTCCTGGACGCACCACCGTACCCGAAGATGACCGCAACTGCAGCCTAGGGGCTTTCATGGTGCTCAGGTCTATGCAGTAAAAACACAAACACAACACAGTTAGCAACTGAATTTCTGTGTGTGTGTGTGTGTTTGTGTGTGTGTGTGTGTGTGTGTGTGTGTGTGTGTGTGTGTGTTGTGTGTGTGTTTGTGTGTGCATGGGTGTATGTGTGCATGCTTGTGTGTTTAAGTGTGTGCATGTATGTGTGTCTGTGCATGGGTACAAGAATTTGAGGATATCATACACTTAAGGGTTCAAGGATTTTATTAGTCACATACATTGAAATACTGATGTGTAAGACTTAATGAAATTGATTATTCATAAAAGAGATGGAGAATGTAGCGAAAAAAAAAAACAGAAAATGGCATAGCCTGCTCAAAACTTTTGAAACTAAACCAAAAAGCAAAAAAAGAAATCAAATAAACGAAAAATAACAAAAAAACAAAAACCGTGAACAGATGAATAGAAAGACTGGGGGTAAGCTGTGTGTATGTGTGTGTGTGTCTACAGCATGTGTATGTCCTA
>JAODXP020000006.1:21876829-21911829 GCA_027497455.2 Sardinella longiceps | reverse complement strand
TTTTGAGCCACAAAGTCTTTGAAATGGTAAAGAGATGTTTTCATTTTATAAATAATTAAACAGGGTGATTACAGATCTTATACAGAACCTCACACTTCCTCATTATGTTACTGTCACAGTAATACTGTTGTAAAGCAATAAAGCGTCTTATCTTTCCCACTAAACTCAGTCTGTGGCCCTGTATTACACAGGCCTGTTAAATCTATTATCGCAGAACAAGTGTTGCACAGACGTTATTATTGCGCAATCTCCACTGGGGCAGCTAGTCTCCAGTCCTCCTGCTCAGGGCCGTCGCAACAGGACAGGCAAAACAGGCAACTGCCTCGGGCCCCAGGCTGAAGAGGGGCCCCCCAGCATGACAGTTTAATTATTTCAGTAGAAGACACTAGAAGACACAAAAGAGCTAACGGCCGATTCACACACAAACCTGTGCGTGAGCGGCGCGTAAGCGGTGCGGGCGCGGTTTTGGGGCGATTTCATTTAGAATACATGTTAACAAGTTAGGTCATTCAGACTGCACGCGTGTTCTGCACGGCTCCTGTCCAGTTTCTGAGCGGTGAACTGCGCAGCTCCCGCGCTGCTTTTTTGAAATAGTTCTATTTTTCCAAGCGTTTTCTGTAGACGCCGCTTCAAGGAGCATCCGCAGCCGCTGTCGCACCAAGCAATTGTGTGACTCAGAGCCTCGGGCTCGCACCGTACTCGGGCCTTGAGCGGGTGAAGTGTAAGTCCAAAAGAAGAGGAAAAAGCAGAGGCACTCTGAGATTTGAAGAAATATAAAAACAGCCTTTAATTTAACATGGCAATTTCATCGATGAAGGCCAATATGGCGGCAACGCGTAGGCCCATGTGTTTTTAAATTGCCATGTTAAATTAGTCTTTTTTTTATACATTTCAGTAGCTTTGTTGGTGGCGTTTTGCAATAAAATATGACAGAGTTAGAAAATAAGTTCAACACAAATGATGTTAATGAAAGTTGCTTGAAGATAACAATGTGGTTTATGTAGGTGTTCATGGGCAGGTGAACCCATGCACAGCACCATGTGGTCAGAGCCGTCGCAACAGGACAGGCAAATCAGGCAATTGCCGTGGGCCCAAGGCTATGTAGAGTGATGTTCCTCAACAAAATGACTTTGAACTGGTGTTAGACCATTGTACAATACAGATAATTATGTTGGTGGTGTTTTACAATTATAACAACATGGTTCATGAGTACTTACGGGAGTGTAGGACCCCATGTCCTGTTTGTGGGCCCCTAAGTACCTTGAAATAGCATTATATGTGAAGAGAGAGAGAGAGAGAGAGAGGATGAATGCATGCTCTCTCTCTCTCTCTCTCTCTCTCTCTCTCTCTCTCTCTCTCTCTCTCAGATATACCTATTTAATTTCCTCAGAAACCTATTCCATCTCCTTCAGTTCATTCAGTCTTTCTATTACTGTTACTGAAACAATATTGTATAGCAATCCAGTAAACTAATCGTGAGCCATGCAGAACTCATACATTTATCATGGCTGCACTTTCTTAACAAACAAACTAACAAACAAAACCTGCCCACAGGAGCTGCAAATCTATTCATTAAACCAGATCTATATTAATACTGTAGTGTAAAAACAACAACAACAAAATAGATAAATAAATAAATAAATAAATAAATAAACAAAGCAAATAAATAACCAAATACTCACAATTACATGTCAAAAGTCAGACTAATTCTGAAGCAGCAGGAGGATGGAGGATTCTAGAACCCACCAATAGCGAGTCCGCATGACCTGCACTCCCCTCAGTGGATGTCGAAATGCTGATTCCTGGGCGCCAACATCAGTCCCAAGGGACTCTTGAGCTCTTTTAAGAGGCCATAGGCCTACATACATAGCCCACACTTTGGAGAATAGTTCACACAGTCAGAGCAGAGGCAGCTGTGTATGTGTGTATTTGTGTGTGTGGGTGTGTGTGTCTTCAGAGTATGAAGATGAAGACTCCTGGAGCTGCTGTGCTGCTGGTGCTGTTGTCTGCTCTGGTTGTGATAGCAGCAGAAAGTGGAGGCCGTTATGCTGAAATGACAAAAGGTACCACCGACCAAGAAGACAGTAATGTGACAGAGATGAGTGCTCTGCTGGCAGAAATGAAGGACAAGATGGAGGCCATGGAGACGAGACTGAACGCCAGCGAGAGATCAGTGGAGCTGCTTCTGAGTGAAAGGGAGGGTGAGGCTGGCACATTAGCCCTGATACACTTCCTCATCTGGCATTTTTTGAAGTTTATTTCTGTATATGCCGGCTCATTTTGATGTCTATTTCTGTACGCTCTTTGTATCTGGGACTGTGTGTAATGTGGGGTTTGTGTGTGTGTGTGTGTGTGTGTGTGTGTGTGTGTGTGTGTGTGTGTGTGTGTGTGTGTATTATTTTGATGTGATTTACTTTTGTATGAGATTTTATATTTGTATGTGAAGATTGTGTGTGTGCTATTTTTATGTGATTTATTTCTGTATGTGCTCTTATATCCATATGTGATGTTTGTGTGTGTGTGTGTGTGTGTGTGTGTGTGTGTGTACGTGTGTGTTCTTTTAAAGTGGTTTATTTCTGTATGGTGCTTTTATATGTGTGCTTTGTGTGTGTGTGCTTTGTGTGTGCTTTGTGTGTGTGTGTGTGTGTGTGTGTGTGTGTGTGTGTGTGTGTGTGTGTGTGTTCAATTGATGTGGTTTATTCCTGTATGTTCTCAGACATAGCATCAAATCTGAGCCTCACTATGAGTCAGGTTGAGGAGCTGAGGAAGGAGAGGAACCAGAGGAACCAGAGCGGCGTTTCTTTCTCTACGTCACTGCTAGCGTCTGGTGCTGGAAACACTGGACCCTTTGCGGTTGATACACCTCTGATTTTCAAACACGTCTTCACGAATGTTGGCGATGCCTACAACCCAAGCACAGGTACTAGAAAGTGCATGTTATATCTTGCTATTCAGTATGCTGCATGTTCACATATATTCCAACTGTAGCTGTTGTCGATCAGGTTTTCAATATATCATTGGGAGTTGTCTGAACACAATACATGTTGAGACTGTTATCACAGATATTTTGTGACAGACATAGAAATCTAGACTCCTCTAATAGCATAAAAAGTAAGGCATGTCCAGCAACTAGATCACAACGTTTTTTGTGATCTAGCAACTCAAAACTGGTTGGGTCAATCACATCGTGAAGACGATCAATTTGAGCTAAAAATCAATGTGAGCTAAGTAGATTATTCTTCTTCTTTACTCTCTCTCTCTGACAGGGGTCTTCACTGCTCCAGTCCGAGGCGTTTACCTCTTCCTTGTATTTGTGTACGGAATGGGGGATGAGTCCACACCTTCAGGAATCTGGGTCTATAAAAATGCAGAGCAGGTTATGACTGCTTACAGTCACCAGCCGAGTCTGTCCTCCAAAGCCTCCAATGGAGTTTCTCTGCTGCTGGAGGTGGGAGATGAGGTGTTTGTTGGTATAAGGCCTGGTGTATGGGTCCATGATAATCATAACCACCACACCACCTTCTCTGGCCACCTGCTCTTCCCCGTGTGAGCTAGAGAGGTGAGCTGTAGAGCCGGTTCTAGGCATAGACAAACTAGGCGATTGACCAGGGCACCAAATATCAGGGGGGCATCACAAGACATTTATTACTATTTTCATCAGTTTTTCACTTGTATTTCTAGACAAGAGGGGGCAAAAATAATAATTTGGCCAATAGGGCAGCAAAAAGGCTAGAACCGGCCCTGGTGAGCAGGGCCCTTTCAAGAGACTTAGGGGCCCCAAGCAAACAGGACATGCCCCCCCCCCCCCCCCAAAAAAAAAACAAAAAAAAACACCTACTTAAATCACATATATATAATTTTCAAACATCTTTCATTAATATAATCATTTTTGTTGAATTTACAGTTGCGTTTGGTTGAGGTGCGCACATCCACAGAAGCAATAATCCAGGTGCCGTACAAAAGTGATAGACAATTAGATTGATCGGTCCGCACACTGGGTATACGCTCCAACAATACACTTTATTTTAACATAAAAACGGCAACGTTTCGATCCACCACTGGGATCTTCTTTAGGCAAAATTTAATTGAATTTACAGTTGCCCAACTCTAGCATTATAGTACATATTTTATTGAAAAACACCACCAACTAAAAACTACAAAAATTATTAAACAGTCATGGGGCCCCTCTCAGTCTGGGGCCCCAGGCAATTGCCTGGTTTGCCTGTCCTGTTGCAACGGCCCTGGATGTGAGGATAGGCTATTATTTCATCTGTGACTTCATATCAAAATTCATCATCTGTCCTTCATCCAGCTGAACCAACCCTCTTAAAAACAATTTCAAACCGCACCCGCCTGTCATCTACCAACAAGGACTGATTCCACCCACCCAAATTTAGTTCAAATATTATTTTCGGTTACGTCATCCGCCTGATCAATAACCAAGCATCTCTAATGTGAACATCTCAAACAGCAAACGTTTGAACTTTTTATGATGTTGCAATATACTTTCACTTATCACTTATTCCTTTTCACACAGGCCCTCTCCTTTCATTTTGTTCCTATGAATCCTTTATAGACTTGCTTTGCCCTGGTGATTTGGTTTGGGTCATGTTGTATTTGGCTCCCCCTACTGTTGAAAAGATAGAGTTGCAAAGTGTTGGCATATCACTCATGTATGGGTATAACACTTCATCTTTTTGCGAATCTGATACCCTGATCTGATTTCCTGTTTCCCTATCTTGTTGCCTGTCAATCACAAGTGACCTGTATAATAAATGTATAATTAGAACATATGACCATTTGCACACACAGTTGTGTTATTGCATATTACTGTAAGGCAAATTTGCACCAAGTCTGCACAATTACAATGTCGAATATTTGGGATAAATTTCCCAAAAGTTAAAGGGCTTATTCGGAGTAAATTAAGCCATAGCCCTGTTGTTCAAGGCTGCCAATTCACCACAGTCCAGATTTGCCAAAGAGTAGCCTAGGCCCAGCTGATGCTCCTGTCTTGATGGAATATGTGATGGAATATTTTGCCTTTTAAAGTCTCAAATTCACAATTTAAAACTCAAATAAATGTTTGTAACAAAAGAACACACCAAGTTTATCATAAATATTTCTTTCCCTCTCTCTCTCTCACACACACACACGAACATTAAACCGATTAAGTAAACATGGAATTTGGAACAGATCTAAACTCATCTTCTAATGAATCTATGCAATAATATTTGGCATAAACTTCTCCAATCTGCAACAAACGTAAGTCATGAAGGGGTTACCCACATGTACTGGGATGGATTTACAACCAGGTGGTGATACACTCTGTAGTCTAAAGGGACAGAATAGCTGAATACTTCCTTGCAGAAGTGCTTGCAGATATTTTAAATGTGTGATGGCAAATTGATATAAACACCAACCTACGGTATTTGTGGTTGAGCGCACCTCTTTCAGCTGGTCTTTGGATGGCGCTACTACCCAGGAGAATGCCCAGGTTACAACGCCACATACTGGCTCTACTTCAAGGAAGAGCATAATGCATTTTCATTTTAGCGGCATTGAGCTGCGCAGCCAATCAGCGAAGAGAGTGAGAAATGAAAGCCAAAACATTGAACCCGGGCCGGACATCACCAGATCAGCAAACATTGCAATCTATGTTTGCTACACGTTTCTTACAAACTGTAGCAAAAAGTTTCAAACATCGCGACAGCTGAACTTGGCTCTCGTGAGCACCGGCACATAACAGTGTAACGACCAAGCAGGTTGTGATTGGTTGAATAAGAAAGCATAGCACCCTACAGAGGAAATGATTGGCAATGGAGATGTTCCAGATGGTCAAATCAGGCCAGGGCACTACAACCCCATCAGATGAATGAATGAATCATGTGGCAGTGTAAAGTAAAGTTGACTGGTTGAGTATTTAGCAGACGCTTAACCAAGCAGCTCACATTGTTGGTTTTGAGAATCAGACCCAAGATGCCCGATTGTCAGTTGGGGACATTACCACTGTTCCAGCATACCCACATTAGCACTGATTGCACAAATGACCACCTCATAAACAGCACAGACATCAAGCTCAGTAGTCAGACACTTATACACTTATATCACCTGTTTGGACTACAGCCCAGTTCCCTGTGCGCGCGCACACACACACACACACACACACACACACACACACACACACACACACACACACACACACACACAAACAAACAAACCAGAAGAGCACATCAAAAGAAAACATAACACTGAATGAACAATGACCCTGAACAAGAAGCAGATTTTTTCACAACTCACGTGTGCATTGTTTATGATAAACATGTTTTTTGAGATCAGGAGCAGATAAGGACATCACATGACTTGGTAATCAGTAATGAGTGAACAGTACATTGAGGAGGAGAAACAGCTATTGTGAGAACAGAGATCATGAACACCTGTGAAGCTGTAGTGGTGCAATACCATAACGCTGGCCTTCCCAAAATAACTCCAATCAAAAGCAATTATTTTACATTTACATTTACATTTACATTTCTGTGTCCGCTCAGGCGTATTGTTTGGATACACCATGGAGTTTGAAGAAAATGAAAGAAAATTGTGAATGTTTTGGAAAATGAATAGTCTTTGAAATCTATTGACATAAGCTGACAAAGTGAAGTAGGCTAATTTGCCCTATCTAAAAGAGAATGTATTATCACAAAATTATCTAATATCTCTAATTGCATTTCACTAGTGCAATGTTACTGCCTTATTGTCTCTCCTTGAGGGAAATTTAACCTGATTCACACCGGATGTATTTTTTTCAGAAACGAGAATTTCCCTGAAGGAGATATCCCAAGGGATCAATAAATGTCAGTCTAAGTCTGTCTATAATCACACAGATTTATGATGCTCGTTAATGGACTTATTAACTCCTTATCACATTTAAACACAAACCAGGAAATTACATCAAAAGAGAACATAACACTGAACAATGTACAACTCTCTCTGACCCTGGACTACTTGGAGATTATTTATTTATTTATTTATTTATTTATTTATTCAGATAAGTCAGCACAACTCACGTGTGCATCATTAATGACTTTGTTTGTGCAAATAATATCTGCCAAGGACATCACTTGGTAATAAGTAATCAGTGAAGAGTAGGCTATATATTGAGGGGGAGAAACAGCTTATGAGAACAGAGAAAAATTATCCAGTTTGATCATGAAGACCTGTGGAGCTCTACTGGTGCTGCTGTGCTGCTGTTTGGCTGAGACGCAGCTTAGAGGAGAGACCATCAGTGAAAATGACATCACTCACCAGGGTCACTCTGGTGAAGCAGAGAGCAGAGAAAATGAGGTTATGGGTGCAGCACAGAGAACTGAAGCTACAGACACAGCCTCCACCCAACAAACCTGCCAGCCTGACATCCACACTGTGCTGAGAGAGATGAGTGTTCTGGTGGGAAAGCTGGAAGTGGAGCTTAGATACACTAAGACACAGATGGATGCTGTTGAAGCCAGACTGACTGAAAGACTGAGAGCCAGTGACAACCTTCTACAGGAACTGCGCCATGAGAATAAGGGTTTATTTTATGTTTTTGTTTTATTTTACTCAAGCTGCACTAAAATTATATGTATTTTATAAAGTGTTCAATATATTTCCTTGTGTTTATTGTGTTTGTGTGTGACATCAGCTCTGAAACTGAGTCTGATTGGTCTGAAGGAGAAACAGGAGGAGCAAGCAGCAGCTCTGTCAGCAGTAGGAGGCAGTGTGAACCTCACAGGGAGTCAGGTGGAGGAGCTGAGGAGGGAGAGAGAGGAGAGCAGGGTGTCTTTCTCTGCCTCACTGGTGGCATCTGGTAGTGAAACACGAGGACCCTTTAACACAGCAACTACCCTGGCCTACAGACATGTCTACACCAATATTGGGAATGCTTACAACCCAAACACAGGTAGTATACAGCTTACAGCATGTTGGTTTAAGATGGCTTTCTGTGACTAATCTTTGTTTTGGTCAGGTCATGAATTCTACAAGTAATAATGTAATTACAGTATTTCTACCATTGATAATGTAATTACAGTAGCCTGATATAGCCCGCCCATAATACTACTGTTCATCCGTATTCATGGTCTGGAGGTTCTTTAACCTGAAGCGATTATAGGGCGGGGGGAGGGCACTCAGCTCTGGTTTAAAGCGATTGGACAGCTCGCCCCATCAGCCTCGCTGATTGGTCGGTGTTTGTTAACAGACTAAACCCTCCCCAGAAGACGATCTCCAGACCACGAATACGGATGAACAGTAGTATTGTGGGCGGGCTGTGTAGGCTTAGCCTGACATAGCCCGACCATAATACTGCTGTTCATCCGTATTCATGGTCTGGAGGTTCTTTAACCTGACGCGATTATACTGCGGAGGGCAGGGCATTCACTTCTGGTTTGAAACAATTGGACAGCTCGTCTAATCAGCTTCGCTTATTGGCCGGTAGACTCTCTACCGATGTAAACACGCCCCAGAGGACCGTTCCCAGACCATGGATACGGATGAACATTCGTATTATGGGCGGGCTATGTCAGGCTAGTGTAGGCTACTGTAATGCCACTTTATTTTTATTTTTTTCCCTATTGTATTCCCTAACAAAAAAGCCACAAATTTGCAGTTTATTTGCTGCAAAGTGTTGTTTTCCAAAACAGGTTGACACAAGTTTGCGTAAGTCAGCCACTAGTGGCAAAGGTACAGCAATGATCTGGCAATAATGTCAATTGATTTTTTTATTAGGCTATAATCATGAGAACTAGTGGTAACAGAATGCTGCTATGCAGAGGAAACTGGTATTTTCTCGCTATCTCTCTCTTTTTTCTCTCTCACTCTCCCTCTCTGCCCATCTCTCTCTCTCTCACTCTCTCTCACTCTCCCTCTCTCTCCTTCTCCAGGAATATTCAGAGCTCCAGTCAGAGGTGTATACCACTTTTATTTTGTCCTCCTTGGTCACGGTCATCCCTCCATTCCCAATGCCATCTCTCTGCGCAGAAATAGTCAACATGTGGTCTATGCCTGGGCACAGCAGGCCCACTACAGTGTCAACCCTTCCAATGGAGTTTCCCTGCTGCTGGAGGTGGGAGATGTGGTTTACCTGCAGCTGAGGGAGGGTGCATCTGTGTTTGAAAATGAGAACCGTCACACCACTTTCTCAGGCCACCTCCTTTTCAAAGTGTAAAGGAACCAAAACTAGAACCAAATCTGAGCAGAACCTGATATAATGATGAGAGTCCACGCAGAAGTGCCTCTACAAACCATTTACATACAGCAGCCTACTCAGTGATGGGAAATGTTTGATTTGTAGTTTTTGAGGGTGCTGCATAATGCCTGTATGATTTTGTATTGCGTTCAGAAGTTTATATGTGTGATGAACACACTTAATGACCGGCATCAATGATGAGGGCTCTTGTATGTCTTATTCACGTCAGATGTACAAAATTACTCAACAAAACATAGTTCTTTTCAGTATCACTTATTGATACTTTTTGATATGATGGCATGAAATTGATATGTTACTATACAGCATTTGGTGTGTGTGTTTTTTTGTTTGTTTATTTGTTTTTTTATTATGCTTTATCAAACTGTTATTAAACTGTTCGTCAGGCTAGTCCTGAATGTCTCATTCTGTTATCTATGACTTCCTTATTTGAGAGAGAGAGAGAGAGAGAGAGAGAGAGAGAGAGAGAGATGAATAAAGGTCCTCCAAAATCTTGTGAAAATCTGTGTGTGTGTGTGTGTGTGTGTGTGTGTGTGTGTGTGTGTGTGTGTGTGTGTGTGTGTGTGAGTATTTGTGAGGGGGCAGCTCATTAGCCAACGCAACATCTAAAACAGTCTCTGATTACAGTAATTACTGGCCTATCCTCTTGTGTTCTGGAGATTAAAGTAGCCCTTTATGGCCCCATACACAATGCAAATGATAAAAGGCTAGGTCACATGGCAGAATACTGCCACACAGTGGCTGAAATGAGAAGGTCTAAATGAAAGAGGAATTAACTTTTTAGCATGTTGAGCCCCTTTTTTTGGAGTGTCTAGGATTAAATAGAATCATCAACAACAAAATTTTGACAGCTGATCCAGTCTCCTATATTTGGCTCATTTAGAATGTGTGCTTTTGTGCTTCAGAATGGCTTGCTTTGTGCATGTCCAATGTTATTAAAACAACCTTAAACCTTTACTGTATTTTAAAAACATGCTGTTCACCAAGTAAAGTGGTTAGTGGTGTATGATGTTAAAAATGTTACAAAACAATTATTGTAGCGAAATACAATTTCATAATGCTGTAAAATGCTCCAATCACTTCAATAGGCCCAGTGTACCAGTGTACCAGGGTCATCATTCGCACATCATGTGAATAGCGCAACAAAAATGATCAGGTTTTGCTTTATTGTCTTTCGGAAGGGGTGGTGTTAGGTATTAATTGAAAGTGTGACATTGCGAAATTACTTTTTATTAATGGATTTTAGTTTGCTGGTTGATTGAAACCTTGACAAAGGCCACGGCTGAAAACCTTGGTCAAAATAAACTTAAGAAAAAAGAAGATATGAGTGTGCGCTAAATTCTATCTACAGTTAACCTCGCCTAGCAGCACCTCCAAGAGTGTGCACTCTTATATTATTGACTGATTTAATGCAGTTGGGTTGCAACAATACTGATGTGTTGCCTAGTCAGACCTTCATCAGAGTTACTCTATCGTCAAAGTCACATGCATTTGATACAGCGAGTTCAAAGCAAACAACCATTAAGGAAAGAAGCCGGTAATCAAACAAAGACAACTTGTCTTGAGACAGCATGCAAACAGCATTAAAAAGTGGTTTATCCATGCATATATAAGGATTTTTGATGACACCTGGTCTTCTGAAACATTTGTCTTGTCACGTAACATCAGATGCATGTGCCTAAGAGGACGTGTGAGGTTACTCAGGAATACCCTTCATGGATACAATGTTTAAACGGAGTATCTGTTTGCACCCTGGGTGTTAATAGTTTTATAGTTCTGTGATCTATACCGTAACAAAACGATTCAGGTGTGAGTACTTAGGCATGATGAGCACCAACAAGTGTCCTTCCATCATTTTCATTGGGTCTGTCTACATACTTGAGTTTAAATTGGCCACAGCTAGCGAATTAGCTAACGATATAGCTAGCAGGCTACTACACTGAGAAATATTCACGGGGCTAACGTTACCCTGCATGTCTCGAGCAGTCGCTCATGGACGTATCATCTACTAAAAACAAACAGTTGATATGTAAATAACTTTAGCGTTGTTGTGGATCAGCATTTACCCTTTCTGGACTTAACATGGTAACGTTACTTTTAGTCAAATGGCATGCTATAGTAGCCTAAATCGTTATATAGCCTACAGGGACAATCGGTATTCGGCCACCTAAGGGTAAAGAGATGATAACGTTGTTCATTGTACTTCTATCGGCTGGTTAACATTCACGTCATTTTCTCGACCGGGTACCGAGTATATTTGTGGTTGACACACGGATTGCGTGTGGGGGTACTCCCTGACGACTGGCTAGGCTTTCAAAGCCCTAGCATCAGTCCTTCTATGGCATCAGCGATAGCTTCTAATCTAGTATGATCATCCAATTTAGCCTACAGTGCCGCTGATTCAATCAATAGCAACTCCAGTTTATGTCCATTCATTCGTAAATTTCCTGAAATGTTCTAGCTCTGTTCACAGCATATAGCTACATGTGGTTTCTTCTATGTCTATTGATTCTACCTCAGAGAAATGGGAGATGGGAAAGTAGTTGTAGATGTTGCATGTTGAGAGTGTGAAGTTATTAATTTCAGCCTTATTATTCCAGCCAAACAACCTCAGATTGAATCCAGATTGACGCCAGAATGAAGACCTTACTTCCATTGGTAGTCCCTACCTACAGCTGCCACAGGTTTCTGGTTCATGCAGTGCTGGAGGAGTTACTATACACGAGGAAGACCTTGAGTCCCTCGAACCAGATGCATGGCTAAATGATAATGTGAGTGTAATTTATTTCCCTAATTAATTATTGTTTGTTGAGAACCCATGTAATTTTGGTGGTAATTTTGAACACTTTTAATTTATATTGCATCAGTGACCAAATTGCCACGGTGGAGTATTGCCCTCTCTGAGTAGCTTTCCAGTTTACCAATGTTATGGGATCCATGACGTTCACGTGGGTTGCATGATGGAACGGTATTAAAATGATAGATAATACATGTTAACCTGGGAGTGCTGTGCCACAAATCTACCCACAAGATTTTCATCATTCCAAGTGGCATTCCACATTATTGGCTACAGCCACAGTACAATGTCTGGAACTCTAAAAAGATAGAGCACCAATTCTACAAAACTATAGTGCAGATTTACATATCCTTATTCCTTTAGTCCAGTGTTTCCCAAACTGTGGACTGCCCAGACACATGACAGGTGGGATGCGAGACATCTCTATGCGATCAACTGACGGCCACACCATTGCCCCCGAATTCACCTATCTTCTCTCTGTCAGATTATTCACGGAGCATTCATCAATTTGTCTGATGTGCACACATGATGACCGTAAATTAAGCTGTGCTATGGAGTTATCTGCTAGTTGCTGATGAGCAGTTCGAGAGGAATTTGGCTTTGAATTAGTAAAATGAAAATTCTAAACATATGACATCCGGCTCTACATCCATCTACAGGCCTACCCACTCGAAATATACGTGAAATACCTCAGGGCAGGTGGGGCGTGAAAATTCTCTGCCTTCAAAAGTGGGGAATGACAATAAAAATTTGAGAACCACTGCTTTAGTCCATTTTTTTTTTTTTAGGTACGCTTATGAGAAGTTCCAATGGATTTTTCTGCCAGTGTGCAGACACGACACTGGTTCCTTATCACTGCCAATGTCTGAAGCACCTGAACATCATGGACTCTGCAGCAAGTTCGGCAAGGGCCAGACCATTCTTCCAACACTGGAAGTATGTGTTTTCCATTTGGTACTGTCATATCTGTATATCCAGAGTTATTGCACTGATAGACTTTTCAAATCTTTCTCATGAAGGAGCGAGGCTTAGTGAGCGACTGGATGACTGGACCCTGCAACCAGTCATGAGGTCCAGACAGCAGGATTGTTCAAGCTGCGCCTTGTTCATGGTAATGGTAAGTATTGTTTTTATTTTGTTAGTCACAATAATGAACAAATTACACACATTTATTTAGAAATCAAATGGTCCTCATTTTGTTTCCCCCAGAATGCAGAGGCACTACAAAGATGTGGTCCTGCTGGACGATGGATGGATCCACATGTTCAGAGACTGATGGCAGCAAATTAACAACAAATAGGCAACCTTTACTCATGTACACTTGCCTAGGGTGACGCATTGCAAATGTATTGTTGTACTCAGTACTTTTGCTCTCAACTGACTGGATTTTGAAACCTTGTCAGTCTTGGAAGTCTTTTACTGGAATTTATTTGCACTTTTTGTCTTGGGAATGTAGTTGTACCATGTCCAGTCTTTTAGTTATATGTGTATCTTAGCTTGGTTTAAGTTTAAGTCTGTGTATTGTACTGTTCAGGGCAGTTGCAACAGGGCAGGCAAACTTGCCTGGGGCCTCCATAATTGACTCAATATAGCAGATTAGTCTTGTGTAAATTATACATTTAGGCTGAAGTTAGACAACTAAGTTCAACACAAATAATA
This sequence comes from Sardinella longiceps, assembly GCA_027497455.2. Taxonomy (NCBI): domain Eukaryota; kingdom Metazoa; phylum Chordata; class Actinopteri; order Clupeiformes; family Clupeidae; genus Sardinella; species Sardinella longiceps. Next base: position 21,898,138 of record JAODXP020000006.1, on the reverse strand, counting down.
ACATTAAAAGATGCTAGTAGAAGATGATGTGTTTTCTGTAGGTGTATGTGGTGGGATTGGTCCCATATCTGCCATTTGGCTTATTTTATAATTCCTCTCTGTCTGCTTCAGCATGGCTAGCCACATGCATTTGGTATTATGTCTTCAACCATAGGGGCAGTTAGCCTGGGAGTTCCCATGCTCCTTTGCATGCTTATTTCATTCCACTCTGCAAAGCAGCATGGTGACCATGGCCGTTTTTCTTGCTTACTTTCGGTATCCAATCGCAGAACAAAAAGGGATTTGTACGGCCCTCGATTGCATTTTACGTCACGTGGTGGCTCTGGTATTGGCTCCGAGGTATGTACAGACGCTATGATAGACATACGTAGCGCCCAATAAACTGCTCTGGACAATCGTAAACGATGTTTTCGCTACGAGAAATGCAATAGGTAGGTCCCCAGACTAAATATCACTTGTGATTTTAGTTTGGCATTCGCCAGGCTAAGGGGCAGTGCTATCCTATGATGTTCCAAAACAAGTACCCTAGCAAATTACAGTTAGTAACGTTTTATGTGGTATTCTGAACATTCTGGAACAAATTTTTCGATGAAATGGATAACTGGATAGGAACTGTATTTTGTGGATCTTATGACCCAAAAGCAATATTGTTCTAAAAACAACTACCTGCATCTAGGCTTCAGTTATAGTGCACCTATTGTATTTAATGCATGTCTGGGTGTAAATAGCCATTTCAACTATGAACACCTGGGTGTCTGTTGTCTATATGCTTATATAGACCCTGGGTGTAAATAGAAACAATGGCTATTTGCCATATGTGTGAATAATAATATTAGCTACTGACACCCGGGTGCAAATAACATCTGCCATATTTAAAAAAAATAGTTATTGTGATGAACTCCAGACAAGGGTTATAACTTGTTACATTTTGGGAGCCCTTTTAAAGTGAAAGCTGTCTATGCTTTGTAAAAACATTTCAAAATTTCTATGCAATACAAAAAAATGATAAATGACTTATCAAGACTTGAATTTTATAAGATATACAATCTACATCAAATAAAGGAGAAGTAATGAAACCACACCTGGAGTGAAAGAAAATATTTATTTTTCTTTAGAAGTAGCTAACTCATGAAAGTGTTTGTCAGTCAAACAAAGATGGTTTGCCTTGTCACATCATGAGACAATAAAGCAGAAGACAAACAAAGGTACCCAAACAAACAATTAAACAGACTCAGATGAATGACTAATAGAATGCTCGTTTGAAAAAGCTGATCCTGATTGGAGAAGAGGTAGATGGGGCGATCTTGACGAGAGACGAGAGGTGGACCCTTAGACAAGTTGCAGTGTATAAAACCCAAAGACGGGAGACCAAACTTCAGTTGATCTTAGAAGTCCTAGCTTGTAGGTGGCATTGTCTATCTGCACATTGTATTGGCATTGCGAATAAAACAGCCTTGTCAGCAACGAACACCACTCTCAGCTACAAGTCTTCTTTGAGAACAGTCTTGTGGTCGTCTGCACTTTCACCACAGTTTGAAGATGAAGACTGCTGGACCTGCTGTACTGCTGTTGTTGCTGAGCTCTGCTCTGGTTGAGGTGGCGTCTGACTGTCAGAAGATGAGGGCTCTGCTGGACAAGCAGGGTGAAGAGCTGAGGCAGACCCAGACTCAACTGGAGACCGTGCTGACCAGCCTGAGAGCCAATGAGAAGAAAGTAGAATCCATGCAGACCAGCCTGACAGCCAATGAGAAGAAAGTAGAGAAGCTTGAGAGTGAAAATGCAGGTGACGTAAGATACAATATATTTGTCTCTGGTGCTCATGTCATTTTATCACTTTCATTTGCAGATGTACTAAAACATATTCGGTAACACTTTGCGGTAAGGGTACATGAATTATCATGAATTCATGCATGATTTCATTCGTGATTCATGCATTACTTCATCTCTGAATATCTAATGACTCATCAGGTATTAGCATGAATTCATTGTTTTTCATTAATGACCTCCTGCTGAAATAGCAGATGATCTTAAGCATTAATTACTCTGGGTACATCATCATGAGTCATGACTAATTACACATGATCATGATGTTTTTGTTCAAAAGAATTTGATATAATAAAAGTACTTATTTAGCCTACTTTGGCCTAGTCATATGCCATACGTCAACTAAATTTTACCAATTTAACCATGTCAACACTTTAGTTGAGGGGGCACAAACATGATGAATTCATCATGATCATGCTAATAATCATGACTCATGCTAATTAATCATGACTCATGATGATGTACCCAGAGTAACTAATACTTAAGATCATGTGCTATTTCAGCAGGAGGTCATGACAAACAATGAATTCATGTTAATTCCTGATAACTCATTAGACTTTCAGAGATGAATTAATGCATGAATCATGAATTTATCATGAATGATTTCATGCATGAATTCATGATAATTCATGTACCCTTACCGCAAAGTGTTACCACATATTCTAATTTAGGGGTCTCCAACAGGCTCGCCAGTAGCTGTAGCAGTACCAGTGGCATGGACGTTGTTAGGTCCATTTTGGGGGGCTCAAGCCTCCCTAAATTTCCCCCAAGCCCCCTAACGCTGGGCAGATTATTTTCATTGTATGTAAATTACATCCATTCTTAGCGGTTATATTACTCGCGGAGTTAACGTCAGATACGCGATACGCTGAATCCATCGGATTCAGTAGGCTCTAAGCTTTCCAATGGTACTAGTCACTAATTGCTATGATAAACGGTCCACGAGAAAGTCCACTTTAAGTACATGTGAAATTTCTCAGTAAATTCTCCAGCTCTGCCTGCATCCACTGAGAGCATTTTTTTCTTGTTGTAACTGATGACGAACTATGCTTCAAGTTGAGCAGGAAAAATAGTCTTAAATCTGAAGTTTGGTAGGCTATAGTCTGATCCAGCAAATTTCTAGGCAACATATTCTCCAAAAGACTGAACTATGAAATATATATATTATTATATATATATATTAGCCTGTAGTCTGTGCCATATTAGTTTGTCCTACATGCATTGATGGACATATTTATTTGCTATAGCCTAGCATAATATTGTAGTAGCTATTGTATGCTCATTTTGCAGAATAAATGTTTTAGAAACTTTCATATTTGACTGTATCATCAGATGTCCCTAGGATTTGAACTAAGCTAGTTGTTACCATTGTTGTATCTTGCTCAGTGCATTAGACTGAAATAAATGCAGCTATATAGAGGAGCCTAGTTCATTTACACCACAGTCATTGATGGAGATATTTGCAAACATCTCTCTTCACAAACCAGTCTGATGAATTGATTTAGACTAATTTTGTTAATAAAAGTAGCCTAAGATATGAGATATTCTGATAAATGTCCTTCAAGTAATAAATAGTTGGCAATATACACACATATACACTGTAGGCCTATAATATAATTTATTTATTAAAAATTAAAAATTTTCATCTACATATTACCCCTCTGGGGCTAAGCCCCCTTGACTATGGATCCTAGTGACGCCCATGACCAGTAGCTTGCTTCCTGCTTCTGAGCAGTTCTCCAAAGGGTCAAAGGAAATGTAAATGAATTTCATGAGATTGTCACAAAATTAATTAAACCAGTTGAAATATCTGCATGAAAGCCGAATCAAACATCCCGTCCAGTTTCACAAGCCTGATTTGACCATCTGCTTTCACATCGTTTCACTTCATTCAAAGAACCTGGCACATCTCCAAGGCCAATTGTTTCCTCTCTAGAGGGCGCTATGCATTTGGCTGTTACGTAGCCGCCAGCTTTGTCGTGAAGTTAAAGGATAGCTCCGGAGTAAGTTTAAGCTTTAAGTTTTTCATGGTCCACCTGTGCACAGGGGCGGAGCCAGAGGGATGGCCGGGGTAGCACTAGCCTCCCCTGGAACGTGATTGGCCACCCCAGGTGCCCCCCCACCCCGAATTTCATTCGCTACTGATGATTGACAGTTCAGTTCAGCGCACGTCTGTAAGCAGCGCCTTTTTTGAGCCAGAGAGCAATAGTCAGAGCTCATGCAGCACTTGAGTCAGCCGGTGAAAATATCACTATGATGTAAGTTTTAAAGAACAGGTCACCAGGTAAAAGATAGGCTAGGCTATGTTCCCAATCCTGCTGTGCATCAGGAAGATGCCCTCAGCCATGCAGATATGTGACCATCAACATGGATACATTGTGCCTTTGCAAGATACAGCGTACTGTAATATAAGGTATAGTATAAGGCGCAAACTATCAGTGACGTTAAATAGCTATTTGAAATCAGCAGCCGAGTGCCGTTAGACATCCATGCTAAAACCAGCATTTATACCGGACTCGAGGGGTTTATTGCGCTTCTAAAACTGTTATCACGTTAACCGGCAATGGTTTCATTAACGGAAAACACAACCACGAGAAATATAACAACAAAATATAGGCCTACTTCCTCTTACTGAATGGTTGCCAAGTAACGCAAAAGCGCAGCTCCGTTCACTTTACTATGGCGCAGCAGTTTAGAATGAAATGCGGTTGGAGCCGTGCTAAATGCTTTATTTACAATGGCATCGAACACGTTTTCAACCAATCACAATCATGGACCGGAACTATCAGTTTTAGAATTTGCAATAATATGTAATTGCAGTTTGATAGAAATTATTTTTAAAAAATGCACTGTTTTGCATCAAAACTATTTTGCTTTTGTTATTTTGTCTTTAAATGTGGTCCTGACTCTCAGTGGTCATAAAAGATCCCATGACACTTGTCGCAAAGAGTAGGGAGTTTCCCGGTGTCCTGGCTAAAGTCCCAACCTGGCTCATTCAATCTGGCCCCCTAATCATCCCCCGCTGTAATTGGCTCATTCAATAATTCTCTCACACTCCACCTCAAGCTAGTGTGCGAAGAGCGTTCTGGCGCATAATGGCTGCCAAGCATCACCCAGGATTTGTGCTACACACTGGTGGTGGTCAGTGAGGTCCCCCCCTCCACTGTGAAGCGCTTTGGGTGTCTAGAAAGGCGCTATAGAAATCCAATGTGATCTATTGTGTTGTGTTGTTGGTCTAATAATATTCATTTTAATTATTTTTCTTTGTGTGTGTGTGTGTGTGTGTGTTTGAGTATCCCTCAGCTCAGGCAAGGCATCTGAGTCTTACTATGAGTCAGGTAAATAATCTGCAGAAAGAGAGAGAGGAGAGCAGGGTGTCCTTCTCTGCCTCACTGGTGACATCTGGTGAGGGTAATAATGTCGGACCATTTTCAGCACAAACTCACCTGATTTTCAGACACGTCATTATTAACAGTGGAAATGGCTACAACCCACATACAGGTATTGTGATGCTGGTGCTTGATGTCATGTTCAGTTCATGTGTTTCTGACCATTTCTATAATTGATTTAGGCAACCTCAAACTGAACACAAAAAATCATTTAAGACCATTGAAAACCTATAAATAATTCCTACCAACTTTCTCTCTCCCCGCCCTACTGTTTGTCCCAGGGGTCTTCAGAGCTCCAGTCAGAGGGGTCTACTACTTTGTTGTTTTTCTGCATGGCTATGCGTCTCACAGAACAGCAGCACATCTCTGTAAAAATGGAAAGAATGTTGTTAGTCCTTTTGGTTATGTGACAAGTGGAGTTGCAACTCCCTGTATTGGAGTGTCTCTGCTGTTGGAGGTGGGAGATGAGATCTCTGTGATGCTGTGGCCCAATGCATGGGTGTTTGATAATAAGAACCACCACACCTCCTTCTCTGGCCACCTGCTCTTCCCCATGTGAGGAGACAGTCAGACCAATCTGTTATTGGTCACCTTATTGCCTGCTGTAAATCATTTCTCAAGGGGTGGTTTGGGTAGCATATTATAAATATTACGGGGACCCCACTGGTCATAGGTAGCCTGGCGAATGCCAAACAAACTTTTCTTAATAGCATATATTGTATTTCCTTTCTTATATTTCCATCAATATATCCTACTGTCTTATATTAGAATAATATTAGTCCTTTTGAACCTGCATTGTCGGCATGCTAAGCATAGTTAAAGAATACTCAGACGCGAGCGCCTGTATGCTTAGAAAACCTACCCAGTTTCAGCACCCAAAAGATTTGCTGTTATAATCTTACTGTATATATTATCTGGGGACACACAGAAACAGTGACCAGCCATATGTCATAACATACGCTTCAAAGACCAAACACATTTTTTTGTTTTTCATCTTAATTAAAGTTTAAGTCAATTGCATCTGCACTACTCAGTTTGTTCTTTTATTTTTACCAAAAAAGTTTTGTGTAAGTGTTTACTATGCGTGTAAATTATGTTTTGTCTGTATTTGTCTTTGTCTTGTCTGCAACTGCCTGTTTTATACTGCTGCCATTTTGACCAGGACTCCCTGGCAGAAGAGACGCTTAGTCTCAATGGGACCATCCTGGCTAAATAAAGGCTAAATAAAAAAATAAATAAAAACGTCATCACAATGTTCGCTGCTGGTTGAGTACAAGTACAGTTAGTTACATATGCATGCATGTAGCTATTACATATTCATCATAGAGATTTATGAATATTTACCATATTCACCCCACAGTTGGGATTCACATTGTAGTGAAGCTTGCAGTCCTGTGTAAAGGAGATAACTAAACTAAACAAACTTTCACTGATCCAGTATCAATGTTTGTTTAGTTAAGGCTCTTTTCAAATAGAGACTTTGAGACAAAGTCCTTACAGAGAGTAACTCTGCTCAACAGAATATAAGCAGAGTAGCAACAGAGCTGTGTGTGCCTTCGTGTGTTTGGAGCATGGAGATGAAGACTCCTGGAGCTGCTGTGTTGCTGGTGCTGTTGTCTGCTCTGGTTGTGGTAGCAGCAGAGAGTGGAGGCATCCAGGATCATACAGATGGAGCCTCAGGCTCCACTCTGCAAACCTCCCAGTCTGACATCCTCGCCATGCTGGGGAATATGAAGAATCAAATGGCAAAGCTTGAAGAGGACTTCAAAACACAGATGGCTGCTGTTAAAACCAGACTGACAGCCAGTGAGAAACTAGTGGATGATTTGAAGCGTGAAAATGAGGGTGAGATACAATTCTTGTTGTTATTTAGGCCTATAATTTGTATAAGAGTTTAGATGTAAGTGGTAAGTGCATGATACGCTAATTTTGATACGCTTTATTATCAGTTCACCTGCAATTGGATTGTTTTGGCTTGTTTACTTTTTCTCGCTTTTGACTTGGATAGAAATTATTTCTGGAAATGACAAGACATTTAAACTCCTTATATCTTTGCTTTTCTTATTTGGTCTTGAAAACCAGGTGGTCTAATAATAATAATTTTCTTTCTGTATTTGTGTGTGTGTGTGTGTGTGTGTGTGTGTATGTATTACTGTGTGTGAATGTGTCAGCTCAGGCAAACAATCTGCAGAAAGAGAGAGGGGACAACAGGGTGTCCTTCTCTGCCTCACTGGTGACATCTGGTGAGGGTCATGTAGGACCGTTTTCAGCAGACACTCCCCTGATTTTCAGACATGTCTTCATAAACAGCGGAAATCACTACGACTCAAATAAAGGTATTGTGATGCACAAGTCTGTTGTCATGTGTTTCTGACCATTTCTAATTGCTTTAGAATTGATTGATTTATTCCCAAGGCCATTGAAAACCTATAAATAATTCCTACCAACTTTCTCTTTCCCAGGGGTCTTCACAGCTCCAGTCAGGGGAGTCTACCACTTTGTTGTTTTTCTGCATGGCTATGCGTCTTACAGAACAGCAGTCTCTCTCCGTAAAAATGGAGAGAATGTTGTTAGTCCTTATAGTGAAATGAGAAATGGACATTCAACTCCCTCTATCGGAGTGTCTCTGCTGTTGGAGGTGGGCTATGAGATCTCTGTGACCCTGTGGTCCAATGCATGGGTATTTGATAATCATAACCACCACAACTCCTTCTCTGGCCACCTGCTCTTCCCCATGTGAGGAGACAGTCTTTAAAGGCATCAAATCAATCCATATTGTAACACACGTAATCTGGCTAGAGACAATAGGCCTATGTTGCCTGTGAATAATTTATCAAGGAGTGATTTGGGTAGCCTAATATAAATATTACAGGGACCTCACTGGTCATGGGATTCCTGGAATATCATGGAACTTTAATAAGTTTATTTAAATTATATAAAATACATACATTTAAATTCAGACAGTGTGATAATTTTGCAGGTATACTGTAAGTCGGGGAATCAGAGAATTTTGTTAATAACATATATTGAATTTCCTTCCTTAAATTTCCTTCAGGATAGTCTACTGTCTTATATGAGACTGATTAATATAAGTCTTTTTGAACCTGCATTGTCAGCTTGGTAAGCATAGACAGAAAGATGTTAGCTCCTGTATGCTTGGAAAAACCTGCCCAGGTTCAGCACCCAAAAACTTTTCTGTCATAATCTTATATTATCTGGGGACACACAGAAACAGTGACCAGCCATATGTCATACGCTTCAAAGACTGAACACACAGATTTTTTGTTGTGCATCTTAATTAAAGTTTAATTAAATTGCATCTGCACTACTCCGTTTGTTCTTTTATTTTTACCAAACAAACATTGGGCATTATTTCCTTGACTCTTGGCTACTGGTTGAGGTTTTACAAAGCTCTGTAAACACCTGTAATCCAAGATTGATTATAGTAGTACAGACTGATACAATTTTTCTGCTTAGTACCCAGATGGTACTTCATACAATTATTTATGGGACATTGCATTTTTAATCAGCAAAAGTCATGGAAAAGTTTAGAGTAGAAGCCCTGATGTTATCCTGTAAGTAAGCCCTAACCCACAGGTTCACTCTCTAAATTAAAGGATACTCAAAGCACATTTTAGGGTTCCTCACTTAGGGAACCCATAAGTGAGCTTACAGGAACCTTTTTAAAATACATTTGTTAGATGTAAGATCTTTTAAGGGTACTTGAGGCTCTTGTAAAGATGAAGAACCTCAAGTATACATGTGTACGTGTCTGTATGTGTGTGTGAGAAAGAGAGAGAAGGCCTTTGTACTACCCAAACAAGGATGATGATAACACAAGTAGGTCACATGACAGAACACAGAGGTCAAGTCAAGTCAAGTGAATTTATATAGCGCATTTTAACACAACACAGTTGATCCAAAGTGCTTTACAGTTGGAGGGGGGAACAACTACCATTAATGTGTAGCACCCACCTGGGTGATGCACTGCAGTCATCACAGTCAGTGCGAAAACGCTCACCACACACCAGCTTCAGAGTGAGGGAATGGACAGGAAAGGACAAATGAGCCAATTACAGTGGGGGATGATTAGGGGGCCAGACTTAATGGACTAATTTTATGGACTTTAGCCAGGACACCGGGGAACCCCCTACTCTTTGCGACAAGTGTTATTGGATCTTTTATGACCACTGAGAGTCTACACTGTGGTATTGGGATTGATTTCAGGCCAGAGGGAAGAGAGCCACCTACTGGCCACCCAGCAACCCAGTTTTCCCCAGAGGTCTTCCATCCAGGTACTAACCAAGCCCACACCTGCTTAGCTTCAGCTATCCAGCTGAGACAGGGTACCATTAGTCTGGGGTGTGTTAGCGACTATGTTGGTTGCAATGCAATTTCCCATTGACAACCAACTAAGTTGCTAACAGGTTTTGGGAAACACACCCCTGGCTGGCTGGTCGGGTAGAACTAAGAATGATAACATGGAACACGGTTCTCCATAATGCTGTAGAATTCTCCATTCACTTCTATGGACCATCTCAACACCCCAGGGTCTGATTGCTCAATGTTGTTTTTGCCCTTAACAGCACTGTCTGAAAAGCACTACCTTAACCCTAACCCTGGTAGTGCTGCCTAGAAGGGGAGATTGAGGACAAAAAATATCTATTACCGGTCTGCTCGTGTTGTGAATGACAGGCCACTGTCAAGGAAAGTGAAACAGAACATAAAATTTGAATAACCCCATCAGCTGATTTTAATGGACTGTTTTTTTCCCCGGAAGAAATTATCCACGAGTCATCGGTAAGCAAGTCCGAGATGAGTCACAAGTTGCGCAAATTATGTAACAATTTCGAAAATCTAGTAGAGTACCACAAATTGCACTACTAATTCAGGCCTCAGTGCAATTTCACTTTTGTCTCAAATGGCACGTATGTCCTCTGGATCGGCTACCCCCTGAATATACTGTGAAAAAATTCTGTTCTTAGGAGACATAGGGGCTGTAAACATAAAACAAACAAAACAAAATAAATAACAACAACATAACAGTGGTATGTCATGACAGACAAACAAGGTGTAATAACCCACATTCCAGGCTGTCACTGATGAGACTTTTGAGAGTTGAAAACCTGCACCCATCCTTCCCCCAATCGTCTATATTTGGAACCTGGTTTGTTGAAGAAGTAGTTTGAAGCCCGCACAACGCCTGACCTAGGAGCAGGACAACCAAATGACTAGATATAGATGAAAAAAGTCTGCATCAAATTATTTTTACGTAACGTTTCGGGTTTACCCCGTCTGAAGAAGGGTGTAAGCCTGAAACGGTACGTAAAAATAATTTTAAAAAAGTGGGAGCAATAAATCCCAGTTTAAGCTGACTTTTTTCAATCTATATCTGGAACCTGGTTTGTTACCGGTATATTTTGATGTAAAGCCTGTGCCTTATAGACTGGTCATAACCAGCCCCCTCGTCTATGCTTTACTCTGTACGAGGGTCTAAGATTCAGTTCACAGTTCTGATTGGCCAGGATGGGATGCATCCTGAGTGAACAAGGCAATATGCCAAGGTTGGTGCCCATAGTCTTTTTGGAGGGGACAGGAAGTCAGTGGATTAAAGGACTATGCCAACTTTTGTACTTAAACCATACAGAAACTCAGAGAGTACTTTTTAGGTTATAAGAAAACAATTAAAACAGAAGTTTCGTCACCATTTTATTGACAGAAGGACAATGTACTGTGAGGCAGTAACGTTAGAATTGGAATACACAGTAGACTTGGATACAATATTAGCTGCAAAAAACCCTAAAGATTCCTTGATAGATGCATCTAATTTTCATCTAGGTTACCAGAGCCCTGCAAGAGAGAAATGAATGACTGAATGTAGGCCTGCAGGTACAGTACATTTTCGGGCAAGATGGTTCCTCAGAGCTTGAAGAGCAGATGCCCAGAGAAGGTGTTGGGGTGTTGGTGAGTCCCTCTCACCCAAGAGTGAGGCCACAGCTTCACATAGACCACATCTCTCTTCTCCAGCTGCAGGGTAGCTCCAGTAGAGGGTGTCACAGTTTCTCTTGGCTGACGACACCATGCAACAGTCACGTGTTCTCCGTTCTTATGAAGAGACACGCCAGTGCCTCTAGACCCATGGCCAAGGCCGTAGACAAACAGGACAAAATGGTAAACGCCTTTGACAGGAGCTGTGAAGACTCCTGGGATAAACAGACAACAGTAATGTGTTTGACATTAGTCAATATGTGTGCTATTCAGAATGGGTGGTATTCTCCCAGGTGCTTAAGTCCAAAAAAGCGCTTATAGCTCCATGGGTTTCAGCCTGTACTGAGCATACTGAACACTTTTTTGGACAGGGAGAATACAGAATACCACCAATATGTCCAACATCATGAAGTCTGAGGAGTTTTTTTTTTAAAAAAGTAACCTTGTGAATTATTTGTGAAATATGAACCTTCTTAATCTCAAGTTGAAAGCAGTAGTATGATTTATGATTAGTGGTTTCTGTGCTCTTTTAGTTAGTTAGTTTGTATTGTTTTGCCTTCTTCTACTTTTATTTTCATTTCTTTCATTAGATCCAACTGAAGAGTTCAGATGCAAAACCCCCTAAACACCATTTTTGTGAAAACTGAGTTAATGATATTGTGTGAATCCTGTATAAATCTAGAATATGTAAATGAAATGTTTTTGTGAAAAAAATAAAATAAAACCTGCTCCCCGCCATGTCTAAAATATCAGTTTACAATCAAAACACTGTAAACGCCTGATAAAAAATGGCCTTTTTCTCAAAAAGTGGTCAAGTGGAGTTAGGGGTTTTGCATCTGAACTCTTCAACTATGTGTTGTAACCAGGCAGAAACGCCTGAATAATCACTAGTAACACTACACTGAGGAGCAAACCCACACCCACCCAATAGACCAGGACGCCAAGGATAAAGTTAAAAATCGACAAGATTTATTAAACAAAAGGGACAGGGGTCTTTGGATAAAAAGATGTGGCCGGAAGATGACCAAAAAAAGGATAAAAAGTCCAAGGCAGTGGTGGTAGGCTCTGCTTTTCCTGCGCGGGGAGGCACCACACAAAAAAAGGAAGCAGGTCCAATGGCAATAGGTCAACCCCCAAGCTGTGGCAGAGACGCGACTCCCTTGAGTAGCCAGCGGAGGCAGGCAGGCAGTAAGGCAATGGGTCACACAGCCAGCAGGGGGCAGCAGGCAGCTCGATTGACAGGCTCGTCAGTATTGCAGTAGCTCACACAGCCAGCAGGAGGCAACGGGCAGCACGGTGGACAGGCTCGTTGGTAACGCAGTAACTCACACAGCCAGTGGGGGACAGACAGGCAACACAGTTAGCAGAGCTTGGTAATGCAGTAACTCGAACAGCCAGCAGGAGAAGACAGGCAACACAGTGAACAGGGCTTGGTGATGCAGTAACTCTTACAGCCAGCGGGGGAGAGACAAGCAGCACAATGAACAGGTCTCGGTAGTGCAGTAACTCACCCAGCCAGCAGGGGGGAACGGACAGCACGGTTGTTGGCTCGTCAGTAATGCAGTAACTCACACGGCCAGCAGGGGAAAACAGGCAGCACTGTGGACAGACTAGTCGATGATGCAGTAGCTCACACAGCCGGTAGAGGACAGACAGGCAACACAATTAGCAGAGCTGGATAATGCAGTAACTCGTACAGCCAGCAGGGGAAAGACAGGCAACACAGTGAACAGGGCTTGGTGATGCAGTAACTCTTACAGCCAGCGGGGGAGGCAGGCAGCACAATGAACAGGTCTCAGTAATGCAGTAACTCACCCAGCCAGCAGGGGGGAACGGGCAGCACGGTGGTCGGCTCGTCAGTAATGCAGTAACTCACACGGCCAGCAGGGGAGAACAGGCAGCACGGTGGACAGGCTAGTCAATAATGCAGTAACTCACACAGCCAGTAAAAGACAGACAGGTAGCACAGTGAACAGGGCTCAGTATTGCAGTAACTCACACGGCCAGTAGGGGAAACGGCAGTTCGGTGGACGGCGAGTCGGTAATGCAGTAACTCACACAGCCAGTAGAAGACAGACAGGTAGCACAGTGAACAGGGCTCAGTATTGCAGTAACTCACACGGCCAGTAGGGGAAACGGCAGTTCGGTGGACAGCTAGTCGGTAATGCAGTAGCTCACACAGCCAGGGGAGGAGCAGACAGGCAGCACAGGGAACAGGCTTAGTACAGGGCACAACAGGTGTTCCAGAATGTTAGTCAGTTACACACAGGTTACTCTCGTAACGTCAAGGCACTCTCGGCTAGTTACTTGCCGGTGGAAGGCACAATATGCAGGCGAGGGAGGGCTATGGGCACTTCGCCTTAGCGTGTATCAAGACCAGGCTACAAACAATGAGCAAGGAGACAGGCACTTATCTCAAAGTAGGCGAGCGTTTCCTTCCAGAATTCCAGGCTACAAAATCCACGCTGGGCTACATCCAGAGGAGAATCCACAGCATCAATATCGGTCCGGGTGATCCTCTTCAACGCAACCGCGTCTGTCACCGTCACGTCGGATCCCCTTCCTCTCTGCCTCACGCTCGCCAGTGCTGTCGTCTCGCTCCCCTCGAGGCGGAATCTCCCACACTGTCGGCGATCTGGGATATAAAAAGCACTCCCCAAATCCCCCACACCAATCACACACCGTCACTTTACCCGCCAAACGCCTATAATTAATGGGATAATGAGCTATTGAATGAATGGCTTTGATTGTTTACATCAGGCTACAGGGCGCCGCCATTTTGGGCAGCGGTGTCACCGCAATAACATTCCCCCTGGGAACAGCTCCCCCTTTGCTGCTGTAGGCACCCCGTGACACCCCCCCACACCAAAGGGTTCTAGTCCCTGGAACCTACATCTATTCAGCCCAGTCACCATACCTTGTTGGCGGTCTTCCCCGGTTATCCCGATGGGAACGCCTAGGCGGTGCTGGGGGGTCTCCGTCCATGCCAAGCTCTGGAGTCCAAGGGGCTAGGGCCCATCCGATGAGGGGCTCTTGGGGGGCTTCGGCAGTTTCCAGCGTCTGGTTGTTTACCTTTGGGTAGTTGGGACAGGGTCGGAGCAAGTTGCGGTGCAACACTCGATCAGGGCCAGATCTTCCTTCAGGCCGTACCGTGTAGACAGGTATATTGGGTCGGGGGCAACCAACCACCACATAAGGTCCCAGCTCCCAACGGTCGGCCAGTTTCCCTCGACCTCTACGCCGGGTCTCCCTGACCAACACCCGTTCCCCTGGTAGCAGTGGAGCATCCTGGGCCGTGCGATCGTACAGGCGCTTGTTTTTCTCAGCGGCAGCCCCCAAGTGTTCCGCCACCTTCTCGTAGGCATAGAGGAGGCGCTGATGGTGTTTGTTCACCCAGTCTGTACTACACCGGGCTCCGTCGGGTGGGGTCACACCCAAGAGTAGATCGGTAGGTAGGCGCACATGTCTCCCGAACATCAAGTAAGATGGAGCATAGCCAGTGGTACTGTGCACACTGTTATTGTAAGCTTGTACAAGGGAAGGGAGGTACTCCGTCCACCGACCCTGCTGTTCGATCTCCAAGGTCCCCAAGAGGCCCAGCAGTGTCTGGTTGAAGCGCTCGCAACCCCCGTTACCCTGTGGGTGGTACGGGGTGGTGCGAGTCTTTCGGCATCCATATATCTGGCACAGCTCCTGGATGACCTTGGCTTCAAAATTCGGCCCTTGGTCCGAATGGAGGGTCTCTGGGCAACCAAAAGGCTGGAACACGTGGCTCCACAGGGCTCTGGCGGTGGTAATAGCAGACTGGTCAAAAGTGGGTATAGCCCAGGCGTACTTGGTAAATAGATCAGTGGCAACCAGGATATTCTGATACCGGTCTGTCGGCCGACTCAGCGTCAAGAAATCGGTGGCGAGGATGTGCAAAGGGGCCCTAGGAGTCAGCGGGACCAGGGGGGCCCTGGCATCTGGTCTCCTCTTATGAAGAGTGCAGCGGGGACAGCTCTGGATAAACCCTTCGACCGACTCCTCCATCCGTAGCCAGTAGAAGCTTCTTCTGATCAGGGACAACGTCTTCTCTTGCCCCTGGTGGCCTAGGTCGGTATGGTAGGCTTTCAACAGAGACTGGACTTGGGCTTGTGGCACAACCACCTGCAGCAGGGCCTCCTGAGTCGCCTTGTCTTGGATGGTTCGACAAAGTACCCCTTCTTTTAGACTCAGCCTGCCCCAGTGGCTCAGCAGCTTCCTTACCGTCGATGTTTGGGCCTTCCTCTCAGCCGCAGGAGGCAAAACCCCACGTTTCAGGTAGACCTGGACAGAGCGCAGGTCTTCATCCTTAGCCTGCAGGTCTCCCCACCGTCCAGGGTCCCAGCCCCAACTGGCTGGCACGGCTCTCTCGTCCCCGCCTGGGGCCTCTACCACCCCTACCAGCAAGCCGTCCTCCTGGGGGATAGGTGGGGTTGCAGCTGGAACCACTCCATCTGTCGTTGGAAGCCTAGAAAGTACATCGGCATTAGTATGTTCTTTGCCAGGGCGATACTTTATCTGGTAATCATAGTTTGCCAATTGGGCTACCCAGCGCTGTTCTACCGCCCCCAATTTTGCCGTGTGGAGATGTACCAGGGGATTGTTGTCAGTCACCACTGTTACTTTAGCACCCCACAAGTAATCCTTAAACTTTTCACTCAGGGCCCACTTGAGTGCCAGGAGTTCAAGTTTAAAGGAGCTGTAATTTGAATCATTACGTTCTGCAGGATGGAGGCTGCGACTCGCATACGCAATAACCCTTTCCACTCCCCCTTGCTGTTGTGCCAGTACAGCCCCGAGCCCTGCATTACTGGCATCGGTGTACAGGGTAAAAGGCTGGGAAAAATCGGCGTAGGCCAAAATAGGGGCTTGTAACAGCTCCGCTTTCAGCCTCTGGAAGGCAACATCGCACTCGGGGCTCCAGGCCACAGGAGGCGACCCCCGACCACGAGGCCGTCCGGTACCAGCCAGGAGTTCATTCAAGGGCTTGGCAATCTTGGAGAAATCCTTAATGAAACGCCTATAGTAACCCACAAACCCTAAGAAGGCACGCACCTGTCGCACAGTTCTAGGCGGTTGCCATTCCTGTACTGCTGATACCTTCTCAGGGTCAGGAGATACGCCTTGATGGCTGACGCGGTGGCCGAGGAACTTCACTTCTTGCTGGAGCAGCTGACACTTTTCGGGCCGCAACTTTAACCCATACCGTTCCATGGCACTAAATACCTCCTCCAGATGGCGTAAATGAGTGGGGAAATCTGGTGGAGAAGTCAATCACATCGTCAAGATACACTAGGGTCGACTCTACCAACTGCCCCCCGAGGCACCTCTGCATCAGCCTCTGAAAAGTGGCCGGGGCATTACAGAGGCCAAAGGGCATCCTCTCCCACTCAAAGAGCCCAAAGGGAGTGGTGAAGGCCGTTTTTTCGCGGTCCCTTTCCTCCACTTGCACCTGCCAGTAACCACTGGCAAGATCCAAAGTAGAGTACCAGGCGGCTTGAGAAAGGGTTGTGAGTGAGTCTTCAATTCGGGGCAGGGGATATGCATCTTTCCTGGTCACGCTGTTCAGTTTGCGATAATCTACGCAAAACCTCCATGCCCCACTCTTCTTTTGCACCAATACTATGGGAGCAGCCCAAGGGCTGCTGCTTTCTCGTATGATTCCCCCTTCCAACATACCTTTTAGCAGAGAACGCACCTCCTGGTAGAGAGTGGGTGGCACCGGTCTGTAGCGCTCACGACTGGGAGCTGCATCACTGGTGGGGATCTGATGTTTTACCACACTTGTGCACCCATAATCCTCCTCGTGGGTAGAGAACACGTGCGGCCATTTAGCCAGGAGTTGCTCCAGTTGTCCCCGCTGGTCTTCGTCTAGGCCGTTACCCTGCAATGACTCACAAGACAAATGATCAGGTAGAGCCCCAGCTGTCGTCCCATCCCCCTGCACTGCGTGGACAATGCCCACTTCTACCAGCCCAGGCCCCACTCTAGTAAAGCAAACATCATTACCTTCAACCACTTGATCGGATGATATGAAGATGACACGGGCCAGTCCTTGGTGGCGATGTAGATGGACAGGGTAGGGCTTGGTGTTCCTCACCCGGACAGGGACCCTGCCCCGGTTAACTGTAGTGATGGCTCGAGCTACCTCAACTTCTTTACACTCAAGATGTGGCTCTACCATTACCCAGCCTTCCTGCCCGTAGCTTCGGACTGGTACTTTAGCCCAGATAAGGGCTTCGCTATGGCCAGGAATGGCAAGGGCATAGTGACAAGCCACACGAGCAGTGTCCTCGCATTCTTGACGTGCCCGGGCAGCATGGATACGACGGCAATCAGCAAGGACTGCTTCCCATTCCCTACTTCCTTGATGGAGGGGGTGTCGTGGTCGGCTCCGTCGGTTCTGGAATAATTCTTCCCAGCAAGCGGACATGACGTTCATTCCCAGTAGGGCTCGATGAGTTCCAAGACAGGGGTCCTTCACGACGACAGCTCCCTTTCCTGATACAGCAACCCCTTGGACCTGAAAGTCAGCAACTATGTATCCAGTGTAGGGGATATTAAGCCCGTTAGCTCCTCGCAGGGTCAACCAAGATGCCTCCGCTTCTTGCAGCCGTTGCTCTCCAAAAATCTCTTTGCACAGACTTTCTGCAAACAGTGTGACTTGGGAGCCCGTATCTACTAGACATTGAATTTCTTTTCCATTCACATGTATGTTCACGACAGGACACTGGCCAACCAAAGCATCTCTAGGGAGAGGCAAAGGGTCGTTTGAAGGGGTCCCGGCCACTTGACCCACAGTGGCCGGCAACGCTAAAAATCCTGCTGTGAGGCACGTCGTGAATCACAATGTCGGCTCACATGACCCGCTTCTCCACATCGGTTGCAAATCGGCCTACCTTCAGTATCCCACTGGAACCTGGAGCCACCGGCCCGAACTCCCCGCCGCTCTCTCACAGCTTCAGAGGGAGGCCTCCCTCGAGGTGGTGGACTCGGAGGACGGCTCCTGCGAAGTTCTTCTAGGAGGGTTTTGGATAGTACTGCCATCTGCTCCTTTACGTCCTTCATTATTTCTGCATGCAATTCACGTTTCCAATCAACCGCTGCAGCAGGGACTGGTGCACCAGCGCTACTCGCAGCTACACCCACAGGCTCCTCAGTCATCTCTTGTTGGTCCACCTCCAGCGCCAATGCTTCCTTCCGGATGTCATCGTAGGTTAAAGCAGCATTACGACGGAGCTGGGTCTTCAGACATTGGCGTATTGGCCCATCTCGGAGCCCCAAGAGGAACTGATCCCGCATCAAGGCATCCTCCTCCCCCAGTCCATGATTGGGTCGGCTCTTCAGGCGCACCAATAGCTCTCGCAACTGTAGAGCAAAGGAGCGAATGGACTGATTTGGGCCTTGCCTACAGTTGAAAAACTGAGCTCTTAAAGCAGCCACAGGGGTCTTGTCCCCATAAAGGTCTTCCAGTAAGTTGAGGACAGCCTGGAAGGAATTCCGCTTGGCTACGGGTGCAGCTCTTACCTCCCTCTTTGCTTCCCCTTCCAAAGATCCAAGGATAAACTGCAACTTTTGTTGTTCGGTAAGCCCCTGCAGATTGGCCAGGTAAGAGGTTTGCGAGACCCAGTCTTTTAGGCTCAACTCAGAGTTCGATCCAGAAAACTTTGGGGCCCAAGGAGCTCCCACAAAAACAGGTAGAACTTGGGGGCGAGCAGCCGGGGCGTTCGGCCCTGCTGCTGGCTCATCCATGTTCATATTGAGGGGTGGAGTTGCTCAAACTCAGTGTAGAATCCTGCCGACTACGCCAGTTGTAACCAGGCAGAAACGCCTGAATAATCACTAGTAACACTACACTGAGGAGCAAACCCACACCCACCCAATAGACCAGGACACCAAGGATAAAGTTAAAAATCGACAAGATTTATTAAACAAAAGGGACAGGGGTCTTTGGATAAAAAGATGTGGCCGGAAGATGACCAAAAGAAAGGATAAAAAGTCCAAGGCAGTGGTGGTAGGCTCCGCTTTTCCTGCGCGGGGAGGCACCACACAAAAAAAGGAAGCAGGTCCAATGGCAATAGGTCAACCCCCAAGCTGTGGCAGAGACGCGACTCCCTTGAGTAGCCAGCGGAGGCAGGCAGGCAGTAAGGCAATGGGTCACACAGCCAGCAGGGGGCAGCAGGCAGCTCGATTGACAGGCTCGTCAGTATTGCAGTAGCTCACACAGCCAGCAGGAGGCAACGGGCAGCACGGTGGACAGGCTCGTCGGTAACGCAGTAACTCACACAGCCAGTGGGGGACAGACAGGCAACACAGTTAGCAGAGCTTGGTAATGCAGTAACTCGAACAGCCAGCAGGAGAAGACAGGCAACACAGTGAACAGGGCTTGGTGATGCAGTAACTCTTACAGCCAGCGGGGGAGAGACAAGCAGCACAATGAACAGGTCTCGGTAGTGCAGTAACTCACCCAGCCAGCAGGGGGGAACGGGCAGCACGGTTGTTGGCTCGTCAGTAATGCAGTAACTCACACGGCCAGCAGGGGAAAACAGGCAGCACTGTGGACAGACTAGTCGATGATGCAGTAGCTCACACAGCCAGTAGAGGACAGACAGGCAACACAATTAGCAGAGCTGGATAATGCAGTAACTCGTACAGCCAGCAGGGGAAAGACAGGCAACACAGTGAACAGGGCTTGATGATGCAGTAACTCTTACAGCCAGCGGGGGAGGCAGGCGGCACAATGAACAGGTCTCAGTAATGCAGTAACTCACCCAGCCAGCAGGGGGGAACGGGCAGCACGGTGGTCGGCTCGTCAGTAATGCAGTAACTCACACGGCCAGCAGGGGAGAACAGGCAGCACGGTGGACAGGCTAGTCAATAATGCAGTAACTCACACAGCCAGTTGAAGACAGACAGGTAGCACAGTGAACAGAGCTCAGTATTGCAGTAACTCACACGGCCAGTAGGGGAAACGGCAGTTCGGTGGACAGCTAGTCGGTAATGCAGTAACTCACACAGCCAGTAGAAGACAGACAGGTAGCACAGTGAACCGGGCTCGGTATTGCAGTAACTCACACGGCCAGTAGGGGAAACGGCAGTTCGGTGGACAGCTAGTCGGTAATGCAGTAGCTCACACAGCCAGGGGAGGAGCAGACAGGCAGCACAGGGAACAGGCTTAGTACAGGGCACAACAGATGTTCCAGAATGTTAGTCAGTTACACACAGGTTACTCTCGTAACGTCAAGGCACTCTCGGCTAGTTACTTGCCGGTGGAAGGCACAATATGCAGGCGAGGGAGGGCTATGGGCACTTCGTCTTAGCGTGTATCAAGACCAGGCTACAAACAATGAGCACGGAGACAGGCACTTATCTCAAAGTAGGCGAGCGTTTCCTTCCAGAATTCCAGGCTACAAAATCCACGCTGGGCTGGGCTACATCCAGAGGAGAATCCACAGCATCAATATCGGTCCGGGTGATCCTCTTCAACGCAACCGCGTCTGTCACCGTCACGTCGGATCCCCTTCCTCTCTGCCTCACGCTCGCCAGTGCTGTCGTCTCGCTCCCCTCGAGGCGGAATCTCCCACACTGTCGGCGATCTGGGATATAAAAAGCACTCCCCAAATCCCCCACACCAATCACACACCGTCACTTTACCCGCCAAACGCCTATAATTAATGGGATAATGAGCTATTGAATGAATGGCTTTGATTGTTTACATCAGGCTACAGGGCGCCGCCATTTTGGGCAGCGGTGTCACCGCAATAACATTCCCCCTGGGAACAGCTCCCCCTTTGCTGCTGTAGGCACCCCGTGACATGTAGCAGGGTAGCTCTTTTATGACGGTCCATTATTTGCTCCTCCGGTTATGTCAAGATTGGTCGGGTTAATTGGGGGGCTGGCCAGTGGATTTCTATATCTAGTGAATAGGGTCATGCCCCCAGGTAGTGAGAAGTCACTAGATATAGAAATGCAGCTTAAGACCCCAAGTACAGCTAAGACAAAAAGACATTTATACTTGAGGTAACATACGTCAAAGTATTTATTTTATTTATTTTAGTGCTGTATTTATACTCAAGTGAGTTTT
>JAODXP020000006.1:21856083-21876729 GCA_027497455.2 Sardinella longiceps | reverse complement strand
GTCACGACCACACCAGATCCCTCACCAGCCACACCCACATCTCACACTCCAAGCACACCAGACTCCTCTACGGCCACGCCCACTCCTCACTCTGCAATCTCCCAATCCAATTCCCCTGTTTACTAATCAAGCCATCACCTGTGTCCAATTCCCCTCTCCCTACTTAAGCCCCAGTCACTCTTCACTCTCTGTCTGTTCTCATCTATGGAGAGAGGAAATACTCCAGCGCACAGACTGCTTCCCACGTCACGATTCCCGAAACCCGCTCCTAGGACTCCTGGATCTGGTTTATGCTCTCCAGTTTGGATTCTCTCCTGTGTTCTTCTGAGACTGTTAAGTTGGACTATTTCAGTTAACCATTTTATGATCTTCTGTGCTTTCTTGGATTGATGCCAATTGATGATTTCTACTGCCTCTGTTGTCCTTTGGGAAATAAACCTTTTGAGTTTGGAATTGAATGTTGACTCCTGAGTCTGTGTGCCCTGACAGAAGAACAGACCAGGCTATGGAGCCTCAACAAGCTGCTTCGCAACCTGTGGACCAGTTCCAAGAGATGGTCAATGCCGTTCGTCAGTCTCTTACCACTCCTGCACCAGCAGCCGTACTCCCTCCTCCAGTGGTTCCACCTCCTCCTCCTCCTCCGATGAATCCAGCCAACCCCGCGGTAAATCCATCACCGTACTCTGGGTCTCCTGAGGCATGTAAAGGGTTTCTACTACAGTGTGCCTTGGCCTGGGAAATGCAGCCACACAGATTCCCGTCAGAGCGGTCACGAGTGGCCCATATCATCTCCCTTCTCTCCGGACGTGCCTTACAGTGGGCTGAGAGCATCTGGAGACAAGGCGGCCAGACGACTGCCTCTGTGGACAACTTTGTGGCTCATTTCAAAGAGGTTTTCGACCTACCGGAGGGAGATTCCGCCACCCAAGCTAAGCTACATGCACTGAGACAAGGCAAGAAACCGATTAACGAATATGCTATCCAGTTCAGAACCCTAGCAGCAATCAGTGGCTGGAATGAACCAGCACTCCTCACCGTCTTCAGACAGGGGCTGGAACCATCACTCCGTCTTCAGCTGTCCATCTACGATGATTCCGTCGGTTTGGAAAGATTCATTCAGCTGGCCATTCGGGTAGCCAACCGCCGTGAGTGCTGCTTCAGAGACACCCGCCAAGCCTCCACATCGGTCCTGGTTCCACATGGTGACGAGGTAATGGCAGGGGGTGCTGAACCCATGCAGATTGATTCCCTGCGGCTTACTCCAGCTGAACGACGCAGACGCCTGACCCAAGGTCTTTGTCTGTATTGCGGTACTTCTGGCCACCTCATCGCTCAGTGCCCCACTCGTCCACCAAGGCCTACTGTGGGCACAGTAAGTACCCCTGGTGTCCATTTTAAGCCTCTACTCACCCAAGTTGTTCTTTCCAATGCTGTGTCTTCCTACCCAGTCTCTGCTCTCCTTGATTCAGGGTCTGCCGGGAATTTCATCTCGGGGTCCCTCGTCCAACGCCTCAAGCTCCCGAGGACCCGCTGCACTACCCCCTTCAATGTCCACTCCATAGTGGGTAAGCCCTTAGCCCGCAAGCGGGTACTATATCACATTCAAGACCTAGAAATGAGGGTGGGATGTTTGCATGTAGAGACCATAACCTTTCTTGTCCTCGAAGACTCCACGGTTGATTTAGTGTTAGGTCGCCCCTGGCTAATTCAGCATTCCCCAGTGATTTCCTGGTCCACGGGTGAAATCCTCCAGTGGGGGCAGGATTGTCATCCAAAATGCTTCCCTCAGCTCCCACGTCCATGTAACTCAACCCCAGAGCTATCTGTGAATGCCACCTCCATTGAAAGTCCTGAGCAAAGCCATCCTGTCTCTGTTCCACCGGAATATGCCGCCTTCAGTGACGTGTTTTGTCCTCGCCTCGCAGCCCAGCTACCTCCACATCGACCCTGGGACTGCGCTATCGATCTCGTACCTGGTCAGCCCTTGCCACGAGGTAAGGTTTACCCGCTCTCTCTCCCTGAGCAAGAGTCTATGAAAGCCTACATTGAGGAAGCCCTAAAACTGGGTTATATTCGACCCTCCAAATCTCCAGCTGCTTCTTCTTTCTTCTTTGTACCTAAGAAAGACGGGGGCCTCAGACCCTGTATTGATTACCGTGCACTAAATAACATCACAGTAAAGTTCAGGTACCCATTGCCACTTGTCCCTGCTGCTCTGGAGCAGTTGCGTGGAGCAAGGATCTTCTCCAAGCTTGATCTGAGAAGTGCATATAACCTGATTCGAATTCGCCCCGGTGATGAGTGGAAGACTGCATTTGTCACACCGACGGGTCATTATGAATACCTGGTAATGCCATACGGTTTATCTAACGCCCCTCGGTGTTTCAAGGGTTCATGAATGAAGTGTTCCGAGAGTACCTTGACCAGTTTGTGATTGTCTTTATTGATGATATCCTCATATATTCTTCCAATATCACAGATCATCTCAAGCATGTCTCCCTGGTCCTGGCGAAGTTGCGGGAATTCCAGCTCTTCCTGAAAGCTGAGAAGTGTACCTTCCACCAAACCTCTGTCCAGTTCTTAGGCTACCACATCGGTCCCCGGGGTGTCAGTATGGATGATGGGAAGGTGAAGGCCGTCCTCTCCTGGAAAGTTCCACACACCATCAAGGAACTCCAAAGCTTCCTGGGGTTTGCTAACTTCTACAGGCGTTTCATCTGTAATTATAGCCAGATCTCAGCACCCCTCACTTCTCTGCTCCGTAAGAAGCCCAAGCACCTCATCTGGAACCCTGAAGCCTCAGAGGCCTTTCAGCAGCTGAAAAAGGCCTTTACGTCTGCACCAGTCCTCTGCCACCCCGACCCAGAGAAGAAGTTTGTGGTTGAGGTAGATGCATCCACTACTGGAGTTGGTGCTGTCCTGTCTCAGTATCAATGTAATCCCCTCGCCTCCATCCATGTGCCTACTTCTCCAGGAAGCTAAGCCCTGCAGAGTCCAATTATGATATTGGTAATCGAGAACTACTTGCCATCAAGCTAGCCCTGGAGGAGTGGAGACACTGGCTGGAGGGAGCCAAGCAACCATTCTCAGTCCTCACAGACCACAAGAATCTTCAGTACCTAAAAGAAGCCAGGCGACTCAACCCCCGCCAAGCCAGATGGGCCCTCTTTTTCACCCGTTTCAACTTCACCATTAGTTACAGACCTGGATCACGCAACCCCAGGGCTGATGCCCTATCCCGGATTCACCACCCTGAGGAGGTCTCCAAAGCTCCAGAGCCTATTCTCCCAGCTGATCTAATTGTGAGCCCCATCATGTGGACCCTGGATGAACAGATGGAGGCTGCCAGAGAGTCAGATCCAGCACCACCAAACACCCCAGCAGATCGTGCCTACGTCCCTTGTCAACTCCGAACCCAACTGCTCACCACTGCACACTGCTCACCGGGATCCGGACACCCCGGGGCCAATGCCACTCTTTCCCTCCTCCAGGATCGATACTGGTGGCCTGGCATGAGCCGAGATGTCCGCAGGTTCGTTGCAGGGTGTGCAGACTGTGCTATGGCTAAGACGCCTCGTTGCCTACCCATGGGGAAGTTGGTACCTCTGCCAGTGCCCAGACGGCCATGGTCTCACCTCGGCGTCGACTATGTCACAGACCTTCCCCCATCAGATGGCAACACCTGCATTCTGGTCATTGTTGATCGATTCTCCAAAGCCTGCAAGCTCATTCCTCTCAAGGGCATCCCAACTGCGGCTGAAACTGCTGAGGCCCTGTTCACGCATGTCTTCAGGAACTTCGGTATTCCAGAAGATGTAGTGTCTGACAGGGGACCCCAGTTCGTCTCTCGCTTCTGGCGCGCTTTCCTCCGCCTAATGGGTGTAAGTGTTAGTTTGACATCAGGCTATCATCCTCAAACTAATGGGCAAACTGAACGAAAGGTCCAGGAGGTCAGCCGTTTCCTTCGAACCTACTGTCATCGCCGCCAAGACACGTGGAGCAAGTTCTTACCCTGGGCCGAGTATGCACAGAACTCGCTCCGTCAACCCTCCACCGGCCTCACACCCTTTCAGTGCATACTCGGCCACCAACCTCCACTGTTCCCCTGGTCAGGTGAGCCCTCAGATGTCCCAGCTGTAGATGCATGGTTTCGAGACAGTGAGAAGGTCTGGGGTGACGCTTACCATCAACTGCAGCGAGCCATCAACCGCCATAGTCGCCATGCTGACGTCAGACGGTCCTCTGCGCCTGAGTACACTGTGGGACAGAAAGTATGGCTCTCCACCCGAGATATCAGAATGCGGCTCCCAAGCAAAAAGCTGAGCCCACGATACATCGGACCTTTCCCCATAACACACCAGATCAACCCAGTCACATATCGCCTTCAACTCCCTCCTAACTACAGAATCCATCCCACATTCCATGTCTCTCTCCTTAAACCCTATCACTCACCTAGTTCTCTTTCCTCTACAGAGTCTGGTGCTGCCGTGGAACCCCCCTTGCCGCTGCTTCTGGACGAGGGGCCTGTCTACGCCATCAATGACATCCTTGACTCACGGCGTCGCAGGGGTCGGCTGGAGTACCTGGTCGACTGGGAGGGCTACGGTCCGGAAGATCGCTCCTGGGTACGCCGCAACGACATCCTGGACCCCGCCCTCCTTGCTGAGTTCCATCACACCCATCCCAGCCGACCAGCCCCTCGCAGCCGAGGCCGACCGCGACGCCGTGTTCCCTCGTCCATGGAAGCGGCCCCTGGAGGGGGGGGTAATGTCACGACCACACCAGGTCCCTCACCAGCCACACCCACATCTCACACTCCAAGCACACCAGACTCCCCTACGGCCACGCCCACTCCTCACTCTGCAATCTCCCAATCCAATTCCCCTGTTTACTAATCAAGCCATCACCTGTGTCCAATTCCCCTCTCCCTACTTAAGCCCCAGTCACTCTTCACTCTCTGTCTGTTCTCATCTATGGAGAGAGGAAATACTCCAGCGCACAGACTGCTTCCCACGTCACGATTCCCGAAACCCGCTCCTAGGACTCCTGGATCTGGTTTATGCTCTCCAGTTTGGATTCTCTCCTGTGTTCTTCTGAGACTGTTAAGTTGGACTATTTCAGTTAACCATTTTATGATCTTCTGTGCTTTCTTGGATTGATGCCAATTGATGATTTCTACTGCCTCTGTTGTCCTTTGGGAAATAAACCTTTTGAGTTTGGAATTGAATGTTGACTCCTGAGTCTGTGTGCCCTGACAATGGCCAGTGGGTTTCCTTATCAAAGACGCAGTCGCTTTTTAAATTGAAACTGGTTAAAAACTGTGCTTTTAATTTGGCATTGGCCCTTGGCAGCTTAAATCTTTCAGTAAGTGACCCACAAACAGAAAAGTCGGACATTGTTACCGTTTGGGGTATCTGTCGACGTCCAGGTGCCGTAGAATCTGGGTAGGTGAGGCCGCAGTGCTAACACTATGGGGTCAGTGCAGTCCTCCGCAAACACCTGTGTGACAGACAGGAAACACAGATTCACTGGCTGATATAGAGATATACATACAGTACAGAGAATGGCTAATACAGTACACACACATAACAAGACTTGACCAACGGCCTAGTGCCGAAACGTCAATAATAAAATCTTTTCACTTGGAATGTGCAGTGGGCCATCTTTTTTACTCAATCATCACCACCTGAAAAAAATGATGTGCGTTACTCCTTTTTTTCAATAACACACACACACACACACACACACACACACACACACACACACAGCATGGGTAAATGTGTACTCCTTCTCACATTTCATACTAGTCCATTTAAAGGCCAATTCAAACTGAAGATCCGCGACAAGACGAAACAGTTTTCGAGAGGAGTTGCAGCGGTGTGAATGAAACGTCGCGGGTTGTTGCAAGCAGTTGCGAGCCGTCGCAAAAGATTTAACATGTCAAATCGCAGTTTCGGAGTTTTAGAACGTCCAGGTTTTTAGAACGTCGCAGCCCGTCTCTTCGTGGATCTTTGGTCTGGAGCTACCTTCTAGATCATGTCCTCCTACACAGGACTGAAGATTTTAATTGACTGCATGCATACAGTGCACATCAAGTCTGAAGACTCCACATGCAAAATATTCCAAGTCTATTTTCAGAAATATTCTAAAATTAAGTTGTTTTTATTGTTAAGTCAAAGCAGTCTCTGTCACATTACAATGTTAATGTTATTATAAAGTAAAGAAGCCAAGCCACAATAATATCACGATCCCTTGATGTATGTCTTAACTTTTTGAGGGGTTAAGACCATAGGCTTGGAGGGAAGGAGGAGGGTTAGGCCATCGCTGTTTTAATGATGTAGGCCTAATTAGAAAGAATTAGGTAGGCTAATATCACTGCACTTGATTATGGTCATCCTTAATAATGTTAAGCTGCATTTGTTTCTGACAATAGAGAGCTGATTTGGAGAAGTTTGCATGTACTTACTAAATCAAGGTCTACAAATGAATCCATTGTCTCAAATTACAAAAAAAATATATATATGTGAATGAATGATCTGTTCCAAGACGTGGGGGGAATTCCGTACCCCCACATCCGATGCCCACTACACCCCAACACTACTTCAAAGGCAAGAGAAATAAAATCACTCATCTCTTCATCTAAACTGATTAGCCAATCAATTTGTTAACAAAGAGCCAGTCAGTCATTCATTCCTCACTATGAATGATGTCATGAATGAATGTGCTTGGTTTCCCCTGCTGGAATGAATGCAACCTTAATGTCCTAGCAGACAACATTAAATCACAAACAGTCATGACAGCCGTGTGCTTTCTCTCCCAGTTCAAAGACACACAGAGTGTGCTAATCATTAATGGAGACAGAAAGGGAACAGATGCAGCTACAAGGAACTGCTGTACAGTGATTATAAGTCATCAACTGCAATCTATAATAAAGAGGTTTGTCAGTCACGATGATTGCGTTTATATGTACATAGATATTGATAATCAGACTATTGATCATATTCTGAACATGACAATATTGGGATTATGGTGTAACTAATTTAATATACCATTCATATTCGCTGTTTACATACAACACTGCGTAGTCTGATTATAAACTTAGAATAGAATTACAATTATTGTTCAACTATCTTTCCGCAATTCTTCCCATCAGCGAAAATTCTAAAAATTAAATAATGCGATTAGGTTGTTTACATGTCCTAAATGCACCACCATAATTCAGATTATGATCAGAATACTCGATCTACCTTATACGGTTATAGCCTTATTCAGGTGAAGGTATAATCAGAATATTCAGTTTAGCCTACACTACATGACCGCATCATATTCAGCATGTGGTCATAATCCAACTAATATCAAAACACTGATGTCCATGTAAACACAGTCATTGTAGGCAACATACATATGAAGACTTTTGAAATTTGGACATTTTAAAATTACTGCTGTACATACAGGTTTTTGAAAATAGGGAGATCATTTTCATCAATAGAGATCATGGCCTTTGGATTACTACAGTGGGTAGGCTACAGTACAGTGGGGTACTGGCTAACTGAAATTCATTAGGCTAAGGTAAATGTGTGTGTGTGTGTGTGTGTGTGTGTGTGTGTGTGTGTGTGTGTGTGTGTGTGTGTGTGTGTGTGTGTGTGCTGTCTGGTGGTAGTGGGAGTACCAATAATGTTTGAGTGTGTTTGTACCGCCATGGGATATGTTGTTCTCAACATTCCGTACGTGTTGTTCTGCATTCCGTGTGTGTGTGTGTATATGTGTGTGTGAATGTACTGTGTGTGTGTGTGTGTGTGTGTGTGTGTGTGTGTTACCTGTGTGTAGAACTGCATCTCTCGAGGGCCTCTGGGGGTGGGCTGAAGCTGTTTTAGCACTGTGCCATCGGGATGCTGCAAGATACCTGCCCAAGCAGCAACATTTTAGCATCCAGCAACATTTTTATCATCCAACAAATCACCAATGCTTCAATAGGCAGAACACATACATGGCACACCGATCAAGACTATCAGAAGACGGAAAAACACATGAAAGGACTTTCTTCTTCCTATTTATCTTTCTCTCTGTCGTTCTCTTATCATTGTGGGATAATCAGTTCATATACAACAACATTGTTTGTTCAATAATGAATAACCCCATATAATCTAAATGAAAACATCTTCAAATGGAAGTCAATGGATGACGTTTGATCTCTATTATTCTAAGTTTTAGGCCTACTTGCAGTCATGTTTAGCCTTGTGTATTACATTATGTAAATGGATATAGTATATTGTCATTTATACAGTATATGGACATCATCTATACCATCAGAGACTTGACTGCTTCAGTGGACACATGATATGTTATTTAGCATGTTTTCCCCCTTAAACACACACACACACACACACACACACACACACACACACACACACCGAAGCTCAGCTTTGTTCATAAATCCCTCTGTGAGTGCTGAGCACACAGTGTCTATAGGTCTCTGCTGACAGTGGGAGTGCCGGCCGCGCTCTCTCAGTGCAAACTCATTCATCTGGGCCCACTCCCCTCCACTGACACACGGAACAGGAAACTGCTACTGAGGCAAACACTCCCCCACAGTCAACCACACACTCACAGGTCAGCCCAAGTTTATACCAGTGCTATCATGATTCAAGAGCTAGGCTATATGAGTAACCTATTCATGGGGTCACTTATTCATCTTGTTTAAGAAGCACATGACATGAGGCTTTGTATGGTTGTCAGGGAGGGAATACAGTACATTGCATCAATACAAAATCAGACCACAGAACAGTTTTTATTTATAGGCTATCTTTAACATCCAAGAGCATGAGCTATAGGCCTACAATGCATAGATGGTTATACAATTATTCAAGAATAATTATGTCAGTGGTTAACCTGAACCTCTTATACAGTATTTCTAATTAATTATTTTTTTTCAATTAATTAATTAATTAATTGATTAATTATGGCTTTTTGGGCTTCGTTTTCCAAGGGCAAATTGAATTTTGCTGAAACAAACACACCTGGTGAAAAAAGCTGAACCTAGCATAGCCTAGGCTGCAGAACAAAGGAATGTTTGAATGACTTAGATAAGAATTATGTTATGATTTGTTCAGGTGTAAATTGTCTGCAATCTGATGGGCCTAAAAGCAACAACCACATGATGTTGTGACGTCACATTATTAGCCTGCAACTTGGCCCTCAGCATCTCCTATGGTAAACAAGTCCCCACACGCCAGCACTGTGTTTGTACACACATGTAATGTGTGTGTGTGTGTGTGTGTGTCACTGAAACTGATTTGAAATCTAACATCTGCACATAAATCAATCAAAACTCAAGAATCAAGATAAAAAGGCCTATCCTAGCCTATTTGTTTTAGTCCCCTTTCCAAATTCATTTGGATGACATATAGTCATATGAAGGGTAAATATTCTCACCATTAGGATGCAATGTGATGTGTAGGCTAGTTCTGGGTGGGGGTTGTTCATCAATCTCAAAATAAAAGGAAACCTACTTACAGCATTACATTGCTATAACTGTTTTGGTTTTGGAGGCTATGTAGGCCCTCTATGTAACTAGTTAGGCTAACTAGTTTTGAAGCAAAAACTGCAGTGTCCCTTTCACACATTAATAGTATTATAGGAGAGAGTTTCACAATTTGCATTTGACTGTAGCCTTGGCCTAAGATGATCCCCAAACTGATACAACTGTCCTCGCCCTGCCCTGCCCTGCCCTGGGGCCAGTCATCAGAGTTTCACTCAAATGCAAATGATTAAGGATTAACAGACAGGTGTAGCCCACTACATTGGAGCTAAGTCTAGGCTACAGGTTGTAGGCCGATGTGTCACTGAGTAGGCCTACCAGAGTGATATGATTTCTATCTAGAACACACTTGTAGCTTACAGAACTACTTGACTTCGAGGAACATGATTCTCTTAAAGCTGTTTGAAAATAGGCTAGCATAGATTGGCTACTCAAATTATAGGAAAAGGAAACGTCCGACTGCCTGGAGAGTTGCAATTTGTCACAGGCCTAACAGTCTATGGAAAACATCTAGCCTAGCCTATGCACTATGCAAATCAACTTCAGACTAGTATCCACAACTTTCATTGAAATGTGTTATCAGGCATAGGCTTGTTCACGACCATAAAACCAGTGTATAAGTGATCTTGTTGCCAACTAACCCATTTTGTTGATGCCATATTTGTGGCCGGCCACCTGATGTGACAGTGGAACACACCCCTTGAGGCGCGCCTGGCTCTCTTCGTCCTGAGACCGGTGTCGCTCAGGTGCCGGGGAGGTTTCTTCGGACTTGTCTGACATATCCAGTGTTTGCCTACATCGGCTTTTCAAAAGTCACACACCATAAGACATGTAGGTAGCCTCTTCTACGCTTGTTGTAACAGTGTTGAAAACCAAGTTCTTCCTTTTAGATCGCAGTAGACGTAACGCTACTCCAGCTATGGTTCATAGATGACTTGAGGGTGATTATCGGAACGGTGAGTACGAGGCTTCGCCCAGTTGTGCTCATCGTTCACAGCACAGTCAGTGGAAATTACACTTTAGCCACGTCCCACTTTTTAGGACACACCCATTCTCCGCCCCGTAGTAGTTACACATTCATTCAGAAACCTGCCCTGACCAGCACCGCACGCCTGCACGATTATTGTTGGTGTTGAACTTAGAACTATTGAAGTGAAAATGCAACCAACTGAATTCCAGACAAGCCATTCAGAACATAGCAGCAACGTATAACAGGAATAATGCATAGTTAAACAGAATGGCATATGCTTCTGGTTCTCTCTCACACATACACAGCTGAAATAATACAAAATCACAACACAAACTACCCATTAATGGGTTACACTTGGTTTAAATGTCTTTTTTAATCATTACCAAACAAATAATACAAATCACATTATAATGGTGCCAAATAGCTAATAACAGGCTCTATACATAAGCATATTCCTTTTTCTATGTACACACACCTTGTGGTCTCCACAAAATGTGATTGGCATTAGGGGGGAAAGACTTGCAGAACTACTCACAACTACCCAGTCTCACATTGATTGGTTTTCTCATCAATACATTGATATATCAATTCATATCAATTCATTTGGAGGATGAGGCAGCATAGATGACTGCGTGCAAATAGCTAGCTACCTCTACAGGAGAATAACGAAAGCTATAATGAACTTGAGTGTAACCGATAAGAAGTACATCCATGCTGTGCAGTGACATCTTGAGCTGATTTAACAGATGTACACCACGTACAGTAAGAGTTTGCTGATCTGTTTCCACTCATGGAACCAAAGATCTTAGGTCTTCAGATTACAGAAACTGTTGAGAACACAGAACTCATAAAGAAAAACAACAATCCATTACAGACACAAAAAGATATAAGCGCAAGACAACCAACGGGTCAGTAATAATTGATTGGATGACATGTCATTATTAAATTAGTGAACAGTAAATGATCTGACGAAGCAATTTGCAGCTGGACAAACCAGACCATCTCAGTTGAATTTTAGGCATCAAGGATGTTGCCATGTTTGTTAAACAGTAACTGAATTGGCAGCTCATGATGACACACACACACACACACACACACACACACACACACACACACACACACACACACACACACAGATATGAACCCCTAAGCAGATTGACAACAAAGCACTTTGGAGCCAACATACTGTACCAAGCTCAAGGATCTGAATTAAAAAAAAATAAATCTACATTTCAGGCCAAACAAGAGCGCATTTGAGCATTTAAGGACAGAAATGCAGCCTGCCTCTTGGTACTCAAGAACTGCTTAAGGACAGAAATGCAGCCTGCCTCTTGGTACTCAAGAACTGCTTAACTAAATGACAAAAATGGGGGTAAGGCAAAGTGTTGGGGGTTGAAAGGCTACCTATGACGCCGCTCACATTTAATTCAACAGGAATCATTTTTTTTTTCCACAGCAGACCACACACACATGCACGCACGCACCCACACACACACACACACACACACACACACACACCAATAACCGACACCCTTAAACAGACGACACAGAAGTATCACTGAACACAGTCAAGGCTTTACCTAAACTTTGCATATCAACCAAACCCCTGGGCAGGGCTATGGGGCTCCTTTCACGGCCAATAGAAACACTATAGGATCACTCCCATACACATACAGCAAGCAGCACATAGATCACTTAGTGCAAATCCTGAATGTCTCGCTTAGCAAACCAACCACACACACACACACACACACACACACATATAAATTAAAAAAAAAAAAAAAAGCATACAACATAACATTAGGCAAGCACAGCAATCACAGTACATATGTTCAGTCACATTGGTGACTGAACAGCAAGATGGCTGGAAGCTTTTCTCTGTCTGCACAAAAGACTGGTGACAGCTCTCCCTCCATACTGCACCCCCCCCCCTCCCCCTTTTTTCACGTCTTTGTCAGTTTAACAAGGACAGAGACAGACAGAAATCGTCAAAATTAGGTTGAATCCAAAACCGAGGCAATTGAACCAAAAGTAATACTAATTCAAGAAAGACAAACAAAGACATAAGCCAGTAGTGTGCGTATGTGTACAGCGAAAATATCCAAGGCAAGACATCATAGCCTGTGACCTTTGCCCTCAAGCCTCCTTGCGCTTGATGATGAGAGGGCCCACATTGTCCCCAGTTTCCTGGTTATGTTTCGCATGCGCTCCATCGCAGTATGGGAACTGCAATTAAGAACATCAAGAAGGAAAAAGTGGGTTACACAGCAGAATTAAAGGACACATAACAGCATATCATCATTAGAGACGTCAGGTTTAACAAAACAATCACGATTAATCACTTAACATGTTGAAAGAATGATGAGAGACCACTGTTGAGCCTACCTTCTTAGAGCGCCAGCAGCGACAGTACACAGCCTTGTCACCGAGGTCCTCGATGTCAAAAGCATGCACCACTTTTGGGTTGTCCTTCTGCAAATCCAGGTTCACCTTTGGCTTGCTGCATTTTCTTTTGGAGAAGAATGTTTGGTAGACCAGGATTCCTACTGCAGTGGCCCCGGCAGTCAGAGAAACTGCAGCTATTAATTCTGCTGAGGAACCGGGGAAAAGATAACGTTACAGACAGACATATCGTACATGAACTTCCCAACACAGATCAATAGAAATAGAGTAGCTAACGTGAATGCTAACGTTAGGTTTAATATTGGCACGGCGATACCTGTTGCGTTAATGTGTAAACCTAAAAGTGCCCTAACGTTACAACAGAAGTTATCCAAGTGCAGGGTAATTCAAGGTCATGAAGATGTTAGCGGAATCAAGTCGGAATAGCTTGCTACCTAAACTTAGCATCATCATGTTATGCTACTTAGTGGTAACCAAAATCAGAACGTTAACATTCCCAGCAAAGACTAGTTGACTGTTGTTAATGAACAAAATATGGCACAATTATAAACATTTGGTTCGTTACGGTTTAAATGCTTACAGATCTTCTTGACGGGTTATAGGCTCTGAGCCTCAACGCTAACGTTGACACCACCACCGGACTTAACATCATATGAGCAACATTAATGTTACAAAGCTTCTAGGCGTTACATTATAAAATTGACCAGACCTAAACGCAGATCCATGAAGCGGATTGTATGATCAACCTCGTTTAATTCAGCAGATCATTTATTTTGACTGGATTTGTAATGTTAACGTTGAAAACGAAATTAACGTTGGAACGCTTTGGTAACGTTAACGTGGGTCACATGAGGATCATCTTGAAGTTCTCAGAGTAATTTTAGTTCAAATATTTCAGACACAGATATTCTATTTATTACCTTTGGATAAAGAGCTTGAACTACTCATGGTGAAATCACAGATTGGAAGCTTTAGACTCCTTGTGTAAGACAACACGTTTTGAACTCCGTTACACAAGTTGACCGCCGTCTGCTCTGGGAAAGGGGAAAAATGGCAACAGAAGCCGGGCCCCACGTGACTCGATGTTATTTGCGGTGTTCAATCCTGCCACTGTACTGCGCATTCTAGCTTGAGTATTATGAATCTTTTATTAAATACAGAGAACAATTCTCCTGAATTCCAAATAAAATATGTATTTTCTAAAAACAGGAAATGGCCAAATGATTAGATCAGAAATTATAAGTTTACTCAAACATACTGAAATATGAGAAACTGCAGAGAATTTCGCAGTGGTGTTTTTTTTTTTTTTCAGTTCAGGGCTGTTTCAAGGTAGGCTATTTAGGGGGCCCCAAGCAAACAGGACATTGGGGTCCTTCATCCCCCATAAACACCTACATGAACCACATTGTTATAATCTTCAAGCATCTTATTATAATTATTTGTATTGTACAGTTGTCTAACTCCAGTTTAAAGTCATTTTAGTTGAAAAACATCACCCACTAAACTACTAAAATGATCTTGTCAATCTTGGGGGCCCTTTCATCCAGGGGCCCCAGGCAATTGCCTGGTTTGCCTGTCCTGCTGCAACGGCCCTGGTCCAGTCCTCTCCAGGGCCCACATGGGTTTCTGGGCTTAGGTAGGCTACTCAGTGGGTATGTCATAAGCGATTAGACTAGAGCAGGGGTGGCCAACCCGCCACTTGGGAGCCGCATGCGGCTCTTTGCCCGGAGTCATTCAGCTCTTACATTAATGTGCAAGTTTGTGTTTTTGTGCGTGTTCGCTTCCCTTATGTTTAATACAGTGATAGTGTGTGTGTGTGTGTGTGTGTGTGTGTGCGTGTGTGTGTCAAAAGGATGGGTAACGCAGTAGTAGTAACAGGTTCATGTGCCCATGTGCCGATGTGGCTCTTTACTGTAACATAGATATGCGGCTCTTGGTCTCCGACTGGTTGGCCACCCCTGGACTAGAGCAATTTGAGCGAAAGAAAGAGAAGGCAGAACGCCGAAACACCTCTGAATAAAACGTGTATGCATAGTGTCTCCTTTCCTCATTATAGTGGCAACATTGTCCCAATTTTAAAATGTTGTTAAAAATTATTGTATCTGTTCAATTTAATGCAATTTTCATTTCCAATTTGAATTTTTTTACTGCCACTGTTATCTCATTATATTGGTTGTTATCATTATTTTGCATTTGTCAACACTACTGGTTAAGTCTGCTTCTTGTCTTTTTATCTACTTTTGCTAGGTAATCACTTAATATTAAAGGGGTGGTTCAGAATTTTCTATGTTAAACCTAATTTCCAAGTAAGCCTGAGTGATATCTGTCATTGGAGACCGTTTTCAACTCATTTCATCCAGTCCTTCTATCAGCTGAGTTCGCTAGTGCTAGGCTAACGCAAGTGAGTGGACAGTGCTAGCCTGGCAATAAAAACAGTCTTACCCACTCTGCAGTCTCCTTTAGGCAAATACATTAATATGCCAGGTCAATGTACAGATTTAACAGTATTACAGTTTAACAGATGTTATCGCGGACCGCTAGAAATGTGTCCGCGGTCCGCCATTGGCCCCCAGGCCGCACTTTGAGAGCCTTTGCACTAACATATAGCTAACACAAATGGGGGCCCTGCAGGTAATGGAGATCAGACTTGGAGTGAGAATAAATGAATTTGTTTCCATAACAGGGATCTTAATAACTGCTGCTTCTCCCACATCAAAGGCTCTCCTAATTACTGTAAAGGCTATCAGTCTACCACTCAGAAATGAAGGTGTGTGTGTGAGTTATTGTGTCCCTGTTTCCTTATTGTTTAACAATGCAGCTGAGTCAGGGACAGGGCACTAGGAAAATAGCCAAACACGTGTGTGTGTGTGTGTGTGTGTGTGTGTGTGTGTGTGTGTGTGTGTGTGTGTGTTGGCCAAATACACACTAGAGGTGCCAAGGGTGTGTGACTGCTGTCTTACAGTTAGAAGTCACTAAATGATGCATTTGTGCACAACCCCTTATATTTGTTATGTGTCAAACAGTTTCCCATCCATGGTTATTTGTAGGCTAGAGGTCAGGTCATTCACAACTCAGACCTTCAAATGGAAAAAAGTCCTTAACATCAACACACAGTCCTGATTTACATTGGACAAGGAGTCACATGGCTTATATCTCACGTGTGTATTATTTACGACTGTGTTTGTTTGATGAATATCTGCCTGTCCCAGCTCTTTTGTGTCCGGACCAGAGTATATATTTGAGTGCAAGACCAGACAGTGCAGAAGAAGAGACAAATCATTCAGATTGATCATGAAGACCTGTGGAGCTCTACTGGTGCTGCTGTGCTGCTGTTTGGCTGAGACGCAGCTTAGAGGAGAGACCATCAGTGAAGATGACATCACTCACCAGGGCCACTATGGTGAAGCAGAGAGCAGAGAAAATGAGGTTATGGGTGCAGCACAGAGAACTGAAGCTACAGACACAGCATCCACCCAACAAACCTGCCAGCCTGACATCCACACTGTGCTGAGAGAGATGAGTGTTCTGGTGGGAAAGCTGGAAGTGGAGCTCAGATACACTAAGACACATGTGGACGCTGTTGAGGCCAGATTGAGAGTCAGTGAGAATAAAGCCGAGACTATGGAGACCAGACTGAGAGCCAGTGAGAAGACAGTAGAGGAGCAGAGAGTGGAGCTCAGACAGACTGAAGCCAGACTGGAAAATTTAAAGAGTGAGAAAGATGGTAAGATATATCTGATTATGGTTTTATTTATAAATGTTTTTATTCAATTACACTTCCAGCAGTTGTAATTTTAATGGAAATGTTGATGAGTACAACACCGAGTTAAAATACAAAACATTCTTTGATTGTGAAGGCCTTTAGCAAACATAAATTTATATCTGCAATTTTTTGTGTATATCGTCCACAGCTCAGGCAGCCATGTTGAACCTCACTGTGAGTCAGGTGGAGAAGCTGAGGAGGGAGAGAGAGGAGAGCAGGGTGTCTTTCTCTGCCTCACTGCTGGCATCTGGTGGTGGAAATATAGGACCTTTTTCAGCTGCAACTCCTCTGGTCTACAGACATGTTTTCACCAACACTGGCAATGCCTACAATCCAAACACAGGTAACAGCAGTTGTTCTAAAGTTCTTGAATTAAGAGAAAACCTAATAATATACATGTGAGAAAGCACAGTAACAATGTGTAAAACACATGTATTGGAATCTGTATTTGTGCAAAAAAAAGAGGGCGGGGGGGGGGTTGGGGGGGTCAGATCAGTGCATTCCTAAACTTTATGAGTTGGATCTCTCTCTCTCTCTCTCTCTCTCTCTCTCTCTCTCTCTCTCTCTCTCTTGAATTTGTTTCCCTAACAGGGGTCTTCACAGCTCCAGTCAGAGGGGTCTACCATTTTGTTATATTTGTTGATGGCGTTGGCCATGCGTCTACATGGACTGGCGTCTCTCTTCATAAAAACGGGGAGCATGTTGTCATCACACACACTCGGCAGCCAACCCACAGAGTGACCTCATCCAACGCAGCTTCTCTGCTGCTGGAGGTGGGAGATGTGGTCTATGTGAGGCTGTGGCCTGGAGCTTGGGTCTTTGATAATGAGAACCACCACACCACCTTCTCTGGACACCTGCTCTTCCCCATGTGATCAGGTCAGCTTTATAACCTCAGCCAAGGAGGCTATGTTTTTGGTCGCGTTGGTTTGTCTGTCTGTCAGCAAGATAACTCGAAAAGTACTGCACGGATTTGGACAAAATTTTCGGACAATGTGTATATTGGGACAAGCAAGAACTGATTCGCTTTTGGTGGCGATCGGTGATCCAGAACATGATCTGGAATTTATATTGTGTCTGTGACCACATTGCCTTGGCGGAGGTCTGCGCTCTCTGAGCGCTCTTCTAGTTCTAGAATATAATAGAATTCTGGAATATAAACTGACATAAGTCTGCTTAAAATTGACTTTAAAGTAGACTTGATTACAGACATTGACATTGGTCTTGCAGTAATCATAACATCACAATATTGGTTTTATGTTCAATGTTCTATCAAGACAGTATTATAAATGGGCTCCTTGCATATAAGATTTTTTAATAATGCATTTCCGCTTACCTTGGCTTTATAACAATCACAATAAAAGAAAACTCACACAAACTTGCATTTGGACATCAGCTGACAAGTCCGCCAGTCATAGAAAAGTCCTGTCTGGTCATAGTCAAAAGAAACCTCTAACTTTAATGGTAGCCATTTAATCGTTGATTTAAAATTATGTTAGCTGCTAGCTGCTAAAATTCTAATTTGACTGCCTGTGTTCTATCTCAGTGAAAGCAGCCAATGTAAACCAGAAATCTCAATGCATTATGGAATGTTATTTGCGAGGAGTGAATTCTCCACTCATAGGCTACAACACATGAGGGCACCTTTGGAATTGGAGCAAAATGCCTTTATGAAGGCGTGTATAATACTAGCCAAGGCATGGCGTGCATGTCAACCTAGAACTCTAGACGTAGGCTACTCTAGTAGCAAATTGAATTTGCTCAGCAAGTAGGCCTATGTCTAGATATCAGCCATGTACTCATAATTTAGGAGTCAATGTTGTGACTGATGACTTTTCGTTTTTGAAATCCAAATGTGTCTTGATCGGGTTGTAATATAGATGATTAAAAGACTCAATAAATACCTTAAAGGAATAGTCCACCTGTTTATGAAAATTGGTTATTCACCCCCTTACCTGGAGTTACATATGTGGGTAAGAGCATTTTGGTCTCAGTGCATGTGTAACAGTGTACATATTATTAAGCCTTTTATAATTACACAAAGATGCCTAGGTAACAGAGTCAATAGGTGTTTTTGGTATTTTTGTTAAATCCTGCTTCTCTGGGTCAGTGCTTTTATTTTGTTTTCTGTAGAGATTTGCATTGTGGGTGATGCAGCAGCAGGAAGTGTTTCTGCTATGCTGCAGGTGGGTTAGATTAACTTGGGTCCCTACATAAATTAACAAAAGTCCTTTTTGCAATGCATTATTTTTCACCATGTAATCCCCAGATTATTAATAATTAACAAGGTCACCTATAAATCGCACTTGTGCGATGTTTTGTGCTGTATTGATGTTTATACACCGTGTTATATATTCGTTTGACCTTGAGCTATATTTCCACTGATATCCAGATTGATAATGAGACATTTATTTTGTTTAAATGCAGACCCACGATTTAACACGATCTACTTTGTTTTCCTTCTGATGCTGACCCATTATTGCAGGTAACCAATCAGGGGTGTGTTTCCCAAAAGCATAGTTTCTAACTAAGTTAGCTACTATGTTGGTTGCAATGCAATTTTCCATTGACAACTAACTAAGTTGCTAACAGGTTAGTGTGGTGGTTTTTCTAATTTGTATGGTCAAAATGGTATCAAGAAGAATTGGAATATGTTCACAATATTGTCAGCAGGAGAGGCCAAGTGAGTGTGCTTCTTGCTATGTGTGTGTGCTCCTTGTTCTGTGCCAATTCTAAAAAGGCAGGGGCCCCTCTGTAATATGTCAACTCTCATGTGCAGACAATGTTCAACTCTGAAGCTGTAAAAAGGCTGTTATGTGTTGGGAGGTGCAGAGAACAGTAAGACCAGTTATGTTTGCAGATGCAGCCGGATACAAAAACAAGTATCTGGGAAGTGGCCACCGGGTAACCCGGTCAGAAAGACGAAAGACCTAGATGTGGGCAATTCAGGGGCATAAGGGTCACAGAGAGAGAGGGGTCCAGGGATGACAAATTAAGGGGAAATTCAGGGGACAGTCAGGGAATACAGAAGGTACTCTCATGAAGCACTTGCACGTGCATATGCGTCCCACTTAATCACACTTACGTTAACAAAGATCCCCTTGTAAACCTGTGTAGACAGGCTATGGCTATCCAGCTGCATCTCTATAATATGGATTTACCCTCTGGCACCTCTTACCATCCGGCTGTACCTCTCTGAGACCAGGATTTATGTACAAGAGAAAACCCCAGCTCAAGGGGAAAGCGACAGTGTCAGAACAATGAACAGACTAATAAATGGACAATAGTGTGCCTAACAATTTGAGTAAAGGGGGATGACCCATGATAAAACTAAAGTTTGATTGGACATATGGAAATGAGGTCCTGCAACAAAAAGGACATGCAAACACGAGAGAAATTGGGAAAGCACAAGGGAAAGCACAAGGGAAAGCACAAGGGAAAGCACAAGGGCTTGGGATGGAGCAAGGAACATCTTATGGAGAAGCTCGAGGAAACATCTATGGGGACAAGCCCGAGGGAATAGCCCGAGGGAAACATGTCTTGTGACTTGGACTGAACACTATCGCTTCCCCCAGTAGCATTGTATACCGGTTAATGTTACTGTAAAATAAAGTCATTTTCGGCATTAAGTCCTAGTGTGGACTTTGGTTACTTTGAAGACAGAAAGCTGAGAAAAAACACATCATAATTGGCGACCACGAAGGGACTGGAAAAAGGCTCGCAACTGGAAACCATCTCCATCCTGCCCGCCCATCGACAAGCCTACCTGTGCAGCAAAAAACCTGCGTAAACGTGAGTCAAAATTTGACCGTTGCTATGCAGGCAGTCTAAGAGGGGAGAGGGCAAAACTAAGCAGAGCCTCCAGCAGAAGAACTCTAACTTTCTGTAAAGAAGTGCCGAGATTGGCTTTATGATTATGTCCAAGTCAAGTATGAATGTGTGAGAGTAGGGAAAATTATGTATAGTCTATAA
>JAODXP020000006.1:21843056-21855983 GCA_027497455.2 Sardinella longiceps | reverse complement strand
ACAGGCACTTATGTTAAATCCATATAAAGCTATTTTGGATTCGGCCCTTTAGAAAAACAAATGCCGACATTTTAGCAAGGGACATGGGGGCTAATTTTTTTTGTAAATGGTGTATAGAAGCCAAATCAGCTGTCAAAACATATTAGCCAGAAGATGGTCACAGAAGTGAGGTTTATGACCCTACTAAAAACACCAATTGCCCCGTGACAAGTTCACCATTGAGTTTTGTCCTCATTATCTGGTGTTGGTGGTCTAGATCTAGAGTTTGCATGACGGGGCTTAGATGTAGCTGAGCCAGCCATTCAGAATCCCAAGAGATTTATTAGGCCTACTGCAACAATGTTTACTGTTGCCAGGGTCAAAGGTCAGCAGTTATGTTTTCATTGTGTATTTCCTTCTTTTTCTTTTTCTGGCAGATTCTGGGCTGTGGGCCAATCACGTGCCAGACGACAGGTTTGTTTTGGTCAGGGGTATGTGCTTTAATTGTTTTGGTCAGGTGTGTGTCCTTTAATTGTTTTGGTCAGGTGTGTATGTCCTTTAATTGTTTTGGTCACGTGTATGTCCTTTAATTGTATGCAGGTTTGAGTTGTGGTGCCCGTGCTTCCTTGTTGCAGTGAAGTTCAGATGCAGGGGCAGGCCTACAGTATATTAACCCCACACATCCCTGCCAAAACATTTGGATGAGTGATTAACACAGGGGTTTCACACTGAACACGCTTTTCCGCTTGTGAAACGCGAGTATTCTGAAAAATGAGTGACAAAAACATGCGAGGTCGAAAATGATAAATGTACGTCTTGTTGCTATTACAGCTAGATTTGGCTAAACCGCTAACTCCCCGACTTAGCTATGACTGGCAGCTAGGCAACGGGTCCATTGTTGAAGAAAACGCGACCTCAAAAGTTAAACTATTTTCAACTATTTTCAATAGTTTCAATGCGTTTTTACTTGCGCTTTTTTACGCGAGGCGCGTAGTAACGGTCAAGTCGCATCGTTCCATAGGGAAACAATTGAAATCGAGCGCCTGGAGGTGAAAAAAGCGTGTCAGTGTGAACGGGCTCTAAAACGGGTGTTAAAGAGGTTATTTTGGTCAAGTGAAGATGTCCTTGCAGCCCTTTGGGGGGGTTAAGTGGTAAATCTTGATTAATTAAATGAGATGCCCTGTGTGATATGG
Source organism: Sardinella longiceps (assembly GCA_027497455.2). Classification (NCBI taxonomy): domain Eukaryota; kingdom Metazoa; phylum Chordata; class Actinopteri; order Clupeiformes; family Clupeidae; genus Sardinella; species Sardinella longiceps. The sequence continues at coordinate 21,854,811 of JAODXP020000006.1, read as the reverse complement.
AACGAAAGTATATTGCAACATCTTAAAAAGTTCAGAAGTTTGACAGGGAGCAGAACTTTAATGTATTTGTACAGGCCAGAGAAGATCACTTGCTAGTTGTAGATATCGGATGCATTGGCAAGCCTTCACAGGTATTAAAACTTGCAATGTTTAAAAGTCCAGTGTAGAATTTTAAAGCTGGCAAAACGCTTTTGGGCACTTGGTACTGGATGGTGGTGGGCTGTTAATATACAGCACTGATAAATTAATAATCATTAATGAATAAACTCAAAACCTCAACATCTGCTGTCCCTGTTTGAGCTTGCTGTCAAATAAATACGCTACTCCTGAAACTGATTCCTGAGAGGGGCTTTAGAGTATTGTATTTGTTTGTATATAAAATATTAGAACTACTTATATATTTATGTTCCTTAAACATTCACAGAAATACCCAGAAACCAAAACAAAATGTGAAATAGCCATATTGATGAGTCCTTTTTTTATTTCCTTTTTTCATATAATATACAATGTTATGCAGTGTGGTGCCTTGTTAGCATCTATTTGTAAATGTATTTGTAACTAGAAAAACACTCAGAGAGCACAGACCTCCGCCAAGGCAATGTCGTCACAGACACAATATAACTTCCAGATCATGTTCTGGATCACCGATCGCCACCAAAATCGAATCAGTTCTTGCTTGTTCCAATATACACATTGTCCGAAAATTTCATCCACATCCATGGAGTACTTTTTGAGTTATCTTGCTGACAAACTAACAAACAGACAAACCAACGCGACCGACAACATAACCTCCTTGGCAGAGGTAAATATTTATTTTATGTATAGTGAAACTGAAGACTTGTGGTCATTAAAGTTTTCTATATGTGCTGTGGCTACTGACTCCTCACAGGGGAAAGAGCAGATGGCCAGAGAAAGTGGTGACACGAGCCCAATCATCATGCACCCATGCACCCTCCCTCAGCCGTGCAGAGACCCTGTCTCCAGCCTCAAGAAGCAGAGAAGCTGCATTACCAGGATTGACTGCACCTGCTGGCTGGGAACCCCAAACACAAAATGAAAACTCTTCATTTTTATAAATATTGATTACTGTACGTGTAGACGCATGGCCGCGTCCGTAGGCAAACAGAGTAAAGTGGTAGACTCCTCTGACTGGAGCAGTGAATGTCCCTGTAGAGACAAAGCAAGACAGGAAAATGAAAGACTATCAGTTGCTTCAAGGCCAGTCTCACCTAAAGCATCTTTGAGCTCAGTGCCTTGCTCAGTGGTGGCAACCAGGATTTAAATAAAATTTGCAGCATGCTCGCTAGGTTTCGGCTCGACGGTTCGGAGTACTTCAAGAATAGCCCTGTTGCACAAGCCTGCTGACTGCATTACATAGCAAGTGGAATTAAATAATTTGGAACAACTTAGACCAGGGGTCGGCAACCTTTTTGCCATGGTGTGCCATTTAGAAATTTTCATATTAGTTAGTGTGCCAGTCGGTGTCGTTAACTACGTGAAATTAAATACTGGCGACAGATTTAGATGGATATGGACATTTAATGCATTTAGCAAATGTAATTGCATTGTTTTATCCTCACAGACTTCATGGATTTAGAACACCCATGTTTCCCTCTCCCTCTCTTCCCATAACAACCATATAGGCAACAAATTCACAAAGTAGGCCTAACATCCAAAATCTGACAGTAGTAGTAGCAGTTATTCACAGAGCCCACTGAAAATGGAACTGATGAATAATAACACAGATCGGAAAATAATAATAATAATAATAGGCCACATAAAGTAACTTAATTAACAATAACCTGCCAATTTGAAATAGGCCTGCCTTGCCTTGCTAGAAAATAAATGTTTGGCCAAATAGTCAATGTGATCCCTGGTCTTCCCCTTAAATGTGCGGTTGGTAATTGGTCTCTTTAAGTTGGACGCATGCTTCCGCTGTCAGACGACTTCGGGAGGGGCAAAGGACATAACGTTACTTCATGTGTATCTGTTCACGCAGATAGGTTGATCCGAACACTGACATTAAAGCCAGTGCGATATAACCTGACAGCCCGACTATAATAGGTCTACTGCTGATGAACATTCGTATTATGGGCGGGCTATATCAGGGTAAGTGCGATATTGCGAAGACAGTTGAACTTTTCGGTAAGGATGCCCAGCAGGCGTAAGTGATGTTGACCCTGCGATGTGTTCTGTAAGTTAATTGAACACGTAGCTCTGTCAACTTGCTCACCCAAAATGTTGAGCTCTTCAACTCAATCATCTGCATTTCCATATGTGCCCAAATCAATTTCATGAGCCAAATCAATTTCATGTCCGTCAAAGCTGGCTTGATCAAGAAAGAGAACATTGCGCTATACTTCTGAAAGTCCCCAAAGCGCTCTGCGAACTCTGACTGAAGCTGGCGCATGTATTCGCAGATATGTGTCTGAAATATCGTATCGTTCCTATCTGCCTGATCTTTGAAGGTCTTTTCGCGCATTGTCTCGTAATGACATCTAACATTGTATGTTCGACACACAACACTATCAAAACACAAAGTGCACACAGCACAATCCTTCTGAGAAACGAACAAATATTCTGCGCTCTAGGAGGAGTGGAAGGCCCGACCTGTCGGCTTCTTTGCCATCTAAGCAATGCATAAAGGTGGCACTCGTGTGAAAAATAAATATGGGGAGGGGCGCTATTTCTGCGTAATCATTTTTTAAGGTAGGCTAAATGACATTTCATCATATGTCTGAACATTTTTAATGTATTATATTATTAGGGTCCGCGTGCCACTGGAAATTCCTTGGCGTGCCACTTGTGGCACGCGTGCCTAGGGTTGCCGACGCCTGACTTAGACCAAAAGCGGACGCAAAAGCACACAAGCAGTTTACGTTTGACTCAATGGAACACACGTCTTTACTTTTGATTCAGAATTCAGTATGTTACATTGACTCAATGTAAAGTGCTTGTTAACATTTCTGTTCCATCCAAAGTCTTTAATCTCAGTGGCTATGTAGTGTTGGCAGCAGGCTTGTACAACAGGGCTAAGCTTGAATTACACCTAACTTTTGTGGGCCTACCTGATCCTGCATCAAAGGCATTGCCAATGTTGGAATAGATGAGTTTGAAGTTCAGAGCCACTTCCGTTGAATATGGTCCAATAGTTCCAGGTGATTGTAGGGAAGCAGAGAAAGCCACCTTTAACCCCGCTGTCCTGTTCAGCTCCTCCACCTGACTCAGGGCTTGGCTCAGACTGGCTGCTTGAGCTGAACGGAACAAGCAGAAATACAAACACAAACACAACTGACATCACTTTTTCCACAGTGCAAATATAGCAGTGTATTTCTGTGCCTAAGCAAATCTTAGGCTCAGGGCCGGTTCTAGGCATAGACACACGAGGCGATCGCCTAGGGCGCCAATACATTTCTTACCTCTTTTCTTCAGTTTTTCTCTTACATTTTTAGAAAAGAGGGGGCAAAACAAAACACCATGACAGTTAATGACTGAACATATATATGTAAAAGAGATTTGACCGATTTTGTTTCTGTAATCCACCCTGAAATCCATCTCTCAACTAAGATCAGAATTATCCTTTTAGATCAAAGTGATCCCAATCCAAATAGAAAGTTCTGAAAACCCCATACTAAAATTTTGATAAATTTTGATAATTAAAAGTCTTGCTCTCTCTAACGCCAAATCGCACTCCTGTAGTAAGGTATTTACTTGTATTCGCCTTATTCACCCGGAACGTTCTAAAGACGTTGAGGGGTACACTTCAGTGGTACACTCGGCTACACCGTTGCTACACAGCCAGCTGTCATGGCGCCTCACTGTTGTGTGCCGAAATGCACATCCTCAAAGAGGAAAAAATCATACCGTGGGCAGACTTTCCACCGTTTCCCAAAAGAGAAGGCACTTCGGTGCAACTGTTTACTTCCGTACACCTCTTTCGTACTTTCGTACACCTCAAGCGTCAAATTACGTCAAAATGGCCGCCAGGTGAATAACGCGAATTGTGTGGTAGCTTGATTGTTACTTTTTTTGTTACTGAAACCACTGTAACTGTTACTTGATTGCCGCTTTTGAAAAAAGTGCCTGCTAAATGCACCAATATGTAAATAACTCATAACTTAATTCTCTGAAGGGAATGGGAAAGGGAATTCTCTGTTTTAACAATCCCATAAATTGAAAACATGGTTAGACCATATCCTGATTTAACGTGGATTTGAACTTAAAAACCGCTCATATTCAGATTAATAAACACCCAGTGAGAATTCATGCGCACATGGTTTTCTGTCAGTCATTTCGTAAATGAGAATGAGAATTTTTTATTCAGTAATCTCTCACCTCCATTTTCTGTCTTCAGTTCCTCCAGTTTGGCTTTGGCAACTCTGAGCTCTACTTTCTGCTCCTCCACTGTCATCTCACTGGCTCTCAGTCTGGTCTCCATAGTCTCTGCTTTATTCTCACTGGCTCTCAGTCTGGTCTCCATAGTCTCTGCTTTATTCTCACTGGCTCTCAGTCTGGTCTCAACAGCATCCACCTGTGTCTTAGTGTATAGAGCTCCACTCTCTGCTCCTCCACTGTCCTCTCACTGTCTCTCAATCTGGTTTCCAATGCATCCACCTGTCTCTTAGTGTATCCGAGCTCCACTTTCTGCTCCGCTATCTGGGAGCTCATCTCTCTCAGCACAGCATGGATGTCAGACAGGCAGGTTTGTTGGGTGGAGGCTGTGTCTGCGTCTTCATTTGTCTCTGCTGCACCCATAGACTCATTTTCTCTGCTCTCTGCTCCGCCATAGTGGCCCTGGTGAGTGTGGTCATTTTCACTGATGGTCTCTCCCCTAAGCTGCGTCTCAGTTAAACAGCAGCACAGCAGCACCAGTAGAGTTCCACAGGTCTTCATGCTTTAAGTGTTCTGTCTTCTTTCTGTGTAATTAGTGTTCTGTCTTCTTATTGTGTCTGACATAGGCTACTGTATATAAAGGCCTTCTGTGGAGTAATTACTCATTTACAGGTGATGGCCTTGGGACATGCAGATATTAATCAGACAAACAAATCCATAAACAATGCACACGTGAGGTGCCCAATTGCTGTCATGTATTTATTGTAATAACAACATCATATACAGTTGAGAAGAATTGCCTAAAAAGAGGAAAAGTAGTATCTTATTGAAATACTTAAAAATCCAACCTTTTTGTTTTTGATTGAATAATATAGGTCCTATCGTACATATATAAATGTTTGTTAAATACAGGGCTCATAAGTTTACAGACACCTTAAATTCCTATAAAGGTAGGCAAATTTTTACTTTTAAAGCCAGTTATTTCATGGTCCCAGGATACGACGCATCTTAACCAAGTTCCCTTGGCCTCTAGAATTTAAGTAACCTCACAGCATTGCATAAACTTCACTGTTTCTCATAGCACTGTTTTATTTCAGTTGCCCTAATAGCTGGTTTCTTGCACTAAGAGATGATCAAGTGAATTACTTATGTGAAGTACCCCGTTCTAGTGGGAGTAGATCCACTGAGATCCCAGAGATTTATTACTGCAACAATGTGTACTGTTGCCAGGGTCAAAGGTCATCGTTTATGTTCTAATTGTGTATTTCCTTTTCCTGGCAGATTCTGGGCTGTGGGCCAATCACATGCCAGATGACAGGTTTGTTTTTGTCAGGTGTGTGTCCTTTTATTGTTTTAGTCAGGTGTATGTCCTTTAATTGTTTTGGTCAGGTGTATGTCCTTTAATTGTTTTGGTCAGGTGTACAGTATGTCCTTTAATTGTTTTGGTCAGGTGCGTGTCCTTTATTTGTTTTGGTGAGGTGTACAGTATGTCCTTTAATTGTTTTGGTCACATTTATGTCCTTTAATTGTTTTGGTCAGGGGTATGTCCGTTAATTGTTTTGGTCAGGTGCATGCCCTTTAATTGTTTTGGTCGGGTGTATTGTATCATATTGTATTAATTGTATGCAGGTTTGAGTTGTGGTGCCCATGCTTCCTTGTTGCAGTGAAGTTCAGATGCAGGGGCAGGTGCTGGGCTCTGGGCCAATCACGTGTCAGATGACTAGATGTTCTATATTAACCCCACCCACACTAACCACACCCACACACCTGCCAAACCATGTTAGGGGATGAATGAGTAAAACCAGAGAACTTTTAATAGGGGAGAATTAGCACTCCCCTTTTACATCCGGTGGTACTGCGCCTAGATGGCGCGCGCGAGTCAGTGAAGAATGAATTGGGTTCTATGCAGCTGCACCCTCAAATGCTGTATTTCCTTAGATACAATTTTTTCTTGAATAAATGCATTCATGCATGCGGTTCAGAGTAATTTGACTTAATTCTCAGTCCACACATAATATTTTTAGCATTTTATGTTAATTTGTAAAATCCCTTCCAAAGTGTCTGTCACGTGACACAGCAAGTCATTCCCTATGGCCATTCACCAGGATAGAGTAGCAGAATGCTAGTGAGTCAGGGGAAAAAAACTGCTCACAGATGAAAAACATAATGGTCATATGTATTAATACATTTCATTTTGATTGACATCCATGTCAAAGTTGCTTAAAATAAAATGCAATCTGTGATATGTTGTCCCTAAATATGTGAAAATTATACATTTAGCCCTATACCTCATAGGTGCCCATTGATTTTCCACTCAGTTTCCACTGACTCGCGATCGCCCCCCTAGCAGATTTGTAATTGGAATTGCAGGTTGAATGGCGTTAATAGGAGTGCCATGGCTCGCCGTAAACGGGCTCTGGTAAAACGTTTGTTAAAGAGGTTGTTTTGGTCAGATGTGTGAAGGTAAATTTTTATAAATCAGTGGTAAATCTGGATTAGTTCAATGAGAGTGTCTGTGTTATATATGGCCCAAAAGTGTATTGCATCACCATAAAGAGTTCAGGTGTTTGTTCAAGCCAGAGAAGACATCTTGCTGGTTGTACCTATCATAAAGTATTGCCATGCTTTCACAGGTATTAAAACTTTGGACAGATCAAATGTTTATCAAAAGTCCAGTTTAAAATTTGAAAGCTGGCAGACCATGTGGTAACATTATAGTGTGTCATTGGAAGTTCAGAAAAGGTGAAGAAAATACACTTTCATGACAGTACTTTTGGATAGTATACTAAAGTGTCTTATACTATAACTATACTACAGTATAAACCGCTTGGATTTAGAATACTTTTTGGGACACCTACATAAGCAGGATAATGCTATTGGTGGTAGGCTGTCATATAGCACTAATAAATTGGTTAATTAATAAAGTTGCTCAACACCTAATCAACAGGTAACCTGTACTACATAAACACCTATCTTCAGAAATACAGATGCCAAAACAGTTTTTTTTATTTAATAATTTTCTAGCAATATCTTTTAAACCACAATTTTCAGTTTTATTCTGATACGAATTCAAAGTCATCTCAAAATTATATCAATAGCCTATATTTCATTTAATTCATCACAAATGGACTGATTTTAAATATTTTTTATTCTTTATGAATATCTGTCTTGCTCCACCACACCAACACCTGAGAGCACATTCATTTCACGAACAAGACCATCTCATCTCAAAACCATCAGAGATTTCCATCTACTTCCCATGCTTCCCATTCTGATGTAGAAACAGTAGGAGCAAACGGCTAATAAAGGAATCTGAATATGAATTCTGATTCTGAAACAGTAGAAGCAAACGGCTAATAAAGGAATCTGAATCTAAATTCTGATTCTGAAACAGTAGTACTAGGAGCAAACGGCTAATAAAGGAATCTGAATATGAATTCTGATTCTGAAACAGTAGAAACAAATGGCAGACTCTCTTCAGCACTGTCAGCTCACATGGGGAAGAGCAGGTGGCCAGAGAAACTGGTGTGGTGGTTATAACTGTCCCGGACCCATGCGTTGAGTTCCCATAGGATGGCGTAGACCTCATCTCCCTTCTCCAACAGTAGAGAGGCCCCATTGGATGCACTGGCACGGCCACTTGGCTGGTGACTGTACGCAATGACGACATGCTCGCCGTTTTTGCGAAGAGAGACTCCGGTAGGCGTATACTTATGACCAAAACCATAGGCAAACAGAGTAAAGTAGTAGACCCCTCTGACTGGAGCAGTGAAGACACCTGGAAGAGAAAGACTACATTTAAAGAAGGCTTCAATAAAATAAAGCGATTGGTATCTCTAAATGGTGTGGCCTATATGTGGCCACTTCACCACCACCCTGGCCATAATAATTAGCCCTGGTCTTTATTTAAAGGACAACTTTGTATTCATACACACTACAGTGCTGTGTCTGGTGTCAGGTGTCTGTTGATGTTACATAGTCATACAGGAGCATGTTAAAGCTGTATTCAGGAAGTCAAAGTAAGTCCAAGACTTTGCCCCCCCCCCCAAAAAAAATCATACAATTCTCTGGTCCATCTCCGTCTCTACAACGTTCCTCAACGGCCTCTCAAACCCCTCCCTCGCTGTAGCACGTTGTAAGCATCTTGCTCACAGCTGTGATCAACAGGCAGTTGTCCCTCCCTCCGAACCTAATTGGTGGAAGGCTATAGGGAGTGCTGGATTTTTTATATTCTTCCAGAATAACGTAACAATTCTAAGAAATCTGACTTTAAAAGAGTTGCCGAATACAGCTTTAAGATTTTAAAAAGACTGTTTAAAGTTCTGCCCCATGGGTTAGCTGTGAGGGCTACTTCTCTGTTCAATGAAACCTATATTGGACCAAATTTTCTTGCATCTTCAGTAATGGTAAGTCTTGAGTAGCTTGAGCAATAGAGCTTTGTTGAAATTGACCCAAGTTGTCCTTTAAGGAAGTAGTAGGCTATGCCTGGATACTCTTGGAAGACATCGGATTAATCTGCCCAATGGAATATCCCTTGACCAATCAGTGAAATCCAGGCCGCAGACTTTACAGGAGGTGAATCCTGGGATGTTTTTCAATACCTGTTTTGTAGTTTGTTAGTTCTTCGATACCTGTTTTGTAGTTTGTAAATACCTGTTTCATTGTTGTAGGCGTTTCCAATGTTAGTGATGACGTTTTCATAGATGAGTGTAGTTTCTCCATTGAAGGGACCAAGGGTCAGATGACCTGATTTTATCAGCGAGGCCGAGAAAGACACCTTCCTCTCTCTCTCTCCTCCTCAGCTCTTCCACCTGCTTCTTCAGATTCCTCACACAGGCTGAGAATGAAACACACACACACACACACACACACACACACACACACACAAACTTACTCCATGTCTACCCACATATAAACAACATCTATGTTAGTTAAGCAAAAATATATAACAAAATCAATTGCATGTAGCCATGACTATGTAAGCAAACTATTTGGAGAAATAACCTCCTAGATTATTTTTGGTGAACCGTCATAGGCACCAGAGGCCAACTTGCACGGGCTGGCAGCAGTACATGGTTAAACCTCACGCCCCTAGCCTTACTGTAAGAACACTTCTAACCTTCTAACTTTCAGATCAGTGGATAGAGCAATTGTGGAAAAAGCGGTGCTCCGGAGTGAATTCAAGCATAGCCCCGTTGAATGAGCCTGCTAAATGCTTGAATTAACTCCGGAGCTTTCCTTTAAGAACACTTCTAACCTTCTAACTGCCTTCAGATAAGTGGATAGAGCAATTGTGGAAAAAGCGGTGCTCCGGAGTGAATTCAAGCATAGCCCCGTTGAATGAGCCTGCTAAATGCTTGAATTAACTCCGGAGCTTTCCTTTAAGAACACTTCTAACCTTCTAACTGCTTTCAGATCAGTGGATAGAGCAATAGACTTGTTTCACACCTGAACATTCCAAGGTTCCATGGTAGTAAACTGAACATTCTACCATTGAAATGCATTGGATTTAAGCCTCTTTCTGACTTGGGTAATAACATGGGTAATAACATTTGAAACATGTCAAAATTCACTTCCTTTCGAATAATACAAATTTGAAGCACACACATTTGGAGGTCCCGAATAGATAAAAGTGATTTTACATTTATGTGCATGAAGCTTCAATCTATTTGGGACCTCCAAATTTGTGTGCTTCAAATGTGTGTTATTTGATAGAAAGTGAATTTAGACATGTTTTAAATGTTATTACCCATTTTTTTCAAGTCAGAAAGAGGCATAAATCCAATGCATTTCAATGATAGAATGTTCAGTTTACTACCATGGAATGTCGGAATGTTCAGGTGTCAAACAAGTCTATTGTCTCCCATGCATTAGGGCACACATGTGGTCAAACCAATGGGTCAAACTGACCTCAGCACTTGTATAAGGAACACAAAGAGGACACAATTTCTCTTGACTGTGGGAGGCTGTTTAAGAAACAATAGCCTAGTTCAATCAACAAAATAAAGGTTTAAAAAAAAAAGCATACTGTATTATTCATGATGACAATAATCCTTGCATAACTGTTTCTATCTTCATATGCAGGACAAATGTGGGTCTGTTGGCAAGAGAGGGAGGGAGGGGTGGGGGTCTTACCCTGGTCATTCTCTAGTTTTTGCACTTGTCTCTCGCTGGCTCTCAGTCTGGTCTCAAGAGCCTCCATGTGAGTCTTAGTGGTTCGAAGCTCCGCCAACACAGCTCTCATCTCTTTCGGCAGAGTTTCGTTTTCACCAATGTCATTACTGCTCTCTGCTGTTACCACAGCCAGAGAAGAGCCCAGCAACAGCAGCACGGCAGCTCCAGCAGTCTTCATCTTCAGCATCAAACACACACAGATCTGTCTCTGCTCTGATGGTCAACACACACACACACACACACACACATACACAAACACAGCTACTGTATGTCTCTGCTCTGGCCAACACACACACACACAGCTGTATGTGCTCTGCCAATGGACTTTTCTCCAGCCTCTGTTCTGCGCTCTAGGAGGGCAGTGTGATGTGTCAAGATCACAGAAGTCACATTTAAACCTTTGGTGAGGATGAGACATTGACCACAAACACACCCCCACACATGCACACCCACAACCCCCCACACAAGTATTCATAGACCCCCACACATGCGCACACACATGCCCGCCCACCCACACCCACGCATACACACCCCCACACACGCATTCACACAGACACACGGATACAAACACCCCCACATACACACACACTCAGACAGAGTCCCATCCACCCCACTTGCCCAATATAATGTTGCAACACTTGCAGGGGAAATCAAAGTGAGACTCCTTGAATGAGAAGCATCAACTACTTACAGCAATTTAAAGGCTAGATTTAGGAGGTTAGAGAAGATTTTAAAAAGTATAGTGTAGTGAGACCTGTGTGGTGTGGGCCGCCACCGGCTACACATGCACCCCCTTGCTTACTTATTTAATTATTTATCGTTTGTTTACCTGAATGTAGAGTAGAGTAATGTAGATATAGAGCGACTTGAATGTCAGAAATGTCTTTTCTGATCAAGCAAGGCAGCACTTTGGAGATCTTACATCCAAAGGAGGCGCCAAATTCCATTAGCAGTATTTGGAGTACGGTAGACATTAAGCTAAATCACATTACAAAGTAGGCCTAACAATGAACAATGGTAATGTTAGTGGCTTGATTTACCCAACAGTAGCCCTATGAGGCAACCAAAAGCTCTTACACAAGCAGCAAGCTAAAATATTGATGATTCAGGGATTCACGGGCATAAAAAAAAAAAAAAAAAGAAGCAAATTCCTGGATTTGTGCAGAAAAGGCTGACAGGGATTTCTGCAAATAAAAGACCAGATTCATCTGAAAAGGGAAGCAATTCAAATATTGTAACAGAAACAAGA
>JAODXP020000006.1:21841185-21842956 GCA_027497455.2 Sardinella longiceps | reverse complement strand
TCCATTCCCAAAACAGACACTGATAGGCTCCTTCAAAAATCTGGTATAAAATCATGGGTGGATTTCTAGACAGTATCTTTGCTAACAACCATTGCAATCTCAGTGGTTCTGCCGTTGGGTGAAACAATGAGACGGAGACTGGATTTAGAATGACTGCCTAAACCTCCAGCCCCAGGGTTCATTCCAGAAGAGTGGAGCTTAGCAACCTAAAGCAGCATACTTTACTTCAAATGATTTCAGGCGTTTAATAGTCCACTCTTCACAGAAAAGCACACCTGTCTCACTTGAAGACAAAGCAGGGCTTTAGTCTCTTTCGATGCTCATAGAAGAGATGGCCATAGGTGTAGTCAGAGCTCTCATATACAGCTCTGGGTGTAGTGACATAGGAGCGCCCTCTGCTGGTCAGACAGAGTAACTGATTTCATTACACACTGGAGAAGCACCTTACAAAAGTGTCAGTAGAGGGCGCTCTAAGCTCTAAGAAATTTTGCCTGGCTGATTTGAGTTCAGTTTGCCAGAAATTACTGTTGTAATCACAGGCTGGGTAAAGTTCTGTCAAGATTTACTGCAACAAGTTTACAAAAAAAAGAAAAAACATTTTTTTAAAGCACAACTAAGCGGATATTGCTTTAGAGCAACATGGGAAAAAGCAGCTAACATGCTACATCATGTCTCCATGTTACAGTTTAGTCAGACAATTAATAATAATAGCCTATATTGTCTAGAGCAAACCATTAGCAGTTGCAGAAGTCTATTGGTTAAAATGACAAAACGGGTAACTTATAAAATGTGTGCAGCCACATTTAGCTGAACCTTGGCTGCAATTTTGGAATTCTGCAGTTGGATATTGTTGGGTCGTTTTGCAGTTAGACATTGCTGGATTGTTACGAAGATACAGGGGTGCTGATGTACTCGCAAACACTAGAGGGAGTGCATCCTGTAACAGATTTTGTTGCAGTTAGACATTGTTGTGTTATTGGATTGTTTTGCAGTTGGACATTGTTACCTCCGCCAAGGAGGTTATGTTTTCGTCTGTGTGTGTGTGTGTGTGTGTGTGTGTGTGTGTGTGTGTGTGTGTGTGTGTGTGTGTGTGTTTGTGTGTGTATGTCTATCTGTGTACAACATAACTCGAAAAGTACTGCACGGATTTGGATTACATTTTCGGACATGTGTTTTAGGACAAGTAACAACTGATTCAATTTTAGTGGTGATCGGTGATCCAGAACACCATCTGTAATTAATTTATATTGTGTCTATGACCACATTACCGTGGCGGAGGTCTACGCTTTCTGAGACATTTTTGGGTTGTTAACCATTATTGGATTGTTGTGCAGTTAGACATTGTTGAGTTGCTGTACAGTTAGCGGTAGGCATTTTTGGGATTGTTTAGCAGTTAGACATTGTTGTGTTCTTGTGGGCTCAAGGCAAGTAAATGTTGTAATCATGCACTGACAGTAGAGGGTGCTGTTGTGCAGAGTAGCCTCCTGGAGAAGGGGTTAGATTGGCTGGGAATAGAGCCCACATCCTGACTAAAGTTCACCTAAGGACACACCTAAGGACCTAAGTTCACCTAAGGACACACTCTACTGGCACCCAGAGAACAACACTGTCATCTATCGTCTGAGGACCCCGCAGCACGGGAGCAGCACCATAGATATTATATGGAAAACAGGTTCTTGCTGCCCAAACACATCTAATGGACTTGTTTCACACCTGAACATTCCGACATTCCATGGTAGTAAACTGAACATTCTATCATTGAAATGCATTG
>JAODXP020000006.1:21831185-21833685 GCA_027497455.2 Sardinella longiceps | reverse complement strand
TAGTGTACCCTGTTTTACTATAACATATACTTCATTTCCCCGGCTTCATCGAATGTCACTTAACAGCCACAGTCATAATCATTTTGAACTGTCATTACATGCAGAGTATTTGTCATGTGATTTGGTTCATGTAACGAAAGGTCACGAAAATCTCAAGTAAAATTTTACCAAAAGAGGTTGCTTACTGTAATTTGGTTGTTAAAAACATTAGCACATTTAGCTCTCTTATACAGCAATGAAATTACAACAACATCAGTTAAGTCCACAATTAATTTTGATGAATGTATACTTCTGAAAAAATACACAACATTTTGAAAATGTGTCAGAGAAACTGAAGTCTGACTCAGCTAAGCGTGCGTTCAGTGAAATAGTGAGTGTGTGTGTGTGTGTGTGTGTGTGTGTGTGTGTGTGTGTGTGTGTGTGTGTGTGTGTTGTGTGTGAGTAATTGTCTATTGTGAGGATGTTTTCAAGGGCATGCTATCCTAACCCCTCCTCCTCTAGAGTCAAAGAAATGAAAGTAAATCAGTCATTTGCAAAGACACACACACACACACACACACACACACACACACACGCACACACTGGAGGGAGGGAGTGAGGGAGGGAGTATAGTCCTGAAAACACGTGAGATCTGGGAAACCCCAGAGACAGACCATATAAACTCAGCCACACTTTCACTTATTCTCTCTCTCTCATACGCCGACAACTCTACAACACACCGGAAAAAAAAGGATACTTACTTACTTACGGACTCTCTTTCTCACCATCTCTCTCTCACTCACACACACACACACGTAAAGATTATCTTCAGACGACCTCACTACCACAATGCATCTGATACTCAGTTTACTGCTCTGCCTTCCACTTATCCTGCTTCTGGACAAAGGTGAGGTGTGTGTGTGTGTGTGTGTGTGTGTGTGTGTGTGTGTGTGTGCACATATACCTTTGATCATATACGAGTGTCTATGTGTGTGTGCGCCTGCATTTCTGTGTGTGTGTGTGTGATGTTTATTTTCTGGTGATAAGTTGACAGGAGAAAGTTTTGTCTTTGAATAACTCCATAAATCCGGTTTTATGTATTGACATTTTGACAAACCTGTGGTAGAAATGTGTGTGTGTGTGTGTGTGTGTGTGTGTGTGTGTGTGTGTGTGTGTGTGCGTGTGCGTGTGACGTATGAGGGGATGTTTTTAGCAGAGCAAGGCTATAGACTGTTGATCTGCTAACAAGCTTTAAGACATGTGACTTTCTTTACCCTGAAGCACCAGAAGAAGTAGGTCAAGTTTAGTGTGTGTGTGTGTGTGTGTGTGTGTGTGTGTGTGTGTGCTGTGACAAATAAGTGTCTGGGATAAGTGCAGGTGATATCGTCAGTGGCTGGGTGTGTTTACAACCCTCCTCACCCCGCCTGTAGCTCTCAGACAATGGCTAGTCTGTGTGTGTGTGTGTAGGTGTGTGTGAGTGCGATCCGTGTGTGTGTGCGTGTGTGTGTGAGCGCGATCCATGTGTGTGTGTGTGTGTGTTTGATTATGACACTATCCTGCTCCTCTCGTATGCAGTTCCAGTGGTCAGCAGTACCCATGTGCCTAGTGGTGTGTGTGTGTGTGTGTGTGTGTGTGTGTGTGTGTGTATACTTGACTATAACACTATTCTGCTCCTCTCCTCTCCTGTCCAGCTCCAGTGGTCAGCAGTACCCATGTGCCTAGTGGTGTGTGTGTGTGTGTGTGTGTGTGTGTGTGTGTGTGTGTGTGTGTGTGTGTGTGTGTGTGTGTGTGCGTGTGTGTGTATACTTGACTATAACACTATTCTGCTCCTCTCCTCTCCTGTCCAGCTCCAGTGGTCAGCAGTACACATGTGCCCAGTGGGGGATGTCGTTGCCTCAAGGTCATGAGTCGAACACCAGGATTGCCGCTGGACTTTAGCATCACAGAGAAAAATGAAGACTGCCAAAACGTTGAGATACTGTGAGTGGACACGCGCACGCGCACACACACACACACACACACACACACACACACACAGACTAGCCATTGTCTGAGAGTTAAAGACGGAGTGAGGAGGGTTATAAACACACCCAGCCACTGAAGATATCCATTTTATAACAACTCCATCCCGTCCTTACAAATTGGCAAACACACACACACACACACACGTTCACAATCCCCTCCCCAAATACACACGTTCACACACACACACACGTTCACAATCCCCTCCCCAAACACTCTCTCTCTCTCTCTCTCTCTCTCTCTCTCTCTCTCACACACACACACACACACACACACACACACACACACACACACACACACACACACACACACACACAGTATAAAGTATAAAAAAGTGACACACTAACATGTGTCCGTATGTTTTCAGAGTGAAGTTTAAACGGCATAACCAACTGCTGTGTCTGAGTCCATCCAGTAGGCTGGGAAAACGCTTGCTCAAGTGCTGGAGAAGGTAAGAGTCAGCATATATGTGTGTTTGTATGTGTGTGTGTGTGTTTGT
>JAODXP020000006.1:21818685-21823685 GCA_027497455.2 Sardinella longiceps | reverse complement strand
AAGACTGAGAATCTGGAAAGCTATAACCGACGGGTACACAGACTTTGAATCAACGACTGAAATGTTTACCAAACTTGTGTGAATAATGAGGAGAGGCACACACACACACGCGCGCACACATGCGCACAGGGGTGTCAGAGTGTGTGTGTTGGGGGGGGGCGATTACCAGGGCCCCAAAAGAGGGGAGGGCCCTCGAGGAGTCAGGAACTTTATAGGCAGTGAGGGGAGCCCATGGCCACTGCTTCTGCATAGGGCCCATAATTTGGTGGCAAACACACACACACACACACACACACACACACACACACACACACACACAATGATAGCACATGGCTCTATAAAGTGCAAGTGATGACACACACACACACACATTCACGCACTCAATGATAGCACATGGCTCTATAAAAGTGCTAGTGGTGGGACACACACATACATCCACCCACACACACACCCACACACATACACACACACACACACACACACACACACACACACACACACACACACACACACACACAATGATAGCTCTATAAAGTGCTAATGGTGGGACCAGTTATCAGGGTCGACAGGCTAGTTCTGACAGAGGTCAAGTCAGTTTTATTTATCCAGGAAAGCCTATTTCATGGCATATAGACACAATGTTCTTCAAGTCAAGAGATGTCATTAAATAAACAAACACACTTAAAATAAAGATAATGAAACAAAGTGTTTAAAAAGCAACGACCCGTGGTCATAAATCAAAGGCTACAGAAGATAAATAAGTTTGAAGTCCCTTTTTAAAAGAGAGCATTAATTGAGATTACTTTAATTCCAAAGCTAAAAAATGGGGAAAATTGGTGATGCCATACTAGGAAAACACAAGTACTGAGACCAAAATGCTTTTACCCACATTATGTAACTCAGAGTAAGGAGGTGAATATACAATTTTCATAAAGAGGTGGACTATTCCTTTAAAGGGGAATTCCGCTCAAATTTCAACAAGAGCTCTACTGCTCAAGCTACTTGAGATTGGTGCATGTTTAGATGCTGAAAGCACAGTTTTGGACTTGCCCCATTGGGTTAACTGTCAGGGCTTATTCTCTGTTCAAGGAAACCTATATGATTGGACCAAAATGTCTTGCGTCTTCAGTATTGGCTAATCTCAAGTGGCTTGAGCAATGGAGCTCTTGTTGAAATTTGACCGGAATTCCCCGCGTGTGTGTGTGTGTGTGTGTGTGTGTGTGTGTGTGTGTGTGTGTGTGTGTGTGTGTGTGTGTCTTGACCTGTGTCCCTGTCCACAGAATCACTCTGAAGCGTAAACGAATGGTGTGTTTGAACCCCGATTCTGACCAGGGCAAAAGACTCCAGAAATGCTGGTCAAAGTAAGTCACACACACACACACACACACACGCACACACACACACACACACACACGCGTGCGCGCACACACACACACACACACACACATACACACAATACACCAATAACTTAGCTCAAATGGACACAGTAGGCCTAGGTGGAAATCCTATATAGCTGCTAATGTAAACATACCCATCCTACAGAAATGCTGATGTATGTTTTACAAATTCTACAGAAGTAGTCCATGACAGTCACATCCAGGTATCCAATCACAGAACAAAAATGGACTATACAGCCCTTGACTGCATTTTACGTCACGTCATCGCTCTGGAATTGGCTCTGAGCTATGTATAGACGTTATGATAGACATTTGTAGCGCCCAATAAACAGCTCTGGACAATCGTAAACAATGCTTCTGCTACCAGAGATGCAATAGGTAGGTCTCCAGACTAAATATCACTCGTGATTTTTTGTTTGCCATTCGCCAGGCTACTAAAAGAGGTCATGTTATCCAAAAAGACATGTCAGTTTACACACCCTAAATATAAACGGTTCAAAATATATTCACTGTTTTTCTTTTATTAATATCTTTCTTAACTGTACTGTTGGCCCATTTGAAGAAGCATGCCTATTACCCATTTGAAGTTCAAGCTCAAAAAGGCATTAGCCTATTTTGGGGACTAATATCAATCCAAAGTTGGAGAAAATACTGTGATTGAAAAGCAGGATTTATGAAGACTACTTTTGTGTGAGGATTAACGCATAATTTTAATAATAATTTCTGTAAGTTCTAGTAACCCTATCGAGTGGAGCGAGTGCTGCTCCCGAATAATATCTGGAAGCCTGAAGCCCTGTTAAAATAAAAAATGGTGTGATAGGCTACATATTTTTGGTGAATATTTTATATGTTTGGATGGAGATTTTGTTCCAGTGTAGGTCAGTTCATCATGTAGATGGTCACATTCATCCCTGGGTGACATAAAATATCCATAGCTACTATAATACAATTATTAACTTATTAATAATATTATTATACTACTATTAATCTGTCTGACCAATATTACACTGAATAGCCGACCTCTATCCAGTCCTTTTGCTTTACATTGGGCATTTCACAATGATAACAACACATTAGGATCTGCTGAGTGGGCTAATGCTGCCACCTAGTGGAGTCCAAGATAAGATACATCATGAACACACAAACACACACACAGGCTCACACACAGTCTCATGGTTATTCTACAAAGTTATGCACTGAATGGTTCTTATCTCTTCTACGGTAACTCTTTGGCACAGTCTAATCACTTCACAGTGTTTTACAGCGATGCGTCATAAATTTTGCATTGTTTATGTATGATGTCTGAAATTCACCATGTCACCACTTACTGAGTCAGATGAGCTGTTGAGAGTTTGGTACACTGCCATCTACTGGAGATGAATATGAGCTGCATTACTGTGACTACGACTCAAGGGTTATGAGCCACAAGGGTGCAAATGACATTAAAGCAAACTACAGTCATTTTTGTTTTCGCATTCTGGTTGTAACCAAGGTAAATCCTACTGTTAATTCCTGAAGACAAGTTTCAACATCGGTCAGAACTGTATTTATTCTGTTTCTATTTGAACTGAGCACTTCATTAATAATCATCATATCACAGAAGAGAAAAACTGCAGAGAGAGACTGCACATCCTACCACTGCGCGCGCACACACACACACACACACACACACACACACACACACACACACACACACACACACACACACCTGTTACAAGACCACTGAATTTCTGTATCACCCTAACTATAGGGTTCATGCTCAACACAGAATTATAATGTCATCCATACCATGCTTAAATCTATGATTAACATGAGGGAAAAACATGTGCTTTCCCCTCTGTTTTCCTCTCTCTCTCTCTCTCTCTCTCTCTCTCTCTCTCTCTCTCTCTCTCTCTGTTTCACTTCTCCTCCTGTTTCCACCTCTCTTCTCCTCCTTTCCTCCCCCTCCTCTCCAGGTTCACGACAAACAGGGACAGGAAAACGGCATGTCTGAGGCCAGCCAAGCGAAACAAAACCAAGGCACACTAACTTCCCGTCAGTGCTACAAAGGCCAGACTTCCGATAGCGGCCTGCCAACAATATTCAAAATCCTAAATTCATTCTTTTATATTGAAGCTTTTTTCCCCCGTGCCTACTGATCTATTGACGTGGACAGTCTTGGACAAGTCTGAATTGCAGTGTAGACTATAGCCTATATTATAACCTGCTCAGAAAAGCTACACTTTTTTATAGGCTACACTGAATCAAACCATAATACTTTTCATATTGTATGTATGCATATGCTGAGATGCCTTTCGTTTCGTTCTTATTGCATAGAACGCAAACATCCTATAACAATACCATGTGACCTCATAAATAATTGCAGAATCTGAATATTAAATGGTCTGACACCAATCTTCCCATCTGCTTTTTATATTAATTATTTAAGTCGTCCACCAAAGACAAAACATCTCGAGAAGAGAAGTTCATCTTTATTTCCCCTACAGTTGCGCATCGATTCAATGTGCAGCTCTGCGCGCAGCTATTATCTGGACATAACAGTGCTGATGACTGTGGTCAATCACTTCAATAGAAAGAGAGCACCGCGATTTACAAACATTCAAGCTTAAACCAGAGCATTTTCAATCACAAATGTCAATTATCATGCAACAGTATATTTTAGCGTGCTGCATTTTATTAGGCTACAAAACGTTTAGCGAGTTTTGCTTCAGAAACTACCCAAACTATCCAAATAATTGATCTCGCATCTTAGTTTCTCTCTCTCTCTCTCTCTCTCTCTCTCTCTCTCTCTCTCTCTCTCTCTCTCTCTCTCACACACACACACACACACACACACACACACACACACACACACACCGGTTGTCGATCTGGGTACCCTCCACACAGCGTCATACAACCCACCTACATACCTGAAAGCAACTCAAGCATCCAAATGTGTCGGCTTTTCTCCAAGAGGCGCAGACTACCAGCGCTGTAGTTTGTGTACAGAAGTTTATCGAAAGACGTTTTTCTTGGAATGATGTCCACTAACAGTCCATTATGTCCGTGTAAATATTGGTCCAGTAGCCTTAGTCTGCAAGTCCTCTTGTTCTGCTATCGCCTCGGGGCGTTATCGATCTCCACACGCCTGAGCCTACTCGCTCCTGCAGATCGGGAAAAGGAGACACGTGGAGCGACGTCTTTCAGAACCAATCCAGACACCGACGTACAGTGCGAACGAATGGAAATGAATTCGGGGCGTATCAGCCGGCGGTTGCCCTGGGAAACGGACAGGACGACCTCTCCTCATCAGCACAGCACAGTGCCGCGATAGTAGCTCCTCCTGTGAATCACAGGTAGCCTGTTATAGCAGAATCCAAACAAATATAGCCTACTGCAAGAGCAAAACATCCACCCTGGTCTGCTCTTTTTTTTTAATGCTCTAAAGTGTCCTGCAAGCTAGTCAGCCACAGTGTGATGGCAAATAGAGTAAATGAGACCTGATTTACAACGTCTGCTTCTGTGCAGGGTAGAGCTTGGCTACTTCCTGTTTTGCTGCCAGACTAGAGACTGAGAATGTGCCTAAGGAAAATGTGAGGGAAGGATCTGGGAAACTCGATCAGC
>JAODXP020000006.1:21641185-21808685 GCA_027497455.2 Sardinella longiceps | reverse complement strand
CCTATTCTTCTCTGGTGCCCTGTGCAAACATTTCTGGTGATCCGCGATCATATCTCTGTAAGACTGTACATACTGTAGCTTTGAAAGAATGAATCTCCATTTAGACATCTAGCCATTCATTTATTGCAGTAAATGTAAACAATAGAGATGCAACCTAATCATTAAAATGATTACATTAAATGGAATGGAATTACTTGGAATGCACTGATCAAGCACTTCTAAACTCTTGCACTTGCTCTCCTATTAGCAAATGGCACTCCCAGTAGGCATTTACTTGTATTGTGTTGCAGCTTGATTGTTATGCCGCTTTGGATAAAAGCGTCTGCTAAATGCATAAATGTAAATGTAAATGGGATTTTTTTCCCAGTTTTTTTTTTCCCCTCCTCCCTCCGTCCCTCTGGCATCTCTCAGTTCAATGTTGGGCCCCTAAATAGATCCACAACTTTGAGAACCCCTGCCCAAAAGCATGAAATGTGAAGTGCAAAAACACAAAACACATCCAACCTTTCTGACCATTATATATATTAAGGGACAGATGAGCAAAGTGAATACTTACATAGAGAAAGCATACAGTATTTTTAAATTAAAAAGGGGAAAAAACCCCTTTGCCCTAATATGAGTAAACAACTGGGGAAGTCTTACTGTGAGATCTTTTAAATTATTTATTTTTTATTAACAAACAAAGATGAACAAACAACTAAAAGTTTAATTGTGAGATAGATAAAACTTGGTAATTCAGCTGTAATGTTTTGCCTTAAGGACTGACTCCTCACATGCTGAAGAGCAGGTGGCCAGAGAAGATGGTGTGGTGGTTGACATTATCAAACACCCGTGCATTGGGCCACAGCTTCACAAATACCACATCTCCCACCTCCAGCAGCAGAGAGGCTCCGTTAGAGGCAGCCACACTACCATGTGCCTGATCAGCATGAGCTAAAACAATATGCTCGCCATTTTTATGAAGAGATGCTCCTGTTGTTATAGATCCACCAGCTCCATAAACAAACACATGAAAGTAGTAGACCCCTCTGATGGGCGCTGTAAAGACCCCTGAAACAGACACATCCACAAGACAGAAAAATGATAAATTGTAGTGCATGTAGTGTCTGAGTGTCCATGACATTTTGCTATTAGTGTTTCTTATTTAAATTTCATATTTGCAAATATTATTCCCAAGAGAGCTATGAAAAACTATGGCATTGCCATCAGCGACAACATACAGTATGTGGGAAATTATTATGATAGCTAGTTGTACACTGTGGCCTAATTCTTCGGTCAGAAAGAATGCAGCTCTTCAATAAAAATGGTTGTTTATTCACAATCCAGCCATTGATAACAGAATAGTAGACATCTGAAATTGTATATCTTTGTGTGTGGTCTCTACAATGGAAATAGAGAAATAAAGAAAAGTACAATCAGCATAAATATGTAACTGTACAAATATGCACTGGTAGCTATACAGAGAAATGAAAAGAATTCACTTGCTATATCTAAGAACGCCGCAAGGTGGCAGCACCAGCACATCACATAATTACAGTACTTTCTTTACATAAAGTGCAAACAATAACTGTTTGTTAACATGAGTGCTAATACCTAGTAACTAAGTATAAAATCAAGGCATCTGTCAATACACATGTCGAATCAGACTTACAACCGGAGTAGCTAGCCCATTACTCACGGCAAATTGGGTCATGCATTTAACACATGTACAGTCATAAAACAACAACCTGACACACAACTACCTTGAATAATGGTCAAATTATTATCAGTACAGGCATTACTTACTTTGTCAGCAACGCACACGGAGAAAACAATAAGATGTAGGGCAGTTACAAACTTGAATTGCTCCAACACCAGTAACACACGTGCATATGTTCGAGTAGCACAGCAAAAAGAACGTGACATACGCTAAGTGACGGTGTACAATTAAAGGGTCAGGTAATTTAAAGGAGCAGGGAATTTTGCACACAGTACATGACATCTATCAATAACAATATTCTAATAGGCCTACCTGTGTTTGGGTTGTAGGCACTTCCAATATTAGTGTAGACGTGTCTGTAGACCAGGGGAGTTGCTGCTGAAAAGGGTCCTGTGTGTCCACTACCAGATTCCACCAGTGAGGCAGAGAAAGACACCCTGCTCTCCTCTCTCTCCCTCCTCAGCTCCTCCACCTGACTCCCTGTGAGGTTCACACTGCCTCCTACTGCTGACAGAGCTGCTGCTTGCTCCTCCTGTTTCTCCTTCAGCTCCTTAATAACAACTTTCTGCTCCTCTACTGTCTTCTCACTGACTCTCAATCTGGCTTCAACAGCATCCACATGTGTCTTAGTGTATCTGAGCTCCACTTCCAGCTTTGCCACCAGAACACTCATCTCTCTCAGCACAGTGTGGATGTCAGGCTGGCAGGGCTCTAGGGTTGAATTTGCATCAGTAGCTGTATGATCCTGGAGGCCTCCGCTCTCTGCTGCTACCACAACCAGAGCAGACAACAGCACCAGCAACACAGCAGCTCCAGGAGTCTTCATCTTCATGCTCTAAAGACACACAGCTCTGTCGCTACTCTGTTTATATTCTGTTGAGCAGAATATTTGCTCTCTGTAAAGGATTCAAAGTCTCTATTTGAAAAGAGTCAAAACCAAACAAATACAGATACTGGATCAGTGAAAGTTTGTTTAGTTTAGTTCTCTCCTCAGGACTGCAGCACCAACTGTGTGGTGAATGTGGTAAATATTCATGAATCTATATGTTTACATACAAATAGTAATAACCACATGCATGTATATTGTATATGTATATTGTATATGTTCTGTCTGAGTACTGAGCTTGATGTCTGTGCTGTTTATGAGGTGGTCATTTGTGCAATCAGTGCTAATGTGGGTATGCTGGAACAGTGGTAATGTCCCCAACTGACAATCGGGCATCTTGGGTCCGACTCCCAAACCGAACATTGTGAGCTGCTTGGATTAAGCGTCTGCTAAGGGACTGTACGATATTTAGAGGGGGGGGAGGGCCGGTCGTCAGACGATAGGGTTAAAAATGTTTTGCCTGGCCCTCCCCCCTGGTCAATTTTTTTTTTCCAGGGGCCTCCCCCCGGCTCAAAAAAATTCTCCTAGGCCCTCCCCCCTACATTAATCAAATAAAACTGGTCGAAAAATGACGTTTAAGGTTAAAACGGCCAGCAAATGTCATAAGCACACATACACAGGTAGCCTACACACGCAGCGCTGATCTCAATAGCACTACGACTTGTAGAGATGCTTCAGAAAAGGGGATAACATGTCGTTTTATGTGTGGTTAAGAATAATATCAGAGTGGGCCTTTTCTACCTAAAAATAATAAAGATTGCTTGAACACACATCGGTAGGCTATGCCTGTTGAGTTGTGTGATCATCTTGCAAAAGTTCTGCCTATAGGCACGTGCCACCATTCCGACATTGACGTCTAATTTTCTGAGTGTTGGTATTTCCAGTTATAGCATAGGCCCACGTCCCTGCACTCCAACATTTTTTTCTTAGTCGGAGTGGCAGCATGTTTTTTGCTTTTTCATGCTTTTTCAACATATCGCCATTCCGACATGAGGCAGTCTTGCCACGAGAAAGCCAAAAAAGTCATTATTGAAAGCCAAAAAACTGAATTTGTAGCATAGGGCCTATTCAAATGGATAAAAAAATTAAGATTAAAACTAAACTTAACTTTATTTGGCCTACATTGTAGTAAAGTGCATTGTTAGTTAGGCTATCTTAACGCGTTAACAGTCCCAATTGTCTTCACTGCTGTTTCATGCAGCAACACAGGCTGCCTGAATTTATAAAGCAGTTAGGCCTAAATGGACTTTTATTTATTTTTTTTTTTTTTCGGTTGCCTTTGCGTAGGCTATGCTATGCCTATTTCCATAATGAAAAAAAATATCACCTTTAATTTCAGGGAACTAAAAAAAATAGGCTGCACGCAAATCACAGGTGTCTTGCTATAAAAGTGCGCTGGTTTAAACACAAACCCGCGGTCTGTTCGGCACTAATGCCCACGTTTCACCACATTATAAATCAAACAAGGTTAATATCTTAACGAAAAAAATATACTGGCAACAACAAGTAGCCTAAACTTGGAGAAATTGTAGGGATAAGCAAACGTCGGGTGCATGGCCGCCGTGCAGGATAAGCGGACACTTTTAAACAGAGTAGCCTAAATCAACACAAAAACAAACAACCAAGTCCGAAAAGTTCAATGCACTATTATCCCCAAAATCAAAGTTTACGGATATCCTGTTTGATCGCGGTATACATTGGTTATTAAACGAAAAAGTTTAATAACCAAAAAAGTCAAGCCTACATGAGAGATTTTGAGCAAAAGACGTCCCTATAGCTTTTGCCTTGAGCGTTATTGGATATTCTAAACTTTACTAGGCTACTTGCTTACTTGCAGACCACTACAATAGCCTAGGTGGTTTGTTAACAAAGGATTACAAATAAATAGGATATATAGCCTAATACTCATTCAACTGTCCAATCTCATATAGGCTATCCAATTCTGGGGTGCGTTTCTACAAAGGTTAGCTCAATCGTTGCTAAATGATGGTGGTACGAGAGTGGTACGACACAGAGAACGATCCAGCTGCGACTGTGTCTAGAACACCTCGCTCCTTCATCGCATTTGCCCATATCGTTCGTTCACGGGAACGAAGTCGTTGTTGAAGCAGAGAGAAATACTATTGGTTGAGATGTGTTAGTCTATTTTGCCAGCACCAGTCTGCCTGTAGCCTAGGTTGTTTGTTGTCATTATGGTGAATTTATTAAAAAGTCTGCCCTGAATTTGACATTAAAAGTCATTTTCATCCAAGCATTGTTCATTTAAGCCAAAGATTGCTTTTTATCGAAATATGAATGCTTGTCTAAGTTCATCAAATGTCTCTAATAAGATTTGTCTTGTCAATGGTCTCGTGGTAGCGCCTCAGACTTGTCTTGGCAAGGTTGAGAGTTCAATTCTTGACGGATGCAGTAGCTTATTCTGAATAAGATTGTTTTGTCTAATTAGACTTATATCAAATGTCATTAGCACCCTCTGTCTAACCAGTGGTCCTGTGGTAAAGTGTTAGACTCATTATCTGAACGGTTGGGAGTTCATATCTTGACGAATATGTCCGCTTTTGTTGTTTTTAAAGCACCCTTGGTTTTCTTGCGATCGTGGACAACAGTGCATGTAGTTTACTTTCAAAAAGAGAGAGCGGGCTTTTAAAGAAATTTATTGAGGAGTTGTGCTAAAAAATTGATAATTAAGAAAAAGCTCAAGAATGAACCCCGGCCGTCTGCGTACTAGTCCACTTCGGTAAGTTTGATCCACCGACGTGAGTATGCTTTAATGAGACATGACACCTGTTTACTCTCTGATAAGGAGCAACTCGGTAAATGGACAGACCTAGGCCTACCAATAAATATGCCTGTCGGAATGAGACAGAATGCAGCTGGAAAGTGCAGTCTAGGCTATCAAATGCCTCTCTCATTTCCCCTCCTTGAAGGACATAGTCTAGGCTACAAATATTTTTTGCATCAGAAAGCAAACTTTCTGAATTGTGTTTAGGCAACTCATTGGCACCATATACAGACAAGTTTTTTTTTACTGCCACCGGCTGGAACGATGAAGAATTACCGAACGATGGAGGGAACGACTGCTCTCAGGCAGTCGTTCTGAGCGAGATTTGCGACCATGAGTACGATTGTCTGTGCGATTGTTCGGAAATTTTCGTTTGTAGACACACCAAACGTGCGAGTGAAAGGACGAACGATCCAAACCACCGTCGTTGTTAGCCAACGTTGCTTTCTAGAGACGCACCCCTGCTCTCTGCATAACGCAGCCAACAGAGAGGTGGTGCGAAACTCCGCAGGTTGTCTTAAGTAGCATGTACAGTCCTCAACAAATAGAAAATATATACAAAGACGACAAAAGTCCTACACTATGTGAGTGACAGGCTTTCCCACGACTTTCATTCTCCACCAGTAGACTCAGCATATAGCCTATGTGGCTCGGATAGCCCCGTTCCAAAACCTCTGGATGTAGCCTAACCTTAGACTATTATAAAGGGACGATGGGCTAACCTTTTATATCGAAAACGGATTATTGAGCAGGGGAAAAAATATCATGGACCAGGCCAAAATAATTCTCCTGGGCCTTCCCCTAAGGCTTAAAAAAAAATCTCCTAGGCCCTCCCCCCTGACGACCCCCCTTCATTGCATATTTGCAGTATTTAAATTTTTTAGCATCCCCTAGAGGGTATAGCATCTTCACTACATGTGGACAAGTTTATAACTTACAGTATATTGCATAATGACTTGTTTTTTGTTTTCAGAATGGAAGCAATCTTGTTTGGATCTGTTTTTACGTTACAATTAAATTAACAGGTTAAATAAATATTTGTTTGTTAGTGGGATCATTTTCCTATGCTTTGTGTTGTGTACTACACGCATGTAGTTCTTGAGACTTGGAAGTCAATATCAAAGGTAGAATGTTACCTCATGTGTTACATCAATAGGAGCATTGGCTTCTGATTGGAAAATCTGATCTGTGTTAAATCAAATTCATTTTTTCTTCTTCCAGTGACTGAGCTTGGCAGCCTTGAACAACATGACTATGGATTCATTTACTCTGGATGAGCTCTTTAAATGTTTTAACTTATTTATTTATAGTCCCTTGTGATTCAAATGACAGATAAGACAGGGAAACATATATATCAGATTTAAAATATTGTGGCTTGAGCCGGTGAGTGTTATCCTAACGCATTGCATCTCCATCTTTTCAGCAGTAGGGTGAGCCAAATACAACATGGCCCATATTAAAGGAGACATAGAATGGAAAACCACTTTTACATTGGTTTTGATGAATTAAGAGAGGTTGTGCATGATAATACAGCTATCATGAACATAAGGCATGGTTCTGCCCTCTTCCATATGGAAAGAAAAAAAACATTTAGAAATAGTCATTAAATGATGGGCGAATTAGAACAAAGCCTACAAATGATGTCAAATAGCACACAGCCATTGCAGTTCAATTAAGGTGGCCAGAGTGAGGCGTTGTTTAGGCAAAAAGACCCTTTCAATACACATCTTAAAAATGAGGTGTTAACTAGGCTTGTAAAATATCACTTGATCTTCTTTTTGACAAAATACAATTGAATATATTGTATTTTAACACCAGAGAACAGGGTACACTACTCAATGAATCCATTCTATGTCATCTTGAACTAAATGACCAGGGTAAAGCAAGGTATAGAATAAGGCACTTCACATGGGAAAAATTAAAAAAGATGTATACATTGCAGAGATAAAAAATAAAAACATTAAATCCAAATACCTTGACGTATAACATCTAACGTATAAAACTACAGCTATTAAACGAAAGAAAAAAATGCAGAATGAATTTGATTAACATAAAATGCATTCAACAACATACAGTTAAGTGTCTAAAAGTCTATCTTCCTCTCTGAATATGTAGGTTCATCTCCATTTCAATGGAACAGTCCTAAATAAAATCCAACATGTGGTTGACAACTCTGTGGCAAAAACACATATCGGGCGGATGATATGACGGAAAAATTATATTTTAATTTATTTGAGTGGGTGGCGGTTGAACCAATCCTTGCTAGCAGCTGTATGGTGGATGTGTGAGGAACTTTGTGATGTGGTGTGCAGAGGGAATCTCCTCGTTCTCTAGATGGAGAAGAGCAGGTGGCCAGAGAAGGTGGTGTGGTGGTTATGGTTGTCATGCACCCAGCCACCAGGCCAGAGGCCCACTGACACCTGCTCCCCCACCTCCAGCAGCAGAGAAACTCCATTGGAGGCTTTGGAGGCACTGAACTTGGTTGGGACATGGCTGTAAGCGGTGACGAGCAGCTCTGCATTCTTTTGGATATAGACTCCCGTAGGTGTGGACTCATTCCCTATTCCGTACACAAACACAAGGAAGAGGTAAACGCCTCGGACCGGAGCAGTGAAGATTCCTGTCAGAGAGAGAGAGGGGGGGGGGGGGGGATACAGAAGAAGCTCACATTTGGATTCAAGGGAATTATCTTTCACAATTGCCTTTCTGCAGGATACCAAAAGGAAGGCAAAAAAGACCAAAGCCGGAAGATTGGCCTAGCCAGTTGAGTTTTCCAACTCACATTTACGTTTACATTTATGCATTTAGCAGAAACTTTTATCCAAAGCAACTTACAAAAGAGGGATAACAATCAAGCTACAACAAAATACAAGTAAACGCGTTCTGGGAGTGTCATTTGTTAAGAGAAGAGCAACTGCAAGAGTTGAGAAGTGCTAGATCATTCCAGGTAGTTGAAGGAACTAGGACAAGAGATACTCTTGAAAGAGCTGGGTCTTCAAGAGTTTCTTGAAAGTAAACTCACAAGCAAATTATTTTTTTGCTGCAAGAGGTTTCTAAATTTCCTGGCTAGGTGTGTCCCAGAAAATATCTGTGATAAAATAAAAACCACCATAGTTGCTGAAGTAACATTATGAACATGCATACATTCCAAGATCTAACCTGTGCTTGGATTGTAGGCATCGCCAACATTAGTGAAGACGTGTTTGAAAATCAGAGGTGTGTCAACTTTGAAGGGTCCTGTACTTCCACCACCAGACGCTAGCAGCGAGGCAGAGAAAGAAACGCCGCTCTGTTTGTTTTCGCTCCTCACCTCCTCCACCTGAGTTCTAATGAGACTCAGACTCGATGCCATATCTGATAACAACACACAGAAACAAGAGAATATAATTTCACGGTAATGGAAATGCAAACGGTATTTGCTTGAGGTGAGCTTTGTTGCAAAAAAAATCAACAGTTGTAATAATTGCAATACATTTAGTTTAACAGAAAACATCATTGATGACGTTTGAATGGTTGCAGAGTAATCAATAATTATAATTTTTGACTAGAAAAGCGCTCAGAGAGCGCAGACCTCCGCTTAGACAATGTGGTCACAGATGGTGTTCTTGATCTCCGATCGCCACCAAAATCGAATCAGTTCTTACTTGTGCCAATATACACATTGTCCGAAAATTTCATCCAAATTAGTGGAGTACTTTTCAAGTTATCAGAGACAGACAGACAGACAGACACACACACACACACGCTGGCACACACACACACACACACACACACACACACACACACACAGACACACAAAATTACAGCCAATGTAAAGCAGATACAGAAATAAACATCAACAATCAAGCAGACATGAGCCTCACCCTCGCTGGCTTTCAGTCTTTTCTCCATGGCCTCCATCTTGTCCCTCATGTCTGCCAGCAGAGTTCTCAGCACATAACTGTCTTCTTCACCTTTTGTCGTTTCAGCATGACGGCCTCCACTCTCTGCTGCTGCTACCACAACCAGAGCAGACAACAGCACCAGCAACACAGCAGCTCCAGGAGTCTTCATCTTCATGCTCCAAACACACACACACATACACACACACACAAACTGCTGCCTCGGCTGCTGTAGTTATGTGAACTATTCTCTGATATATTGGCTTAAGTATGTACCCCCCCCCCATGCCTCTTAAAAGTGCTCAAGAGTCCCTTTAGGGGCTGATTTCCACATCCACAGAGGGGAGGGCAGAGAATTCTGACCTGCTATTGGTGGATTCTAGAACTCTCCATCCCATCGCTCCTGCTGCAGAATTATTCTGACTCCTGACATGTAATAGAGGGGAAAATCCCTTTACATTTGACCATAGTCTGTGCAAATAAACTGAATACAATGAATGCCTCTGCAGCTCCTGTGGGCACATTCTGTTAGTTTGTTAAGAAAGCCCAACAATGAAAGATTATGAGTCTTTTTTGTTTATGATTAGCTTACTTAAAGGAAAACCATACAGTTTTTTTCTGTAAAACTAGTGAACTACTGTACATAGAAATGTTTTTCAGAATCTTTCTTCTACTAGGCCAACAGCATGCAAATGGTAGCCTGACATAGCCCGCCCATAATACGAATGTTCATCCGTATCCATGGTCTGGGAACGGTCCTCTGGGCGTGTTTACATCGGTAGAGTCTACCGGCCAATAAGCGAAGCTGATTAGACGAGCTGTCCAATCGTTTCAAAACAGAAGTGAATGCCCTCCCCTCCGCAGTATAATCGCGTCAGGTTAAAGAACCCCCAGACCGTGAATACGGATGAACAGCAGTATTATGGTCGGGCTATGTCAGGCTATGCAAATGGTGCTATGGCAAAGAAAAAATAGCAGAGTCCACACAGTGCATATCCTGGATGTCTGGAGGGCACTGAACCTGCATTTTTCAACCTTCAGATGACTAGATGTTATTGTAAATTCTCTGATAAAAAGGATACCTCAAACAGTGGCTAATAGTTGCCTAATTGCGGTACAACAATGTTGCTGCTACAGTGACAGAAAGGGAATGAGAGGTAAAATGAGAGGCATTAATTTTCCTCAACTCTCAAGCCCAGATAAAATCAGGACCCAATGAGAAACAAGCAGGCTGAAGGAGGCGAGCTTATGACGACTTTGTCCAGCTCTGTCTCATAACATTCATCGAAGGTTGATAGCATTTGATAGATGTTTAGATTACTAGGAATTCGCAGGCAATGCTAGATTTGTCAGACCACTGTTCATTTCTGAACATGGTCGCGCAAACCAGGCAAATGCATTAATTCAATCTCTTCCTATCTTAGTTGAAATAAATAATTTCACAGGATTCCTTACAATTTAACTATGCATTGTTGACTGTATAGCCCTACAAAAGAACTTCCATGCACCTGACTGTGATTAGAAAATCAATACACAAAACTCTGTTCAAGAGAACCTTGTGACCAGTTGACCTAATCACACTTAGAGTTTCATGTTTGTATGTTCCTTCCGTTAGTAATTTAAAACTGCCAGTTCCATGGACTCTCTGTTTGCTTCACAAGCAAAGGTTGCTCATGTATCAAGATAAGAGTGATCACTAGATTGTAATTGTCATGCTTTAAAAGGTCCAAGTTGTGTCATTCAGGGAGAAACCCAATTGAGCCGCTATTTGCAGAGCCCGCAAATTTCCTTCCCGGCCTGGGATCGCAACCTAGAGCCATAATAACGCTGTTATTACCATGTTTCAGCAATGAACCGTCTCTGACATTATTTGGAAATAATTCCTTATATCCTCTTTTTCTCTTGCTCTCATTTTTGAGCAAATGAAAACCAGCGAAGAATATATACACAAGTTTCAGGTTTATTATTATAAAACCCTTTAAAAACAAGTTGACAAAAGTGCTGTGCAAGCAAGCTAAAAGAAAAGTTATACATTTTGGCAGAAAAAACAACAGAAATGGATACACAATAGAAACAACATACTTTAACACCAACTAAACTCATACAGAGTCAAAGACCAGGGAGAATAAAAAAGTTTTCAGCTGAGATTTCGATTAAACAGACACTGAGGGGGCAAGTCTTACATAAGATATATGAGAAATTCATTCCAGAGTTTAGGACCAGTGACTGAAACGGCACGATTCTCCCTAGTCTTTAATATTAGGGGCATGGTGTGGTGGACAGATAGATAGCACCACTTTTGTAAGAATATATCGTTTATCTCATGGATGTGAATGAATGTACTGTACTGTATGTATGAGATCTGCTAAGTAGGGAGAAGCCGGGCATTTCAGATTTAAAACACATGACAGAATTTTTAAATGCATCGTAAAACGCACAGTGAGCCAATAATAAAGCTACTTAAGAATTGGAGTGATTTCTTGACAAAGAGAATCAACTAAGACCAGAATAGAGTGTCTTGCGGTAGTCAAGGCAGGATGTATTAAAAGCATGTATGGCTGTCCCAAGATTATCATTAAAAAGAATTTGACCTTTGATAAAAGTCAGATGAAAAAACAACAACAACAACAACAAAAAAACGATTTGACTACATTTATTTATTTGTTTCTCCCAGGTCTGTTTCTTACAGAGCCTTTAACAGAAGTGCTCAGAAGCCCTAGGTCTAGACTATTGTTATATTGTTACAGGCCCATTTGTATAGTAAAACATCAGTTTTATTTTCTTATATTTAAAAAGGTAATAAGTAAAAGTAATAGGCCTCCTCCATCTTCAGCAAAAGCATTTTGGTCTCAGTGCATGCATTTTCCTGGCGAGGCAAATTAAATTTTAGCCTCTTTATTTTTAGCTTTAGCTTTGCATAGGCGTTGGAATGTATAGTAGCCAGATAGCAACTCTTTGGCTAAATTACATTCCAGCACCTGTGCTAAGCTAAAGCTAAAATGTGGGCTGCCAGACCCAACGGTAAATAACCCAATTTCATAAAAGCGCAGAATATTCCTTTAAAGACATCCATGCTTTAACAACCTCAAGGTAATCTAAATTAGAAGCTTTGAAACAGACCCAGTCCTCACATGAGGAAGATCAGGTGGCCAGAAAAGGAATTGTGGTGGCCTATGTTATCCCATACCTGTGAATTAGGCCACAGAACTACGGAGACCTCATCTCCCACCTCCAACAACAGAGAGGCACCATTAGAAGGAGTTACATTTCCTTCTGAGCCCACGTAACTGTAAGGGCTAACAACGCTCTCTCCATTTTTAAGCAGACTGGCTGCAGCTCTAGTGGGCCAATGGTTATGCAGAAACAAAACAAAGTGGTAGACCCCTCTGACTGGAGCGGTGAAGACTCCTGTGGTGTGTTAGAGACAGACAACAGATATAATGATAGAAGAATAATGTCTTTCATTGAACATTGATGATGAGTGAAGACAATTGAAGAGTTCAGATGCAAAACCCCCTAACTCCTCTTGACCACTTTTTGAGAAAAAGGCCATTTTTTATCAGGCGATTAGTGTGTTTTGATTGTAAATAGATATTTTAGACACGGCGGGGAGCAGGTTTTATTTTATTTTTTCACAAAAACATTTCATTTACATATTCTAGATTTATACAGGATTCACACAATATCATTAAAAATGGTGTTTAGGGGGTTTTGCATCTGAACTCTTCAATTGGAAATAGCAATTTGCCTGATTTGCTCTCTCTACCTATTTGAAAAATATAAGCCTCATTTCTTTGAAAAGCACATTGGTGTCATCTATTTCAAAGATAATGCCGCCAAGGAAATATCACTTAATTATGTCACTATTGAATTATGCCTATGGTTGTAGAGAATCCTTGAAACCATAATTACAAAAAACAGCAAACGAGACCGACAGAAAGTCTACTAGCATCTAGTACCTGTATTTGGGTTGTATCCATCTCCAATGTTAATGAAAACATGTCTGAATATCAGCGTGGCGTAATTTGAAAAGGGTCCCGTATATCCACCACCAGATGTCACCAGTGAGGCAGAAAAGGACACCCTGCTCTCGTTCCTCTCCCTCCTCAACTCCTCCACCTGACTACCGGTGACATTCAGATTCACTGCCTGAGCTGAAGAACACACACACACACACACACACACACACACACACACACACACACACACACACACACACACACACACACACACACACAAAACAGAAAGGGACAGAGAACATACAGTATACATACATGACAAATAACCAATAATAATAGGCTGAAAGGTCTGGGAAGAGGGAGCGGAGGAAGAATACACAAAATAATGATGTCTCACCCTCATTTTCACGCTTAAGCCTGGTCTCAAGGGCCTCCATCTGTGTCTTAGTGTTTCTCAGATCCACTTTCTGCTCAGCAATAAGAGCTCTCATCTCTCTCAGTGCGTTGTGGATGCCATGACAGGTTCCTTGGGTGCAGTTATTGACTGTAGTTTGATCTTCTGTACTTTGTCCTCTAACATTTGGAGCAGCCCACAACACCAACAGCAGCAATAGCACCAACAGCATCACAAAGCCAATGATCTTCATGATAGACACAACTATCTCGCCCAATTTAAACTGATATTTTAAACACACACACACACACACACACACACACACACACACACACACACACACACACACACACACACACACATTAGAGATTACTGTTTTAACATCAAACTGAAAATTAATTTGCAGTTTTTACTATAATGCAAAAATTAATATTAAAATACAACTTAATATTCAAATATTTCAAGACATTGAATGTGCAGGAATTAGATATATATATATACACACACACAGTATATAGGCAATATATACATTTAATGTATTTAATGTAAATTTAATTTAATTTAATGTAAATGTATCCTGGTCATAACCAGCTCCTTGGTCTCTTCATACGGGGGTCTGGGAGCTCAGATATGGACAAACATATTGCTTGATGGAAATATTTGAATTTAAAACATACATCTGGAGTACTTGATAAATAAATGAATAAATAATAAATACCCGTTCAGCCCTCCCATTTCCTGGTGTGCTGTTCTGGCTGACTTCATCATTAACGTAGACAGTTCCCATTATCATAATTAGTAGGTCTATTAAAGCAGTGAGTCCTGTGGTTTTGCTTTATCTCATTCAAAGATGCCTGTCCTCTCATCCAGCGCATCAGTGATGCTTTTAAGACCAGAGATTGGAGAAGGAACTGTGACTGTTCACCAATCAGAGCCCTTTACATCTCTGATCACACCAATACTCATCTCAACCAGGGTCATTTTTGTCTGGTTGTCAGTTCCTCATATTCATGGAAACAAGAACTACACAATCTAACCACATCAAGCGTCTAGACAAAGTTTTCCTTCATAAAATGTGTTGACAAGAAGTATTGATACAAACTGAGAAATAATCCAACAAACATAAAATTCCTTACTTTTCTTTTGTGTTTATTTAGGCTATTTTAATATTTATTAATAAAAGTGATCCAATGACCCAAAACGGAATGATTTTGATAGCAATTACATTATAATGATAACAAAATACATCTTATATTTTGTTACTGAACTACAATAATATAATGTAAATTACAATATAAATTCCAGATTGTGTTCTGGATCGCCGATCACCGATTGCCACCAAATTCGAATCAATTCTTGTCCCAATATACATGTTGTCTAGAAATTTCATCAAAATCCGTGCAGTACTTTTCGAGTTATGTTGTACACAGACAGACACACACACACAGACACAGACAGATGTCAGCAAAAACATAACCTCCTTGGCGGAGGTAATATTGAAACACAATACAGTTTTTGCACATGTTTACAATGGTCTATACATGGATACGAACAATGATATGAAGTCAGGTTAGGCTGGGTAGGGCAGGCAAAGTTGATCGTGTCTGACCTGATCAAACTATAAAATCTTGAAAAAAAATTATATCAAGCTTATGAAAATACCTAAACTATTATCAATTTGTCTTTTTAAAAACGTTTTGTAAACCTTTAGAAGGCAACTGTGATGATTTGCATGAAGTCTGTTAGTTTTCAGAGACAGGATAGGCTCTGCTCATCCCCTCATTGCTTTACATGTAACATTGTGTGGATTTTGGAGTTTGTGCATACTGAGCCCTCTGTGTCAAACTTGATGGGGGAAGAAAGGTACTGCTCATGGTCAATATTTTTTCTTGATTATGTTAAATAATCAAAAATGTGTAAAAACTTAAAGTAATGACAAATCGCCACCACAAAACCTGAAACGACTGTAGGTGGAGCTACGGAGATAAAAAAAAAAAAAAAAAAACGGCAGTTCTGATGTCCCTTTAAAATTTTTGACCACAATTTTATGTACAGTAGGACAACAAAATCAAGAAAGTCCCTCTATTTTGGTTATCTAGAAGAAACCCAATTTAGCATCAGGGAAAACCATCATGAGTGCATTGTACTTGTTACTTCCCCTCTCTCACACTCTGTTCCTAGTCTCTCTCTCTCTCTCTCTCTCTCTCTCTCTCTCTCTCTCTCTCTCTCTCTCTCTCTCTCTCTTTCATCAGTTCTCTGGTGGTCTATCCGGATATCTATTTATGGTATTCATGGTATTGGGTATTGTTGCTAGTTGGGAAATGCCATATGGTTAAATAGCAAAGCTCACCAATGCCCTGTAAGCAACACTGTGAAGCTGTTTGGAACATGGTGCCTTACTGCTTTGCAGCATCATGTGAACTCTGAACATGAACTAGAGTAGGAAAAGGTATCTCTGGAGTGCTGCAGGATATAACTGACACCTGGTGCTCTTCGGTGCAGGGATTTCAGAAATAGTAAAAAGAAGTCGGTTCTATACTGCATTCTGAGTGCCTCGGAACCGACTTCTCTGAACATGAATTGTTTGGCTCATGCACAATAAAACATCACAAACCACAAAACCTGAAACAACAAAACTTTTGTAAATGCCAAACCATGTGAAAATGCCAACCCATTTGCATGCATGCAAGACTGATAAGATCAAGGAAGTCTCTCCACTTATTTTGAGCTACCATGGGGAAAGCCAGTTCAACATCACTTTGTAAACTTGAAAATAAAAATAAATAAATATATCATAAATAAATCAATATATATTAAATATAAATGAATAAATATCATGCCATGCTATGATCTCTGCTACGAGCTTTACCATAAAACGTAAGACAAAATCTGAGATAAAAGACAAAAAAATATTAGCCAGGCAGCCGCACCTACTTTTATCTCAAAACTTTTTCTCAGAAATTCTCACTTTAATCTCTGAAATTATTTCTGACTTTGTTTCCCCAAGTTTGTGACTTCAATAAAGACAAAATCTGAGAACTTCTCTTAGAAATTCAAAAAATATATTTTATTTTCGTTCAACCCTGAAAATCATCCATAAGACTGAATAGTGCTCCTGTAAAGCCCAGTTTTTCCCAACAAACCTGTTCAAAATCTATATGGATAACTGCATGTTTTTTTTATATATATATATATAAAACTTTATTTTTATCACACCAGCACAATATAATTAAAGCAATAGTCATTGTTTTTGAAGCTCACTGAGAGAATTATAGAATTTAATAAAATCTAAGCTGAATACCCATCAGACATCCGTCATGACATAGAGTGGTTGGAGATTATCTGCTCTACTGCTTTTATATTACCTGTAAAAATAAAAACGAAAGTGAATCCAACATTACTTGATTCCTGAAGTTCACCATTAACCAACAACTGTGATGTGGTGCAGGAGGCTCTTTCGTCATGGACAGTGCTGCAGCACATGCTGTCATCCTCTTTAAAGAACTTGTTGTATTATTTTTAAAATACCAATAAGTAGAGGCGGTGCAGAGGTGAGTGTAACGGGTGATAACATCTGCGTTGAGTTGAATTAATTTGACGACCCAGAATTACTGCTGCAAAGTTGTTTTATTGCCTGCACAGACAAGGCACACATACAAACGTTGTCCCTGTTAGCTTGTTCCTCCACTCCTCAATCCAAACCAAAACGAAACTGGCTGCGTACGTAACGTAACGCTATGCAATACATTAATGCAAAGATATAATAAAAACATGGCACACCTGCACAGACAAGGCACACATACAAACGTTGTCCCTGTTAGCTTGTTCCTCCACTTCTAAAATAATCAAATACAGTAGAAACAAAAAGAAATATCACAGTGAGTTAGCAACTACAGCATAACTACACTGGAATCCACAGTGGGGCATATCCCCACATGGCGTGTCACAAAATCATAAACCTAACTTAAAGAAAAGCCATCATGCAAAAATAACCCAAAAATAATGCACACTGAATATTTACAAATAAAATAAATACAATAAGACCTACAGATGGCACTTTTATATATCAATATTTACATAGATTAGGATTAGCTCACATCTCCAAACCTACCTCAATCCAAACCAAAACGAAACATGAAGGAGGAAGAGGAGATAGGGAAACATAACACAAGATCTTGTGCAATTATACATTCATACAAAGGGTGACCTTTCAACCTGTTACATGAGCAACTGGTAAACTGGCAATCTGAAGTTTATTTTACAGAATCCAGGAGTGGGTTTGTTACAACACTACAAATTTCCCCCACATGGCTTGCATCTACACTGTTGCCAGCTTCAAGAATTTTTTCAAGATGGTAATCAGTAATCTGGCTGTGACAGTCATAGTAACTAACCCAATAAAACTTGAAGTCAGCTTGGAGTCACTTAAATCAAAGCGGCTGAACATACACAGGTGTCATACATACACAAACATACATCAGGTGCTTCTTGCACGAAACGTTCCAACAATTGCATTAGTGTGTATTCCCATCACAGTGGCAACACACTATACACAAATGCAGTCAGATCTGCTGTCAGTGTGATCAGAAAATGTCTTACCAGAAGAGCAAGTGCTTAAAGAAGCGCAGTTCTGTTCAGGCATTGTAGAGACCACATTTGTTACTTACATGCAAATCAAATCATGACATATATTAGGATCGAATGTCACCTTGACCTTGTTTTCATCTTATAGCATATGATACATCCCCGTACTGTCTGTAAAGCGCCGTGAGACAATGTACTGTAATAGATAGATAGATAGATAGATAGATACAGTTACAAGTCTTGAAATCCCCAATACCTTGTCATGATCCGTGACCGTAGACTTCTTCACACTGCACTTTTACAAAAGTATTGGTACTTTTATTTGTCAAGTATAAAGACAAACCAAAACAACAACCACTCTTTCAAAACTAGAAAAGCACTCAGAGAGCGCAGACCTCGACCACATTGTGGTCACAGATGCAGTATAAAATATAAGCATGCAAAAGCATGTCCTCCCACTTACACTTGCAATCCCTCCCCCCTTCACCTCACCCCTAGCCTGACACGCCAGACTACATTATAAGAATGTATAGTCTGAAGACCACTGATAGACTGTGCCTCCAACGGAGGGGCGGGTGATTGCGTTGTCTTTCAAACTGTCTCTCCACATAATAGGCTAGCATTCCGGCCAGTAGTACCAGCTGGTATATCAAACTTTTTCCGTAGCCCATCGGTAACACGGCAAAGACATCTTTTTTCAGCACGAAAGACTTTAGTGCACTTTCTTGTTCCACTTTCAAAGAAAATGACGAGTGCAATTCCTCCAAAACTAAAGCCAAAGACGATTCTCTATATACGGCTCTGGTTTGAGCAGGACTGTCGTCATCATACTAAGCCCGCCTTACGATTTCCTGTACACATACCGCGCTGTGATTGGTTATCCCCCGCCAGAGGCAGGATACAACGGTTTTCTATCAGGGGTCTCTTCAAATTTGCTACCGCTAGGGGTACGTCTAGAGTTCTAGGCTACCTCACCCCTGCATATGCATGCATTTCCAGTGATCTCCAACTGGCGGCGCTAGACCCTGCACAGTGGACAGATGTTATCAGGACAGGGTCCTGAGTCCATAAACCAAGTTGGGCAAGGATACGTCAAACCGTTACTGAGATATAATGTTTGACAAACAGGAGTGCTAGAGTTTAACATATTTTTTTCTACATAGTCAGGACTGGGTTGTCAGTCCATAGCCTATACCAAATTTGGTTGTACTATGTGAAAGTGTAGCCGAGATATAATGTTGGACTACTAGGAGTGCTAGAGAGTGTAACATAGTTTTTTTTCCTGGTCAGGACTGGGTGAAGAGTCCATATAGCAAGTTTGGATGTGATATGTCAAAGCATGGTCGATATATGATGTCACTTCCTGTGTGGTGACTTCGCCGTCAAATTTCATTGACAGTAGAAGGCAAGCACGTGGACTTTCGAACAAAACAATGGATACGCTTTGTGAGACATGGTCCAAAGATGATGTGTACCAAGTTTCGTGTGAATCAGACAAAGTTAGTTTCACTTTAGATAAAATCCACTCCAGGGGGTGTTCTGGATCACCGATCACCACCACAATCGAATCAGTTCTTGTCCCAATACAGACGTGGTCAGAAAATTTCATCCAAATCCGTGCAGTTCTTTTCGAGTTGTGTTGTACACAGACAGACACACACACAGACGCACACACAGACACACACGCACCGGCGAAAACATAACCTCCTTGGCGGAGGTAATAAAGAAAATGCTGATTACGCTTTCTGTTTCCTAACTATATGATTCTCTCATAATATTCATTCACACACGACACACAAACCAAAATAAACCAATAATGATTTATTTATTTACAAAGATCAAGATTCATCTGATTAACTCCTCACATAGGGAAGAGCAGGTGGCCAGAGAAGGTGGTGTGGTGGTTATGATCATCAAATACCCGACATCTCGGATACAGCTTCACATAGACCACATCTCCCACCTCCAGCAGTAGAGAAACCCCATTAGAGGATTTGCCATAGCCATTGGTCTGATAATTCGAGGAAAGTAGAAGTTGTTCTCCATTTTTATGAAGAGAGACCGTTGTACGTGTAGATGCATGACCATAACCGAGCACAAACAAAAGAAAGTAATAGACCCCTCTGACTGGAGCTGTGAACACACCTGAAACAAAGAAATTGTGATGAGAAGAACAGAAAAAAGAAAAAGTAAAATCTTCAATCTCTGACACTGTTTAGCCTATAATAAGCCCAAAAGAATAATTTATTCTAAATTTAGTTAAGAATAATATTTTACATTTGGAAATGTTTTAAATACTATAGATTTAAAGAACATATTTCAGATGGGGAAGGAAAATTGTGAAACTGTGGTACCTGTGTCTGGGTTGTAGGCGTTGCCAATGTTAGTGAAGATGTTTCTGTACGCCAGAGGAAATGCCTCTGAAAAAGGCCCTTTATTTCCACCACCAGATGTCACCAGTGAGGCAGAGAAAGACACCCTGCTCTCCTCTCTCTCCCTCCTCAGTGAGGTTACAGTGAGGTTCAGATCAAATGCAAGAGCTAAAGACAACACAGACAGACAGACAGACAGACACACACACACACACACACACACACAAACACACACACATGGAAATAAAGCAATCACATGTTGTAGAGTGAACATAGAACATATAGGGATTCATGTGTGACTGGAATCATTTTTGTAGCCTACCTTCATTTTTAATCTTAAATAGTTCAACCATATTTTCACTGGCTCTCAGTCTGTCTGTCAATCTGGTTTCAGTCTGTCTCAGATCCAATCTCTGCTCCTCTACTGTCTTCTCACTGGCTCTCAGTCTGGTTTCAACAGCGTCCACCTGTGTCTTAGTGTATTTGAGCTCCACTTCCAGCTTTGCCACTAGAGTGCTCATCTCTCTCAGAACAGTGTGTATTTCAGGCTGGCAGCTCAGTTGGGTGGAGGTTGTGTCTGCTGATTTCTCTTGAAGATCTGTATGTTCTGCTCTAACTAGAACCAGACCAGCCCACAGCAGTAGCAGTACAGCACTGGGAGTCTTCATGGTCAACACACACAGCTGAATGTGGGGAATACACACACACACACACACACACACACAAATCAGACGTTATTATGTGCATTTGTCAGAATCTATCCTTAGTATCTTCAGTGACTCCTCCGGTCCCGTCCATTAGCCTCTAACCTATCCAGTCATCACTCTCTAACCAAACCCACTTCTTATACCCACAGTTGTCTAGCCTGGCCATTGTCTTCCTATGTAATTCTGTTTGATTTTCTTCCTCCAGTACTCTGTATGGGAGTCTGGCCATTGGCCTCTTTTGCATCGGATACATCATGCATCCTAGTCTAGAACTCCAGACGTACTCTAGTGGTAGCAAATCGAGTTTGCCCAGTGTGTACGTCTAGCTATGAGCCATAGGTTGTACTCAGACATCGGTGGTGTCTATCCAATCACAATGCTGTAGGTTGTATTCACATCATGGTGTTTAGCCAATCCCAATGTTCTATCTGGACAGGGTACCAGTGGGCGGGCTTAGCGTTGTTTGAATCAGTTTGTTTTTTGCTCTGATTGGTTGTAGCCATTGTAGCCGAGGGTCTAACAGTCTTGGTCAGGCTATACATGTAATATTATTGTCAGGCTACATGCATCCCAATCCAATCTGTGAACTTTACTCAAATGTACATGGCATCATGCATCAAAACCAGCATGACTAGTGATTGGCATGTGAATCTGGGGGGTATTCCTGCAAAGTCGCTAATGATATCGGCGTTTATGTGATTAAGCCT
The DNA here is from genome assembly GCA_027497455.2 of Sardinella longiceps. Lineage (NCBI taxonomy): Eukaryota > Metazoa > Chordata > Actinopteri > Clupeiformes > Clupeidae > Sardinella > Sardinella longiceps. The sequence continues at coordinate 21,786,714 of JAODXP020000006.1, read as the reverse complement.
TGTTTGAAGTAGTGTCAAGTTTGACATGAGGCTGAAGCCATTCCATCAACGCAAGTTAGGCTAGCTTTACACGATAACGATCTGAACACAATCCGCAAAAGTGCCGCTGTGTTCCCACTTTTTATTTCGCGTTTAGATGAGCGTCTTTGGGTGGAAATCTGTATGCACACGGTGACGCAAAAGTGTATGAAATTTGATATAGTGTGCATGTCAGGTGGCTAGGTTGTGCTGTGAAGCACTGGCATACAACACCACCAAGAGCGCGCGCATGCGTTGAAACTTCCTTCTTACCATAGTAGCGCGACTGTCAAAAACAAAAACATGGCAAAGAAGCGAGGTAAGACAGACGAGTCGACTAGTCCAAATATGTGGATATATGGACCGAATTTCTGCATCAGTATCCTGTACCTGGAGGGACAGCGTATCCCCATGAGAAGGAAGGACTTTGTTTTGCTGTACTGCACGTGGTTATGACGTCAACGAGGATAGCCAGCGTGAGCAGCTCAGAGCACACTTTTGCGTTTTCAACCCTTTTGACGGGAACGCGACGGTGGAGCGTCTTTAAGATTTCCACTCTGGAGAGTGGGTTCATTTTTTTGCATTTTTAAGCCCCAAAACTGCCGTCGCCGTCTAAAAGAAAGGCACATCTGATCAAATATTTTGTCGGTTTCACCCGGGAGCGTCGCCGTGTAAAGCCAGCCTTAGCCGCGCCTGCCTCTCCTTAACTTAAACAAGGCTGCATGCACGAGCTCAACACTAGACCTAAATAGGTGATTTAGGAATACCTGATGAACTGTCGTAAAATTAAGGCAGAACTAAAAGAATTTTAAGAAAGAAACTTCGATATGCATACGTCATCTGTTGAATTTTGTGTGAAATAACTGAATGTCACATTTTTTTTATAGTAGTAGGCCTACTGGCAATTCATAAAGTTGAAAAGGTGATTGAAATTATATTTTGAATCATAATGTTTGACCATTGCTTGTTGGAACAAATTACCAGTCTCATTGTTCTGTCACAGCACACTTGCACCTGCTACTGAAATCAATCAATCATTCAATTAAGACGAAGCCGACAACTCCACACACCACGTGATGGGCCGGCATGTAACACTTCTTTGATTATGCATGCATTTGTTTTTAATTCGTAACTAAAATTATTCCTAATAGACACTTCGAAATATCAATAGTAGTTTAGTAAAAAGGGGAATTCATGCATGATTACAGTGTTTGCAAATACTATCAACCTTTATTTGGTGGGAAAGATTATTAAGCAGGTGTATGGAACCTTTTTTGGTGACTTGTGTTTCTGACTGATTGCATTTTCTGAGACCGCTTTATTAAGCCTTGCAGTTAACCTGCCACAGAGCTGGTTAGTTTGGGAGTATATGTTACCCCAGCAACTCAGCTGTGATTGCTGTTAGCGAGAGTAATGGAACTGAACTCACACTAAAACTAGCGCTGCTTGCCGAAATTAGCGCGGCTTAGCGAATAGCTCGGTTGATGGAATACCCCCCTGGTTCATTTGGCAAGTCTTACATTAGATAAAAAGATGTAACTCTGTTGCCATTGGCTCTGATGCTGAAAACATTTTACACTTTACTGGGTAGTGTGGTGGAAAAAATTCCAACATTTCCTTGATTGACACTTGGATTTGTACATACTCTCGAATCAATCAAAAATGCTCAAAAGACTCCAGTTACTGACATGGACTTTGTTTATTTCCCACTTTTGTTCACAGTGCCAGCAAACTACATGCGTAAATAAACCGCATATCTAATACATAGCGCTGTGAAGAAAAGGTTGGTTCTCTGCAGAGAAAAATCTGACCAATTTAGCCAGGAGTTTGTGCAGGGACTCGCATGATGTCTGATTTGATTCACAAACTTCTCAGTTTTTAAAGATCTCTGACCGGAATTAGGATGTCTATATTTGGGCTGTCAGACACCTCTGCAGATTTGACCTTTTCTTCATAACACCTTCATTTATGTAAAAACACATATGCAAGCACTCTCCCTGAGTGCAGTATCTTACAGCACCAAGCTCTCGTGACAATGAACACACCCACAACATTTCCAAGTGACTTTGAGCAGACATTTCCTGTTTTTTAACTGTGGTTTCTGTTCACCTTTCTTGTCTGTTGTCACAAATAAACCATATCATCCTACAGTTCTTCCACACAATAATAATGATGTTTTACAAATATAAAAATCTCTTCAGTAGCACTTTGCTTTGTTGTAATTTTCCACCACTACAGCATTGGCAGTAAAGCACATTCCCCTCTGACTGCCACAGGCAATTCAACACGTATCAGCTGCAAATCACTGCACATACAAACTGCACTACTCAAATCTGGGCAAATGTTATGAAGTTATCGATCAAGCTGACAATATCAGACTTCTATTTGATTCAATTCAATTTTATTTGTTGAGCGCTCAAATACATTACATTGTCTTGCGGCGCTTTACAGACAGTACAGGAAGCATCCATGAGTAACAGGGGTAGGAAAAACTCTCTTCGCTTTACTAATAACTTCTGACTATATCAGACTTGTGACAGTCAGCCCGGTGTGCATCAGACACACACACACACACACACACACACACACACACACACACACACACACACACACACACACATTATCAGACACCTGACTGTTGGTGTGTACTAGCTTTTTATCCAGACACACAACACACTCTCCCTCTCACACACACAAACACAGACGCACACAAACCTTGTTCTGAGGAGCAGTGGTCTTTACTCTTACTCAAAGATGCAGATGATTCTTGTCCACTTGTCCTGCAGACGAAATGAAGTCTCCTCTCATCCAGCACATCAGTGATGCTTTTAAGGACACAGGCTGGAGGAGGCACTGCCACTCTTCACCAATCAGAGTGTCTTAAACACTAAACAAACATCAACCTGGATCAGATCACTTGTATTACTAGTTACTCTAATTATTTATTTTAATTAACTTGTATTACTTGTGTTTCTAGTTCTTCATGCATCTGGGAGCAGCAGGCCCTTTCAACCATGACCTCTTTTACTCTTTACTCCTGCAAGATTGTAAGATGTGTCTCCACAGGCACAACTCGAATATTTGGTCACAGAAACAAAGTTTTCTCTTCGATCTAGGGGGCTAATTTACAAATGACCAGACGTCCCCACATAATACTAATCCCATGTGAATAAGGATTAGTAAGTCACAACCAGAGTTTTATAGGGTACATGGTACTAGAACACAGTATTCAGGAGAGGAACTGATGGCCTATGAGTCAACATTTGGTTCATCATCATCATATTTTATGGGCTCGTGTGGAAAACACATTTATGGGGCCTCATTGACTCCAGCAGTATCAGCTGACTCTTTAGAAAAAGTTGAGATTTTTCCAGGATAGCTTAAGTAAAGGTGTTTTAAGTGTAAACAGGTGTAAACAATTGGAATCGATGTCAAAAACATGTCAAGTCAACACAAAGTATTTGCCTATTTGCAAGCCTTTTCTACTTATTTGTTAAATCCAAATGACCCTAGCAGTAGTGAGTTTTGCTGAGCCAGTACAGCTAGCGATGAGCCCTAGGGAGATCTGGTAGGTCTTGTTATTGGTCTTACATGGGTGGTGTAGGACCCAACACATCAGTCTTTATGTGTAAAGAATCGTTGGGCAGATGTAGCCAAGGAGCGATCAATCAAATCAGCTTGTTCATTGCTCTGACTGGTCATACGGTTATACTATTGCGTACAGAGACAGTTTGAAAGACAATCCTGATTTTGACCCTAGGATTAAGCCGCTGTCTATCCTTTGTGGCCAAAGTATACATTTTGGAGTTACAGTCTGGATTGGCATATAGTAAGTATATAATGATAATAATAGAAAGACTTTCAGCCTCCATGTGAGTTTGTTTATTTGTGTGTATTCACGCAGAGGGAAAGATTCCAACAATCAAGAATGCAGTCAGACTGCTGTCGGTGTGATCAGAAAAATTCTTACCAGAAGGAAGTGATCAAAGAGCCAATTCTGTTCCTGGCATAAGAGGCCACAGTTGTTTACTTTAATAAATCATGGCTGGTATTACAGTAGGATCAAATGTCACCCGTAATGACAAAGTTATTGCTCTGTGGTGACATGTTTTCCTTGTCATGTTCTGCAGGTCCTGTGTTTCATAAACAGAGGAATTCACACACATGTACGAGTGTTCTCAGCAGCTTTTAATTGTTATTATAAGAACCAGTAAATCTTTCACATTAGTAAATGGCAAATGTGTATTCATTAACAAAGGTGCCAGTTTAAATGATTTTTGGAAATAACAATATTACTCTTAGACAGTTCAGTGGCTCAGGGGTAGGTCCTGTCTTGCAACACATGAAAGTAAAGGTGTGATTCTTTCTTGAATCTAAATGTTCCATCATAATAAATTGATATCATCAAATGTAGACCTGTGGAGACTCATGAACCAGGAGCAAATCCACATTGAAATCAAATCAAGAAAGTGGGAATGGATCGGAACAAGATAGCTGGACAAGCTCCAGTTTATAATAAAAGTCCAGAGGAAGCCAGGGAGATGTAAATCCAACAGAGGGAGGTCCACGCTTGATGAACTGACTGGGAACTCCTGGAAAGAAGTAAACACGCACGGCACAGAGGAGACTGAGGTGGAGCTCCAAGATGGATGCCCTACAGTATGCTCCCAAGGGAGCTAAGAGGATTAGGTCAATTGAGAATAATAGAATCATAATAGCATTTCTATTTAACGCAGTAATGAATTTGCTGATCCAGTAATTCCATCAAAACCGACTCCTCACATGGTGAAGAGTAAGTGGCTAGAGAAGGTGGTGTGGTGATATTGACTATCAAACACCCAGGCCTTAGCCCTCAGTCTCACAAATACCACATCTCCCACCTCCATCAGCAGAGAGACTCCATTAGAGGGCTTCACCTCTCCATTTGACTGAATGCTGTTAGCACCAATGATATGCTCTTCATTTTTATAAAGATTGACTCCTGTATATGTTGTTGGATGTCCACCTCCATGAACAAACACAACAAAGTGGTAGACCCCTCTGACTGGAGCTGTGAAGACACCTAGACACAAAGCAGTGACAGTCAAATACAAATATAGAACAAAAAGAGAGACAGAAAGAAACAAAGAAAGGCTGTTTTTACATGTATACTTGTTACTATTATCATTATTTTGAAGACTTTAAAGGAAAATACCGGAGTGAATTCAAGCATAGCCCTGTTGAAAGAGCTTGCTAAATGCGCTAGTTAGCAAGTGGAACAAAATAATTTGGTACAGCACAGACCGAACGCCAATGCAGAAGCGAACAGGCACTTTACACTGAATCAATGGGACCTAACTGTTGGAAACTGAAAGTAAGATCTGAGGTTACATTAAAGTGTTACAGTGTTTCACGTTTGCGTTAGGTCTATGCTGTTCGAAATTCTTTCATTTCATGCGAAATATATTGCTGTTAGAAGGCTCGTGCAGCAGGGCTATGTTTAAACTTACTCCGTTTTTTTCCTTTAAAGAGAACCTATGCAGGATCCGGTGGCGTCATCCAGTAAGCTAACAACCAAACAAAGCAGTTATTAAGCGTTTCTGCCAATAATCCTCCATTTAGAATTGCATAGTCAATGGTGATCGCCGCTAACAAAATGTATCGACAGTTGAATGCGCTGAGAAGTCACAAATCGCGTTGTATGTCAAACAGTAAACTCTGGCTAAGTCACGTGACCTAGCTTGCTTGCTAACCAAAACTTACGATAGCCGGGACGCGCTCCCTGATCTTGCATAGGCGGTATCTGCCTCTAGGAGGGTCGGACAATCTCGTGAAGGGGCTCGTTTTACTCCGGAACATGTCATTTATCAAGTCTAGTGAGTTATAGGCAATTTACATAAAGGTGTAATGAATAGGAAACGTTGAAATTTTACCCAAATGTTGCATGTGGTGGCTTTAATATTCAGCTTTACTAATTATCATGTCCATTATAATCCTAATACAAGAGAGATAAATGCAATTAACAAGAGAAGTGAATATTCTGACAGACCCAAAGCCCCCTCCGTACCTGTGTTTGAGTTGTAATTATTTCCAATGTTGGTGAAGACATGTTTGAATATTAGGGGTATTTCAAGTGACAAGGGTCCTGTGTGCCCACTGCCCGATTTTAAAAGTGAGGCAGAGAAAGACACCCTCCTCTCTTTTCTCTCCCTCCTCAATTCCTCGATCTGGCTCATAGTAAGGTTCAGACTCACTGCTTGAGCTAAGGGTCACACACACACACACACACACACACACACACACACACACACACACACAAACACACACAAAGATGAGTTGACCACGTATGTAGTATCAGACTGAAAGTGCAGTTAAAATACACAAATTAGGTTTATAAGAACAAACAAATGCCTCACCCTCATTTTCACTCTGTAGATATCCCACTCGTTTTTCACTGTCTGTTAGTCTGACTTCAGTCTGCTTGAGCTCCACTCTCTGCTCCTCTACAGTCTTCTCACTGGCTCTCAGTCTGGTCTCCAGAGTCTCTGCTTTATTCTCACTGGCTCTCAGTCTGGTCTCCATAGTCTCTGCTTTATTCTCACTGGCTCTCAGTCTGGTCTCCAGAGTCTCTGCTTTATTCTCACTGGCTCTCAGTCTGGTCTCCATAGTCTCTGCTTTATTCTCACTGGCTCTCAGTCTGGCCTCCAGAGTCTCTGCTTCATTCTCGCTGGCTCTCAATCTGGCCTCAACAGCATCCACATGTGTTTTAGTGCATCTCAGCTCCACTTCCAGCTTTGCCACGAGAGCTGTCATCTCTCTCAGCACAGTTTGGATATCAGGCTGGCAGGTTTGTTGGGTGGAGGCTGTGTCTGTAGCTTCAGTTCTCTGTGCTGCACCCATAACCTCATTTTCTCTGCTCTCTGCTTCACCATAGTGGCCCTGGTGAGTGATGTCATTTTCACTGATGGTCTCTCCTCTAAGCTGCGTCTCAGCCAAACAGCAGCACAGCAGAACCAGTAAAGCTCCACAGGTCTTCATTATGACTGTCTTTTTCATGTTTGCATTGCCTTTTCTCCAGATAGCCTTTATATATGTTTCGGCCTGACTCCTTATCAATAGTGTCCTTGGTACACACACAAGTAAACAGAATAATAAACAATGTGCCTGTGATTTGTCCACGTGCTGTTGTGATTTTAATAACAAGATCATAGTCTAACAGATTACCATGTCTTCTGACGTGAGGTGAAGAAGTGGTTTCTAGACACCCAATTATATCAACATTAGCATAAGGCACATTAAAATAGTTTTGTATTTCTCAGTTTTGTATGGGTGTGTGTTTGTGGCTGTGTGAACGTATGAGACAGAGAAGTCGCAACAGGACAGGCAGACCAGGCAAATGGTTGAAAGATTGACTGTTTAATCATTTTAGTAGTTTAGTTGGTGAAGTTTTTTTTTTTTTAACAAAAAAATTACTTGAAACTGGAGTTAGACATCTGTACAATACAAATAATTATATTGAATGTGCTTGAAGATTATAGCAATGTGGTTTATGTAGGTGTTTATGGGGGATGAAGGGCCCCCATGTCTTGTTTTCTTGGGCCCCCTTAGTACCTTGAAACGGCCCTGGTATGAGATAGCTTAATATTTCACTATCTGCTTGTCACTGGTGAGTGATGTCTGCTTTCTGGTCTGGTCTCTTCTCCTTAAACAAATCAATGCATTTGTACATGGTCCCTGTAAAGAAATGATCTAAAGTAAATTAAACATGCAGGTGAATAGATAGATAGGTAGATTTCTTTATTGTCCCCAAAGGGATATTCTTTCTCACACAAAAACAGTCAGCGGCATGTGACATTTAAAACATTCAACAGTACCCACAAGCAAACAACACCATATACATTACTCCACACCTTCTCACCATCCCATATACAGCCCACAACATTTAACACATTACACAAAACACGTTTAAGTTTTAGACATCAGAAAAACCCCACACAGAACCCCACACCCCACACAAGACATAAAACTGAGTGTACCAGCATGAGCAGGGAGGCAGAATGAATTATTGCAGGGTTTTTTTTATATATACTTTTTTTATTTTCACAAACCACAGTGCAAATCAAGACAAGACAAAAGAAATAACAAATGAATCAACAGATAGAGACACGTAGACAACATCAACACCTCAACGAAAGGGAAAAAGAAAAAAAAAAAAGGAGGATACATTAATCTTCCAAATCTGGCTTTACCACTCTTGCTATTCCTCCCCCCCTTTACACCTCTACCCCAGCTCACAACCACTCATGCACACACATCTCCATTAGTTCCAAGCCACTCATTCACACTCATTCACATACTCCTATTCCTTACAAAGTCCCCTCCTCCTTACTTTGCAATTTACTATATACTATCGCAGTTTGTTGAGTGCAGTGATGGCTGTGGGAATGAAACTTTTCTTGAAATGTGCTTTTGTCCTGTGCAAAACTCTGTATCTACGGCAGAGTGAAAAAGCGGTTAAGGGTGTGGTCAGGACTGTTGGCTATGGTACGGGCAAGGCATATGGTGGCTTTGTTGTTTGCTTCAGTCAGACTCGGGGTGGGGAGGTTTATGATTTTGGATTGTGAATAAAGGTGTTCAAAGTTAGCCTGACATAGCCCGACCATAATACTGCTGTTCATCCGTATTCATGGTCTGGAGGTTCTTTAACCTGACGCGATTATACTGCGGAGGGGAGGGCATTCACTTCTGGTTTGAAATGATTGGACAGCTCGTCTAATCAGCTTCGCTAATTGGCCGGTAGACTCTCTACCGATGTAAACACACCCCAGAAGACCGTTCCCAGACCATGGATACGGATGAACATTCGTATTATGGGCGGGCTATGTCAGGCTAGTTCAAAGTTATGGTGGCTCAATGATGTTTTTTTGCCCCCAATGGCACCTTCCAGCACAGTCTAAAAGGCACTATCTTAACCTAACCCTCATCCTAACCCTAAATTGGGGGGAGTAGTGCCTTGAAGACAGCGCTGCTTATAGTGTGCTGTTGAGGGCAAAAACGACAAAAGACCATTAAGCTGGAGCAGAAGTGGACAGTAGGGGGAGCTGCTGCACAGCTGACAGTGCAAGTGCCCATAGAGACCCATGTTGAGACTGTATTACAATCCTGCAATTCATCATCTCAATGTGCTTATTAGTTTTATTATGATTTGTCAATTTATATATGTATTTTATATATCATTTTATATAGATATTTTTATCTCTGTTCCTGTTTTCAGACCAGCTAGCCCGGCGTCTGAGCCGGTTCTGCACCAGTTACACTGGCGGAAACCCAAGAACGTCACGTGTCCAAGCCTATGTTACATTATTGTCATGAGGGAATTTAGGATCTATATTTATCCTACTGGTCTATGTGATTGCACATTGATAGCACTTGGTAATATATAACATGCGCATTGAATGTAACAAGTGTTCAGTGATGAGTTCAGTAAAGAGAGCTACCAGCTCATAAAAGTAATCACTGTGTTTCAAGCTTTATTGTATTAGCACATAAGGTTGAATGTGTGGATGTAATAGCAACATGCTTACAATTATCAACACAGGGCATTGCTTCTTCACAAAAGGAGCAAGTTCAGCATATTTACTTTTCCTAGTGCTGCTGTCTAACTTATGGCCTAATATGAAATCTCAACCAAATATTTGTCACGTTTCCCATCACTGCTCAATTTCTTTATCACCTAATTTCTCTATAATTTACCATAATCCATAATGAGGTTTATCCATTTCCATAATGTGGTTTATTTTCTGCTTTTGACCCCGCATTAACCTGGTGACATTCTTTTCAGATTTTTGGTGTGAAGGCATCGGTCAGTCCAAGATTATGCGGCCTCTGACAGTCTGAGTCAGTCTGCTGTGTGTGTGTGTGTGTGTGTGTGTGTGTGTGTTGTGTGTATCCTGGGTCAATGAAGCTTAGGCTGAACACAAGAGCTGATTTCAGAAAACTATTGAAAGGAACTGTGAGTATTTTTACACTTTGAATTTTTATTGTTCATCATTCACTTTAAAAACACAATGAAATAACATCAAACATGCTAAACTGCAATGTCCATACAGGTTTCTGCATCAGATGATAGATATCAGGAGATATCATCCATTCTGTACTGCAGGTGATGCGTGATGCGTGTCCTCGTTCCTGACAAGAGTCCTGTCTGGACTGACTCCTCACATGGGGAAGAGCAGGTGACCAGAGAAGGTGGTGTAGCGTTCAGTATTATCATACAGCCATGTATTAGCCCTGAACCTCACATAGACCACATCTCCCACCTCCAGCAGCAGAGAGGCTCCATTCGAGGCACCAGTGAAGCCACTTGATAGGTTACTCCAGGCCAAGACAACATTCTGTCCATTTTTATGTAGGTTGACCGCTGCAGCTTTTTGAGCACTACCATGAATGAAAACAAGAAAGTGGTAGACTCCTCTAACTGGAGCTGTGAAGATTCCTGCAATCAAAGGATAACAAAATGCAGTATTCGATCAATTAAGCTATACTCAAAACAATTAGGGCAACAAGTCTGCATAAATGCATAAATTTAAGTACAAATTATGTTAACATTGTAATTAGCTGTAACAGACATAAGAATTGATCAATAGTAACATTCAAAAGCTCCTTGAAAGGATAATCTGTGTCAATCGACCAGTAGGTTGCTGAGCACAAAAGGGAGAAAAAAGAGTAAAATAATGATAATTAAGACTATTTGGTTTTTAAACTGAATTAGCCAAACCGAGAACTAGACTAACACTAACTGAACCAGACACAGGAAAATGAGACTGAAGCAATATCGTAGATTCTGTAAGCATTGGCTGCTGGTATTTGTGGACTTTTTATCAAATTGCCTCAAATTACCGGCCAACTAAGCAAAGATATTTTCCTCGCCTATATGTGGGTGATCTTTACAGTAAAATTTTAACTTCCTTATTCTATGGCAAGTGTGTTACAAGTGGTACCAATGGATGTTCATGGTAAAAAAAAACACGTTAATAACCGGTTTTGGGGATTTCAGAATAACGTTTCTGTTCCGGAAGAGTTGAAGACCATTTCGTTTCCGTTCCCGTTCCTCATAAAATTCTGTTTGTTTCCGTTTTTCGTTTTTTATCTTTGATCCGGTTTGGAGCCCTGGTGGTCTATATATTTTAATACCAAATACCACCATTGTAAGAGCAGATATACTGATACAAAAGCATTACCAGATCTGACTCAAAACTATTTCTTTTTATACAAGAATTAGGTCCAGTCGAACTATTTCTGAATTTCTGATTGGACCACATGCATTCCAAGCGTCACTACGAGTGATGATATCTGGCAGCAGCACCCTGGAGACTCTACATTTATTAATCAGCTGACTAGTTCTCTAATGACCCTCCGTTAAGTTTCTTATTTTACTGTAGGCCTATGAAGTAGGAAAAGGCTCTTACATTCGCGGTATTTGGCTGACATTGGCTACTGGTCAATATTGATATCGCAGGCTGTTCTTCTGAATTCAACTAGTCCTGATCTTGTTAGCAGGATATCATCACTGCATGTGGTTGCGTACGGTTCTCAGCCTGCGGCTTTGTGCCCTGCGGCAATAAACATCATAAACAATGTGCCCGTGATTTGTCCACGTGCTGTCGTGATTTTAATAACAAGATCATAGTTCAACAGATTACCATGTCTTCTCATGTGAGGTGAAGACATGATGTCAACATTAGCCTAATGCACATTAAAATTGTCTATTTGCCTTTCATATCTCATTTTCATGTTCTCGTGTGTGTGTGTGTGTGTGTGTGTGTGTGTGTGTGTGTGTATGGGTGGGCAGGGCGTATGGGTGTGTATTTGCGCCTATGTGAACGTATAGCTTATCATTGGCTTCTCACTCACTGTTGAGTGATTGTGTGTGTGTGTGTGTTTTGTAGGTTAACGGGTCACATTATCAAAAGGGGCAAGTTCATGTTTACTTTTCCTGTGCTGCTAACTTCTGCTGGAAATCTGTGGAAAAAATCTCAACCAAATATTTGTGTCCTTTCCACATTGCTCAATTTCCTTTTCACTCATTTTCTCTATCATTTTCCATATTGACTTTTTTTCTGGTTTGTTTATTTTATGCTTTGACCCAGAATAAACCTGGTGACATTCACTCATGTTGTCACGGTTCGCTTAGAAAAAAGCAAATTTTATGCAGTGACTGGAACCAAATCTTATTTTTGGCGTGAACACATTGGCGGTCCAAGATTATATGCTGCCTCTGACTGTCTGAAAATGCTGTGTGTGTGTTGTGTTTGTTAACTCATCCTTCAACATTTAGTAGGCCATCCCCACGTGTGTGTGTGTGTGTGTGTGTGTGTGTGTGTGTGTGTGTGTGTGTGTGTGTGTGTGTGTGTGTGTGTGTGTGTGTGTGTGTGTTTATATGCATCTTGGGTCAATGAAAGTTAGGCTGTACATGAGCTGTTTCAGAAAACTGTTGAAAAATGTGAACTGCATGCATTTTGACACTTTTGTTTATTAGTGTTTATCAGTCACTGTAAAAAAAAAACACACAATGAAATTATATCAAACATGATAAATAGCCTTGTCCATAGACATAGCTGTTTCAAGGCACTTGCCCAAACTAACAGGGCATGGGTTCCCTTCACCTCCCATAAACACCTACTGTAGGCTACACAAATCACATTGTTATAATCTTCAAGCATCTTCAATTACTATAATTATTTGTGTTGATGTCATGGTTATCTAACTGCAGCCTAAAGTAACAGTTTAATAGAAAAAAACACCACAAAATAAACTACTAATTACTAAAACAGCCAATCTTGGGGGTCCCTTTCAGCTCGGGGCCCTGGGCAATTGCCTGGTTTGCCCTTACCTGTAGCGATGACCTTGTCCATACAGGCTCCTAACCCCACTCATGTCAGATGCTACATTACGCTGCAAGCAGCTCCACTTCCCCATCTGATGTTACGCCCACAGAAAGGGTTTTTCAGGGCCAAGATAAAATGGACAGACCAATCAAGAGACAGTAGGAAATGCCATTCAGGATTTTTGACGTAACACATCTCTTTCAAACTTATAAAACACAACAGTCATATACAGTATGAAAGACACATTACGTGAGTTAATCAATTATTGTGGCTATTATGCCACAGACACCGGTATTTATGTTTGTTTTGGAATAGTTGAGAAACTAGACATTGCATCATGGGATGCAAGGGGTAGGTTTCGATGTGAGTGGTTTAAGTAAGATGACAGACAAGTGGTTTGTCCAATCACATGCAACGATTTTTGATGATGTCCAGTCCAAGCAACTCTCGTACAAGCAACTTTCTTATGACAGGCTTTCAGATGTAAGTGGAGCTTGTAGCGTAGCGAGTCATCTGACGTGAGTGAGGTTAACTGTTTTCTGCATCAGATGACATCTCATGGAGATATCATCCATTCTGTGCGGCAGGTGATGCGTGTCCTCATTCCTCACATGGGGAAGAGCAGGTGGCCAGAGAAGGTGGTGTAGCGTTCAGCATCATCATACACTGAAGCTCCAGCCCTCAGCCTCACATAGACCACATCTCCCACCTCCAGCAGCAGAGAGGCACCGGTGAAGCCACTTGTTAGGTGAGCCCAGGCAATGGCAACATTCTCTCCATTTTTATGGAGATTGACTGCTGCAGCACTGCCATGAATGAAGACAAGAAAGTGGTAGACTCCTCTGACTGCAGCTGTGAAGATTCCTATAATCAAATCATGAAATACAGTATTTGTTACTGAAAACAAGTTGGGCATTAAGTACAAAAATGTATTAACATTGTTTTAATGACCACCCACTTCATTAGATGCAGCAGACATCCAACAGTAACATTCAATGCGTCAATCAACCAGCAGCCTTGTTGGAGGTTTCCAACAAGCAAGTGGTACCATTGGATACACCTGGGTTTCTATGTTATTTTAATACCAAACACAAAGTACCTTCAGATATAACCTCCCAAAGACAATAAAGCGATACAGTGTCAACAACAGCGCTCGGCAACCTTGATCAACAATATTTGATTCAAAACTATTTCTTTACAAACAGTATGTTTCAGTACGTACCAGTGTTTGAATTGTAGCAGTTGCCAATGTTGAATATGACATTTTTATAGACCAATGTAGTTGCTGCTGAAATGGGTCCTATATTTCCACTGCCAGAGGTTAGCACTGAGGCAGAGAAAGACACCCTCCTCTCCTCTTTCTCTCTCCTCAGCTCCTCCAGGTGGGTCATAGTAAGGTTTAGATCCACTGCAAGAGCTAAAAACACAACCAAACACACACACATACAAAATACATAAAATACATAAAATAAAGAACCACAAAAACATTCAGATGTATTGCTTTACCATTCACTTACATGTCCCATGTGCAATTATGATACTAATCAATATAAATTAAAGGTATTATACCCTCATTTTCAATCTTTAACATTTCCATGAGTCTTTCACTGGTTCTCAATCTGTTCTCTGTTTCCTTTTCACTGGCTGTCAATCTGGCTTCAGTCTGTCTGAGCTCCACTCTCTGCTCCTCGACTGTATTCTCACTGGCTCTCAGTCTGGTTTCCACAGTCTCTGCTTTATTCTCACTGGCTCTCAGTCTGGTCTCCAGAGTCTCTGCTTTATTCTCACTGGCTCTCAGTCTGGTCTCCAAGGCCTCCATCTGTGTCTTAGTGTATCTGAGCTCCACTCTCTGCTCTGTCATCAGAACACTCATCTCTCTCAGCACAGTGTGGATGTCAGGCTGGCAGGTTTGTTGGGTGGAGGCTGTGTCTGTATCTTCACTTCTCTGTGCTGCACCCATAACCTCATTTTCCCTGCTCTCTGCTTCACCATAGTGGCCCTGGTGAGTGATGTAATTTTCACTGATGGTCTCTCCTCTAAGCTGCGTCTCAGCCAAACAGCAGCACAGCAGCACCATTAGAGCTCCACAGGTCTTCATGATGAAACTGAACAATTCTTCTCTCTTCTTCTTGAAGAGGTCTTGCTCTCAACCATATATAGGCTACTATCACCTGGCTACACATTAGCGAATGGTGTCCTTGAGACAAAGACAAACACAGTCGTAAATATTGTGCACGTGAGGTGTGACATGTTGTTTTGTTATGCTGTCCAGAGTTGTGTGTTGGTGGTGAGAGTGGTGCTGATATTGCCATAATGTAGATATTTGACTGCAAGATAGTCATCTTCATCCTCCTGAGGAAGAGGACAAGCTGCTGTTGGACTTGGGTTTAACCCTTTTATGAAACTGGGTTATTCACCATCTTACCTGGACTTACATACTGTATGTGGGCAAAAGCATTTTTAATCTTGGTACAAACTCAGCACACACATACACACACACACACACACCCCTCAACATAATTTATGTGTCACAGTGAATTTATGTGTCACTTGTGAAAATAGTAGGTGATAAAGACCTAATGAATTTAACTGAGATCAAAGGTTCCTTAGAGTAACTGCAATCAGTCTGACACTCATAAACAAAGTATGAGTTATGGCCTCTATATTTCTTTGTTGTTTAGCCAAGGGCTCCTCATTCAGGATCGAGACTCTTTGGGTCCTATCATGCAGACGGTGCACCGTGCGTTTGCGTCTGGCGCTTGCTGTCATTGCTATTCTGTGCGAGCACATTGTCCATTTTTAAGTCCGTTGTGTAATTAGTAGATGACTTTACGCCCGAAGATGTGGCAATGGTGTGGCAAAGTGTGGCTTGGCGCAGAGCGCAACAGATGCTAATATACATGTAGCGCCCCCAGACCATCATCTTGGATGGGGACGCCCTGGGTTCTCATTTGTCATAACACTGTTATGCAGATCCTTCATGTAACTTCACCTAAAATCTTAAACCACATCCAGCTAAATAAAGTTTCCAAGTTCTGGTTCTGTACAGGTTTCCACTATTAAACTAACTATAATCAATTCAATTGCCTTTAATCCAATCTAAGCATTCAACTACAACACTTGCGGCAATTAGGCAAGGCCCTATATCATTCAAACATCTATTCTTAAATCCTGCAATTTAGTCCAAATTCAATACCTCAAGATGTAGCAATAAATCATTTCCCACACAAATGTCACCAGCAATAATTGTATTGAAATAAAAAAGTAGTCAATCAGTACAAAATGAAAAGTAGCATTAGTTTTGGTATTCCCTAAAATGAAATACAAGCAAAATGCTTTTTCACATTAAAATAGCTGGCATCCAATTCTATTAATTATGTACAATAGATTACCAATAACCACCTATATGAAATTCACTCCATTAGCCCAACCCACATTCACATACCTTACATTTGAGACTAGCCTAATGGGCCCAATACCTCAAACACCTGGCCGGCAATGAAAATCGTACAAGACCCCATAAACTCATGTCCCCGTTGCAGGCCTGAAATGACGCTTGGGAACGTTGTGGCCTTCAAACAAGGGTGGCCGCTTCACGCAAACTGCGCTAAAAGAAAAAAGGAGCAAAACACTCACGCAGGTTCCCGATGACTGTCCAACAGCTCCTCCTAGCTTGGCTTAGCCAGTCAAGCTCCACTTGAAGAAGTAGACAGCTACCCCAGTCCCACGGCTCCACCGTCCTTTTGAAGAAGACTGCTCCAACTAGATGAGCTTTGGTTGCATCAGTCTCTTTCCAAACGAAGGTTAACGCCATCTCCCCTCCCGTCATCACGTAGCTAGCACAGGCTAGCAGCAACAGTGTGATGTAAAACTGTCTGGACCACTTCGGTATCAAGTAGCCAAAACACTTGTCTCGAGTCCTTCCAGTGTATTTACTTTTGATTCTCATGCCGACAATCTATAAACTACACTTTGGACATGACACCGCAATGTTGGCAACATTACTAAACAAGTGTGCTCCCGCCTCCGTGATCCAGCCAAGAGAACGTTTGTAGATCGTTCACTGCTTTTATCCCATTCCGTGACCTCTCACCTTAAGTGCTGATTGGCCAATATCTGAACATATGAATTAACTATTTTTACAGTCTTTTACATATTTCTTTCATGAACTAAAAACAAAAGACACTGTTCCTTCATACAAATCTGTGATAAAAATTCATAATAAAAAATACAAAATCACCCTACAGTGTAGCTCCCGCTACAATGGGCACAAATACAAAAGGAAATTTAACCATGTAGTTTTCTACAGGGTTACATACAGATGCAGAAAAACGCTCCGCCAGTGACCTAGGGTGCCCTATTTTGATGAGGAAATGTCAAATGTTGTTTGACGGATGACGCATATGGTTTTGGTTTTGCTATTTTCACAGCATAGAAAATGAACTTTGCGCCGGCGCAAAGTTCAAAAAGTTTGTACAAAAAGGTTGGACTAATCATGGATGTGTTATGGGTGTAATGCAGACATAACCAATGACAGATCAATCTCTCAATGCCTTTAAGAACGGACATCATTATGATTTTCCGATTGCAATAATTATTGTTGTGGCCTTCACTGTTATGCTGGAACGAGGACTGCATTACCTATTGCGTTGTGCGCCCCATAAAGTAGCTTTTCAGGAATACGTGACTGACGAATAACCAGGTTTTTCCCAGTCAGTGGCGGATCCTTTTCTGCGTCTGTGTAATAGCATCTGTTGCGCTTTGCGCCTAGCCACACCTTCCACATACCTTCGAGGATGCAAAGTCATTTGTTAGACGAAGCATGCGCTCGCACAAAATAGCAATGACAGCTTGCGCCAGTCGCGAACGCATGGTGCGCCGTCTGCATGATAGGGCCCGGGAAAAACCTGGTCATTCATCAGTCACGCATTCCTGAACTGCTGTTTTATGAGCAAAACATTTTCATATAATTGTCTAAACAATCCCCCCAAAAATGTAGTATGGAACACAATTGTGTGTAAATACCTGAAAATTTTTTTTTAACTATTAACAAGTTCACAATTTCCACAATTCCATGCACATAATTGACTAAAAACCATTTTAAAAGTTTGATAAAATGGGGGCGCCGTGGCTCAGGTGGCTAGACCGTCCTTGAGTCCTACCTGAGGTTATTTTTCCGATCACTACTCATCTCTCTCTCCCACTCGTTTCCTGTCACAATCTCTAATGTCCTATCAAATTAAAGGCACAAAGTTTGTTTTTGAGAAAACAAAATAATTTTTTTAAAAAACACCAAATGCTGTAACTCATTCCCTGACAAACAAAAAAATAGACAAAAAGGAAGTAAAAAGGATGAGGCAGAAAAGTAAGACAGAAATGAATGGAACAGTCTTCATGTGTCACAACAATCATTTATTAACCAAAGTATTGAAAGTGATACTGAGTGGAATGATATTTTGATGAAAACATGAGTTATGCATGTAAAAGCCATCATCATTGAAGGCAGTCATTAATGGTTTGAGTGCAGCAGTCATCATACATATTTATATGACTTCTGAGTGCTATAGGAGATCAATCATACAAATAAACCCTCAAGAACTGTTTTAAAAGTAAAACATTTCCTTTCATCGAGTAGGCTATGTAATTGGTCTGTAAATGATTCTGCAAAGACACTATTGATAACAGGTTATGGGCAGATTTCCATTTCCTTTAGCCTACACTTTGAAAAGCAGGTGTCCTGAGAAAGTGGTGTGATGTAACTGACTGTCAAACACACGAGTGCCATGTCTTAGCTGCAGGTAAACTACATCTCCCACCTCCAGCAGCAGAGAAACTCCATTGGAAGGGTTGACGCTGTAGCGATCTTGGTGCTCCCAGGCATACACCACAATTTCATTGTTTCTGCGCAGAGAGATGGCATTGGGAATGGAGGGATTGCCGTGACCATGGAGGACAAAATAAAAGTGGTACACGCCTCTGACTGGAGCTGTGAATATACCTGGAGAAAGAGAGAGATATATAAAGTATGGGGTGAGAATACCACAAGTTTCCCCTCACCTCAAGTATTATTGTGTTACAGTTAATCCTTACGATTGTATCCCAATAATTTCCTAAATACTGTGTAAGCTGCACCATATAAACCACAGCATAGAATTATACCAATTAAATGTATTAAGCATTTGTATTAACTACAGTTTGCCTTGAGCAGAGTATGGAGATGAAAAACTTACTAAGTTTTTAAACACAAAATTGTATTTTCTAGGTCCTACTGTTTAGTTTCAATTTTTATCAGTTCCTTCCGCCCTCCAAAATAGTTCTTAGCTTGGAACTGCCCTGGCAAACTGGGGTCGGGCTCCGTTACGGTGAAGTGAATGAGATATGTGTGGGGATACTGTCAATAAACTGGTCATCTTTTTGAAGTCATTGAGGATTTTTTGGATGTATTTATCATATTCTACAACTGCCTATCATCATTTCAAGCCAAGTAATGTAAGTTGTTATAGTTCGTATTTGTAGCAGAAGTTTAATTCAGTTTAATTCAGGCAGCTGCATTTCACTACAAATTGTTAGCTAGCTAACGTAATTTTTTTAAATCGAGAAGTGGTGTTTCATTGAATGAAAACCAGCTGGACAATGTTGCTGAGATTAGTTTAAGTTGACAGACCAAAAATAAACGAAGACTAGTACAAAATATTACGTTTAAGCCAAGTCTAAAACGGTTTGCTTCTAGTTAGCATACTGTTGCTATGTTACTTGCTATTCACTTGATCTAGTCCGTTAGCACGCTTACTAAGTTCATGGACGTACCAAAAGTGTTTTCCAAAGCCCCACATTTTAATTTATTGGTATTATGAATGATTACAGACAATGTCATGGCGCTAGTTCATACAGGAAAACAAGAAACTCAATGGAGATCATTACAGAACTAGATGGCTCGGTAGAAAATGCGCACTGATTAATAACTGTAAAGAGTCTTCAGTGATGTTCCTGCCCAATATCATCACTCGTAGTGACGCTTGGAATGCCTCCCGTCCAATCAGAAATCCAGAAATAGCTTGACCGGACCTAATTGTTGTATAAAGTTGCATAACACTTTACTAGTCAATTGGTATCTGTTTCGACTCTATCTAGCGCCTCTGTGTTGAAATAGCGAATATTACGTTCATGCCCCCAGGCTGCGGTCAAATCTTGTGACGCTGTAGGAGGAGCTATGATGGAGAAAAATGCGAGATCAAACATAGCACAAACAAGAGAGGCTGGAGAAGCGATGATAGAGAAAAATGCGAGATCAAACATAGCACAAACAAGAGAGGCTGTATACTACCTGTGTGTGGGTTGTAGGCATTCCCAGTGTTGGTGTAGATGTGTTTGTAGACCAATGTAGTGTCTGTGTTAAATGGTCCTCTAGTTTCACGACCAGATTCCACCAGTGAGGCAGAGAAAGACACCTTGCTCTCCTCTCTCTCCCTCCTCAGCTCCTCCACCTGACTCCCTGTGAGTTTCACACTGCTTCCTACAGCTGACAGAGCTGCTGCTTGCTCCTCCTGTTTCTCCTTCAGACCTTTCAGACTCATTTTCAGAGCTGGTGTTACAAACACACACACGAAAAAAAAAAAACATGCTATCAAAACTGACAAAACCAGACTAACGGGAGAGGGAGTAGAATGAAACAACCCTAGATGACGGATGGGAACAGAATCACTGTACCTTCATTTTCACTCTGAAGTTGTTCCATTGTCTTCTCACTGGTTCTCAGTCTGGTCTCCAAAGTCTCCATTTGTGTCTTTGCGCCTCTGAGCTCAACTCTCTGCTCTGTTATCAGAGCAGTCATCTCTCTCAGCACAGTGTGTACTTCAGGCTGGCAGGTTTGTTGAGTGGAGGCTGTGGCTACTGATTTCTCTTGAAGATCTGTATGTTCTGCTCTACCTAGAACCAGACCAGCCCACAGCAGCAGTAGTACAGCACTGGGAGTCTTCATGGTCAACACACACAGCTGTAACACAAATGCAAACTAAATGTATAAAACACATAGAGACACAAACACAATCAAACAAAAAACAGACAATATTATACACACTATTCAGGATCTATCTTCACTATTCTCTGTGTCCTTCCAGAGAAATCTCATAGGCATCTTCTCCGCTCCCAACTATTTGCCCATGACCGACCCAGCAATTAAACTCATCAGCAGTTTTAAGGCGCCATGTTGGAGCCAGCCTCAGGTTGAACCAGAGGGAATCATTAGCATAAAAAGAGGGGGTAACGTAAATCAGTTGATATCTCATGATTACTGTCCACCGCTAGCCTGGGAGTTCCCATGCTCCTCTGCCCGCTTATTTCATTCCACTCTGCAGAGTGATTTTAGTTTGGCATTCGCCAGGCTAGTCCACCTCCATGATTTAGGGATTTCGCTGTTGTGCCTGATGAGGACCACATATAGAGGAATGTTGTTATCAAGGTGTCACCATAAGACCATTGATGATATCAAGGAAGAATTATGAATGCCTAGTCAGCAGGCTAGAACTGATATGTCTTTGTTTAAGTTCACAATGATATCTCACATATGTTACATACCGCTTTGATGAAATATGTCACCGGACGTTCAGCGGAATGTTGTGTAGAAGAGCTAACTATTTGATATTGCTGTATGATGGTTCCAAAAGTAGTAGTTAGAGATTTGTGTTACCAGCATTGAAGAAACATATGCACCCAGCATGTATATAAGGCGGGCAATTTCTTTGTTCGGGAGCAGAATCTTCGGATCCTTGCTCCAGTTTATGATGTTGATTCTCTGACAGAATAAACTGTACTTTTTGCACTTGACTTTGCCCGGACTCTTTTCCTTTTGGAAGAAATTTGATTTCAACGTTTATAATGGTGTATTTTTATAATGTCGTGGGCAAGGTATTCGACTCTCAGTTCTGGCTCAGAGATCGTAAATCTGACACGACACTACCCAGCGATTAAATTCATCATCCAACCCTACAATCTTATGCCCTATACGTTTCCCCTTTTGTCTGAAATTAACACAGCACTTCTTCATTGTCTGCTTGCATGATGGGACAGCTCATTGATGATGGGACTCAGATTAATCCTGATGGATAAAGTTCCATTTTATGACATGTATTATGTTCAATTTCAGATAGAAAATGGCTCGGCTATCAAGCCAAAATACACAAAGATTATGGCCTAGCTCCTGACTGTCCAACAATATGTTTGGGGAATCCTTGGGGGTAGGGGACAGGTGTGAATTCCCCCATTTGAGAAGAACAAAGTCAAATATTTAGTATGAGGTCCTTTACAGGGCAAAATAAGGATCCAACATACCCTAGCATCCAAATTCTTACTGGAGGAAATGAGTTGAGATTAAAGGTGATTAATTACGCTTCCTATGTTCGTGAATGAAAGGAATCTAGCCAATACGTGAGTGACATGTATGCAGATTCTCCACGTTGAGTTAAATTTTTTTCTACTTTGTTCTCTTCAGGCGGGAAATCTGCATCCTGCCTTCTGCTGAAAATCAGCGCAGAATAGGCTCACTACCATTAGGAAACA
Organism: Sardinella longiceps; assembly: GCA_027497455.2. Lineage (NCBI taxonomy): Eukaryota > Metazoa > Chordata > Actinopteri > Clupeiformes > Clupeidae > Sardinella > Sardinella longiceps. The sequence goes on along the minus strand of JAODXP020000006.1, from coordinate 21,764,275 downwards.
ACAGAAAAAAATATCAGCCTTCCACCTGAAAATCCGCCTTTGGTGTGATCGCAGCCTTAGCCTCCAACCTATCCAGTCATTACACCCTCCAACCAAACCCACTTCTCTCCATAGCTTATACCCACAGTTGTCTAGCCTGGCCATGTGTCTTCCTATGTAAGTCTGTTCAGTTTTCTTCCTCCAGTACTCTGTATGGGAATCTGGCCATTGGCCTCTTTTGCATCGGATACATCATGCATCCTAGTCTAGAACTCCAGACGTACTCTAGTGGTAGCAAATCGAGTTTGCCCAGTGTGTACGTCTAGCTATGAGCCATAGGTTGTACTCAGACATCGGTGGTGTCTATCCAATCACAACGCTGTAGGTTGTATTCACATTCTACATAAATGAGCTGCAAATACAAACTGCACTTACTCAAATTTGGGCAAAAGACACAAAATTCAGCCAGACAATATCAGACTTCTGACAGTCAGCCTGGTGTGCATCAGATACACATACACACATTAGACTTCTGACTGTTGGTGAGTACTAATATCCAGACACACAACACACTCTCCCTCTCACACACACAAACACAGACACACACACACCTTGTTCTGAGGAGCAGTGGTCTTTACTCTTACTCAAAGATGCAGATGATGCTCTTGTCCACTTGTCCTGCAGACGAAATGAAGTTTCCTCTCATCCAGCACATTAGTGATGCTTTTAAGGACACAGGCTGGAGGAGGCACTGCCACTCTTCACCAATCAGAGTGTCTTAAACACAAAACAAACATCAACTTGGATCAGATCACTTGTATTACTAGTTACTCTAAATATTTTTTTTGATTAACTTGTATTACTGGTGTTTCTAGTTCTTCATGCATCTGGGAACAGCATGCCCTTTCAACTCCATCACCTCTTTTCCTCTTTACTTTCACTTAGTTAAATCCTGTTCATTAAAGCAAGATTGTAGGCTGTATGTCTCCACAGGCACAGAAACAAAGCCTTCTCTTCGATCGGGGGCTAATTTACCAGATGTGCCCACATAATACTAGCCCCGTGCGAATAGGGCTTTTGTAAGTCATAACCACAGCTCTGCAGGGTGTATGGTACTTATACTAGAACACAGTATTCAGGAGAGAAACTGGTGGCCTATGAGTCCACATTTGGTTCATCATCATCATATTTTATGGGCTTGTGTGGAAAACACATTTATGGGGCCTCATTGACTCCAGCAGTATCAGCTGACTCTTTAGAAAAAGTTGAGGTTGAACCAATGTGTTTTTTTTCCAGGATAGCTTAAGTAGAGGTGTTGTAAGTGTAAATAGGTGTAAACAATTGGAATCGATGTCAAAAACATGTCAGGTCTACACAAAGTATTTGCCTATTTGCAAGCCTTTTTTACTTAGTTGTGAAATCCAGATGACCCTAGCAGTGGTGAGTTTTGCTCAGCCAGTACAGCTAGTGATGAGCCATAGGGAGATCTTGTAGGTCTTGTAGATCTTGTAGGTCTCGTTATTGGTCTTACATGGGTGGTGTAGGAACCAACACATCAGTCTTTATGTGTAAAGAATCGTTGGGCAGATGTAGCCAAGGAGCGATCAATCATAGCTTGTTCACTGCTCTGACTGGTCATACGGTTACACTATACAATCCTGATTTTGACCCTAGGATTAAGCCGCTGTCTATCCTTTGTGGCCAAAGTATACATTTTGGGAGTTACAGTCTGGCTTTAATATGATAACTAGAAAAACGCTCAGAGAGTGCAGACCTCCGCCAAGACAATGTGGTCACAGATGGTGTTCTGGATCACCGATCGCCACCAAAATTGAATCAGTTCTTACTTGTCCCAATACACACGTTGTCCGAAAATTTCATCCAAATCCATGCAGTACTTTTCGAGTTATCTTGCTCACAGACAGACACACACACAGACACAGACATACACACGCTGAGCAAAACATAACCTCCTTGGCGGAGGTAATAATAATAGAAAGACTTTAAGCCTCCATGTGAGTTTGTGTGTATTCACACAAAGTGGGAAAGATTCCAACAATCAAGAATGCAGTCAGACTGCTGTCGGTGTAATGAGAAAATTTCTTACCAGAAGGAAGTGATCAAAGAGCCAATTCTGTTCCTGGCATAAGAGCCCACAGTTATTTACTTTAATAAATCATGGCACTGTATTTGAGCACTGTAATTGAATTGAATTGAATTGAATTGAATTGAATTGAATAACAAGATGGCAGATTAAAAAAATAAAACTGGAAACGGAAATTACATTAAATTGAACAGATACAATAGAATTTTCCAGAACATTTTAAAATACATTGTGACAATATTGCCATGCACTATCACATGAGAAAGAGCAGGTGGCCAGAGAATGTGGTGTGATGGTTATAACTGTCATGCACCCAAGCACCACGCCACAGCATCACATAGACCTCATCTCCTACCTCCAGCAGCAGAGAGGCTCCATTTGAAGTGTGCACTCTATTAGTTGGCTGATGACTATAAGCAATAAGAACCTGGTGTCCATTCTTATGAAGAGTGACTCCTGTAGGTGTAGATGCATGGCCAAGTCCATGGACAATGACACTGAAGTAGTAGACCCCTCTGACTGGAGCTGTGAAAATACCTACAGCCAAAGCAAAACAGAAACAAAATGACAAAATATCAGTCACAGGCTATCCTACAGAGGCATAATTAGTTAATTCTGAAACACTGACAGTCTGGTTCGCTCACAGTGTCTTATATTATGTTGTTATGTTACTGATATCTATTACTGCTACTGATATCTATTTATCACGCTTGATATGTACTGTTGCATTGTTTGATTGACAATAAAGTTTACTTTGACTTTGACTTAATACCTGTATTGGCGTTGTAGGCATTCCCAGTGTTAGTTATGACACGTTTGTAGATCAGTATAGTTGGCTGACTAAAGGGTCCTATATTCTCAGAACCAGACTGGACCACTGAGGCAGAGAAAGACACCCTGCTCTCCTCTCTCTGCCTCCTCAGCTCCTCCACCTGACTCCCAGTGAGATTCAGACTGACTGCCTGAGCTGAGGACAACACATAGAGAGAGAGAGAGAGAGAGAGAGAGAGAGAGAGAGAGAGAGAGAGAGAGAAAGAGACAGAGAGAGGACAAGAGAAAATAAATACTGCATGTTACCTAATTGCCTACTAAATTGCCTCCTTTAATTGCCTATTAAAGTAGAAATCCAGTGTAAATCAATCCATAGCCCTGTTGTTCAAACCCACCAAGTGCTGTAGGTAGGAAAAATATTTAGAAAATTACAACATAGACCTAGCAGTGAACCGGCAACTAACATTAAGTAAATGGGGCATAACAACTTGCATTCAGTTTCATTGAGTCAGCATTAGGAAACGTTTTGTTGTTCAGTCTACATTGCATCAAATTTTCTTGTTCTTTTTCTTAAAGACAGCTTTCAGGTACCTGGAACAACAGGGCTATTGACTGATTCTCACCGGATTTCTCCTTTAACAGAAATAAAACATATACTTGGTGTAAACTGGTATACGATGCATGAGATAAGACAAAGACAATGGTTTACCCTTGTTTTCACTCTTTAGTTGCTCAACTTGTTTCTCACTGGCCCTCAATCTTGTCTCAACACCATCCATCTGTGTCTTAGTGTATCTGAGCTCCACCTGCAGTTCAGCCACCAGAACACTCATCTCTCTCAGCACAGTGTGGATGTCAGGCTGGGTGGAGGTTGTGTCTGCTGATTTCTCCTGAAGATCTGTATGTTCTGCTCTAACTAGAACCAGACCAGCCCACAGCAGTAGCAGTACAGCACTGGGAGTCTTCATGGTCAACACACACAGCTGAATGTGGAGAATACACAAACACACACACACACACACACACACACACACACACACACACACACACACACACACACACACACACACCCATCAGACGTTATTATGTGCATTAGTCAGAACCTGTCCTCAGTATCTTCAGTGACTCCTCCGGTCCCATCTATTAGCCTCCAACCTATCCAGTCATTACACCCTCCAACCAAACCCACTTCTCTCCATAGCTTATACCCACAGTTGTCTAGTCTGGCCATTGTCTTCCTATGTAATTCTGTTCAGTTTTCTCCCTCCAGTACTCTGTATGGGAATCAGGCCATTGGCCTCTTTTGCATCAGATGCATCATGCATCCTACTCTAGAACTCCAGACGTACTCTAGTGGTAGCAAATTGAGTTTGCCCAGTGTGTACGTCTAGCTATGAGCCATAGGTTGTACATCGGTGGAGTCTATCCAATCACAATGCTGTAGGTTGTATTCACATCATGGTGTTTAGCCAATCCCAATGTTCTATCTGGACAGGGAATCAGTGGGCGGGCTTAGCGTTGTTTGAATCAGTTTGTCTGTTGCTCTGATTGGTTGTAGCCATTGTAGCTGAGGGTCTAACAGTCGTGGTCAGATTATACATTTGATGTTATAGTCTGGCTTGTCAGGCTAACATGCATCCCGATTCCCGATCCAATCTGTGAACTTTACTCAAATGTACATGGCATCATGTAAAAACAAGCATGACTAGTGATTGGCATGTGAACCTGGTTCATTTGGGAAGTCTTACATTAGATAAAAAGGTGTAACTCTGTTGCCATTGGCTGAAAACATTTTACACTTTACTGGCTAGCACTTTGCTTTGTTGTAATTTTCCACCACTACAGCATTGGCAGTAAAGCACATTCCCCTCTGACTGCCACAGGCAATTCTACATAAATCAGCTGCAAATACAAACTGCACATACAAACTGCACTACTCAAATTCAGAGGTGGAAAGTAACTAATTACATTTACTCAAATTACTGTAATTAAGTAGCTTTTTTGAGTAATTCGTAATTTTTTAAGTATTTTTTTAAACAGGTAATTTTACTTTTACTTGAGTATATTTTTAGGCAAGTATTGTACTTTGTACTTCACTACTTTTTTGAAACCTCCCTGATTACTGAGTAAAAACATAATTGTGAGGAAAAAATATTTGGCTTGAACCGAAAGTTAATACACACTTAGAGCGTAGAGCTGACCCTGCTTCTTGTAAATGTTGACAATATAGCCAAGCAACCTGTGGAAGTGATTAATTCAAAAGCAAAGGAAATCCTTGATCCATTATAACCATTGCTTCAGTCCAGGTCAATTTGAGTCTAGCCAGGGTTAGGGTAGCCCCGAATACCATCAATATGTAAAATCTCAAAGCTAGTCGGCTACCTTATTCTAGCACTCTCAAGATGCCAAAATTAACAAATCACGCCATAAGATGTGAACTGGCTGGGCTGATTACTGTCACTGTTCTGGATCGGTTGCCTGGTCAGAATGAGATTAAAGTTTGATACCTAACCTACAACTCCTAGGATTGAATACATTTCTTATCTAAAAAACGGAAAACCTTATGAATTGTGATTGGCATTTAGGCCAATGTAAGTGCTCTCTCAGTCATGCCATCTACAGTAGTTGTTGTAGCCTATTACTTGTAAATAACAAATGTGTACGAACACATTTGTTTTTTAGCAATGTGAGAAGGGGGGCTTTACACAGCCACTACCCTTTGGTTACTGTAATGTCATTGACCAAACATTCATTCATTCATTCATTCATTCATTCATTCTTTCATAATGAGTTCGATTGTGGTTACTGAGCAGGTGGTTTATGAATTCTTGGGGTTGCTAAAGCAACCAAGCAACACCCTAGCATTGCTTTTGATTATGATTTTTTAATATATATTAAATAATTGAAAGTAACTAAGTAACTTGTACTTTAAGTAAATTTTAAATGAAGTAATTTTTACTTTTACTTGAGTAGTTTTTTTGTTGGTTACTTTTACTTTTACTTGAGTAGAATTTAAGCAAAGTAAATATACTTTTACTTAGTTACAATTTTTCTGTACTTTTTCCACCTCTGCTCAAATTGGGGCAAAAGACACAAAATTATCGATCAGCCGGACAATATCAACCTTCTGACAGTCAGCCTGGTGTGTATCAGATACACATACACACATTAGACTTCTGACTGTTGGTGAGTACTAATATCCAGACACACAACACACTCTCCCTCACACACACACAAACACAAACACAGACGCACACAAACCTTGTTCTGAGGAGCAGTGGTCTTTACTCTTACTCAAAGATGCTGATGATGCTCTTGTCCACTTGTCCCACTGAGGGAATGAAGTCTCCTCTCATCCAGCACATCAGTGATGCTTTTAAGGACACAGGCTTGAGGAGGCACTGCCACTCTTCACCAATCAGTGTCCTCCTCACACTAAACAAACATCAACCTGAATCAGATCACCGGTATTACTGGTGTTTCTGGTTTTGTTTTTTTACTGGTTACTGGTTAATTTCAGATGCATGTGTGTGGAGTCTCTTTAAACTCCATGACCTCTTTTACACTCATAAAATACTCTGTAACACTTTATTTGAAGGTACCATCATAAGACTAACATGTGTAACCAAATACTTTCAAGAGATTGATTATTGGCATATAGCTGTTTAGACACGCTTTCTGTTATAACATTCTATATTTTACCTACATAGTGGAAGTACTCAAGGAACCAAATAGAATATATAACATTTTTTTTTTGTTTAAATTGTTGATACATTTATGTTTACAGATGTCTGTGTCGTCTATAGATATTTCTGTCGTGGACAGATGGTGAGATGGAGACAGTCACAACCAGAGCCCTGCAGGGTGATAAAGCACAGTATTCAGGAGTAGCTCTGGTGGCCTACGCATATGTGCACATTTTGTGTACCATCATGTTTTGGGCTTGGGTGGAAAACACATTTATGGGGACACATTGATTCCAGCACTATCAGCTGACTCTTTAGAACAGGGGTTCTCAATGTTTTGATAGGTGAGGGCCAATTGTGGGACCCAGCAGAGGGCCTCCTGTAGAACATAGCCTGACAAGCCAGACGATCACATAAAATGTATAGTCTGGCCACGAGTGATGGACCCTCAGGTAAGACGGCTAAAACCAATCAGCCTAACTAACAAGCCAATTCAAACAACGCTAAGCCTGCAAAATGACTCCCTGTCCAAATAGAACATTGTGATTCATTTGAATGAGGTTGCATCTCTACAGTTATTGCAATAAATAAATGCCTATAAACACCACTAAATGGGTATTCATTCTTTCAAATCAATGTAGCCAACAGTTTTAACAGTTTTACAGATTTTATCAGATGCTATTGCAGACCGCCAAATAAGTTTCTGCGGGCCAGCATTGGCCCCATAAGAACCTAGGCTTTAGTAAACGTTGAGGATAAAACAAGGTTGTTTTTTTTTAGCTTGATTGGATATGTACCTTAAGTCCTGCATCAAAATGACTTAACTAGTATAAGGTTAACAAAACACAAAACTGTGAAGTGGTGCGAGAAGCTGTCGCCATTACCTGGACAGCGCTGCAGCAAATGCAGTCATCCTCTATGAAGAATTTGTTGTGTTATTACAACAGAGGTGAGCTTAGGGATCATAAATCAAAGCCTAGGTATAAAGGGTATTTAAATGAAAACATAATCACGTTCTGAAAAATGTTCCAACAATTGCATTAGTGTGTATTCCCACACAGCAGCAACAACTGCAAAAATGCAGTCAGACTACTGCTGGTATGATCAGAACATTTCTTACCAGAAGGAAGTGCTTAAAGAGCCAATTCTGTTCGCATGAGACACCACAGTTGTTTACTTTTAGGTAAATCATGACTGCTATTAGGATCAAATGTCACCCTGAAATAACAAGATGATTGTTGTGATCAAATATTTTCTTGGAAATGAACAATGCAGGTACTGTATTTATACACTGGGAAATTCACACACGCATAAGAGTGTTGTCAGCTTGAAGATACAGTAAATCAATCAATCAATCAATCAATCAATCAATCAATAAATAAGTTAAAACGATAAGAACCAGTGAATCATTCAAATTTGTTTTATTTGAAATGTCATAAAAACATCAAATGTTCATTAACAAAGTTGCTTCTTTGTATTGCCTTACTGGGGGCTTCTTCATATTCTTCATATTGGTACTTTTATTTGTCAAGTAAAAGACAAATCAAAACAAAACCACTCTTTGAAAATAAAGAAAATGCTGATTACACTTTCTGTTTCCTAACTATATGATTCTCTCATGGTATTCATTCACACATGACACACAAACCAAAATAAACAAATAATGATAGTCTAGTAACAAAGGTCATCACTCAGAAATAACAGCTGACTATTCTGTCAGCGCAGAACCCATGGAATAGTACATTGTTGATGTCATTCATCTGACTAACTCCTCACATGGGGAAAAGCAGGTGGCCAGAGAAGGTGGTGTGGTGGTTATGATCATCAAATACCCAAGCTTGAGGGTACAGTTTCACATAGACCACATCTCCCACCTCCAGCAGCAGAGAGGCACCATTAGAGGATTTGCCAAAGCCATTGGTCTGAAAATTTGAGGAAAGTAGAAGTTGTTCTCCATTTTTATGAAGAGAGACCGTTGTATGTGTAGATGCATGACCATGACCGAGCACAAACAAAAGAAAGTAATAGACCCCTCTGACTGGAGCTGTGAACACACCTGAAACAAAGAAATTGTGATGAGAAGGACAGAAAAAAGAAAAAGGAAAACCTTAATTTCTGCCACTATTTAGCCTATAATAAACCCAAAAGAATTATTATTCCAAATTCAGTTAAGAATACTATTTTACATTTGGAAATGTTTTAAAATACTATAGATTTAAAGAATATTTACAGCCCCTGAAGTACTGGGTAAATAAAAGTAAGAACAACGTAACAAAACAGAACTTAATGTGTAATATTGCCATAATTACAAAGTAAGTGTGGGGTAGCCTGGATGCAGAAGCATATAGGAAAGCCAGGGTTGGATCAACTTGGATGCACTTTATTTTACAGCCCGCGCATCCAATATTAGAGTGTAGTTATGTCATATCATATGTCATATATGTCATATGGCAAGAACTTGTGTAGGAAAAACGGAGATATGCTTTTCTCACATTTGCATAAGAGAGTTTTCCTGGTGAACCAGAAGCTATGTGTTGACGCCCAGGGGGCTAGGCTACACAAACCTTCTGGTACACCAGTGATTCGCTCTCCTCCTCCGGTTTCGAAATAACCGGGGCAGCACGACAAATCAGGATCGTAGGGAGGGATTTCAGTGGGTATGACGTTTCTGTTTTGATTCCCGACCTGGCGGCGCTTACGTGACGACACGTCCTACGTCACAAAGCTTCAACGTGAGTGGTCGAAGTGTCATGTCATTCATATGAGGTTGCTCCAACCACGTGCAAGCATCTTTTGACTAAACCACGCCTGCGGAGAGGCGTGAAAGGGCAGTGTGCCAGTAGCCTGTCACTTACAGGCTACTGGTTCACCAGGAAATAAGAGAGTTGGTTTGGGTTTGAAGGTAGAGGGCATCATGCGTGCATTAATTAGGTCTACGTGCTTGTTACACTCTACATTTGCATTACCATTTGATGCTGCTGCTTTGAAAGTAGGCAAGCAAAGATTTCCCACGACCCAGGAAAAAAATATTGTGATATTGTAGGCTTGAATTCACAATCTTATGAACAAAGTGTTTATTTAGAAGGAATTACTGGCCTGGTTTAGACTTCACCAACTTATCAGATGCACTAGGCCTACAGCTGCCCGCTGTAGCAAGGGAGAGGGCCCCCTCCCCTTTCCCCTTCCACTGGCTGTGAGACCAAAAAGTGCACCTGCACGATCGCAAATGGCCCATTATCAGAAAAATGTAATGCACATAATAGTGCTCGTGATATAAGCTAAAAATAATAATAAAAAATGCATAGCCTAGTGTGATGTCGGCAAATTACTTTGTAATTATGGCAATATTACTCATCAAGTTCTGTTTTGTAACGTTGTTCTTACTTGTACTTAGCCAGTACTTCACGGGCTGTAAAATAAAGCGTGAGCGTGTGTTATTCCAGCAAACTTACGCTGTAAGTACTCAGTAATTTATCCCTTGATACGTTTTTGTTACACCATTCTTACCTAATACTTACATTCAGGGGCTGTAAATTAAAGTGTTACCTTAAAGAACATATCTCAAATGGGGAAGGAAAATTGTGAGCCTGTGGTACCTGTGTCTGGGTTGTAGGCGTTGCCAATGTTAGTGAAGATGTTTCTGTAGGCCAGGGGAAATGCCTCTGAAAAAGGCCCTTTATTTCCACCACCAGATGCCAGCAGTGAGGCAGAGAAAGACACCCTGCTCTCCTCTCTCTCCCTCCTCAGCTCCTCCACCTGACTCGTTGTGATGCTCAGATTCACTGCCTGAGCTAAGGGATACACACACACACACACACACACACACACACACACACACACACACACACACACACACACACACACAGTATATGGGCAAATAGACATTTTCATGCATTATTGATGAACAAAATGCCACATAATCCCTGCAAGCCTAGCAGTATTTCACAAAATGTCATTATTTTGTTGATTTTTCTTATGAAAACTCCATGGCTGAATATAGACAAACACAAAACAATTCATATCATAATTTACATCAAGAATATGAGCCTTTCAATTTGCGTTATGGACGTGACGAAAAAAGCTTTCATGGGACATTACAATTTTCCTAGGAAGTCAATTTTCAGAGAAACATGAATATTATTCCATTCATACCAAACAGGACACCTCAGTGAACACAGAAAAAGACTTATTTTAGATGTAAATGTAAAATAAGTTGGTTTTGATTGGGGTTATTTTGGGAAAACCAGCATTACAGATGTGACGTGATGGTGGTGACGTCTGAAATAACTATACAAAACAAGTGTGAATGGTGATTTCTAACATGTCACAATTGAAATATACAAAAATAGCATTGTAGTTTTGTGTGTGTTATCACCCATTTTATACCCATTAGAAGCCCCTACATAGACTTACATTCTGACTGAATAGGGTAAACATTTTAACATTTTAAGTTTTCTGAAATAATTTGTACGTCTATGAGACTTTCTAAGTTGAGGATGACTTGTACCATACCTTAGTTATGCTGCGATAGTGCTGCCACTTTCTTTACACTTGCCATCCTGTACAACCCTCTTTCTCCTCTCTCTCTCCCTCTCCTCACTCTAGCTAGATTATATGACACTTCTATCATGAAGTGGCATCCTAGACTGGCCTAATCCTGTTGTTTCTGTGTCTTTCTGTTTCTCTTGCCTCCTCTGCCCCGACACACTGGCTGAGCAACCCGGTCTCACGGTTTAATGTGGTGCCATCACGAAAATTAATCTATTGAAGTGTGCAGCCATCACGATTTTGGCCTTTTTTACGTGTAAGGACAACGTTTCCTTTCCCTATTCATTTTAATGCAGGAGGCATTCAGAAAACCCGCCGCTTGGAGTGCTAATTGACTGAGCGACAGGGGAGACATTTTCGTGTTGGTTTTAAAAATATATTTCTCACTGTTTGTAAAATTGTGGCATTTGCTGCTGGAAGTAATGGTAAGAGGTCGATTCCTTGTCGTTTGTTTGCAACAAGCTCGTAATTTGAAGGCATATGAGCAGCCCTGATCCATGATCGCAATTCATTTTTGCGCGGCCTAGCCTATGTCTGATGCCACTTGGTCTCCTTTTCTATGAATGAATAGCCTACTCAGAAAACATAATTTCCCGCTATACGTAAATAATAAAATGTTAATCCCTTGTTGTTTCTTTGGAATAAACTCGTCATTTTAAGTTCAGCATGCGCAAATGTAACGGGAACACCTTTTGTCATGATGACCCAATATGTGCTCAATTGTCTCCCTTTTTAACGAATGAACCCTTCGCCCTTTTATCTTTAAACATACCGCATATTTATCGCTAAAAATATAATAATAAAAGTTTAGTTAGTTGTCGTTCGTTTACATTAAGCCTATTGCGAGCAGCTGATTAAACGTGGCCACATCACATTTTTTGGTAGGCACCGTAGTTGCTATTTGATGGCACAGGCGTCTCCAAATTTGAACACTTAGACTAGCCAACATATTTATCACTAGAAGTATAATAATAAATTCCTTATCGTCGTTTGTTTGTAATAATCCGTTTTAAGATCGAGCATCCCCAAATCGTTGTGGAAGCACACTTTGTCATGATGACCCAGACGCCCGCTTTATGAATGAACGCATATTCTTACAATACAGGCTACTGGCTTACATATTTCCCTCTAAAAGTTTAGCCCATCGATAAAATGTTTATTTTATTATTGAGTTTAAGATCGTATTAACAGAAGTTTTTGGTCGAGTTTTCGTGCTGTGATCACATTTTATGATCCAATAATCCAACGTCCAATGTGAAACCAACTTTACCACGGTTCCAATAGCCTATCAAAAGTAGGCCTAGCCTACGCCGTTTTATGAATGAACGCATATTCTTTCTGTAAAGCCCACTAGACTTCGCTTAGGCTACATATTTGCCGCTAAACGTTCAACGGTAAAAGGTTCATTCTTTGTCGTTTTTTGGGGGAATAAGCTCAGTTTAAAATCTAGCAGCTGAAACGTGCCCACAGCACATTTTTAGTAGGCACTTTGAGATCTGGCGTTTCTGAACACTTTGGAAAATAATGACTGGCTTAATATTCCCGTTAGAATTATTTGATATTACAGTCTAATAGCCTAAAAGGTTTTTGCAAAAGGTTGTTTGCAATAACCTCGTCATTGTAGGCCAAAGCAGCCAATCGTGACAACACTTTTTTTTTTCCAAATTGTGGGATATTTTTTTTCGTGATGGGACAACACTTCATGGCCCAACGTTAACTTTAATGCGCACAGCGCATAATGCCGCCACTATGAACTCCATGAACCGTCTGTCCTGCATCCATGCGTCATTGGCACGCGCCTGTGACATTTACCGCGGCGCGTTTTTACGTAAGTACATCAAGGAGAGGTGAGTAGACTATATTCACCCCTACACGTCTAAAATAATGATGTTATGCCCAAAACAATATGTTGTCGTGTTGGTTGATTTGCAACATTATTGATGGAGCAGTATTAGCTAGAAACTGATAACTGTTTGTTGCATGAAAATGAAATGTAGGCTACAGCAAGCAGGCTAACATTAAAGTGACTTGCTAGAACCAGAGCTAGAACCTCTGCTATCTAGCAAGACTAGCCATACTCTTGGCTTTGGTAACTTGGATTTGTGACAAGTAACATTAATATTTTGAACCTCATTGTAGTGTTTTAGAGTAAGGAATGACGGCGAAACCGGAGTAAATCAACTGAGCTTTATCAGTCACTTTGCAGAACTCATTACACACATGTAACATCCTACAGCGCCACCTGCATAGTGCATTCTGTATAGCCTACGCATTTCCTGTATTCAAATAAAAGCACAGGACACAACATTTTCCCCTTTGTTAAAAGAAGAACTATCCTGAGTATTGCTTAACACATGTAGGTAGGGAAATCATAAAATTTAAAATGAGTAGCATTAGCTTCTAGATTCTATTAGCTTATCCCTGACAACAGTCAACAAAATAAGGCACTTATTCTGAAATAGTAACTTGGTTATACAAAACTAACCTTCCTGAGTGCAACATCAAAGTGTATACAAAACTACAGTACAGTTCCATACAGTGTATCAACAAAAGTGCATTGTTAATTCAACAATAAAAGTAACCTGGTGAAACACCATATGAATCACAATATGAAGGCTAATTTTAAGTGACATAGTCTTTCAGCCAAGTAGGCTGGCGAGCATCTCGCACGGGCCTAGGTTCAGGAGGACGATTAACTGGCTCAGTGTCCTCATTTGGCCTGGGTGTAGTTGTGTCAGGGAATCCAGTAAGATGGGAGGCATTCCAGATGTTACCATTACTAAGTTTGTATGTAGCCTCACCAATCTTCTCAGTGATTGTGAGAGGGTCAGAAAACTTCCTGTGTGCTTTAGGCACGTGTAGCGGGTTTCTCACACGCACTCTGTCCCCTTTTTGGAAGGAGGAGGACGAGCACCACGTTTGGCATCGGTGTAAGTCTTCATTTTAGTCTGGCGCTGGCTTACCCTGTCACGTATGTCAGGCTGTTCAGACACAGGAGCAGGAGGTAACAGAGTAAGCTTTGTGCGCATTGGCCGTCCACAAAGCAGCTGGAAAGGTGAAGTCCCAGTTGTGGCGTGAGGCGTAGCACGGTAGACGTGCAAAAAGTCAGTCACAGCTGGCTTCCACGGCTTGTGTTCTTGAATGGCCAACTGTAGTGTTTGTCTGAGGACCCTGTTGAGTCTCTCAATTTGCCCATTGGCAGCAGGGTAATAAAGAGATGAACGGTAATGACGAATTTGTCTGTCTTCAACAAAAGCGGCAAAGGCAGCAGAGGTAAACTGAACACCATTATCTGTCACAATGCTCAGTGGGTTGCCATGTCGGCTGAACACAGATGACAAAAATGTAACAACATCATCTGTAGTGACATTCTGAGTAAAAGCAACCTCTGGCCATTTACTGTAGTAATCAGTCAATGTAATAGCATACCTGCATGCCGGAGGAGCAAATTCAAAGGGGCCTACGATGTCCGCAGCAAGCTTCTGCCACGGGCCATCTGGCAGAGGTACTGGTTGTAGAGGCGCTGGGCGCGGCTTCGCTGTTTTGTCATTCAACTGGCACAAATGACAAGAGCGGATGGCACAGAGCACCTCGGTGTCCATCTTTGGCCACCAGTAGAGTTCGCGTAGCCGTTGCTTTGTCCGCACCACCCCCTGATGAGACTCATGCGCAATGGATATCAGGTCAGGTCGCAAAGCTATGGGTACAATCAGTCGAGAGTCACGAAACACAAAGTGGTCTTTGACACACAGTTCCAAGCGAAGCTTGTAGTACGGCAGCAGGTCAGGGTCAAGGCCTTTAGGTGAAGGAGGCCATCCACGCATGATCTGCGTGCAGAGTTTAGTGATCTCGGGGCAAGCAGCACAAGCAGAGTCTAGGTCAGTGGCAGACAGAGCATTACGGGCAGTAGAGAGGAGGGCCACTAATTCAGGGTCAGTGTCCTCAATCTGAGCAGGAGCAATGAGGCCATCAGGTGATGGAACAGCAGGCAAGGGTAAGCGAGACATGCAGTCAGCTGGAGCATTTTCAACACCTGGGCGGTAGATAATGTCGTAGTTGTATGACATGAGACGAGCAGACCACCTTGAGACACGTAGACCAGCACGTCCAACGCCCTTTGTGGTCAGCAGGGTCGTCAACGCCTGATGATCAGTCCGTAGAGTAAAACGGTGTCCCCAAAGGTACGTACGCCATCGTTCGACAGCCCATACGCACGCAAGAGCTTCCTTTTCCACTGTAGCGTATTTACGCTCAGCGGCAGAGAGAGTTCGAGACGCAAACGCCACAGTCCTTTCAATCTTGTCTGGGCCCACTTGTGACAGTACGCCACCTAGACCGTAGTCTGATGCGTCTGTGGACACTATGGTATGCAGTGTGGGGTCAAACAGAGCTAGGGCCTGGCTATCAATCAGCAGTTTTTTAACAGTCTCAAAACTAACCTGTGCCTCCTTGGTCCATTGAAAAGCACTGTCAGTAGACCTCAGGCATGCTCGCATGGGTTCCACCACAGTAGCATGGTTTGGCAGGAACTTGGAGTACCATGAGAGCAGGCCAAGGAAGGAGCGGAGAGTAGGGCCATCGTTTGGGGCAGGCGCATCAGCAATAGCCTGTATGCGTCCAGGGTCGGGTTGCAGTCCCTCAGCTGAAACGATATGTCCCAGGAAAGGCAGTTTAGGCTGGCGGAAGCAGCACTTCTCTTTGTTGAGTTGTAGGCCAGCAGACTCCAGACGATGCAGAACAGCTTCCAAGGCTTTGTCGTGGGCCGGCATGTCACGGCCATGGACAATGATGTCGTCCAGATAGTTCTCTACCCCTGACAGGTCAGCTAGGACGATGCTCATCATTTTCTGAAAAGCCGCAGGGGCTGAGGCAAGCCCATATGGTACACGACAAAAGCGAAATAAGCCCTCATGAGTAATAAATGCTGTAAGGTCACGACTACTGTCATGTAGAGGCATTTGGTAGTAGGCACAAGTCAGGTCAATTGTAGAGAATACGGTGGCACCTTTTAGGTTGGATAGCAGTTCATCCATATGGGGCAATGGAAACGCATCCACAATGACTGCTTTATTGGGTTCGCGCAGGTCGACACACATGCGAATTTTGCCTGACTTTTTCTGTGTAACAACAATTGGTGACACCCATGCTGAAGCGTCAATGCGCTCAATTATGCCCTCTGCCTGCAGGTGATTCAGTTCCTCTGTTACTGCATTTCGAACAGACAATGGCAAACGGCGGAGCTTTTGGCGCACTGGTCTGACGGTGTCATCAATTTTCACCAGATGTACAAACTTCTTTGCACACCCAATAGTAGGTGTAGATGTAGCATCACACTCCAGCACTGGTGCAGGAGAAGTAGAAGGCAGGACCTTGTTGTGCTCTATGCGCACCTGTAGTGAGGTCATGAGGTCACGACCAAGCAGTGGAGTCCCGTTGTTCACAATAAAGAAGGTACATGGAGCTGTGCGGCCATGTAGTGACACATTTGCGGACAAGCAGCCAAGGACAGGAATGTGCGTTTTAGAGTAAGACACAAGCCTGACCTTGGGCTGAGTCAGCTCAGTGTGGTTGAAGTGGCGCACGTAAAGGCTCTGTGGCAGGATGGATACAGAAGACCCAGTATCAACAACTAAGTCCACTGTGCAGGGTTGTGAGCGATGGGTGGAAATCTCCACAGTGCATGTAATTTTAGTAGTAGCACTAGCAGTATGGTCTGTGTATAGCACAAAAACTTCAGGGAGTTCAACTTCACGTACTTCCTGTGTATTAGGCTGAGTAGAACGACAAACTTTAGAAAAGTGTCCAGTCTTTTTGCATTGCCTGCATGTAGCTGTAGCTGCTGGGCAGTTAGCTGCATTGGCTAAATGAGTATCTGATCCACAGCGATAACATGTTCTTTTAACATTACCTTGATTGGCAGATGTATTGGCGCCAGCAGTTGCATGCGCGCTGCGCCCTCTCCCCTTTCGTTTAGGAATTCGCTGCACGGCTTGTACTGGGGCCACGCGCGTATCAACAATCGCTTTGGCTTGGTGTGCAGCCGCTTCGATATGAGTAGCAACGGTAATAGCTTTTTTCAGAGTAAGGTCAGTCTCTAGCAATAGTCTTTCACGTATTCTCGGGTTGCACACATTTTCTATCAACTGATCACGTAGCATTTCATCATTATGCTCACCAAAGTCGCAGGTTGAAGCAAGGTCACGTAGCGCAGCCATATACTGAATGATGGATTCATGCGGAGCTTGCGTACGTTTACGAAAAGCATGGCGCTCTGCCACAACGTTGGTTTGTGGATTAAAATGCGCCTTCAAAGCAGTAACAGCAGTATCATAAGTAGCACCTGTGTCAGGCAAGGCGTAGAAGATTCGTTGGCCCTCTGTGCCTAGGCAATGTAGAAGCACGGCTCTCTTTCTGGCAACAGGCCACTCATCTCCCCTCGCGTTGATAACCAGCAGGTAATTCTCAAAAATTTGTAGCCACGTCTTAAACGGTACAGCAGGCTCACCGGGACACGGCAAAAAGAAGGTTGGGAAAGGCACATTTGCAGCCGTCATCGTTGTAAAAGTAACAATGAATCTCGTCGCCAATTTTGTAGTGTTTTAGAGTAAGGAATGACGGCGAAACCGGAGTAAATCAACTGAGCTTTATCAGTCACTTTGCAGAACTCATTACACACATGTAACATCCTACAGCGCCACCTGCATAGTGCATTCTGTATAGCCTACGCATTTCCTGTATTCAAATAAAAGCACAGGACACAACACTCATCTCTGCACTATAAAAATGTTTTGTTTTTTTTTTTATTGTTGTGTGTCAAATAAATATAGTTAAACCATGAGTAGCAATATATCCAAGCAGTATACTACGTTAACTTTCTAATATTAAAATCACATGCCTTTTAACAGAACAGAATCCCCCATAGGCCTATGCTGTCCTAACTGGAGAAGGCCCCATCGACAAGCCGCCTCATAAAAGGGACAGGGACAGGGATGGTGATCTATGGCAGGCCCAGATCCAGTCATAAGGGAAGACCAGTAGGCTTTGGAAACCACCAGGATGCTGACTGCTTGGCCACCGATACCACTGGTATGTTCTTTATTGTGTCTCCTCTGGTGAAAATCAGTATGTTGATTGATTACAACTATTAAATTCACAGGGGACTCGGGAAAACCCTGCATTAGTATCTGCTGTCGGGATGGCCGACCACGTCCCATCTTCTTTGAGGAATGTGATGTGTGTACATAAGAAATGGTTGTGTTGTGTTTTATTATGTATCTAATGCATTTACCACATGAACCAGGCATGGTGTCAATACAGGAACACATAACAAGTAGAAATTTAGTGAACTTTTAGTAGAAAACAATTCCTTCATCAAAAGAAATATGTTTATAATTCCACTTACTGATTGGATGCCAAGTGACATGAATGCTGTTACCATATACCATTTCATGAGTAGATATCTTTTTACTTTGTTGATCTGTCAGGTTACATAGTGTACCAAGATTACAGGCAATACATCCATCAGTACTGCCATACAGTACAGCCATACAGTATACCAACCTTACCCTATATGGACTTAATATTAAAATCACAATGACATACAGTATGCACCTGATCCCAAATAAGAAAACAAGATTGCTGATTTTTTTGTGCCCTCTCAACATAATCCTTTCCCCCCTGGTCTCCTGAGGTATAAGTGGACTTAGATTTTCAGGACACAGAACAGTAGGATTTCCAGAAAAAAATTAATAACCTTATTGAAGAGGCTGATCTGCAGCCTATATACTGTCCTAACTGGAGACAGCCCATCCACTGGACCACCTCAAGAGTCATGTACTCTTCATGTAGTTTTGGCATTGGCAGATATTTGTTACCCATATTTACTTAATGCACCAGCTAAATGTTGTGTTCAGGGCAAGGGTTGCTGCGGACTACAGAATATGTGTGTCTAACACAGAGACGTTTAAAGTAGAGACGGTCAGGTTATTATCCTGACATCACAGTAATATATCCAGGCCTGCAGTATACAAACAGAGCCCTATTTAAAAATCTCTGATACAACCGCACTGTATATGAAAACCTCCACCTCTTAAAATGCCAAAATGTAAGCTAACCAAATTACAGTTTGTTTTGTCCCCTCTCAACAGAATCCTTGTTTAACCCTCATCTTCTGACTGTGTACTGACTTGCATTTGGAAATGGCTTAATTAAAGGAGACGGTAGCTATCAAACACATTGCCTCGCTGGAAAGGTATCGCACTCAAGCACAGAACACCACTCGTTAAATGTTGTTAAATCGGTTTGCCCAGATTGATGTATGTCAGCCTGCTTAACTGTTTGAATTGTTTTTTGTCTGTTTTTCCTGTATGTTGAACCTAGGCCCAACCAGGCCAGAAGGAAGACTGACCAGCATGCCAAGGAACCTTCGTAAGGAAAGAGAAGAGAAGCTGGACAATGAGTGGGCCCATAAATGTACAGAGGAATCATGATGCAGCTTGAGTGGTGGATTCACCCATAATTGCAGGAAGTAATGTGAGGCTTCAGCTTTGTGTAATTCAAAATACATACTGCAATATTCCTAGGTATTAATGTTTTTAATGTTTTTAATGTTTTAACGTTAACGCAAGATTTATCGAGCGATACAGAAAATATTGCCGTAAATCTATTCTCAAAGTTGTTGATTGCATCATGGAAGAATCCATTCCACTTGATTGAATAGCGAAGGCACATGCTGCTGAGAGTACATTAACAACTCACTGCATGTAAGTGATGTGAATCTTCAGTCACAATAAGTAGTAAAGGTGCAGAGCCATAAAGAGAGAAAAGGATTCTTTTACTTCAGACAAAAGCAAAGAGAAGCAAGATTGTCAAAAACTTGCTGTTGTTGCCACTGGGATTTCATGCAGTGTTTTCTAAAACCTAGCCTTTCCATATTAGTATCTTCATTTCCCCATTATTAACCAAGGTTTTAAGGATAAGGATAAGTTTCTTTATCTATGAATTAATACGTGGATGAGGGTTATACATGGGAATGCATCTTTCCATAATCCTACTGAGGAAGTAGCTCTTCCTCTCTCTTGAAGACCTATTCTGCCTGATGGTCATAGGGAGAAGAGTGAGTGAGATTTTGTGTCCTTCACAATGCTTGTTGCTTTCTACAACAGAGCAGTCCTCATTTCCTCTGCTTATCAAACCCACCACTGTTGTGTGTTCAGTAAGTGTGTAAGTGCATAGTCATGGGTCATGGAGAATGTACAGAAGAGGCCTCAGGACATAGTCAGGTGTCTCCTTTGTTCAGCATGATGATATCTTGACTGCCCGCTGTCTTATTACAAGGAAGTCTAGGATCCAGCTGCAGAGTGTAGTGTTCAGTCCCACTGGAACCATTTTCTCTTCCAACTGTTGATCTTGAATGCTCAACTGATCAATGAACAGCATTTTGATATAATGTCCTTTTTATCCAGATGCGTGAAAGCCAGGTGAAAGGCAGTGGTGATGGCATCATCAGGGCGATACGTAAACTGGATAGGGCTCAGCAAACAAAAAGGTAAGATACTTTTATTCTAAAGTGAATTTTTAATTTGTCTCGGTGGTTGAATCATCCATAGTGAGATCAAAGCCATTATATGATATGTACAAGCAGGATAATGAATTCCAAACGTTTGGATTTCAAAAAGTATAACAGTACCTTCACACCGCAAGCGATGCAGGCAACATTAGCAACGGAAGTAATTGATTTTGTATGGGGACAAGCAACTTCGCCACCAAAAACTGCAGATGTGGTAGGAGACGAAACTTGGGCAACTTGAGCGATGAAAGAAAGTTAAACTTCGGTTGACTTTATGTAATGAGCTATGATGCAGTTGGGCAACTTTGGGACTGGCAATTCTTTGACATTTATCGCTGGCGGTCTGAACGTACAGTAATGGTCACTCAGCATTATGTCATGGCTGCTTATCCATTAAGTTAGATTGGGGCTGTTCATGGATATCCTCAAAGCTCAACAGTGTCTCAAGCAGTCACATATAAATTAATAAACAATTCCAATCAATTTGACTTAACCTAACTGCTGTATATTCTATTAATCTTAATGTTGTGGAGATCATTACCCTTTTTCTAATGTAATCTCATTGTGTTTATATAGTTCTAATTAAATTCAACTTGGGAATTTTCTGATGGCGGTCAGCGGCTATGCCAGCCTCAACAACAACTTCAACAACACCAGCGTCCACAACAACATCCCAACAACACCAGCATAAACAAGTCACCTCAACAACACCAGCCTCAACAACAAGAGCATCAGCAAGACCGCTATCAACAACCCCTGCCTCAAGAACAGCAATCACCTCAAGACCACCAGTCTCAACATTACCAGCCCCAACAACAGCTCCAACAAAAACAGCCACCACAACAGCAACAACAGCCGACAAAACAGCCCGCTGTCCTTGAGCTCAGGCAACCAGAGTGGAAAGGACAGTGTTCTGTAGGCAGTCCAGGCAGTCTCAAAGCTAAAATATCATGGCGCCTGTTTCCCAAAAGCATTTGAAGAATATGTCTATACAATATGTGTGTGTGTTTGTGTATGTGTGTGTTGCTGTATTTGATTTTGTGAGCTATAAAGACCTTGCTCGTCTGTATGGGATTTGTCACTCATGTGTCTGCATGGATATGACTGTCGTTGTAATGACGGGGTTGTTCTACAGAGCTGATGGCAGGTGTACTTATAGTATGTTCATACAGTGCGTGCATCACTGTTCTTGGCTTTGTTGCATTCATATATATGTTTATCTACAAGTGCTGCTGTCAGTCTTTTATGCCAAGTAGGTAGAGGAGTAGTCCATGTTTCCCAAGGTTTGTAACTCTGGAAAGATGCAACCCACCTGTTATACACTAACCACAAAATCTTTGCTGTTTTGGACTCTTCTAGTGGCGTCACAGCATCTGTAGTCACAACATTTGTATGTGGTCATGGTTTGCCTCTGACAATAATGCTCTCTCTCTCTCTCTCTCTCTCTCTCTCTCTCTCTCTCTCTCTCTCTCTGTACAGTAAGTGTATGTGTCTCTGCTGGACAATTAAACATCTGTTCAAACTTGGTTTTTATTTTCTATGTTGCACCAATTCCAAAACATGAGAGTGAATTTGGGGATGGATGGGTTATTGTCTGTGGATACAGGTATAGGGGGCCAGTGAGGTGAGTTGGTGAAAAGTAATATTTTTTATTTCTCATGATAAAACAATAAACCAGAGGTGGGCAATTATTTTGGCCGAAGGGCCACATTGGGTTTTAGATTTTGACTAACGGGCCGGGTGTTATCAGTCAACCGGTTGATGCTGGTAAATTGGCCAGTCTCAAATCAGTAGCTCCACTTTCTTCAGAGAACATGTTAACATGCAGGCTTAAAAGGGTGGGAGTTGTATTTTAGGAATACAACAAATTTGATAAATCAGACCTATAATCTAAGTCACCTTGGTTAAATGAGGAATTATTTTATTTTGGGGAGGCTCCGCGGGCTATTAAATAGCTTGACGAATGGCTCGCTCGGGCCTTAGTTTGCCCAGGTATGCAATAAACAGTCACTGTCCCATACCAAGGGATGATGCACTGTGTACAGCTCAAGATTAAAGTTTTTCAGATTGATGCTCATACTTGGATTTCCTTACCTGAGCCTTTAGCTGGCTCACTGTACTGTTTGCTGACGTCATGAGCAAGGTGTACACCTAGGTATTTCAAACTGACCATCTTAAATGACTGCCTACTGATCTTTAAGCTTGGTTGATTGGACCATTTCCCTTGTTTTGCTGGCAGGTCTTGCAACCACTCTACTACAGAAAGAATGAAAGGATCTTTAATCAATATCAAACCATTACAATAATAATGAAAGAAACCCTCTAAATTCTGCATGCCCTTAGGATGGGTGTAGGCCATTGGATAAGGAAAGTTTCTGTGATTGAACCATGAAAACAATTATATTGCATTACATTTACTCAGTGCCATTTATAAAGCAATGGCCTTGTGATATATATCCTTGTATAAGGACCAACATGGTAGAAGACAACCCAACTGCCAGGGGCCATACAGTAACACAACAGATACTTGGTGGTTACCATACAGTATGTGATAGATCACAATTTAGCTATGGCGTCAGCCAAACATGATAATTACAAAATATCATTCCACAATATATGGTTGTCAAGTTGTCAATATGTGGTTGTCTGAAGGTCTGGCTGAGCAGAAAGGTTGCAGCCAGACAAATTGTTCGGTGAGTGAGTGATAGCACTGGTTGCAATCCATTTTAACAAATGCCATTGTATGATGATTGGTAAGTGTCCCTTTAGAAAGAAGAGGCATGGACCTCCTGTGAATATGGTTGCACTCTACTCAGGAAAAGTTGGTGACAGGGGGTCAACCAGTGATTAGCAGGGATGGCACTCAGCAGAAATGAGCTGAGTGTAGGCCATCACCTTTACACACAACATTCCACTAGCAAAGGAGCATGTTGAGCAATAGACTGGTGTTTAACATGTTTGAATGACTCATAGAGGTGGGAGATTTATCTGGTGCTTGAGTTTGTGCTGTACACTGTACTTGGCACTATGGCCTTGTCCCCCTCACACATATGGCCTAGGTGGACAGGGCTTCATACTGGCTTAATGACTTCTCTGCACTGACAATAACACCTTTAGCACTAATACAGTAGAACCATAGCATTCCTCACATATCTACTGTCCATCACCACTTCCACACTTCACAGGTCTGTCCTCCTGATACCTCTTGTACCTTGCCTGTGCCTGTTGAGGGTGTCCACGACCATGGCAACCTTGACAGGACAAGGTTTGATCATGTTTATGTGTATCTTGACATAGATTCTTGAATTCTTACGGGATGATTAAGCACTATCTTAACACCACAGTTTGTCAGTGGCCACCATGCACTACAACTGGAGGCAAGAGGCAAAAGATCCTTGCATGCATTTATCCTGATGCATGTATGTTTTGATAAAATATACCCATACTGATCAGGTCATTACAAATCCGATGTAAAAGAACCTTTCCAGTTCTGTAGGTCAGGGGCCTGTGAGTGTTACAAGGTCAAGAAAGTTTATCGCTATGCTGATAATCTGAAAGCAGCCCTGATGCAGACAAAACTCTGTCAATCCTGCCTGTCCGGTACATGGGATACTGGCTAAAGAATCAATCTCAAAATAACAAACCATCACTTTTTGTTTTTCTACTCAAAACACATATTTTTAAAATATGAAGATAGTTTAATGTGAACAGTCAATGCACGCTGCTTCAACTTCCACGTCACTAGCTGCTTACATTCAGGTGTCTTACTGTCTCTTTGGTGCAGGGATTATGTAGTGTAAGATAAAGTAAGATTTTTTGGTGCAGGGATTATGTAGTGTAAAATAAGGTAAGTTTTTTTTTAAAAAAAAAAGCACATGATATACACATAAGCTAACCTGGTCCCACCCTTACTTCTTGCTGCATGAAATTTCGTCATCAATGTGGTCGCTCAAGCCAGCCATATTCCATTGCTTAAATGTAGCTATACCTCTTAACACCCGAAGTATAAACAATACTCTACGTCAAGTAATACTAAACATGGAAAGAAAAGGGAAAGATTCATTAAGCATAAAAGATACGATATTGTTGTTCCTGAAAATGTCATAACTGTAAGGTACAAAATGAAACAAAGTGTGACTGCTTATGTCCAATACCAAATCAGTTTTATTGGCCAACTGTACTTACAGTACAAGGAAAAATGACTTTGGTAGGCATCAAAATACACACACAGACACACACACACACACACACACACACACACACACACACATATATCATGTGATGGTGTACATTCACTTGACATATGGTAGTCATATGCTGAACCATAAAGGAAACAAAATACATAACACAATATTCAAATAATACAAACAATTACAGTAAGATGAATATAATTTACAGGTCAAAGTGGTGGTTGTCAAATGTAAAGCACAAGTAATAATGCAGTGTAGTGCAAGTATGGTGTGTGGTAACTTCGCAGAATGATTCAAAAGCATTTTGTAGCATCCATAAAACTTAACACTTTCCTATCAAGGTTGCCATGGTTGTAGACACCTTAACAGGGCCAGGCAGAAGTCGGTGGATGACTTGTATGGTCTTCATAATGTTCTTTGCCCACTTCCTGGTCCTCCCAGTGCAGGTCGAGGAGGGAAGGCAGAGGGGCACCAATTATCTTTTCTGCTGTAGTTTCGTGGCTGCTCCAAGCTTAACTGTGATAGATGAACATTATAAAGGATCAAAAGCTCACTAGATATGGGGCAAAGAACACATAAGACTTTCCCCTCATCATGTCACTAGTAATTTTTACAGAGGGCAATAAAAAGGATCTTTAAGACAGAATGTAAAAATTAGGAACACAAGATGGTTAGATCAGTCCTGTAGTATCATTGTGTCATTGTGTTTCATGATGGGAGTTTGCAAGTTTGGAATAAGGCAAAGTGATTGGCTCCGGCATATGTGAATATGCAATATTACGAACTAAGAAAACATCATTGTAGTAAGTCAATAAAGCTAGTGTTTTGTCTAAAGTTTTATTAACAGTTTAGTCACCATAACAATCATCAAAGTCTTAATCAATATCCAGAAATTCAGCATAGTGTAGCATAGTCTATCATGCCGGTGACTTGCCTTGTCTTTTTGATTGTAATGCTGTAGAGACCCTTCATCGCCTCTTCATACCCCAAAGCCCACCTTATGGGTAAAAAAAAGGTAGTGCCTCCATTACAAATCTAAGAAACTAGTCATTACAATTGACAGTATCATATTATAATGTATTACTTACACGTACCTCTCACAGAATCAGTGGAGAGCAAGCAGGACATCTCTTTCAAAGTGTCTTCCTGGGTGGAGAGAGTTTCAGTGGTTCTGCTTTTCTGTAGTAACAGTGCTCTGCTACTCTTCAAGTCTTTTGGCGGCCACTGTCCTCTTTTGTTTTCATATCTACAGTGTCTGGGATACAGTTGTACACAAGATTGTCATTCAAAGAACCTGGGATCCTTAACACATAACCCAGTTGCTCTGGGGGAGACTGGCCCTGATGTAGCTGATACTTGTCAAATGCTAAATTAAAAGTCTATGCTAAATATACAGTACATAAAAGTAAATTGTCAAAGGACTTTTCTGCATTAAGAAAGATCCATAGTTCGAACTGTCAAGAACCTACACATTCATGATTTCCCGCCTACAAGCAACGGATACACTATACTGAAATTACACATTTTAGTAGTGTGAACAACATGACTTGGAAAACCATCCATGTATGAATTTGTAACAGTTGTGCATCACAAAAATAATTAAACAGAATGAACAGATCAGTAATAGCAGAGCACTCACTTTCTGACCACTCCTTAAATATCTCTGACCCAGCCCTCAACTTGTGTCACTTCTTTGTTCAAAAACTCCAGGTCCTGAAGCTGGTGACCCGCTAATTCCATAGCATGTGTGTGCATCTGAAAGTCCTGTAAATGGAACAAAAAATACTCTATAACTACTGTGTTGTAGCATATCACTCATCCTGATGTCTTTAAAACGTGGCACACTACTACTCCCATCATTATGATCTCCCCTGCCAACTTCACAGGCCACACACACTGCACAACACACAGGTCCCTTGAACATGCATGCAACACAATGCCCTACCACCAACACCACTTCCATCACTCTATCTTCCTGACACACACACACACACACACACACAACAGAACAGTGTCCCCTGGCAGTTGAGTTAGCCCTGCCTCTATATTTTTCACACTAGCAATTGCATGTGATTAATAAAACTGCTTTATTCCTTGATCTCAGTAATGTGTGGTTGTCTTACCATCTTTACGCATGTTTTATTACCAAATACATAAGAGGGCGTTGTATTGCTCAACGTCTTCACCAATCTTGAACCAGCCCCTTGCTGGTGAGGTCCACTCCATTTGACCTAAAATACATAGACAGTCCAAAAAAAATGCATAAACACGTGCTGTCAAACTATTTAAAAATTCTGATTCATCACAAAATTTTGCACAAACAATTGAAAACAGTTGCACCTGCTTGTCAAGTGTGCATCGGATCACACTTGCTCTAGGGTCTAGGGACTTATTTCAGAAAAGCTAATAATGATAAACCGTAGACCCAGGTATAAGAAAAAGAGGAACCCCAAAAGCATAGTTTTGTAATAAGGTTAACAATCAAAGCAAAGGGTGACTCAAACTGATCCACAAAGCTGCATGCTCTTTGTTAGGTATACTACTCTAAAAAAACATTGGTTTAGAACATGTCTGAAGATGTTTA
Organism: Sardinella longiceps; assembly: GCA_027497455.2. Classification (NCBI taxonomy): domain Eukaryota; kingdom Metazoa; phylum Chordata; class Actinopteri; order Clupeiformes; family Clupeidae; genus Sardinella; species Sardinella longiceps. The sequence goes on along the minus strand of JAODXP020000006.1, from coordinate 21,736,845 downwards.
CAAGACCAGTATCACAGGTGTCTTGATATAATTGGGTAACGGATACCCTATCAGCCATTCAGAATAAAGTATTCCACCGGGTTGATAAAAATGTGAGTGGATGCAATAAAATCCAGCTATATGTGAACAACATATATTGTATCATGAAAACTCTACAAAACCTGTACACAAACAAAAATACAAAGAATTTTCTGAAGTGTCACTGATAAAAAAGGTTCATAACTTGAGAGGTCCTCCAAAATTCATACCTACCATTCATTGTCATTACGGTGACTCTTGTCCCAGGGTGAACACTCTGGGATCCCAGTGCATAAACTTAGATGGCCTTGGGGACCTTGAGAAGCACAAGGCACACTGAAAGAGAAAAAGTGTGCTGATTACAAATTGTTAGAATTACTTACAAAAGGGTAATTCTTAAAGCAAGAAACTAAAACCAAGACAGTTCCAAAGTTTGGATCACAGCCATGTTACATTGCCTTCAAACAACAGGTTTAAAAGGTAACACCCAATAAAGTACAAAGTTGAAGGTGAAGGTAATTTATACAATGTGAAATTAGTAAAGGGTAACAGATGCTAAGATGTCATGAAAAGAACAAATCCATTTAGATTTGGAAGCACTCATCTCCACTTAACTCATAACAAAAACATTTTTGTTTGCAAAGGGTGATAATCCATCTTCATAATCCATTCTCTTTACATTAGCATTTATACAAGGTAATGACAAATTAAGGTACAACCTCCTAGACCTAACATTCTTCTCAATTCATGTCATTACATCACTTCAAATGGCCAAAGCCAATCAAAGTTGGTTAATTCACACTTCATATGTCTCCTAACAATTCACTAAATTTCTAGTTGTGTCTTCATAATGAAACAATGCCTGGCTAATGTGGTGAATGTAACATTATTAGGTACATAATAGGGGGTAGGGGGTAGGGCGTAGGCTAGATAAGTGGTTCTCAAAGTGTAGTCCGGGGACCACTCGTGGTCCATGAGCAAGCTCAAGTGGTCCGCGAGAGGATTTAACCCCCCCCTTATTCGAGTCCCCTGTGAAATTAATAGTTGTAATCAATACTGATTTTCACCAGAGGAGACACAATAAAGAACATACCAGTGGTATCGGTGGCCAAGCAGTCAGCATCCTGGTGGTTTCCAAAGCCTACTGGTCTTCCCTTATGACTGGATCTGGGCCTGCCATAGATCACCATCCCTGTCCCTGTCCCTTTTATGAGGCGGCTTGTCGATGGGGCCTTCTCCAGTTAGGACAGCATAGGCCTATGGGGGATTCTGTTCTGTTAAAAGGCATGTGATTTTAATATTAGAAAGTTAACGTAGTATACTGCTTGGATATATTGCTACTCATGGTTTAACTATATTTATTTGACACACAACAATAATAATAAAAAAAAAAAACATTTTTATAGTGCAGAGATGAGGTTCAAAATATTAATGTTACTTGTCACAAATCCAAGTTACCAAAGCCAAGAGTAGGCTAGTCTTGCTAGATAGCAGAGGTTCTAGCTCTGGTTCTAGCAAGTCACTTTAATGTTAGCCTGCTTGCTGTAGCCTACATTTCATTTTCATGCAACAAACAGTTATCAGTTTCTAGCTAATACTGCTCCATCAATAATGTTGCAAATCAACCAACACTACAACATATTGTTTTGGGCATAACATCATTATTTTAGACGTGTAGGGGTGAATATAGTCTACTCACCTCTCCTTGATGTACTTACGTAAAAACGCGCCGCGGTAAATGTCACAGGCGCGTGCCAATGACGCATGGATGCAGGACAGACGGTTCATGGAGTTCATAGTGGCGGCATTATGCGCTGTGCGCATTAAAGTTAACGTTGGGCCATGAAGTGTTGTCCCATCACGAAAAAAAATATCCCACAATTTGGAAAAAAAAAGTGTTGTCACGATTGGCTGCTTGGCCTACAATGACGAGGTTATTGCAAACAACCTTTTGCAAAAACCTTTTAGGCTATTAGACTGTAATATCAAATAATTCTAACGGGAATATTAAGCCAGTCATTATTTTCCAAAGTGTTCAGAAACGCCTAGTGCCAGATCTCAAAGTGCCTACTAAAAATGTGCTGTGGGCACGTTTCAGCTGCTAGATTTTAAACTGAGCTTATTCCCCCAAAAAACGACAAAGAATGAACCTTTTACCGTTGAACGTTTAGCGGCAAATATGTAGCCTAAGCGAAGTCTAGTGGGCTTTACAGAAAGAATATGCGTTCATTCATAAAACGGCGTAGGCTAGGCCTACTTTTGATAGGCTATTGGAACCGTGGTAAAGTTGGTTTCACATTGGACGTTGGATTATTGGATCATAAAATGTGATCACAGCACGAAAACTCGACCAAAAACTTCTGTTAATACGATCTTAAACTCAATAATAAAATAAACATTTTATCGATGGGCTAAACTTTTAGAGGGAAATATGTAAGCCAGTAGCCTGTATTGTAAGAATAAATGCGTTCATTCATAAAGCGGGCGTCTGGGTCATCATGACAAAGTGTGCTTCCACAACGATTTGGGGATGCTCGATCTTAAAACGGATTATTACAAACAAACGACGATAAGGAATTTATTATTATACTTCTAGTGATAAATATGTTGGCTAGTCTAAGTGTTCAAATTTGGAGACGCCTGTGCCATCAAATAGCAATCTACGGTGCCTACCAAAAAATGTGATGTGGCCACGTTTAATCAGCTGCTCGCAATAGGCTTAATGTAAACGAACGACAACTAACTAAACTTTTATTATTATATTTTTAGCGATAAATATGCGGTATGTTTAAAGATAAAAGGGCGAAGGGTTCATTCGTTAAAAAGGGAGAAAATTGAGCACATATTGGGTCATCATGACAAAAGGTGTTCCCGTTACATTTGCGCATGCTGAACTTAAAATGACGAGTTTATTCCAAAGAAACAACAAGGGATTAACATTTTATTATTTACGTATAGCGGGAAATTATATTTTCTGAGTAGGCTATTCATTCATAGAAAAGGAGACCAAGTGGCATCAGATATAGGCTAGGCCGCGCAAAAATGAATTGCGATCATGGATCAGGGCTGCTCATATGCCTTCAAATTACGAGCTTGTTGCAAACAAACGACAAGGAATCGACCTCTTACCATTACTTCTAGCAGCAAATGCCACAATTTTACAAACAGTGAGAAATATATTTTTAAAACCAATACGAAAATGTCTCCCCTGTCGCTCAGTCAATTAGCACTCCAAGCGGCGGGTTTTCTGAATGCCTCCTGCATTAAAATGAATAGGGAAAGGAAACGTTGTCCTTACACGTAAAAAAGGCCAAAATCGTGATGGCTGCACACTTCAATAGATTAATTTTCGTGATGGCACCACATTAAACCGTGAGACCGGGTTGGGCTGAGTGATGAACCTCCCGTACCTGTTTCTCATGGATGCTTCCTGTACTGTCTGTAAAGCGCAATTGTTGAGCGCTCTACAAATAAAATTGAATTGAATTGAATTGAATTGTGGACTTGCCCATATTGAGGGAGAACCTATGGGTGTACCATTATTGACAGGTGCAGAACATCCAAACCAATGACAAGAAGAAACACAATTATGCCTCACCCTCATTTTCACTCTTTAGTTGTTCCACTAAATTCTCGCTGGTTTTCAGTCTGGCTTCAGTCTGCCTGAGCTCCACTCTTTGCTCTTCTACTGACTTCTTTGTGGCCTCCATTTGTGTGTTAGTGTATCTGAGCTCCACTTCCAGCTTTGCCACCAGAACACTCATCTCTCTCAGCACAGTGTGGATGTCAGGCTGGCAGGTTTGTTGGGTGGAGGCTGTGTCTGTAGCTTCAGTTCTCTGTGCTGCACTCATAACCTCATTTTCTCTGCTCTCTGCTTCACCATAGTGGCCCTGGTGAGTGATGTCATTTTTACTGATGGTCTCTCCTCTAAGCTGCGTCTCAGCCAAACAGCAGCACAGCAGCACCAGTAGAGCTCCACAGGTCTTCATGATCAATCTGAATGATTTGCCTCTTCTTCTGCAATGTCTGGTCTTGCTCTCAAATATATACTCTGGTCCGGATACAAAAGAGCTGGGACAGGCAGATATTCATCAAACAAACACAGTTGTAAATAATTCACACGTGAGGTATAAGCCATGTGACTCCTTGTCCAATGTAAATCAGGACTGTGTGTTGATGTTAAGCCCTTATCTGAGCGTGTGAATGACCTGACCTCATAACTGTAGTCATACAAATAACTGTGTTTGACACATAGCAAATATTAGGGTCGTGCACATACAGTATGCATCATTTAGTGACTTCTAACAGTAAGGCAGCAGTCACACACCCTTGGCACTTCTAGTGTGTATTTGGCCAACAAACACACGCACACACACACACACACACACACACACACACACACACACACACACACACACACACACACACACACACACACACACACACTATTATCCTAGTGCCCTGACCCTGACTCAGCTGCATTTGTTAAACAACAAGGAAACAGGGACACAATAACTCACACACACACACACACACACACCTTCATTTATGAGTGGTAGACTGATAGCCTTTACAGTAATTAGAGAGCCTTTGATGTGGGAGAAGCAGCAGTTATTAAATCTTTTAACTCTGTATCACCTCAGTCAAAAAAAAGTTCTTTTACATCTGATTGACATTCTGTTCCAGAACATTTTGAGCTCTACACATAGGCGGATTCATATTCTCACTTTAGCAGTCACAACATTGACTCGTAAATTATGTCAACTTTGTTGCGATTAATAAGCGTTTTTATGTTACTTCATAAATTGAAAGAACAAAATCAGCGTAATCAATTCATGTAATACGTATGGGTACTTCACTGGCAGTTGGGTTGAGCCCATGGGAGGTGGTTCTGCCCAAGGTTTCTTTCCTTAAAAAAAAAATACTAAATCAAATGCAAATAGAAGGGATTTTTCCTTGCCCCAGTTCCTCATGGGTGCTCGTTGTACTGTCAATTGTATAATTGGCAAGAAAGAAAGCAAATAAGACACCTTTCATTTCTATCTCAAATTGATACTATGCTTCCTTGATTGATACCCATTTTTATATGAATACTGCCTATCCCATACACAGGCCAAACAATCCCTCAGACTCACTCACGCATTGAAATTTGTTTAGTTTTTTTATTAAATATTTCTAAAATACATGGGTTTATAACCGTAGGCCAGTCAATCTAGCAACAAAAGACAACAAAATTGCAACAGAAATGGCTCATAGTTCTTGATTCTAACACCCCCCTGAATCACATACTAAAAGTCTTCCAACGTATTGTAGATGGAGAGAAACATATTTTCCAGGTTAAAGGGAAAATTTCTGCTCAACACTCAGTCAATAGGCCTATTTCACAAATGCGTTCTATTTGCCCTCACTGGGTAAAGGGGCTTCCGGCTGAACATTCTACAGTAGAAGCACAATGGCGCTCTATGGCTCTGGCCAGTCTGGCGCTGTCAAAAAAGAGCCCCTAAGTTTGTGTTGTGTAGGCTACGGTACCTTAATGCATACATTCAAAGTAAAACCAAAGCAAACGTATCAACATTTTCTTGCCAACTAACGATATGGAATACAGTAGTGGATAAGGGCGAACACACAGAATGTGACGTTAAAATGCAAGGGGACTACTATCTGTAGCCGGCGGTTCGGCTGATTATGAAGGGAGGAGAGTGGCTACAGCTTAATAACGGAGTTTTTTTGCATGGATCTTAACATCGTTTCACCATCAGCCACTGTGTCTAACATTGCATCAAGTAAGTAAGTAGGCCAAGTTAATTTATTTAACATCATGAAACATCTACGAAGCCAGCTAGACTACAGAAAATTAACGTTAGCAATGACAACGTGTTTAACAAACCAAAGTGCAAGAGTTTAAAATACTGTAAGCATTTGTAACTGGACTAACGTTAGCCATGTTGTGGTTAAGATAGAGGGAGTAGGCTACACAAGCTAATTTTAGTAAATGAAGGTTTGCATCAAGAAGACCTTTTGGCAAGTTTATAAGTTTTAGCCTAAGCCAAGGAAATAACAGGCTAGCCTAGTTTATAACTAGCTAACGTTAACGTTATAAATGTTACTGGGCAGCTGAGGCAGGAAAACTGAATCAGGCTTATGTTTTACAGTAGCCTACATCAGATGCTTATTGGATGTTTTAACGTTAAATGTCCTGTTTGCCAAAAGTACAAAATCCCAACAAGTGTTGATGACCGATTACTATGGCTCATAGCCCACACGGCTACTACTACCGACGGCAGGGGGCGGGTCGCGTAAGCATGTTCTCTACATCGCTGGTCGGTGTTTTGGTCCAATTCCTTCTCTTCGCTTTTCGAGCTGACACCTATCATATGATTTCCCCAAGACTGTGGTGTATTTTTTTTTTCAGTAAAAATGACTTGGAAACAATAGAAATGAAACGAGCACTGTACTCGCGTTAATCATCAGCTGTTCTGGTTAGAGACCAATGTTAACGTTGGTCCCCTTATGACTGACAAGTTTAAGGTCTTATCCTCTCTGATCACCCTTATTCACTTTCCTGGGTAATCGTTAATTGGGAAGTTATGGAAACATATGTTTGTTGTTGCTTTGAATGTGTGAATAGAGGTAGAAATCAGGCTCTTGGTGTTGACAGCGCTATTTCTTGCTTTAGAACGTTCAAGCGGAAGACGCTTTACCCAGTCAGGGCCAAATCGAACGCAGAACCCGGAACTTGTGAAATAGGCCTATTGAGTAGAATAGGGTCAAATTCTAAATAATAGGTATCACTATGAAAGTTCTTCAGTTGATTTGTGACATCATAACTAGGCTAATAAAAGATGTATTACATGTTTTTTGAGATTTAATGTTTACAAATGCAAATGAGGCATTTATCCATAAAATGCACCATTCTCCTTACCTCACTCACGTCAGATCATGCGCTACGTAACTTTCGTAAGGCACTTCCGCGCAACGATCTGATGTTGAAGCCCATCAGAGAGATTTCAAGCCATTATTCTCTAACCGGACCAATCAGGGCCGCTGGCTGCTGTAGAGGGTGTGACGTAGCGAAGAAGCAACTGTTTTGAATCCAACCAATCCAACAAACGTAATGAGCGTCTTCGGTTGGTTTCGATGTGGTTGGCTGCAGTGTACGTCAATTAAATTGATGGACAAGCCGTTTGCCCAGTTAGATTCAAGGATTTCTGGCTCCTGAAATAATTCGTCTATCGCTGAATATCAGATGAACGCGCGTAGCGCTACATCTGACGTGAGTGAGGTAACCAATCTCCATAACAAAATACACAATCTGAAAATTGGATTATATTGAGAAAAAAAACCTCTGAAGACTATACTGAAAAATAGAAAAGCGCTCAGAGAGCGCAGACCTCCGCCAAGGCAATGGGATCACAGATACAATAAATTCCAGATCATGTTCTGGATCACCGATCGCATCCAAAATCGAATCAGTTCTTGCTTGTCCCAATATACACATTGTCCAAAAATCTCTTTCAAATCCGTGCAGTGCTTTTGGAGTTATCCTGCTGACAAACAAACAAACAGACAGACAAACCAACGCGACCGAAAACATAACCTCCTTGGCGGAGGTAATGAATGCATTTTTCAGCGGAAAACACTAAGACAAGTAATTGCAATCTGTACTAACCAACAGAACAAATTTATGATGATGTTCCTCTCTGGACGGACTCCTCACATAGGGAAAAGCAGGTGGCCAGAGAAGGTGGTGTGGCGGTTGTGATCAACCACCCATGCTCCAGACAACACCTTAGCATAGACCTCATCTCCCACCTCCAGCAGCAGAGAGGCTCCATTGGAGGGACTGTCAGACCCACTGGACTGATGACTGTAAGCAAGGAGAACCTGCCCTCCATTTTTATGAAGAGAGACTCCTGTGGGTCTAGATGCCTGACCACCACCAACCACATGCAACACATGGGTGTGAATTGCCCCATTTGAGAAGAACAAAGCCAGCTATTTAGCATCAAGGTCTTTCCAGGGCAAAATAAGGATGCAACATACTATAAAGCATCCAAATCCTTACTGGAGGAAATGAGTTGTGATTACGATCACAATTAATCATTGCAAAATTTTGTGATCAATCAGATTATTTTTTTTTTAATGTGCTATGTAAATAAATTGACTTGATTTGACTATGACAATCTAGTAAGCTTGTTAAGTTAAATGGCTATCAAGGTACTAATCTTAATAGCTTTTTTTTATGTTCTTATTTTTTTGAGATGGAGGCCTAACCCACATGTTCCATTAATTATTGCCTCAGTGCCATTGACCAATTTTATGGCATTAAGGTAAAAAAACAGGTGAAAGGGTGACTACATTAGCCAGAATATATATTCATGAATATCATCACTCACCAGCAAGAAGAAAATGTGTCATGTGACTTTAATTTATTGACCACTTAACAGAGTGGATCCAAAGTCCATTCAAATATATCAACATAGTACAAAGTAATAAGAAACAATAATAAAGATAAAGATAATAAAGACAATGATAAAGAGTTTAAAATAAACATTCAAATAGCTGGAAATAATGAGCAGTATAGACTTAATTGTTCAAAAGAAAAAGAAAATGTAGTATAATGTCCAAAGACTGTCTAATCATTGTGCCAATCTTACTCTCCTCACATGGTGAAGAGCAGGTGGCCAGAGAAGGTGGTGTGGCGGTTTTGACTGTCATATACCCAGGCATTAGGCCACAGCTTCACATAGACCACATCTCCCACCTCCAGCAGCAGAGAGGCTCCATTAGAGGGAGTCACACTGTGTGTTGGCTGATGACTGTGAGCAATGACAACATGTTCTCCATTTTTATGAAGAGACACTCCTGTAGCTGTAGATCCACCATCTCCACGAAGAAAGACAGCAAAGTGGTAGACCCCTCTGATGGGAGCAGTGAAGATCCCTGTAACAGATATCCACAGGAAAGGAAAAATAGAGATTGTAGTTTTTTTTTGCTTTTTGTTTGCGTGATTGATATTCTCTGGCATATTAAAGGGTTGTTTACATCAGAAACGATAACTAGAGAGATAACTGTAACTGTATAACTGTAACAATATTTCTATCAGGTGTATAAAAATCAAAGAGAAAATAATGTATTAAATTTCAGTAAATAAAAAAACATAAATTCAATTTGGCTGTGTGGCTCTGTTCAGAGGAGCCCCTCTGATTTTTTTATGAGCACCATGAAAAAAAGCAGAGCAGCTTTAAGTAGGGTGTCTTGTGGAAAGATGCATGAAAAAAAGCAGAGCGGCTTTAAGTAGGGTGTCATATAGAAAGATGCACGAGTTGACCAGCTGATTAGGAGCAGCTGTGCGGATCAACTAATGTGATTTCTGGCCAGTAAGGTAGTGCTTAGGCTCTTGAATTTATTACCGACAAGAACTGACATTTGACACTCGATTTCCGTCCACACTGACCAACAATAATGAAAGCCTCTCTTTGTGTAAATAAACATGATGTCTAAAACCTTCCATGGTTTCTGATTGTCTGTCTACCCTTGAACTTTGCCTGCCCAACTGTCTCTCAAAACTGACTTTTTGTCACGTTCATAATACCAATAAAATGCCTTAAGGATATAATTTTCTTTCATATGAAATTACAAGTAGTAAAGCATTTTGGCTAGCCTGGCGAATGCCAAACTAAAATCACAAGTTGCATTTCTTGTAGCGGAAGCATCGTTTACAATTGTCCATAGCCGTTTATTGGGCGCTACGAATGTCTATCATAGCGTCTGTACATACCTCGGAGCCAATACCAGAGCCACCACGTGACGTAAAATGCAATCGAGGGCCGTACAAATCCCTTTTTGTTCTGCGATTGGATACCAAAAGCAAGCGAGAAAAACGGCCATGGTCACCATGCTCCTCTGCAGAGTGAAATGAAATAAGCGCGCAAAGGAGCATGGGAATTCCCAGGCTACATTTTGGCTGGTTAATAACCTATTTTTTTAATTAGCCTATCTCTTTTGCAATTTCTGGCTTTGTCAATTCTGTATTGAACACCTGTGTGTATATCTCAAACTAGGCCACCAGAAAACAGATAAACACCGTCTCAAGTATCAGCAGGATTTAGTATATCTCTACCTGTGTTTGGGTTGTAGCCATTTCCGATATTAGTGAAGACGTGTCTGTAGACCAGGGGCATTGCAGTTGAAAAGGGTCCTGTTTGTCCATCACCAGATGCCAGCAGTGAGGCAGAGAAAGACACCCTGCTCTCCTCTCTCTCCCTCCTCAGCTCCTCCACCTGACTCCCTGTGAGGTTCACACTGCCTCCTACTGCTGACAGAGCTGCTGCTTGCTCCTCCTGTTTCTCCTTCAGATCCTCAACTGTCTTCTCACTGGCTCTCAGTCCGGTCTCCAAAATCTCTACTTTATTCTCACTGGCTCTCAGTCTTTCAGTCAGTCTGGCCTCAACAGCATCCATCTGTGTCTTAGTGTATCTGAGCTCCACTCTCTGCTCTGTCATCAGAACACTCATCTCTCTCAGCACAGTGTGGATGTCAGGCTGGCAGGCTTGTTGGGTGGAGGCTGTGTCTGTAGCTTCAGTTCTCTGTGCTGCACCCATAACCTCATTTTCTCTGCTCTCTGCTTCACCATAGTGGCCCTGGTGAGTGATGTCATCTTCACTGATGGTCTCTCCTCTAAGCTGCGTCTCAGCCAAACAGCAGCACAGCAGCACCAGTAGAGCTCCACAGGTCTTCATGATCAAACTGGAAAATTTTTCTCTGTTCTCACAATCGGTTTCTCCCCCTCAATATATATATACTATTCACTGATTACTTATTACCAAGTGATGTCCTTGGCAGATACTGATCTCACAAACTAAATCGTAAATGATGCCCACGTGAATTGTGATGGCTTATCTATAAAAAAACTGCTCCTAGTTCAGTGGTCAGGCTTGTGCATTGCTCTGGCTTCTTTTGATGTGGTGTCCTGGTTTGTGTTTAAATGATAAGGAGTGAATAAGTTAACAAACATCATCCGTGTGTGTGTGTGTGTGTGTGTGTGTGTGTGTGTTAAATGCAGCACTGATTCAAGACTGGGCTGTGGTCCAAAGAGGTGCCAGGTGCTAAAATGTCTGTGCTAGCTATTTATTAAGTGATACCTGGTGTGATTACCACTTCAATAGACAAATCCGATCATTCACATGAAAAGTAATCATTTGTGAGACAATGGGTTCCTGTGTGCCCACCAGTCAGTGCAAGTTCAACCACTCTCCCAACCCAAAACATCTTAGCCTGGGCCTGCTCATACTTCCTGTCGCTGGATGAAATTTCCAGATCAAGTCAGTATGGCCAAGGAGGGATTTTCCTCAATTCTCGAGCCAATGAAAAATGAGCAGGCTGATGGAGGTGAGCTTATGATGACTCTGTCCAGCTCTGTCCCATAACATTGATAGAAGTTTGATAGCATTTGATAGACATAGCGAGTATGACCTATTGCCCTCAGGCAGGAGATACAGAACTCCTAATTTCAAAACAAATAGATTTAAATTCTCAATGGTTCCTTGGTCTATTAAACTGCTGAATAGCAGGTCTTAGGGTGGTGGGGGGCAGCTGTGTGGGTGGGTGGGTAACTTATTCATGGGTATTTATTAGTCTAGTTATAGGAATGTATATGATGTTTAACTGACTGCTCTAGTTTTAGTAGAGGGTATCAGGCTAAATGTATTGTTTGTTTACATGTTGCTTGTGTATGTGTACATGTCTGTCTATTGTGTATTCTCATGCCCAAGACAAATTTCTCTACTCAGAGACAATAAAGGCTTATCCTATCCTATGTAGATTAATCCTGCTCGGCCAATGCTAGGTTTGCCAGACCACTGTTCATTTTTGAGTGTTGTCACGGAAGCCAGGCTAAAAAAAAAAAAAAAGTGAAAATAGGGTCTTTGAAAATCTCATGGTAAACATTACATCTTCATCAGATCAAAAGAACACATCTAAATCAGAACAAACCCATTTCACTTCTTCATTTCATTCATTCAGAAAAAAATAATGTCATTACTTAATTTGAGAGTTTTGTTATGTACATTTTTGTGTTTATTTGAGTAAGACACAACACGAAGTAATATGACACCCAATATCATGACTGTCTACTATGCATCTTAAGGGCTACAATAGGGCTTTGAGGTTGCTCAAATGACAAATACTTTCTGGACAATGATGGCGAAAAATATTGGGTTTTGTGTACTAAAAACAGCTTAACACCACACACCAAATTAAAATACTGTGTACATGATTAGTAGCTTGCAGAGCTTTGCTTTAGTTGTTTCTATGATCAGGCGCTGCATTATGCCTGGCGGTCGTCCAGGCAGTCTTTTTCCAGCTCCTGGCTGAGCGGTGGCATCCGACAACCGACGTAGAAGTATGATTAGACTGGAGACAGATACGTGGACACAGACACTGATACGCAGAACAGATACGTAGAACCATACTTTGACCTTGACTCCTCACATGCTGAAGAGCAGGTGACCAGAGAAGGTGGTGGGATGGTTATGATCATCATACACCCATGCATTAGGCCACAGCTTCACATAGATCACATCTCCCACCTCCAGCAGCAGAGAAGCTCCATTTGAGGCAGTCATACGAGTACCTCCCTGATGACTGTGAGCTATAACAACATGCTCTTCATTTTTATGAAGAGACACTCCTATAGCTGTAGATCCACCGAATCCATAAACAAACACTTCAAAGTAGTAGACCCCTCTGATGGGCGCTGTAAAGACCCCTGTAACAGACACATCCACAAGAGAGAAAAATGAGAGATTGCAGTGCATGTGTAGTGCCTGTGTGTCTATAATATGTTTTTATAGGTGTTTACAAATGACATTGCTATCAATGACAACATATGACATCCATCAACAACCATATTGAAGTACCTGTGTTTGGGTTGTAGGCATTTCCAATATTAGTGTAGACGTGTCTGTAGACCAGGGGAGTCGCAGCTGAAAAGGGTCCTGTGTGTCCACCACCAGATGCCAGCAGTGAGGCAGAGAAAGACACCCTGCTCTCCTCTCTCTCCCTCCTCAGCTCCTCCACCTGACTCCCTGTGAGGTTCACACTGCCTCTTACTGCTGACAGAGCTGCTGCTTGCTCCTCCTGTTTCTCCTTCAGCTCCTCAACTGTCTTCTCACTGGCTCTCAGTCTGGTCTCCAAAGTCTCTGCTTTATTCTCACTGGCTCTCAGTCTGGTCTCCAATGTCTCAGCTTTATTCTCACTGGCTCTCAGTCTGGTCTCCACAGTCTCTGCTTTATTCTCACTGGCTCTCAGTCTGGTCTCCAGAGTCTCTGCTTTATTCTCACTGGCTCTCAGTCTTGTCTCCAAGGCCTCCATCTGTGTCTTAGTGTATCTGAGCTCCACTCTCTGCTCTGTCATCAGAACACTCATCTCTCTCAGCACAGTGTGGATGTCAGGCTGGCAGGTTTGTTGGGTGGAGGCTGTGTCTGTAGCTTCAGTTCTCTGTGCTGCACCCATAACCTCATTTTCTCTGCTCTCTGCTTCACCATAGTGGCCCTGGTGAGTGATGTCATCTTCACTGATGGTCTCTCCTCTAAGCTGCGTCTCAGCCAAACAGCAGCACAGCAGCACCAGTAGAGCTCCACAGTTCTTCATGATCAAACTGGATAATTTTTCTCTGTTCTCACAATCGGTTTCTCCCCCTCAATATATACTATTCACTGATTAATTATTACAAAGTGATGTCCTTTGCAGATACTGATCTCCCAAACAAAATCATAAATGATGCACACGTGAATTGTGATGGCTTATCTCTTAGTTCAGGGTCAGGCTTGTGCATTGTTCTCGCTTCTTTTCATGTGGTGTCCTGGTTTGTGTTTAAGTGATAAGGAGTGAATAAGTCCATTAACAAACATCATAAATGTGTGTGTAGGGGGTGTGTGTGTGTGTGTGTGTGTGTGTGTGTGTGTGTGCGCTCAACCACAGGTTGGTGCTATCAATTTGGTATCACACATTTTAAAACTCTGCAAGCATTTCATCAATTAAGTATTCATCTTTTCTGTTCCTATAGGGCAATGATAGAATGCTTCGAAATCAAATCTGATCATTTTCCCATTGGATAAACACTCAAATCCCCATTTATGTGTGAACAGAAAGCTTCCTGTATGTTAGAGCATCATACATTTCAGTATCTCTTGTCCTAGTTCGTTAAATTACTTGGAATGCACTGATCAAGCACTTCTAAACTCTTGCACTTGCTCTCCTATTAGCAAATGGCACTCCCAGTAGGCACTTGTGTTGTGTTGCAGCTTAATTGTTATCCCTCTATTGTAAGTCGCTTTGGATAAAAGCGTCTGCTAAATGCATAAATGTAAATGTAAATGTAAAATGTTATAGCATTCAGGCAGATTCAGGGCCGGTTCTAGCCTTTTTGGTGCCCTAGGCCAGATTGGAGTTTTTCCCCCCCTTTTCTAAAAATATAAGAGAAAAATTGAAGATAAAAAGTAAGAAATGTATTGTGATGCCCTCTTGATATTTGACGCCCTAGGCGACCGCCTGGTTTGTCTATGCCTAAAACCGGCCCTGGGCAGATTTGACCATTTTACCCATGCACATACAGGTATCACCCCTGACAGAGTGGGTGCGGTGCCAGTAGTATATGTGTGTGTGTGTGAGTGTGAGGGTTGCATTGGTGTGTGTGGGGTGGTGGTGATGTGTGTGGAAGGCTGAGGTGTGTGTAGTCTGTGGTTGAGGGGCAGCACGGGGTGTGATGTTCAAAAGGGACCAGTTGTACAAACAAGGTTGAGAACAAGTGATCTGTTTGATCAGCAGTCCACTCCGGTGCATGTAGACCCTCCCTGAGGATTATCCCGATGTTCATTTGGCCCTCGATAAAAAACAGTTTAACACTAAATTACAATTAAATTAACCGGTTAAATAAATATTTTTTGTGAGTGGGATCATTTTGGTACAGTATGCTTTGTGTGTCTTACGTTTGTTACAAGCATGTGTGTAGTTGTTGAGACTTGGAGGTCAATATCAAAGGTAAAATGTTACCTTGTGTGTTACATGAATATGAGCATTGGCTTCTTGTTGGCAAATCTGGTCTGTGTTAAACCAAATTTATTTGTTCCTCTTCCAGTGACTGAGCTTGGCAGCCTTGAACAACATTACTATGGATTCATTTACTCTGGATGAGCTCTTTAAATGTTTTAACTTATTTATTTATAGTTGCTTGTGATTCAAATGACAGATAAGACAGGGAAACATATATATCAGATTTTTAATATTGTGGCTTGAGCCAGTGAGTGTTATCCTAACACATTGCACCTCCATCTTTTCAGCAGTAGGGGGAGCCAAATACAACATGGCCCATATTAAATCTGGCTAACACCAAACAGAACAAAAAGAAATGGAGAGTCCAAAGGAACATGTGTAGCTAGTAGCGGTCCGCTCCGCACACGGGTCTTGAACCCGCCACGCCGCAAGCTACAAACTCCCGCCGTGGGAGTGGGATGCTCTAACCAACTGAGCTAAAAGCCCGAGCTCCTAACTCAGCTGTTAGAAGCGCCCATGCAATTGGGTGATGAGGATTTACACATACTGCTGCCAAGCTAACCGAGCGAGCTGGCCTCCATTACACATGGGTACTCCGACTGAACTAAATGACCAGGGTAAAGCAAGGTCTTATATAGAAAATAAGAAATAGAATAAGGCACCTTACATGGGAAAAATTAAAAAGATGTATTGCAGAGATAAAAAATAAAAACATTTAATCCAAATACCTTGACATACTGCATAACATTGTATAAACAACGTATAAAACTACAGCTATTAAAAGGAAAAAATGCAGGATGAATTTAATTAACATAAAATGCGTTTAACAACATACAGTTAAGTGTCTAAAAGTCTATCTTCCTCTCTGAATATGTAGGTTCATCTGCATTTCAATGGAACAGTCCTAAATAAAATCCAACATGTGGTTGACAACTCTGTGGCAAAAACACAAATCGTGCGGATGATATGACGGAAAAATTATATTTTAATTTATTTGAGTGGGTGGTGGTTGAACCAATCCTTGCTAGCAGCTGTATGGTGGATGTGTGAGGAACTTTGTGATGTGGTTTGCAGATGAAATCTCCTCGTTCTCTAGATGGAGAAGAGCAGGTGGCCAGAGAAGGTGGTGTGGTGGTTATGGTTGTCATGCACCCAGCCACCAGGCCAGAGGCCCACTGACACCTGCTCCCCCACCTCCAGCAGCAGAGAAACTCCATTCTCCATTCAGTTCTTACTTGTGCCAATATACACACTGTCCGAAAATTTCATCCAAATTAGTGGAGTACTTTTCAAGTTATCAGAGACAGACAGACAGACAGACACACACACGCTGGCACACACACACGCACACACACACACACACACACACACACACACACACAACAAAATTACAGCCAATGTAAAGCAGATACAGAAATAAACATCAACAATCAAACAGACATGAGCCTCACCCTCGCTGGCTTTCAGTCTTTTCTCCATGGCCTCCATCTTGTCCCTCATGTCTGCCAGCAGAGTTCTCAGCACATAACTGTCTTCTTCACCTTTTGTCGTTTCAGCATGACGGCCTCCACTCTCTGCTGCTGCTACCACAACCAGAGCAGACAACAGCACCAGCAACACAGCAGCTCCAGGAGTCTTCATCTTCATGCTCCAAACACACACACACATACACACACACACAAACTGCTGGCTCAGCTGCTGTAGTTATGTGAACTATTCTCTGATATATTGGCTTAAGTATGTACCCCCCCCCCATGCCTCTTAAAAGTGCTCAAGAGTCCCTTTAGGGGCTGATTTCCACATCCACAGAGGGGAGGGCAGAGAATTCTGACCTGCTATTGGTGGATTCTAGAACTCTCCATCCTCCTCCTGCTGCAGAATTATTCTGACTCCTGACATGTAATAGAGGGGAAAAATCCCTTTACATTTGACCATAGTCTGTGCAAATAAACTGAATACAATGAATGCCTCTGCAGCTCCTGTGGGCACATTCTGTTAGTTTGTTAAGAAAGCCCAACAATGAAAGATTATGAGTCTTTTTTGTTTATGATTAGCTTACTTAAAGGAAAACCATACCGTTTTTTTCTGTAAAACTAGTGAACTACTGTACATAGAAATGTTTTTCAGAATCTTTCTTCTACTAGGCCAACAGCATGCAAATGGTGCAATGGCAAAAAAAAAAAAAAAAAAAAAAAATTAGCAGAGTCTACACAGTGCATATCCTGGATGTCTGGAGGGCATTGAACCTGCATTTTTTCAACCTTCAGATGACTAGATGTTATTGTAAATTCTCTGATAAAAAGGATACCTCAAACAGTGGCTAATAGTTGCCTAATTGCTGTACAACAATGTTGCTGCTACAGTGACAGAAAGGGAATGAGAGGTTAAATGAGAGGCATTAATTTTGCGATCAAGTCAGAATGACAAAGGAGGCAATTTCCTCAGCTCTCAAGCCCAGAAAAACCAGGACCCAATGAGAAACAAGCAGGCTGAAGGAGGCGAGCTTATGACGACTTTGTCCAGCTCTGTCTCATAACATTCATCGAAGGTTGATAGCATTTGATAGATGTTTAGATTAATCCAGTCTAGGAATTCCCAGGCCAATGCTAGATTTGTCAGACCACTGTTCATTTCTGAACATGGTCGCGCAAACCAGGCAAATGCATTAATTCAATCTCTTCCTATCTTAGTTGAAATAAATAATTTCACAGGATTCCATACAATTTAACTATGCATTTTTTGACTGTATAGCCCTACAAAAGAACTTCCATGTGTAGCAGGGCAGACTCCCCCTGCAAGTTCATATGGTTCATTCTGCTGCTAATGGGGGGTGGGGCAAGTAGCTAATCATTCAATCTAGCTCCCATGGAGCTCTATTTAACTGTGGGCACTAGGAAGAGGTAGGCTCCACTGGTCTCGGTCCCTGTTTCTGTTGCAGCTCCAGGTATGTTGATGTTTTATGTCTTTATGTGTTTTATTTAGTTCATTGTTTAACACTTTATTTTTGTTTAGTTGTATCTGCTGCCCTGCCACCATGGGTGAAGTCATCGGCCAAGTCTTTGGCAATTGCTTCAGTCTTGGTAGGAAGGTCTGCCTACCATCATTGACATGACATGGGTCGTGCTGCTGTCTTGTCTTTTGTGTTTTTGGTTTGTTCTTGGTTCAGTTTTGATTCTTTATATTTCTCTTTTTTTCGTGTTACTTGTCTTGTCCTTTTGTATGTTTTATGTTCTGTTAGTAGGGAGTGGGGGTACTGAGGGCGGGGCTAGTCTGACACACGTGTGGTGTACTCTGTGTATTGCTTAGTAGAGCTTAGTGTGCTTTGCTGTGCTATAAATGTACTTTTCATAATGTTTGCATGCATATAGGTGTAAACCTGAATCACGCTTTCATAGTTGCCATCCTCAGACCCTCACTTCCCTTTTTTGTTAAACCTTTTTGTCTTGGAATTCATGTCTCATAGTGTTATTCAAACCTGTTAAGATCTGTTCCTATCTAATCCCTTAAGGATTCCTTGAGGCCTTAGGCCTCAGGTGGCGTAGTCTGGCTACCGTGTTTGGGCTTTTAGCTTTGTAGCAGAGCACCCTGTTACACATGCACCTGACTGTGATTAGAAAATCAATACACAGAACTCTGTTCAAGAGAACCTTGTGACCAGTTGACCTAATCACACTTAGAGTTTCATGTTTGTATGTTCCTTCCGTTAGTAATTTAAAACTGCCAGTTCCATGGACTCTCTGTTTGCTTCACAAGCAAAGGTTGCTCATGTGTCAAGATAAGAGTGATCACTAGATTGTAATTGTCATGCTTTAAAAGGTCCAAGTTGTGTCATTCAGGGAGAAACCCAATTGAGCCGCTGTTCGCGGAGCCCGCAAATTTCCTTCCCGGCCTGGGATCGCAACCTAACCATTATAACGCTGTTATTACCATGTTTCAGCAATGAACCGTCTCTGACATTATTTGGAAATAATTCCTTATATCCTCTCTTTCTCTTGCTCTCTTTTTTGAGCAAATGAAAACCAGCGAAGAAGTTTCAGGTTTATTATTATAAAACCCTTTAACTCATTGACTGCCAATGACGTCTTTAGACGTCAACTGAAATACTGCCGTTCACTGCCATTGACGTCTTTAGACGTCAACTGCGTCTTTTAATGGGGAGGGCTGCAGAAAGACCTAGGGAACCTTGTCTGTAAATATCAGAATTCTCCGTCGAAAATTGTTGTTCCAAATTGATCCTGAGGGTGGCAGTGTGTCACTTTGGATGTGAGATGAGCATAGATTCATAGGTATGGCCAAGGGAGAAGTAGAGAAAGCTAATGACATGGCTAAATATGCCGCTAGCAAAGTGCAGACGTAAATCGGAGAAATTTAGGCAGTTCACACTCGATCAGAGTATGTGTCACTGCCATAGTAGTTCAAGTAGTGTTCCGATCGTGGGAGATGAAGGAGATCAACCTTGGGCAAACGGAAATAGCAGTTGTGACTTGTTTCAGTGCCCAGCTAGCTCACAGTTCCGGGTCAGGTAAGAATTTGAGAGCCAGTTGTTGATCACTGAGTTTTCGCTGTCACAGCCTGTAAATAGCATATATTTACCTTGTTACAACAATGTCTATTTTATTACCAAAAGCCCCCTGTTACTGTTGTTTTTGTGGTCTTATCAAAGGAAGACATTTTCCCGATGTTTGACGTGCTAATAGACCGAAAAAACGCGCATCCAAGACACTAACGTTGTCAAACAAAACGCTAATTTTCTCCCTTTTTTGATAAAAAACGGGTGTGTTTGGAGAAAGTAGCTTATGTTCGCCTGCTGATTTCTAAGCAATGGAAAGGGGTAGAAACGAACTTTAGGGGTAGAAACGAAAGAAGAGAGTCTGCTCTTTCTTGTGGTAGTTTCATTGTTTATGTAGTCGTAACACATAATATTCTGTGGCTCTTTAAAAAACAGTCAAAATTCCCCAAAACCTCTGGCAGTATGGAACTCTCTATTCTGAAAACGGCTGGCAGTCAATGAGTTAAAAACAAGTTGACAAAAGTGCTGTGCAAGCAAGCTAAAAAAAAAGTTGGTAACACTTTGCGGTAAGGGTACATGAATTATCATGAATTCATGCATGAATTCATGCATGATTTCATTCATGATTCATGCATTACTTCATCTCTGAATATCTGATGACTCATCAGGTGTTAGCATGAATTCATTGTTTGTCATTAATGACCTCCTGCTGAAATAGCAGATGATCTTAAGCATTAATTGGGTACTTCATCATGAGTCATGACTAATTACACATGATCATGATGTTTTTGTTCAAAAGAATTTGATATAATAAAAGTACTTATTTAGCCTACTTTGGCCTAGTTCCTCATATCTATCCCATACATCAACTAAATTTTACCAATTTAACCATGTCAACACTTTAGTTGAGGGGGCACAAACATGATGAATTCATCATGATTGTGCTAATAATCACGACTCATGCTAATTAATCATGACTCATGATGATGTACCCAGAGTAACTAATGCTTAAGATCATGTGCTATTTCAGCATGAGGTCATTAATGACAAACAATGAATTCATGTTAATTCCTGATAACTCATTAGACTTTCAGAGATGAAGTAATGCATGAATCATGAATTTATCATGAATGAAATAATGCATGAATTCATGATGATTCATGTACCCTTACCGCGAAGTGTTACCACACAATAGAAACAACATACTTTAACACCAACTAAACTCATACAGAGTCAAAGAGGGAGAATAAAAAGTGTTTTCAGCAGAGATTTCGATTAAACAGACTCTGAGGGGGCAACTCTTAAATTAAATATATGGGAAATTAATTTCATAGTTTAGGACCAGTGACTGAAAAGGCACGATTCTCCCTAGTCTTTGGTGGGCAGATAGACAGCGGCACTTTTGTCAGAATATATCGTTTATCTCATGGATGTGAATGAATGTATGTATGAGATCTGCTAAGTAGGGAGAAGCCGGGCATTTCAGATTTAAAACACATGACAGAATTTTAAAATGCATCATAAAACGCACAGTGAGCCAATAAAGATACTTAAGAATTGGAGTGATTTCTTGACAAAGAGAATCAACTAAGACCATTGTAGAGTGTCTTACGGTAGTCAAGGCAGGATGTATTAAAAGCATGTACGGCTGTCCCAAGATTATTTAAATTAAAAAGAATTTGACCTTTGATAAAAGTCAGATGAAAAAACAACAACAACAACAACAACAACAACAACAAAAACGATTTGACTACATTTATTTATTTGTTTCTCCCAGGTCTGTTTCTTACAGAGCCTTTAACAGAAGTGCTCAGAAGCCTTAGGTCTAGACTATTGTTATATTGTTACAGGCCCATTTGTATAGTAAAACATCAGTTTTATTTTCATATATTTAAAAAGGTAATAAGTAAAAGTAATAGGCCTCCTCCATCTTCAGCAAAAGCATTTTGGTCTCAGTGCATGCATTTTCCTGGCGAGGCAAATTAAATTTTAGCCTCTTTATTTTTAGCTTTAGCTTTGCATAGGCGTTGGAATGTATAGTAGCCAGATAGCAACTCTTTGGCTAAATTACATTCCAGCACCTGTGCTAAGCTAAAGCTAAAATGTGGGCTGCCAGACCCAACGGTAAATAACCTAATTTCATAAAAGCGCAGAATATTCCTTTAAAGACATCCATGCTTTAACAACCTCAAGGTAATCTAAATTAGAAGCTTTGAAACAGACCCAGTCCTCACATGAGGAAGATCAGGTGGCCAGAAAAGGAATTGTGGTGGCCTATGTTATCCCATACCTGTGAATTAGGCCACAGAACTACGGAGACCTCATCTCCCATCTCCAACAACAGAGAGGAACCATTAGCAGGAGTTACATTTCCTTCTGAGCCCACGTAACTGTAAGGACTAACAACGCTCTCTTCATTTTTAAGCAGACTGGCTGCAGCTCTAGTGGGCCAATGGTTATGCAGAAACAAAACAAAGTGGTAGACCCCTCTGACTGGAGCGGTGAAGACTCCTGTGGTGTGTTAGAGACAGACAACAGATATAATGATAGAAGAATAATGTCTTTCATTGAACATTGATGATGAGTGAAGACAATTGAAGAGTTCAGATGCAAAACCCCCTAACTCCTCTTGACCACTTTTTGAGAAAAAGGCAATTTTTTATCAGGCGTTTAGTGTGTTTTGATTGTAAATAGATATTTTAGACACGGCGGGGAGCAGGTTTTATTTTATTTTTTCACAAAAACATTTCATTTACATATTCTAGATTTATACAGGATTCACACAATATCATTAAAAATGGTGTTTAGGGGGTTTTGCATCTGAACTCTTCAATTGGAAATAGCAATTTGCCTGATTTGCTCTCTCTACCTATTTGAAAAATATAAGCCTCATTTCTTTGAAAAGCACATTGGTGTCATCTATTTCAAAGATAGTGCCGCCAAGGAAATATCACTTAATTACATCCTTGAAACCATAATTACAAAAAACAGCAAACAAGACCGACAGAAAGTCTACTAGCATCTAGTACCTGTATTTGGGTTGTATCCATCTCCAATGTTAATGAAAACATGTCTGAATATCAGCGTGGTGTAATTTGAAAAGGGTCCCGTATATCCACCACCAGACGTCACCAGTGAGGCAGAAAAGGACACCCTGCTCTCGTTCCTCTCCCTCCTCAACTCCTCCACCTGACTATTCAGATTCACTGCCTGAGCTGAAGCACACACACACACACACACACACACACACACAAATAACCAATAATAATAGGCTGAAAGGTCCGGAAAGAGGAAGCGGAGGAAGAATACACAAAATAATGATGTGTCACCCTCATTTTCACGCTTAAGCCTGGTCTCAAGGGCCTCCATCTGTGTCTTAGTGTTTCTCAGATCCACTTTCTGCTCAGCAATAAGAGCTCTCATCTCTCTCAGTGCGTTGTGGATGCAATGGCAGGTTCCTTGGGTGCAGTTATTGACTGCAGTTTGATCTTCTGTACTTTGTCCTCTAATAACATTTGGAGCAGCCCACAACACCAACAGCAGCAATAGCACCAACAGCATCACAAAGCCAATGATCTTCATGATAGACACAACTATCTCGCCCAATTTAAACTGATATTTTAAACACACACACACACACACACACACACACACACACACACACACACACACACATTAGAGATTACTGTTTTAACATCAAACTGAAAATTAATTAGCAGTTTTTACTATAATGCAAAAATTAATATTAAAATACAACTTAATATTCAAATATTTCCAAAAAGAAAAAAATATTTCTAGGGTTTTGTATCTCAATTCTCTGTGTAAATTTAAGACAGAATGGGCAGGAATTAGATATATATATATATACACACACACAGTATATAGGCAATATATACATTTAATGTATTTAATGTAAATTTAATTTAATTTAATGTAAATGTATCCTGGTCATAACCAGCTCCTTGGTCTCTTCATACGGGGGTCTGGGAGCTCAGATATGGACAAACATATTGCTTGATGGAAATATTTGAATTTAAAACATACATCTGGAGTACTTGATAAATAAATGAATAAATAATAAATACCCGTTCAGCCCTCCCATTTCCTGGTGTGCTGTTCTGGCTGACTTCATCATTAACGTAGACAGTTCCCATTATCAGAATTAGTAGGTCTATTAAAGCAGTGAGTCCTGTGGTTTTGCCTTATCTCATTCAAAGATGCTTGTCCTCTCATCCAGCGCATCAGTGATGCTTTTAAGACCAGAGATTGGAGAAGGAACTGTGACTGTTCACCAATCAGAGCCCTTTACATCTCTGATCACACAGATATTCGTCTCAACCAGGGTCATTGTTGTCTGGTTGTCAGTTCCTCATATTCATGGAAACCAGAACTACACAATCTAACCACATCAAGCGTCTAGACAAAGTTTTCCTTCATAAAATGTATTGACAAGAAGTATTGTTACCACTGAGAAATAATCCAACAAACATAAAATTCCTTACTTTTCTTTTGTGTTTATTTAGGCTATTTTAATATTTATTAATAAAAGTGATCCAATGACCCAAAACGGAATGATTTTGATAGCAATTACATTATAATGATAACAAAATACATCTTATATTTTGTTACTGAACTACAATAATATAATGTAAATTACAATATAAATTCCAGATTGTGTTCTGGATCGCCGATCGCCACCAAATTCGAATCAATTCTTGTCCCAATATACATGTTGTCCAGAAAGTTCATCAAAATCCGTGCAGTACTTTTCGAGTTATGTTGTACACAGACAGACACACACACACACACAGACACAGACAGATGTCGGCAAAAACATAAGCTTCTTGGCGGAGGTAATAATTGAAACACAATACAGTTTTTGCACATGTTTACAATGGTCTATACATGGATATGAACAATGATATGAAGTCAGGTTAGGCTGGGTAGGGCAGGCAAAGTTGATCGTGTCTGACCTGATCAAACTATAAAATCTTGAAAAAAAAATTATATCAAGCTTATGAAAATACCTAAACTATTATCAATTTGTCTTTTTAAAAAAGTTTTGTAAACCTTTAGAAGGCAACTGTGATGATTTGCATGAAGTCTGTTAGTTTTCAGAGACAGGATAGGCTCTGCTCATCCCCTCATTGCTTTACATGTAACATTGTGTGGATTTTGGAGTTTGTGCATACTGAGCCCTCTGTGTCAAACTTGATGGGGGAAGAAAGGTACTGCTCATGGTCAATATTTTTTTTTGGATTATGTTTATGCTAATGAATTTCTTTCTCATGAATTACTTAAAGTAATGACAAATCACCACCAGAAAACCTGAAACAACAAAACTTACAAAACATGAACTTTTTGTAAATCTTAAAGGGACACCAGGCAACATTTTTACTGTTCATTTACCAGCCTCGAAGTCACTTCTATGATTAAATGGTTCATTACAGGGTGACCGATGGCTCTCTTGTCAGTCTCATTTGTTTAGCAGTAATCCCGCTTGCAGAATGTCTGGTGCCGGCCTGCCGGGTCCATGAAATAAAAACTGAAAGTAGATATAACTGAAATCGCATGTATTACCGGCTTGTCAGACAACATAATGCACAATAATTATCATCTCTGGTTCGTACTCTTTGGTTTGCAAATAAATTTACATTGATTATTGAGAATATTGGGCATTTTTTCTAATATTTCGGCGACTGTAGGTGGAGCTACGGAGATAGGAAAACGGCAGTCCTGCCTGATGTGCCTTTAAAATTTTTGACCACAATTTTATGTAGGACAACAAAATCAAGAAAGTCCCTATTTTGGTTATCTAGAAGAAACCCAATTTAGCATCAGTGAAATCCATCATGAGTGCATTGTCTTATTACTTCCTCTCTCTCACACTCTGTTCCTAGTCTCTCTCTCTCTCTCTCTCTCTCTCTCTCTCTCTCTCTCTCTCTCTCTCTCTCTCTCTCTCTCTCTCTTTCATCAGTTCTCTGGTGGTCTATCCGGATATTTATTTATGGTATTGGGTATTGGGTATTGTTGCTAGTTAGGAAATGCCATATGGTTAAATAGCAGCAAAGCTCACCAATGCCATGTAAGCCACACTGTTAAGCAGTATGACGGGACAAGTATCCACGTCACGACAGCAACATGCTGCCATCCAGAGACTACTTCTAAAACATGTGCTTGATTTTGTATATTTGTCTTTGTTGTTCACATACTCATTTAAAATTCTCAAAGTGTTCATTACTAATATACCCATGTGTTCAAAACATAAACAGTACTAACTCCCGTAGGTAAAAATGTGCACATAAACAGCAACGCTACGGTGGGTTAGATATTTGCTAGCAATTCCACTATCCATCTACTACAGATTAAAAACAATTCAGTATTTAACCACCTTTTCTCCTTCAGTTAAAATGATCACACAAGTTCAGTAACATTTATCACATTTATTTAGCTTAAAGGTACTATGTGGAATTCCTGTCAAAAAATCATATACCATACTCCACACTCAAGGGGGTGGTGTTCAGCATAAACCAGAGCCATAGCCTGTAGAGTTTGAGGCTCTTCACAAAGTATTTTTTCTACCCTATCCAAAAATTAAAAGATTCCACCATATTTTACAAAGATGGGTAACATGATGCAACTATATCAAGAAGCTTGATTTCTGCAAGAGCCCATGAAAATAATCGCCTTTAGCGAAAAGCTCGGCTGTAACACAGACTAACGTTAACTAAGTTCAACATATTGACAGGGGACAATGCATCGGCAACACCGAAACGAAGGCTTCTCCTTTGGAAGAGCCTAACGTTAGTGCGTGATAAGAGTTATCGTTTGACTCGGGACATGCAGGTCAGCAGTAAGCACCCTGCCCGCTTCATACACACCATTCCAAGAACAATGAGCGACGCACATGTGTTTTCCTTTACTAACGAATTTGTGATCGAGATATTCCTTACCTACACCTCGATTAAATCAATTGAATGTCCACTATTATTTAGGTGTTCAAAATTAATGTTACCAGAGTTGGTCGATATTTTAGATCATAATGATATTTGAGCCAACTAACGTTAACGTTAGCTAGTTGGCCGCCACTGCACCCACTACAATACTACTACTAACAGCTTGATTGCTTTTGACAGGGTCTACTTTACGTTTACAGATCAATTTCGTTAACACAAGCCCCTGTGTTAGCAAACATCAGCTTGGCATACCGCTGCCTACATTTAACCATAGGACGTATAGTTGTAACGTTACGGGCTCTGCTATCTCTAACATAACTTTTGACATGGGCAGTGGTAGCCTAATGTTAGTCTTTTTACCTGTCCAGACGAAACATTGCAGTTCCACCATCAATCTTCCTTTAGCCTACTTGCTCCTCCAGCTGCCATGAATGGTTTTCAAACTATGTCGATGGTTTAATTCCAGTTTAATCGGTTCTTATCTTCACTTTTCAATGAGTGTGTTCCTGGCTCCCATAACTTGTGGTGGTGGTGGGGTTGACGTTAGTTTCAGCTAATCCAGTACTGCTCAATCCTTGTACGCTCCTTCTACTTCCCATTCTGATGGAAACGTGGGACTTTGTATCTTCCCTAGAATTGACAGCTACTCCAGAAAATGCGTAATAGCCATAAACATGTACATTAACAGGGCATAAATGGACTCTGACAGATTAATTTCAACTACAAGCTAAGTGCTACTAAACCACAGGCGATTTCTTCGTCAACAATCGGAGGTTTGCGAGCTGTGACAGGCCTGTTAGTCGCTAGCGATTAGCCTACTAGTGGCAAAATTGGTATTACAATACAAATAAATAGGCATCAGGGCCGTGGCTAATTTTTAGCATGCTAATTTGGGTTGATATCTCAGCAGCTGAGTACATGGTCGTATTTTTTGTGTGATGACTGCATATGTTTCTTCACATTCTCCTGTTGCATTTTGTTTATTTTTTCATATTTCAAACTTCAATTCTTACACAATACACCTTTAAAGTGTTACATGCATAGAATAGCGCTACGCCACATACTGCTCTTACTGGTATCCATCGTCTTCTGTGTTGTGTTAAAAGAATGCATGCAGCATTTCCACTGTTTAAATGTCTTGTCCACTTCCGGGTTACAGGAAGTGAACCTGATTATTTTTAAAACATGCCTTTGACCTGAAATTTCATATTTGGCTTTGTCAGATGTTTAATTATCATGTTAAAATAATATTCATGATTTGTAAAGCTGAATGTTGTACTATTTAATGGCTGTTTAAAGCTGGTTAAAATAAGTCTATGCTAAACACCCCTGTTCAGATTTTATGTATTGGTTTAGCCCAATTGTAGGGGGTTGTTCAGATTGTACTTAAGCTGTCTGCTTCACTCTGTGCGGGAAAAAGGGGAGAGTTGATGTTGTTAAGGACGCAAGTCTAAGAGCTCTGCTTTTGTGAACGACTAGAAAATTAGTCTTGTTAAGTTTAATTGTATTTTGGCTATTTAGCCTATTTGCTTTGTTTATCTAGCAAGTGTTTTTTTTCAAATTTATTTTAAAAAAATTTCTTCTTTTTTTAATATATTTTTTTTGTTTAAAACTTACGCCCTCTTGGGCCCTATTTGGGTTAATAATAAAATACCCATCATCTTCGCTGCAGTTCCTCTCCCTGAGTGTCATTTTCCACCAAACTCAAAAACACCCTCGGTAACATCTACCTTTAACATTTGGTGGCAGCTAATGAGGAAAACCAATGGCGTTGAGCAACACTCAGTGGAGTATGGAGACGCAAGAAGGATCTATGGCGCCCCCTGCAGATGGTGCGACAGCAGAAGATCAGGTGGTGAGGCCAAGAGTATCGACGGCAGCCAGCGCAGTCTCTCCATTGCCGGAGGATCGTGCAGACCGCCTGGAGAGGATTTTGAAGACTGTTTTGGATACACAGCGGAGGCAGCAGGACCGGTGGGAGGCTTACGCTCAACGGCAGAACCAACGCTGGAAATCTATGGAGCATCAGTTTCTCCAACTACAGAGGGTGGTGAGAGGAGATGAAGGTGCAGAGCCTTTGCGTCAGTCACTTACCGAATTGCAGCAGCTGAACCCATCCATCTCCCGCCCCTCTTCAGCACTAAAGCAGGAGGCGCTTCTCCATGCACCACCGCTGGATATGCCAACTCCCCAACCTCCTGCAGGTCAAGACCCACAAGCTGGATTACAAAGTTCTTTGAATTCTTCCAGCCTTGGTCTAGCCCCAAGTCCCCGTCTCCAGCATGGGTGGAAAGCCCCAAAGATGGCTCCATTTGAGGAAGATGAAGATGTGGAACATTACTTGACTACTTTCGAAAGACTTGCAGCAGCCAGTCAGTGGCCTCCTGAAACATGGGTGCTGTATCTGGTGCCCTTGTTGAAAGGCAAAGCCAGGGCTGCATACGTAGCAATGGGTGTGGAGGACAGTACAGTCTACGCTAAAGTGAAGCAGGCTATATTGGATAAGTTCGAGATCAACACGGAGACCTACCGCCAGTGCTTCCGTTCCAAGGCCACCACAGAGGGTGAGACTGAAAAAGAGCTTCAAGCAAGACTTAAAGACCTGTTTGAGAAGTGGCTGAGTCCGAAGACAAAGAGCAAAGATGACATATGTGAGCAGATTATCCTGGAGCAGTTCTTGGACATGCTGAATTCCGAACTACAGGTGTGGGTGGGGGGACGCACCCCACAGTCTTCCATTGAAGCAGCAGAGTTGGTGGAGACATTTGTTGTTGCCAGAAACTCCAGACGAGGCTACCAGCTAGGACCTCAAGAACCATGGAGGAAACCCTATCATTCAGCTCACCGAGAGTCAGAGAAGACGTCTTTTGGTAAGTCTGTGGGTGGTAGCTCTCATGGTTTTAGGCCCCCTAATAGCTCTAGTTCCCCCAACTACACCAGCACCCCTAGTGGTAGGCCCACTCCCACTGCTACACCTAGGGTACCTATATGCCATAGTTGTGGCCAGCATGGTCACATTAAGCCCGACTGCCCCGTAAAGAAGGTAGCTGACACCAGACTGTGTTATCTCCCTGGCCCAAGTAACACCCCATCTTTCTCCTGTTCTGATGTTACAGTCCCCGTTAAAGTAAAAGGAAAGACGTGGCAGGCATTAGTTGACACAGGTAGTAGTCATTCTTTTATGCTTAAGTCTTGCCTTAAGAGGGATAACCTCCAACCTGTGGGTGAAGTGATAGTACGTTGCATCCATGGCGATGAGTCTAAGCATGAGGCTGTTGATGTCACCATTGAGATTAATGGACAGAAGTATTTGTTGACTGTAGGGCTGTTGGAAAAATGCCCATACCCTGTTATATTAGGCCAGGACATACCAATATTGTCAGAACTGTTGCAGGGGAATGGTAAGGTGGCTACAGGCTATGTTACAACAAGAGCTCAGGCCAAAGGGAAGGCAGATCAGGAATTGTGGTCAGAGTTGCCGTTTGCAAGTAAGACTAAAAAGACAAAGGCAGAGAGACGCAGACGCCAATAGGGGACAATGAGGTAGGAGTGTCAGATTTTGCGAAGTTGCAACAGGAGGATCCTACTCTTAGCTCCTGCTTCACTTCTGCCAAGACATCGGATGAGGCCAGGGATATCATTGAAGAAGGAGGCATGTGTTTCTTGTTAAGAGAGGGCAAACTGTACAGGTTGAGCGCTGACAGGGAGCAGTTAGTGGTACCAACGGCCCTGAGGGCTAAAGTGTTGCATGTGGGTCACAGTATTCCGTTATCAGGTCACTTAGGTCAGGAAAAGACTGAACAAAGAATCCTGAATAGATTTTATTGGCCCGGTTTTCACAAAGACATTACAGAGTACTGCAAGTCCTGTCCACAGTGTCAGCTGTGTAGCCGTTCCAAGAGAGGAATGAAAGCTCCCTTAGTCAGTCTCCCTATTATTGATGAGCCATTTAGCCGCATCGCCATGGATGTTGTGGGTCCCCTAGAAAAGAGTAAGTCAGGGCACCGGTACATCCTGGTTATTTGCGACTATGCAACACGATACCCTGAAGCCTTTCCCCTAAGAAACACAAAGACCAGGCAAGTGGCCAATGGTTTAATCCAACTCTTCTCTTGGGTGGGGATCTCCAAGGAAATACTTACAGATCAGGGCACCAACTTCACCAGTAAGACTTTGAGGCAGGTGTACTCCCTGTTAGGGATCCGGGGAATAAAAACCACCCCCTACCACCCACAGATGGACGGTTTGGTTGAGTGGTTCAACCAGACCTTGAAGTCGATGCTTCGGAAGTTTGTGTCGGAGTCAGGTGCAGACTGGGACCAGTGGCTTCCTTACGTACTTTTCACTTATAGAGAAGTTCCACAGGCGTCCAAAGGGTTCTCTCCTTTTGAACTTTTATACGGACGAGAGGTGAGAGGCCCATTGGACATTCTCCGAGAGAGCTGGGAGGGGGACGCTCCTCACCAGCCGCCCAACATCGCGAGCTATGTCCTTAGGATGAGGGAGAAGTTGGACCAATTCAGCTCCCTGGCTCATGAACATCTGGACCAAGCACAGTCAAAGCAGAAGACGTGGTATGATCGGACCGCACGCAGCCGCACGTTCTCGTCCGGACAGAAGGTGCTGCTCCTGCTACCATCGTCCGATAGCAGCCTGCTTGCCAAGTGGCAAGGTCCTTTCACGGTGCTTCGCAAAGTGAGTGAAGTAAACTATGAAATTGCTACATCAGGCAGACGACGGCCCAAGCAGGTATAGATTAGATTAGATGTCTTTATTGTCATTGAATAAAATTCAACAAAATTTTTGTTGTAGCATCACCTTGGCTGGTACAAACATCACATAGTTTAAGACAGGACAAATCTAGACTTTCAATCAATTGTACACAGAGAATTTAGCAGGTAGGCAGTGGTTGTTTGGTTGAAAGTGCTGAATGCATACCAGTTCTATGAATAAATAAATAGTAAAATATATAAAATACACATTGAATTATAGACAGAAAAGCACCAGAGATGGCTAAAGAGCTGTGTGCATGTCGGTCCTATAAGTTAAAAAAAATATACAGAACAAGCAGCAAGTAGGAAAGAGCAGCAAGATGTCCAAAGTGCTATGTGCATGGCAGTCTGTAATAAATAAGTGGGTAAAACAGTCCAGAATTGCAGTCCTTAGTAATCAAGTGGAGCAGGCCAAGTGTTCTGAGTACATGTACTGTATACAGCCTGTTAGGAGTGTGTGTGTGTACGTGTGTGCATGCATGTCCACTACAGGGTGGTGAGATGGGTATGAGCAGGTGGGGGAGGGCAGGGGGTGATGGCTCTGACAGCTCTTGGGAAAAAGCTGTCTCTCAGTCTGTTTGTGGTGGCCCTAATGTTTCTGTACCGCTTGCCTGATGGCAGCGGTACAAACAGACTGTGGCCTGGATGGCTGGGGTCCGTTGCTATGGCCTTGGCCCTTTTCTTGACCCTGCCCTCATAAATGGATTCCAAGTCTGGGAGGGGGCATCCAGC
This sequence comes from Sardinella longiceps, assembly GCA_027497455.2. Taxonomy (NCBI): domain Eukaryota; kingdom Metazoa; phylum Chordata; class Actinopteri; order Clupeiformes; family Clupeidae; genus Sardinella; species Sardinella longiceps. The sequence goes on along the minus strand of JAODXP020000006.1, from coordinate 21,704,803 downwards.
AATCCCCTGTGCTGTCCTCACCACCCGTCTCAGACTCTTCCTCTCTTGTGCTGTGCAGTTTCCATACCACACAGTCACACTGAGGCAGAGGACGCTCTCTATTGTGGCCCTGTAGAAGTTTGCCAGAAGCCTGGGGGATAGTCCTGTGCGTTTTAGCTTCCTGAGGAAGAAAAGCCTCTGCTGTGCCTTCTTCACCAGGTGGGAGGTGTTTAGTGACCAGGACAGATCAGAGGCTATGTGGAGGCCCAGGAACTTGATGTTATCCACGGTATACCACGTCAACTTGCTCAAAGAATGGTTCGACAGACCATCCCCCGTCCAAGACCAGCTGTGGGCAAGAGCCATGGACCAGGAAGAAGCTGGTGGTGAGTCTACTTACCCTTCTGTTTCTCACCTGACATTTGAAGCAGGAGGATCTGCAACGCATCATCCCAAGAGGCCTCTTCCAGGAGAAGCTGGGGAGGACCGATGTGGTCACCCATGACATCAAGCTGACTTCTCCAGGCCCCATCAGACAGACCGCAACCCGTGCTCCAGCTCGTCTGATCCCCGCCTTGAAACAAGAGGTACAGGCCATGTTGGAGATGGGGGTCATCGAGCCGTCCCACAGTGAGTGGTGCAGTCCTGTCGTCTTGGTTCCCAAGAAAGACGGGGGACTCCGCTTCTGTGTGGACTTCTCCGAGCTGAATGGCATCTCTGAGTTCGACCCCTACCCAATGCCACGCGTCGACAAGGGAAGGCGAAGTTCCTCAGCACCTTGGACCTGTGTAAGGGGTACTGGCAGGTTCCTCTGTCACCCCATGCACAGAAGCTGACCGCCTTCCGAGCACCCTCCAGCTTGTTCCACTTTAAGACCATGCCCTTCGGTCTTCATGGGGCCGCTGCGACCTTCCAGCGCCTCATGGATGAGGTGTTGAGAGGTTCAGAAGACTACGCGGCTGCGTACATTGATGACGTGGTCATTCACAGTTCCACCTGGTCCGAACACCTCCAACATCTGAGGGACGTCTTTCGGCAGATTCACCAGGCAGGGCTGGTGATAAATGCCAGCAAGTGCCAACTTGCCAGACCTGAAGTGTGCTATCTAGGATACATCCTGGGTGGTGGCACAATTCAGCCTCAGGTGAATAAAGTGGATGCAATCCGCAACTGCCAGCTGCCTTCAACTAAGAAAGGTGTGAGGTCCTTTCTTGGATTGGTTGGCTGGTATAGATGTTTTATACCCAACTTTTCCAGCCGTGCTGCCCCTTTGACTGATCTCACACGTAAGGCCAGCCCAAACAAGGTGGTTTGGTCTCCTGAGAGTGAGCGCGCTTTCCTTGACCTCAAGGAGAGTATGTGTGACGAGCCAGTGCTACAAAGCCCTGATTTCTCCTTGCCCTTTTCTGTCCAGGTTGATGCCTCAGGTGTCGGCCTGGGCGTAGTGTTGCTACAGGGCGAGGGGGAGGATAAGAGACCAGTCCAATATGTGAGCCGTAAACTGTTTCCCCACGAGACCGGCTATTCAACAATTGAGAAGGAATGTCGTGCAATTAAGTGGGCTCTCGACACCCTCAAGTATTACCTTGTGGGTAAAGAATTTGTCCTGGAGACAGACCACAGAGCTCTACAGTGGCTCCATCTAATGCGGGACTTCAATTCCAGAATCACTCGCTGGCACCTCTCCTTGCAGCCTTACCGGTTCACGGTGAGGTACAAGGCGGGTAAAGACAATGTGATAGCGGACTTCCTTTCGCGCCATGACATGGACACTCCTTCATATTGGGGGGTGACGGGACAAGTATCCATTGTTGTTCACATACTCATTTAAAATTCTCAAAGTGTTCATTACTAATATACCCATGTGTTCAAAACATAATCAGTACTAACTCCCATAGGTAAAAATGTGCACATAAACAGCAACGCTACGGTGGGTTAGATATTTGCTAGCAATTCCACTATCCATCTACTACAGATTAAAAACAATTCAGTATTTAACCACCTTTTCTAGTCCAGTTAAAATGATCACACAAGTTCAGTAACGTTTATCACATTTATTTAGCTTAAAGTGTTACATGCATAGAATAGCGCTGCATACTGCGCTTACCGGTGTCCATCGTCTTCTGTGTTGTGTTAAAAGAATGCGTGCCGCATTTCCACTGTTTAAGTGTCTTGTCCACTTCCGGGTTACAGGAAGTGAACCTGATTATTTTTAAAACATGCCTTTGACCTGAAATTTCATATTTGGCTTTGTCAGATGTTTAATTATCATGTTAAAATAATATTCATGGTTTGTAAAGCTGAATGTTGTACTATTTAATGGCTGTTTAAAGCTGGTTAAAAGCTGGTTAAAAAACACCCCTGTTCAGATTTTATGTATTGGTTTAGCCCAATTGTAGGGGGTTGTTCAGATTGTACTTAAGCTGTCTGCTTCACTCTGTGCGGGAAAAAGGGGAGAGTTGATGTTGTTAAGGACGCAAGTCTAAGAGCTCTGCTTTTGTGAACAACTAGAAAATTAGTCTTGTTAAGTTTAATTGTATTTTGGCTATTTAGCCTATTTGCTTTGTTTATCTAGCAAGCAAGGGCAACAACTAGAAAAATGCAGTCAGACTGCTGCCGGTGTGATCAGAAAATGTCTTACCAGAAGGAAATGCTTAAAGAGCCAGTTCTGTTCCTAGCATGAGAGGCCACATTTGTAAACGTAAAAAAATCATGACCTATATTAGGATCGAATGTCACCTTAACCAGCCTTGTTCTCAGCTTATAGATAGATATAATGCTCCCTGTACTGTCTGTAGAGCGCCGCGAGACAATGTACTGTATTCGAGAGCTCTACAAATAAATTGAATAGATAGATAGATACATAGATAAGTTACAAGTCTTGAAACTCCCAATACCTTGTCATGCTCCGTGACCGTACACTTCTTCACACTGCACTTTACAAGTATTGGTACTTTTATTTGTCAAGTATAAAGACAAACCAAAACAAAACCACTCTTTGAAAATAAAGAAAATGCTGATTACACTTTCTGTTTCCTAACTATATGATTCTCTCATAATATTCATTCACATACGACACACAAACCAAAATAAACCAATAATGATTTATTTGATATGATGACATATTTACAAAGATCATGATTCATCTGATTAACTTCTCACATAGGGAAGAGCAGGTGGCCAGAGAAGGTGGTGTGGTGGTTATGATCATCATATACCCAACATGCAGGATACAGCTTCACATAGACCACATCTCCCACCTCCAGCAGTAGAGAAACCCCATTAGAGGATTTGCCATAGCCATTGGTCTGATAATTCGTGGAAAGTAGAACTTGTTCTCCATTTTTATGAAGAGAGACCGTTGTATGTGTAGATGCATGACCATAACCGAGCACAAACAAAAGAAAGTAATAGACCCCTCTGACTGGAGCTGTGAACACACCTGTCACAAAGAAATGTGATGAGAAGGACAGAAAAAAAGAAAAAGTAACATCTTTGATCTTTGGCCCTGTTTATTATGAACCCAAAACAATATTCTCTACATTTTTACTAGCCTGGCTTTGGCTTCGTACAAGGGTCTAGCATTTCACTATTGATGAACGCTTGCAAGCTGGAGGTGTGAAAAGTTCGAAACGATTAAACCTGATGTCACCCAATCGCTAACGTTATGCACCAGCTTGGTCGTGAAGTAAGCTACGCTAGCGATTCAAACCGGAATAAAAAGCAAGCACGATCGGGAGTTGAGAGAGATAACATCAGGTTTTTGTTGTTGTAGCCTATAACAACAAAAACCTGATGTTATCTCTCCCAAATCCCGATTGAGCTTGCTTTTTATTCCGGTTTGAATCCCTGCAAATGATGCCAATGGCCGGAATGCCATGGAGAAAAATTACTATTAGGAAGGCAAAGCCAGGCCACAGTTTTACCTAATTCAGAATAAAAATTTGGAAGGAATCTCTGGATTTTAAATTATTTGTAGTGGTACCTGTCTCTGGGTTGTAGGCTTTGCCAATGTTAGTGAAGATGTTTCTGTAGACCAGGGGAAATGCCTCTGAAAAAGGCCCTTTATTTCCACCACCAGATGTCAGCAGTGAGGCAGAGAAAGACACCCTGCTCTCCTCTCTCTCCCTCCTCAGCTCCTCCACCTGACTCACAGTGATGCTCAGATTCACTGCCTGAGCTAAGGGATTCACACACACACACACACACACACACACACACACACACACACACACACACACACACACACAGGGAGACCACTATTAAATGGTCAATCTGATAGTAGAAAATATTATATGAATGACAAAAAGAGACAAAAAAAAAAAAAAAAGAAATGCCTCACCCTGATTTTCACTCTTTAGTTGTGCCCCCAAATTCTCACTGGCTGTCAGTCTGGCTTCAGTCTGTCTGAGCTCCACTCTCTGCTCCTCTACTGTCTTCTCACTGACTCTCAGTCTGGTCTCCATAGTCTCTGCTTTATGCTCACTGACTCTCAATCTGGCCTCAACAGCGTCCACATGTGTCTTAGTGTATCTGAGCTCCACTTCCAGCTTTCCCACCAGAACACTCATCTCTCTCAGCACAGTGTGGATGTCAGGCTGGCAGGTTTGTTGGGTGGAGGTTGTGTCTGTAGCTTCAGTTCTCTGTGCTGCACCCATAACCTCATTTTCTCTGCTCTCTGCTTCACCATAGTGGCCCTGGTGAGTGATGTCATTTTCACTGATGGTCTCTCCTCTTAGCTGTGTCTCAGACAAAAAGCAGCACAGTAGCACCAGTAGAGCTCCACAGGTCTTCATGATCAATCTGAATAATTCTTCCCCCCTTTTCTTAAGCACTGACTGCTCTTGCTCTCTAACATTTATACTGTGTGCTACGTCCTGGCTACACATTACCAGAGAGTGTCCTTTGGACATTCCCCAACAGTTATAAACGTGCACACGTGAGATGTAGGCCCTGTGATAATGTTGTTTTATAAAGGCAATTTTGAGATGTGTCTTGTTGATGACAGTGTACTGATGTCACCATACCGTAACTTCCAGAGCTACAAGAATATGAAAGGCTGCCATTGGTCCCATTGGTGGCTGTACTGATCTCTGCAACGAATAGCGTGATGAATTTTAAGCTTTAAGTTTGAGGATTGAAGTGTTTGTGTTTACCATTGTTGGCTAAAGACAAGGAGAAGTGATAAGGAGTTAATGAATTAAATTGAGATCAAAGTTTCCTAAGATTAACTGCCATCAGTCTGACATTCATAAATGAGGGTGTGTATGCGAGTTGTATTTTACATGTTTCCTTGTTGTTTAGTCAAGGGTTCTGGATTCAAGGTTGAGAAACCTGCACATCAAAAACAGGCCTTGTGTGAATCTGGGGGCTTGAGCTGCTAATATTTTCACGTTGACACCAAAATTTGGATGACTGGTCCTGTCTTGGCTATGTGGCTCATAGTAGCACCCCACCCCACCCCTCCTACCCCTCCGCTTGCTTCAGAATGTCTAGCGTTGTGCATTCTCAATGCTGTCATTAAACAACCTTAAATATTTTATTTAAAAGATGTGCAACTCATAGAGTGGTTAGTGATGTTCTTAGTGATGTTCCTTAACAAGTTATGTCATACCATTTCCGTCAAGTTTTATTTGGTATTTACTTTCATATTCAATTCTGAAACTATTTTAGGTCGAACCGGCCTCGGCAACATACAACAGCCCTATCACTTTGACACCAAACTACCATATTTAACTTTAATTGTAAGATATAGAAATGCCATATATGTTCCATTTCATTATGTACAATAGATGAATATCAAACATCTGTGTCAGCATAACAGCCACCAGATGTAATAAGCACAATTTGTATCATTCAGATGAAGACAACTCTTTCTCAAAACTGTAAAAGATTGTAAATAAAGTTACATCTTTGTTCAACTGTTATCTGTTTCTTATGTCTTCTCTTTTTGGGTTTGATTCATAGGAGGATGAATTTTGACAAACCATATAGGCCTAAGATGTTGCCATATATTCATTTATTCATGGACCAATTTATTTGTTTACCAGATGCGTAATGCAATGAAGAATCTTCTTTGGAAATTTTTAAGCTTAGTTAGTATTCACATTCACGCTTTATGCTATATCAAATCAGTATCTCAGTGGTGCTGCAGGGATAAGAGTGTGTTTGCCTAAAATTAGCACTGGGAGTTGGTCACTGGAGCCCAGGGCACTGTCAAATTAATTGCAAGCAGCACACCGAAAGCAGATAGAAGATACTTTTTGGGCATCAGATTAAGGACCTATTGTTGATTAAGGACCTATTGCTGTATGTTCTGTTGGTAGGCTAACAGAAACCCTGTGTACAGTTTTGTCTAGTTTTGTCTGGTGTGCAGACTTTTCTCCCTGTGATGACCTGCTTTGAACAAAGATGCTTTTGAGTCTTCCAATTTCATCACATCTTTTATATCAGTTTATTTTCCAACATACAGTACATGCAGAGGACTTTGCCACATTCTCCTCTTCATGAACTAATGCCTTAGTGATTCCTGTTCAACAGACAGCATCATGCTGTCAAAGACCTAACCATGTACAGTACAAACACGAACACTAGACAAAGCAAAACAAGCTTGTGTAGAAAATAAAATCTCTTTGTGTGTGTGAGTGAGTGTGTGTGTGTGTGTGTGTGTGTGTGTGTGTGTGTGTGTGTGCGCGAGCGCATGCTGTATAACTTAATTTCTTGTGAACAGGAATTTGACAATATATGTTACACCTGGAACAGCAGATGACCTCTGAAGGTGGTGTGATGGTTACGGTTATCTAAGACCCTCTTATTGGCTGGAAGATAAATATCCACCACATCTCCCACTTCCAGCAGCACACTCACACCATTACATGTGCTTACGGCGCCATTGGAATGGTGAGTGTATCCTGCTACCAGGTGCTGACTGTTCTTTCGCAGATTTGCTGCAGTTGGATTAGGCCCCCCAAGACCATATAGGCAAAAGCTAAAGTCATAAACCCCCTTCACTGGTGCTGTGAAGAAACCTGAGTGAGAAAGGGAAAACAGGTCACTCACACAGATACACATGTACATACACATTTACAACCATATTTCAGTAAAACATAGGCATCTCTCAAGATGTGAATGCTGACCTGTGATGGAGTTGTATGCATTGCCAATGTTGGTAAAAATGTGTTTGTGGATCAGGGTTTTTCCAGTTTTAAACGGTCCTGTGAAGGTGTTTCCAGACACGGATGTTTCCAGGGACACCGAAAAAACAACTCTTCTTTCCAAACTGCCTCCTATTGCTGACAGAGCTGCTCCTTGCTCTTCCTGTTTCTCCTTTAGCTCAGTCAGACTCAGTTTCAGAGCTGGTGTTACACAAACAAATTAAAAAATCAAAACTGACAAAACAAGACTAATGGGAGAGGGAGTAGAATGAAATAACCCAATGATAGCATGACTGATGGGAACAGAATCATTGTACCTTCATTTTCACTCTGAAGTTGTTCCACTGTCTTCTCACTGTCTCTCAGTCTGGTCTCCATAGTATCTGCTTTATTCTCACTGGCTCTCAGTCTGGTCTCAACAGCATCCACTTGTGTCTTCGTGTATTTGAGCTCCACTTCCAGCTTTGCCACCAGAGCTGTCATCTCTCTCAGCACAGTGTGGATGTCAGACAGGGTGGAGGTTGTGTCTGCTGATTTCTCTTGAAGATCTGTATGTTCTGCTCTAACTAGAAGCAGACCAGCCCACAGCAGCAGCAGTATGGCACTGGGAGTCTTCATGGTCAACACACACAGCTTAACGTGCAGAATACACACACACACACACACACAAATCAGATGTTATTATGTGCATTAGTCAGAATCTGTTCTCAGTATCTTCAGTGACTCCTCCGGTCCAAACCATTAGCCTCTAACCTATCCAGTCATTACACTCTCCAACCAAACCCACTTCTTATACCCACAGTTGTCTAGCCTGGCCATTGTCTTCCTATGTAATTCTGTTTGATTTTCTCCCTCCAGTACTCTGTATGGGAATCAGGCCATTGGCCTCTTTTGCATCAGATGCATCATGCATCCTAGTCTAGAACTCTAGAAATACTCTAGTGGTAGCAAATTGAGTTTGCCCAGTGCATACGTCTAGGGGACCGCCTTCCATTCCGACATCCCCCCACTCCGACATCCCTCCATTCCAGGGGCGATTCTAGGTTCTGAACTTTAGGGGGGCTCAGCCCCCAGAGATGATAGAGGCTCCTGGTTTGAACATCATGCTTTCCAATGCTTAGATTTAGGCATTTTTAATCATAACAACCAGCTACGAAATCGATCCAACCACAAGCACTGACATGCAGCCCCTGTAATGTTGTCACTTCATAAGACCTAAATAATGTTTGTAAAAACTTGTATGCAGAGGTGCCATCACATTTTTTAAAGTAGTGTTGGCAAATTGTCATGGTGATTAGCCTAAAATGTGTTAGACGTAGGCCTACAGTAGGCTCATTATAAATGCTGGTCATACTGGTGAAGGAGGAATTGGGTTTTTCATGGACATCATATTGCTAATGTCACAGAATAGGACTACCCAGCAGTTGTGAATCAAAGATGGTATATTTATTTGTTAAACTAGGGTAGACTTACAGGGGGTCTGGGGGTACACCCCCAAAAATTTTGGATTAGTTAGAAGTTTTTTCCTGCATTTTGGTACATTTTAACAGGTTATTATAGCCTATATAGGCTATATTTTTAAATTATCCTATTACTTTAGCACTTCATGTGAGATTTGAAGTTTGATGTTGCACTAAAAAGTAGTATTGCCGGGGCAATACTGCCAATACTGAGGATGACAGCCCTGCTTGAATGATATGTTCAGCTCCATGGTAATAGTAAGTAAGAATAATACAAGGCCTACTGTATGAGAAAAGATTGTTTATTTTCTCTGGTGAAATGTGAATGATAAGGGAAAACTTCACTCTAGGAGCATTAGATTCTTTGCTACTGTAATTGTCATTGGCTCTCTGTAAATCAAACATAGGCTTCATTCTTGAAAAATCCATCTAGATTCTTTCCAGCGTATCAGTTCACTATCCATGCCTTAGATTCTTGAGCAAGGTAGGCTCTTTGCCTTTCAGGCTAATTATCATACTTGTAAGCTGTAGTTTCAGTTATTACCTGTGCCACCTATAGGCCTATGACTTCCAATAGCTTTAGAATCAAAAGAAAAAATAATAATAAAGTTGAAAGCATGTATTTTAATATTATATTCCTAGTTTATTGCGCAAAGAAGAATGAAGGTGCAATAAGGCTGCATCATATTCCTTTCTATCAGGGGTAGTCCTAACCTCTATGATGTCCAGGGTCAACAGGCACCTTATCTGTCACCCCTCCTATTGCACAGGCATGGCCCTTGGTAATAGAATATTTGGGTAATAGAAAATGTATCTTTATTTTTTTCGCAAATGCAACGATTTCAAATTATTTATTTCTGTAGTCATAGGCTGTTTTCAGCGGCACATGAATAGCCCTGCAGCCCGTTACAATACAGTTACATACAGATGTTTTGGGCTGGGACTGTATGAGCCATTAAGCCGAGTCTACTGGTGAAAATTTTAAGTCGTGAACAAGCCTGTCATTCACGTCCTAGTTTAGGTCTAGCCTACTACATCTTTTGATGACATATATATTAAATATACCTTCATTGTTTGTTTATGACTGTTAATACAGGCATAAAACAACTGGCGGAGTTTCGCACCATGCCTATTCTTTCTCTTGGCAGCGTTATGCAGAAAGCAGATTTAGATAGCCTGCATTGAGATTGGATGAATATCCTATTTTCTTTTTGCAAACCCATGTGTCAATTCAAGGCAACTAGATTACAAAGTAGCTAATAGTAACCAGCAAATGTTTATTTCCGTGGGCAAAGCAATGTAATGTTCCCAGTTTGTGTATGGGCTGCATGGTGCAACCGATCTGTTACTCTGTTTTGCCCATCCCATTATCGATGGGATTTCCATGATTTTTCTAAATATAGGATATAGGCCATAACATATTAATATGCACAGGGCCAGACATTCATTTTTTCTTTGGGCAATATATAAATTAGAACCACTTGTGGTGCTTTTTTATTCTTTTATTTTAGCGCAAAGCGGTTTCACAGTGCCTATGTCCAACTAATTGACTGGTCATAATAGCAAAATGTTGTCTTTGGATGTATTTGCTGATTCATATTGTTTACAAACCACCATAGGCTACTAGTGGTCCGCAAGAGGTATGTCCAATAACGCACTATCCAAAGCAAAAGCTGGAGACGTCTTTGCAAAATCTCTCATAGGCTACTTGACTTTTGCTTTTCGTTAGGTAGACAGTCTACTCTATAACTTAGACTACCACGATCAGATTGGATATCCATAAACTTTGATTTGGGGAATAATAGTTGTATTAAACCTTTGGGACTTTGTGTTTGTTTTTGTGTTGATTTACCCGGTTTAAAAGCGGCTGCTTTCTGCGCGGAGGCCATCCGACGTTTGTTTATCCCTAACTTACAACTTCTCCAAGTTTACTTGTTGTTTCCAGTATATTTTTTTCGTTAAGTTATTAACGAAACAGAACATAGACCGATGGTATTTTGTAATTGATGTGTTATTCACTGCTTAAACCAGCGCACTTTACTGCAGCAGTCTTTTATAGCGGCCGTGATTTGCGAGCCTATTTTTTTTTTTTTTTAGCTCCCTAGTAGCCTACTATGAGGGTGATTTTTTTTTTACATTGTGAAAGTAGCCTACACCAAAGGTCACCGAGAAGAGAGAGAGAAAAAAACACTTGTCCATTTAACTGCTTTGAGTCAAGTTGTGCACTCACTCCTTGTGTTGCTCTCACGCATGAAACCGGTTGTTCCAAGCAGCTTAATAGCATATTGTCTTTATAAAGACAATGAAGGACTATTAACGTTTCAAACTATAATGCACTTTACTATGCTATATGAGACGTTTTAATCTTTATTTTGTATCCATTTGAATAGGCCCTATGCTATAGAAATTCAGAGTTTTTTTGGCTCTCAATAATGACCCAGCCAGGACCTTTTTTGGCCTCATCAGCCATGATAAGGCAAGGCTCCCTCATGTCGGAATGGCGGTATTTTGAAAAATATCGATCGATCGATCAGTCTGACAATATCAGACTTCTGACTATATCAGACTTCTGACAGTCAGCCGGGTGTGCATCAGATACACATATACACATTAGACTTCTGACTGTTGGTGAGTACTGATATCCAGACACACAACACACTCTCCCTCTCACAAGCACAAATACAGACACGCACAAACCTTGTTCTGAGGAGCAGTGGTCTTTACTCTCACTCAAAGCTGCAGATGATTCTTGTCCTCTAGTCCTGCAGAAGGAATGAAGTCTTCTCTCATGCAGCACATCAGTGATGCTTTTAAGGACACAGGCTGGAGGAGGCACTGCCACTCTTCACCAATCAGAGTGTCTTAAACACTAAACAAACATCAACTTGGATCAGATCACTTGTATTACTAGTTACTCTAATTATTTATTTTAATTAACTTGTATTACTGGTGTTTCTAGTTCACCATGCATCTGGGAGCAGCAGGCCCTTTCAACTCCATGACCTATTTTACTCTTTACTTTTACTGTGGTTAAATACTCCTCATTAAAGCAAGATTGTAAGATGTGTGTCTGCACGGGCACTTCTTGAATATTTGGTCACAGAAACAATTACCTTTGAAGCATTCTCTTCAATCTAGGGGGCTAATTTACAAATGACCAGACGTCCCCGCATAATACAAATCCTGTGTGAATAGGGCTTCAGTAAGTCACAACCAGAGTTCTATAGGGTGTATGGTACTAGAACACAGTATTCAGGAGAGGAACTGATGGCCTATGAGTCCTCATTTGTTTCATCATCATCATCATATTTTATGGGCTTGTGTGGAAAACACATCAATGGGGCCTCATTGACTCCAACAGTATATGATTCTTTAGAAAAAGTTGAGGTTGAACTTAGGTGTTTTTTTTAAGGATAGCTTAAGTAGAGGTGTTTGAAGCATAAAAAGGTCTAGGCCAATGCAATTGGAAACAATGTCAAAAACATGTAGAGTCTACATAAAGTATTTGCCTACTTGCAAGCCTATTAGTTGTTAAATCCAGATGACCCTAGCAGTGGTGAGTTTTGCTCAGCCAGTACAGCTAGCGATGAGCCATAGGGAGATCTTGTAGGTCTTGTTATTGGTCTTACATGGATGGTGTAGGACCAAACACATCGGTCTTTATGTGTAGAGAATAGTTGGGCAGACGTAGCCAACGATCAAAGGAATCAGCTTGTTCAGTGCTCTGACTGCAATGAGTGATACAGTTATACTATTGCGTACAGAGACAGTTGGAAAGACAATCCTGATTTCGACCCTTGGATTAAGGGTCTAACGTTTGTGGCCAAAGTATACATTTTGCAGTTACAGTCTGGCTCGACAAAGTACGTAATGATAATAATAGAAGTGAGTTTGGGTGTATTCACACAAAGTGGGAATGATTCCAACAATCAAGAATGCAGTCAGACTGCTGTCGGTGTGATCAGAAATCAGAAACTTCCTTTTTACCAGAAGGAAGTGATCAAAGAGCCAATTCTGTTCCTGGCATAAGAGCCCACAGTTATTTAGTTTAGTAAATCATGGCTGGTATTACAGTAGGATCAAATGTCACCCCGTAATAACAAACTTATTGCTCTGTGGTGACATGTTTTCCTTGTCATGTTCTGCAGGTTCTGTGTTTCATAAACAGAGGAATTCACACACATGTATGTACGAGTGTTCTCAGCAGCTTTTAATGGTTATTATAAGAACCAGTGACTCTTTTCACATTAGTAAATGGCAAATGTGTGTTCATTAGCAAAGGTGCTTGTTTAAATGCTTTTTTGGAAATAATAATATTACTCTAAGACAGTACAGTGGCTCAGGCGTAGGTCCTGTCTTGCAACACATAAATGTAAAGGTGTGATCTTGAATCTAAATGTTCCATCATAATAAATTGATATCATCAAATGTAGACCTGTGGAGACTCATGAATCAAATCCACATTGAAATCAAATCAAGAAAGTGGGAATGGACTCAGGAAGGATCGGACCGGAATAAGTCCAGAGGAAGCCAGGGAGATGTAAATCCAACAGAAGGAGGTCCACGCTTGATGATCTGACTGGGATCTCCTGGCAAGAAGTAAACACGCAAACCACAGAGGAGACTGAGGTGGAGCTCCAAGATGGACGCCCTACAACTGTATGCCCCCAAGGGAGCCAAGAGGATTAGGTCAATTGAGAATAATAGAATCATAATAGCATTTCTATTTAACGCAGTAATGAATTTGCTGATCCAGTAATTCCTTCAAAACCGACTCCTCACATGGTGAAGAGTAAGTGGCCAGAGAAGGTGGTGTGGTGATATTGACTATCAAACACCCAGGCCTTGGCCCTCAGTCTCACAAACACCACATCTCCCACCTCCAGCAGCAGAGAGGCTCCATTAGAGGGCTTCACCTCTCCACTTGACTGAATGCTGCTAGCACTGAAGATATGCTCTTCATTTTTATAAAGATTGACTGCTGTATATGTTGTTGCATGTCCACCTCCATGAACAAACACAACAAAGTGGTAGACCCCTCTGACTGGAGCTGTGAAGACACCTAGACACAAAGCAGTGACAGTCAAATACAAATATAGAACAAAAAGAGAGACAGAAAGAAACAAAGAAAGGCTGTTTTTACATGTATACTTGTTACTATTATCATTATTTTGAAGACTTTAAAGGAAAATACTGGAGTGAATTCAAGCATAGCCCTGTTGAAAGAGCTTGCTAAATGCGCTAGTTAGCGAGTGGAACAAAATAATTTGGTACAGCACAGACCGAACGCCAATGCAGAAGCGAACAGGCACTTTACACTGAATCAATGGGACCTAACTGTTGGAAACTGAAAGTAAGATCTGAGGTTACATTACAGTGTTACAGTGTTTCACGTTTGCGTTAGGTCTATGCTGTTCGAAATCCTTTCATTTCTTACGAAATATATTGCTGTTAGAAGGCTCGTGCAGCAGGACTATGTTTAAACTTACTCCGTTTTTTTCCTTTAATATTCAGCTTTACTAATTATCATGTCCATTATAATCCTAATACAAGAGAGATAAATGCAATTAACAACAGAAGTGAATATTCTGACAGACCCAAAGCCCCCTCCGTACCTGTGTTTGAGTTGTAGTTATTTCCAATGTTGGTGAAGACATGTTTGAATATTAGGGGTATTTCAAGTGACAAGGGTCCTGTGCTCCCACTGCCCGATTTTAAAAGTGAGGCAGAGAAAGACACCCTCTTCTCCACTCTCTCCCTCCTCAATTCCTCGATCTGGCTCATAGTAAGGTTAAGACTCACTGCTTGAGCTAAGGGTCACACACACACACACACACACACACACACACACACACACACACACACACACACACACACACACACACACACACACACACACACACACACACACAAACATGAGTTGACCACATATGTAGTATCAGACTGAAAGTGTGTTTAAAATACACAAATTAGGTTTATAAGAACAAACAAATGCCTCACCCTCATTTTCACTCTGTAGATATCCCACTCGTTTTTCACTGTCTGTTAGTCTGACTTCAGTCTGCTTGAGCTCCACTCTCTGCTCCTCTACAGTCTTCTCACTGGCTCTCAGTCTGGTCTCCATAGTCTCTGCTTTATTCTCACTGGCTCTCAGTCTGGTCTCCATAGTCTCTGCTTTATTCTCACTGGCTCTCAGTCTGGTCTCCATAGTCTCTGCTTTATTCTCACTGCCTCTCAGTCTGGTCTCCAGAGTCTCTGCTTTATTCTCACTGGCTCTCAATCTGGCCTCAACAGCATCCACATGTGTTTTAGTGTATCTCAGCTCCACTTCCAGCTTTGCCACCAGAGCTGTCATCTCTCTCAGCACAGTATGGATGTCAGGCTGGCAGGTTTGTTGGGTGGAGGCTGTGTCTGTAGCTTCAGTTCTCTGTGCTGCACCCATAACCTCATTTTCTCTGCTCTCTGCTTCACCATAGTGGCCCTGGTGAGTGATGTCATCTTCACTGATGGTCTCTCCTCTAAACTGCGTCTCAGCCAAACAGCAGCACAGCAGCACCAGTAGAGCTCCACAGGTCTTCATTATGACTGTCTTTTTCATGTTTGCATTGCCTTTTCTCCAGATAGCCTTTATATATGTTGCGGCCTGACTTCTTATCAATAGTGTCCTTGGTACACACACAAGTAAACAGAATCATAAACAATGTGCCTGTGATTTGTCCACGTGCTGTTGTGATTTTAATAACAAGATCATAGTCCAACAGATTACCATGTCTTCTCACGTGAGGTGAAGAAATGGTTTCTAGACACCCAATTATATCAACATTAGCATAAGGCACATTAAAATAGTCTATTGTCTTGCATTTCTCAGTTTTGTATGGATGTGTGTTTGAGGCTATCTGAACGTAGCTTAATATTTCTAATGTATTTCTATATAATATGATTACCCCCGCCAAGGAGGTTATGTTTTCGGTCGCGTTGGTTTGTCTGTTTGCCTGTCTGTCTGTATGTCTGTCTAAATGTATATTGTGTATATGTGACCACATTGATTTGGCGGAGGTCTGCGCTCTCGGAGCGCTTTTCTAGTTATATATGTATTTTATAAATCATTTTATATAGATATTTCTTTCTCTCTGTTACTGTTTTCAGACAAGCTAGCCCGGTGTTGGAGCTAGTTCCTGCAAACCGGAAACCAAAGTGCTTGCCCCAAGAACGTCCCGTGTCCAAGGCTATGTTTCATTATCAACACAGGGCACAATTGCTTCTCCACAAAAGGCGCAAGTTCAGCATATTTACTTTTCCTAGTGCTGCTGTCTAACTTATAGCCTAATGTGAAATCTCAGTCAAATATTTCTCACATTTCCCATCACTGCTCAATTACTTTATCACTTAATTTCTCTATCATTTTCCATAATCACTTTTTTGTGGTTTATTTTTTGCTTTTGACCCCACATTAACCTGGTGACATTCACTCATATTGTCATGGTTTTATGCAGTGCCCATAGGGAACCGCATTTTCAGATTTTTGGTGTGAAGGCATCGGTCAGTCCAAGATTATGCGGCCTCTGACAGTCTGAGTCAGTCTGCTGTGTGTGTGTGTGTGTGTGTTTGTGTGTATCCTGGGTCAATGAAGCTTAGGCTGAACACAAGAGCTGATTTCAGAAAACTATTGGAAAATGTGAACGGTGAGTATTTTTCCACTTTGAATTTTTATTGTTCATCATTCACTTTAAAAACACAATGAAATAACATCAAAGATGCTAAACTGCAATGTCCATACAGGTTTCTGCATCAGATGATAGATATCAGGAGATATCATCCATTCTGTATTGCAGGTGATGCGTGATGCATGTCCTCATTCCTGACAAGAGTCCTGTCTGGACTGACTTCTCACATGGGGAAGAGCAGGTGACCAGAGAAGGTGGTGTAGCGTTCAGTATTATCATACACCCATGCATTAGCCCTCAGTCTCACATAGACCACATCTCCCACCTCCAGCAGCAGAGAGGCCCCATTAGAGGCACCAGTGAAGCCACTTGATAGGTTACTCCAGGCCAAGACAACATTCTGTCCATTTTTATGTAGGTTGACCGCTGCAGCTTTTTGAGCACTACCATGAATGAAAACAAGAAAGTGGTAGACTCCTCTAACTGGAGCTGTAAAGATTCCTGCAATCAAAGGATAACAAAATGCAGTATTCGATCAATTAAGCTATACTCAAAACAATTAGGGCAACAAGTCTGCATAAATGCATAAATTTAAGTACAAATTATGTTAACATTGTAATTAGCTGTAACAGATATCAGAATTGATCAATAGTAACATTCAAAAGCTCCTTGAAAGGATAATCTGTGTCAATCGACCAGTAGGTTGCTGAGCACAAAAGGGAGAAAAAAGAGTAAAATAATGATAAATTAAGACTATTTGGTTTTTAAACTGAATTAGCCAAACCGAGAACTAGACTAACACTAACTGAACCAGACACAGGAAAATGAGACTGAAGCAATATCTTAGATTCTGTAAGCATTGGCTGCTGGTATTTGTGGACTTTTTATCAAATTGCCTCAAATTACCAGCCAACTAAGCAAAGATATTTTCCTCGCCTATATGTGGGTGATCTTTACAGTAAAATTTTAACTTCCTTATTCTATGGCAAGTGTGTTACAAGTGGTACCAATGGATGTTCATGGTAAAAAAAAACACGTTAATAACCGGTTTTGGGGATTTCAGAATAACGTTTCTGTTCCGGAAGAGTTGAAGACCATTTCATTTCCGTTCCCGTTCCTCATAAAATTCTGTTTGTTTCCGTTTTTCGTTTTTTATGTTTGATCCGGTTTGGAGCCCTGGTGGTCTATATATTTTAATACCAAATACCACCATTGTAAGAGCAGATATACTGATACAAAAGCTACCAAAAGACAATAACACTAGTAAGGAATAAGGCATCACTGCCAGCACTTGGCAACCTTCATTACCAGATCTGACTCAAAACTATTTCTTTTTATACAAGAATTAGGTCCAGTCAAACTATTTCTGAATTTCTGATTGGACCACATGCATTCCAAGCGTCACTACGAGTGATGATATCTGGCAGCAGCACCCTGGAGACTCTACATTTATTAATCAGCTGACTAGTTCTCTAATGACCCTCCGTTAAGTTTCTTATTTTACTGTAGGCCTATGAAGTAGGAAAAGGCTCTTACATTCGCGGTACTTGGCTGACATTGGCTACTGGTCAATATTGATATCGCAGGCTGTTCTTCTGAATTCAACTAGTCCTGATCTTGTTAGCAGGATATCATCACTGCATGTGGTTGCGTACGGTTCTCAGCCTGCGGCTTTGTGCCCTGCGGCCGAACCACACGCAGTGATGATATCCTGCCAACAACATCACTCCCACTCGTGTGATATTGCTTAAACATGCAGTAAGTTTCTTTATCAGTGTTTGAATTGTAGCAGTTGCCAATGTTGGATATGACATTTTAATAGACCAAGGTAGTTGCTGCTGAAATGGGTCCTATATCTCCACTGCCAGAGGTTAGCACTGAGGCAGAGAAAGACACCCTCCTCTCCACTCTCTCCCTCCTCAGCTCCTTCACCTGGCTCATAATGAGGTTCAGATCCACTGCAAGAGCTAAAAACGTGACCAAACAAACAAACACACACATGCACACGCACGCACAGACACACACACACACACACACACAAACAAACAATAAAGAATGAAGAATATACCCTTTATTGCTTTACCATTAACTTGCATATTGATTGTGCAATAATTATAATAATAATATTAATTTGCAAATATTAAGTATAAACAAAATATATTCCTACCTTCATTTTCATTCTTTAATAATTCCACTAGTCTCTCACTGGATCTCAATCTGGCTTCTGTCTCCTTCTCACTGGCTGTCAGTCTGGTTTCAGTCTGCTTGAGCTCCACTCTCTGCTCATCTACTGTTTTCTCACTGGCTCTCAGTCTGGTCTCCATAGTCTCTGCTTTATTCTCACTGGCTCTCAGTCTGGTCTCCAAGGCCTCCATCTGTGTCTTAGTGTATCTGAGCTCCACTCTTTGCCCTTCCATCAGAACACTCATCTCTCTCAGCACAGTGTGGATGTCAGACTGGCAGGTTTGTTGGGTGGAGGCTGTGTCTGTAGCTTCAGTTCTCTGTGCTGCAGCCATATCCACATTTTCTCTGCTCTCTGCTTCACCATAGTGGCCCTGGTGAGTGATGTCATTTTCACTGATGGTCTCTCCTCTAAGCTGCGTCTCAGCCAAACAACAGCACAGCAGCACCAGTAGAGCTCCACAGGTCTTCATTATGACTGTCTTTTTCATGTTTGCATTGCCTTTTCTCCAGATAGCCTTTATATATGTTGCGGCCTGACTCCTTACCAATAGTGTCCTTGGTACACACACAAGTAAACAGAATCATAAGCAATGTGCCCGTGATTTGTCCACGTGCTGTCGTGATTTTAATAACAAGATCATAGTTCAACAGATTACCATGTCTTCTCATGTGAGGTGAAGACATGATGTCAACATTAGCCTAATGCACATTAAAATTGTCTATTTGCCTTTCATATCTCATTTTCATGTTCTCGTGTGTGTGTGTGTGTGTGTGTGTGTGTGTGTGTGTGTGTATGGGTGGGCAGGGCGTATGGGTGTGTATTTGCGCCTATGTGAACGTATAGCTTATCATTGGCTTCTCACTCACTGTTGAGTGATTGTGTGTGTGTGTGTGTTTTGTAGGTTAACGGGTCACATTATCAAAAGGGGCAAGTTCATGTTTACTTTTCCTGTGCTGCTAACTTCTGCTGGAAATCTGTGGAAAAAATCTCAACCAAATATTTGTGTCCTTTCCACATTGCTCAATTTCCTTTTCACTCATTTTCTCTATCATTTTCCATATTGACTTTTTTTCTGGTTTGTTTATTTTATGCTTTGACCCAGAATAAACCTGGTGACATTCACTCATGTTGTCACGGTTTGCTTAGAAAAAAGCAAATTTTATGCAGTGACTGGAACCAAATCTTATTTTTGGCGTGAACACATTGGCCGGTCCAAGATTATATGCTGCCTCTGACTGTCTGAAAATGCTGTGTGTGTGTGTGTGTGTTTGTTAACTCATCCTTCAACATTTAGTAGGCCATCCCCACGTGTGTGTGTGTGTGTGTGTGTGTGTGTGTGTGTGTGTGTGTGTGTGTGTGTGTGTGTGTGTTTATATGCATCTTGGGTCAATGAAAGTTAGGCTGTACATGAGCTGTTTCAGAAAACTGTTGAAAAATGTGAACTGCATGCATTTTGACACTTTTGTTTATTAGTGTTTATCAGTCACTGTAAAAAAAAAAACACACAATGAAATTATATCAAACATGATAAATAGCCTTGTCCATAGACATAGCTGTTTCAAGGCACTTGCCCAAACTAACAGGGCATGGGTTCCCTTCACCTCCCATAAACACCTACTGTAGGCTACACAAATCACATTGTTATAATCTTCAAGCATCTTCAATTACTATAATTATTTGTGTTGATGTCATGGTTATCTAACTGCAGCCTAAAGTAACAGTTTAATAGAAAAAAACACCACAAAATAAACTACTAATTACTAAAACAGCCAATCTTGGGGGTCCCTTTCAGCTCGGGGCCCTGGGCAATTGCCTGGTTTGCCCTTACCTGTAGCGATGACCTTGTCCATACAGGCTCCTAACCCCACTCATGTCAGATGCTACATTACGCTGCAAGCAGCTCCACTTCCCCATCTGATGTTACGCCCACAGAAAGGGTTTTTCAGGGCCAAGATAAAATGGACAGACCAATCAAGAGACAGTAGGAAATGCCATTCAGGATTTTTGACGTAACACATCTCTTTCAAACTTATAAAACACAACAGTCATATACAGTATGAAAGACACATTACGTGAGTTAATCAATTATTGTGGCTATTATGCCACAGACACCGGTATTTATGTTTGTTTTGGAATAGTTGAGAAACTAGACATTGCATCATGGGATGCAAGGGGTAGGTTTCGATGTGAGTGGTTTAAGTAAGATGACAGACAAGTGGTTTGTCCAATCACATGCAACGATTTTTGATGATGTCCAGTCCAAGCAACTCTCGTACAAGCAACTTTCTTATGACAGGCTTTCAGATGTAAGTGGAGCTTGTAGCGTAGCGAGTCATCTGACGTGAGTGAGGTTAACTGTTTTCTGCATCAGATGACATCTCATGGAGATATCATCCATTCTGTGCGGCAGGTGATGCGTGTCCTCATTCCTCACATGGGGAAGAGCAGGTGGCCAGAGAAGGTGGTGTAGCGTTCAGCATCATCATACACTGAAGCTCCAGCCCTCAGCCTCACATAGACCACATCTCCCACCTCCAGCAGCAGAGAGGCACCGGTGAAGCCACTTGTTAGGTGAGCCCAGGCAATGGCAACATTCTCTCCATTTTTATGGAGATTGACTGCTGCAGCACTGCCATGAATGAAGACAAGAAAGTGGTAGACTCCTCTGACTGCAGCTGTGAAGATTCCTATAATCAAATCATGAAATACAGTATTTGTTACTGAAAACAAGTTGGGCATTAAGTACAAAAATGTATTAACATTGTTTTAATGACCACCCAAATACTTCATTAGATGCAGCAGACATCCAACAGTAACATTCAATGCGTCAATCAACCAGCAGCCTTGTTGGAGGTTTCCAACAAGCAAGTGGTACCATTGGATACACCTGGGTTTCTATGTTATTTTAATACCAAACACAAAGTACCTTCAGATATACCCATACCAAAACCTCCCAAAGACAATAAAGCGATATAGTGTCAACAACAGCGCTCGGCATCCTTGATCAACAATATTTGATTCAAAACTATTTCTTTACAAACAGTATGTTTCAGTACGTACCAGTGTTTGAATTGTAGCAGTTGCCAATGTTGAATATGACATTTTTATAGACCAATGTAGTTGCTGCTGAAATGGGTCCTATATTTCCACTGCCAGAGGTTAGCACTGAGGCAGAGAAAGACACCCTCCTCTCCTCTTTCTCTCTCCTCAGCTCCTCCAGGTGGGTCATAGTAAGGTTTAGATCCACTGCAAGAGCTAAAAACACAACCAAACACACACATACAAAATACAAAAAGACGAACCACAAAACCATTCAGATGTATTGCTTTACAATTCACTTACATGTCCCATGTGCAATTACAATATTAATGAATGTAAATTAAAGGTATTCCTACCCTCATTTTCAATCTTTAACGTTTCCATGAGTCTTTCACTGGATCTCAATCTGTCCTCTGTTTCCTTTTCACTGTCTGTCAATCTGGCTTCATTCTGCTTGAGCTCCACTTTCTGCTCATCTACCATTTTCTCACTGGCCTTCAGTCTGGTCTCCATAGTCTCTGCTTTGTTCTCACTTGCTCTCAGTCTGGTCTCCAAATTCTCTGCTTTATTCTCACTGGCTCTCAGTCTGGTCTCCAAATTCTCTGCTTTATTCTCACTGGCTCTCAGGCTGGTCTCCAAGGCCTCCACCTGTGTCTTAGTGTATCTGAGCTCCACTCTCTGCTCTGTCATCAGAACACTCATCTCTCTCAGCAGTGTGGATGTCAGGCTGGCATGTTTGTTGGGTGGAGGCTGTGTCTGTAGCTTCAGTTCTCTGTGCTGCACCCATAACCTCATTTTCTCTGCTCTCTGCTGCATCATACTGGCCCTGGTGAATGATGTCATTTTCACTGATGGTCTCTCCTCTAAGCTGTGTCTCAGCCAAGCAACAGCACAGCAGCACCAGTAGAGCTCCACAGTTCTTCATGATCAAACTGAACAATTATTCTGTCTTCTTCTTGAGTACAAAGAGGTCTTGCTCTCAAGCATATATAGGCTACTATCACCTGGCTACACATTAGCGAATGGTGTCCTTGAGACAAAGGCAAACACAGTCATAAATATTGTGCACGTGAGATCATGTGACATGTTGTTTTCTTAATGCAGTCCAGAGTTATGTGAGAGTGGTGCTGATGTTGCCATAATTTAGAGCAGGGGTGTCAAACTCATTTTTATTGAGGGCCACATGAGCAATGAGATTTTCCTGTGAGGGCTGACCTGCCAAATTTACATGCGCTTTAAAAAGCTTTAAAAAGTTCTGTTTTTACAGAAGATGAACACACACCATATTTTCTGTTCAGAAAATTTGTTTATGACATACAATACTGCCTACAAGTGTCAATGTCATCTGACAGGTTTCATTAAAGCCTCATTACAAACGTACCTGCAGAGCAGGAAGGAAGTTGAGTGCCCTGACAACCTGATGGAAATGCTGGCCTGGAGGCCGCACCAGACATATTGTTACTCCATAGTGTCCATAGTGTACTCCATTTCACACTGACTGATGCCCATACCTAATACCTAACACCTGATCAAATTCTAATACTTGGATACTCCTCTGTTGTACTCCTTTGAAGAGGGGGAGTTGGGTGACACCATTCATTCATGACTCATACACCATAAATTACAAACACTAGTAGTTTTATTATTTTATTTATTTAGCTATACAAACAAAACTATCAAAACAAAATTTCCCTTTATTTAGTGCTAGGCTGATGACTTTGCATTAGAACTGCAGGGTTTTCTATATCTGCACAACATTACACATATACCCAAATGACTCCTTGATTGGTCAGATTTCCTTCCTGACTGTCTTCTCACATGGGGAAGAGCAGGTGGCCAGAAAAGGAGGTGTGGTGGGCTGAATTATCAAACACCCATGCTTTGGGCCAAAGGATCACATAGATCACATCTCCCACTTCCAACAGCAGAGACACTCCATTAGAGGGAGTGGTAACTCCACTTGTCACAGAACCGTAAGGACTTACAACATGATGTCCATTTTTACGGAGAGAGACTGCTGCTCTGGTAGGCCCATAGCCATGCAGAAAAACAACAAAGTGGTAGACCCCTCTGACTGGAGCTGTGAAGACCCCTGGGATAGACAGTGGGGCAGGAAAGAGAAAGTTGGTAGGAATTATTTATAGGGTTGCAATGGCCTTTGGAATAAATGAGTTAATGTTTTCCCCAATAGGATTTACTTTGTAGAGGTGGATTTATAGATGGATTTAAATATAAATCAATTTGAAATTGTCGGGAACACATGGTTGATGCCAACAGCACCTTTATCACAATACCTGTATGTGGGTTGTAGCCATTTCCACTGTTAATGAAGACATGTCTGAAAATCAGGTGAGTTTCTGCTGAAAATGGTCCTACATGACCACCACCAGATGTCACCAGTGAGGCAGAGAAGGACACCCTGCTCTCCTCTCTCTCTTTCTGCAGATTATTTATCTGACTCATAGTAAGACTCAGATTCCTTGCCTGAGCTGAGGGGTACACAGACAAACATTTAGAAAGAAAAAGAAACAAACTTAATATTAATAGGCCACATGTAAAGAAAAAAGCAAATATATGTTGTGTTGTAGCCAGAGTATGTGAGCGGAAACATGCGAATGATATTATAGGCTATACTGCAGCCTAAGTATGAAGCCTAAGTATGGTTATGGTAATTTTCATGTAGACAACAGTTGTTTTCCATTGATGCACTTATGGGCTGAGCTTCATGATTTTCAGAAATGGTCTTAAAAATAACGCTGCGTCCGTCAATAATCTCTGACCCGCGCCTGGATGGAATTCGTGGTAAAACCACATCAGTAAGCAAGGATACATATTTAATTTAGAGACACCCAAGCAGTGGATTATGCACGCACACATATCCAAACACATTGCAATCAAGGCCCCACCACAGTCCAGAAGTGAACCGGATTGTTTTAGCACGTCACACAATGCGCAGAAATGTACAACTTTATTTCAAAAGTTGAGCGAGCGAGGAGCGATTTTACTGGAGGGGTTAAAATTTTAGGTGAGCGGTGAGCGAAATTGAGCGGAGCGTTCTGATGTGACCTTGAGCGTTGGAGCGGAGAGATGGACGACGAGCGGGGAGCGGAATTTTTTGCGCTCAGCTCCGCTCACATACTCTGGTTGTAGCTTGATTGTTATCCCTCTTTTGTAAGTCAATTTAGATAAAAATGTATAAATAAAAATTGTGCTAAATGTATAAATGTAAATTCAGATATTTAGAATTTAGATGCAAAACCAAATTCCATTTTCAGAAGTAATCTACCAAACTGCTATTAAAGGAAAATACCTGAGTGAATTCAAGCATAGCCCTGTTGAAAAACTAATTTGGTACAGCACAGACCGAACGCAAAAGCGAACAGGCACTTTACACTGAATCAATGGGACCGAAAATAAGATCTGAGGTTACATTGACTCAATGTAAAGTGTTTCGCGTTCGCGTTAGGTCGATGCTGTTCGAAATTCTTTCATTTCATGCAAAATATATTGCTGTTAGAAGGCTTGTGCAGCAGGGCTATGCTTAAACTTACTCCGGTATATTCCTTTAAGTATCTTTGTCAAGTACTGTAAAAACAAAATAATCCAAAATAATCCCATTGAGATTGGGATGTATCTCACCTTCATTTTCACGCCTAAATTTTTCTGCCAATTTCTCGCTGGCTGTCAGTCTGGCTTCAGTCTGTCTGAGGTCCACTTCCAGCTTTGCTACAAGAACACTCATCTCTCTAAGCACAGTGTGGATGTCAGGCTGACATGTTTGTTGAGTGGAGGCTGTTTCTGCATCTCCTGTTCCCTCTACTGCACCCATAACCTCATTTTCTCTGCTCTCTGCTTCACCAGAGTGGCCCTGGTGAGTGACGTCATTTTCACTGATGGTCTCTCCTTTAAGCTGCGTCTCAGCCAAACAGCAGCACAGCAGCACCAGTAGAGCTCCACAGGTCTTGATGAAACTAAACATTTCTTCTGTCTTCCTCTTGAGTGCAAAGAGGTCTTGCTTTCAATCATATATACTCTGACCTGGCTACACATTAATGAATGGTGTCCTTGGGACATTCTTCAAACAAACACAGTCGTAAATGTTGTGCACGTGAGGTCAGAGGTCAGAGTGGTGCTGATGTAGTCTGGCTAATAAGCCGACTGTTGACTCCGTCATTACAGTCTGGAACAATGCAATTGAAACATGTTTCCGTTTGGATATGACGTATTCGGTCACCTGGCTCTCAACCAACTTCTGCGCTCTGTAGTAACAGGCTTGTTTCGATTTATTTTGACATCGTAGTGGCAATAAGTCCTCAAGATCATGGATGCCATGTACCAATTTGGTAAAGGTAATTCAAAAGTAGGTGGAGAATAACAAGCGCGTTCCTATGCTGTTGAACTACAAGCTGCTGGACTACAGGCAAGTTCAGAGACATCGCTCTAAACTGTGTGCTGATTGGTGAAACCGTAGAGAAACTGAGCTAGGGGGATAAATCTAAAATTTAGCGGAAGTACGTAGGATGGCGTCGCCAGGCTAGTGCTGATGTTGACTCCACTTAGATCTTTCACTGCCAGACAGCCATAATATTATTCATCCTCCTGAGCCTAAGAACTGCTGTTGGGGTATGGTTAAGGGAATACGCCACTCTTTTGCTATTCACCATCTTACCTGGACCTGCATATCTAGGCAAAAGCATTTTTAGTCTTTGTGCATACTTAGCACACACACCCCCCTCAATTTATGTGTCATGGTTTGTTTGTGACAATAAGGGGTGATAAGGAGTTAATGAACTAATGATCAAAGGTTTCTAACATTAAATATTATCAGACTGACAATAATAAACAAAGTGTGTATGTGAGTTATGGCCTCCGTTTCCTTATTGTTTAGTCAGGGACATTGTGGGTCAAGACTCATTTATTTCAAACACGTGTATCAAAAACATGCCTTGTGCCAAGCAGGTGTGTGAAATTGGATTCTTTGGCTACATCCCCTGTTCTTATCTTTCACATTTATAGTGTCCATTTGCCCTTGCAGTTTAGGTCTACAGGTCAACATGTGCATCAACAATGCAATGCATCAGCACCTGTTGTATTGATAACTGAGCTTTGGTTCAAGCAGGCAATGAAGTCAAAACTCACTGCTCTTTAAATTGAACTCAAACAGCTGATTGCTCATTAGGTTTTCCTTGTCACTATTATTTTATATTGTATGTAATGGCAATCATATTGTATTTGGTGCAGTATAGTCTACAAATTTTAATTGAATGGAATAGAATGAAGTTAATTTCATTCCGATTGTACATGTAATCTGCATAAGGCCAATGACACAGAATCTAATGTTCCATGGAGATTCTCACAGAATAAATAGTGGAATGTGTCTCCCTCTGCTGTTAGAACATTTAACATTTTTATCCCCATTCCAGACAGAGAGAGCGTCTGCTGTATAGTAAAAACATATAGGCCTGGCCTACAAATATACAGAAATATTAGGAAGTTAATATAAATATAGTAGGCTCTAAGAGGCCACAATGCATGACATTATTCATTTAATATAAGCTGTAGACGCCAGTGATTCCTAATCTTGAGGTGAATCTGACTGCACTCATTGCAGGATTCACTGTATAAGACAGCAATTATCCTGTCGCATGACACAGAAAGTCCACAAATACATTTGCTGTATACAGGTGCTGGTCATAAAATTAGAATATCATGAAAAAGTTGATTTATTTCAGTAATTCTATTGAAAAAGTCAAACTAGCGTTATGTATACATCCATTCCACATAGATGGATGTATTTCAAGTGTTTATTTCTTTTAATTTGATAATTATAATGGAAAAATAATGGAAAAACCCAAATTCGGTATCTCAGAAAATTAGAATATCACTTAAGACCAATACAAAAACAGCATTTTTAGAAAGATTTAGTCAACTGAAAAGTGTGAGCATGAAAAGTATGATTATGTACAGCACTCAGTAAGTAGTTGGAGCTCCTTTTACGTAAATTACAGCAATGTGGCATGGCATGGAGTCGATCAGTCAGTGGCACTGCTCAGGTGGTACGAGAGCCCTGGTTGCTCTGATAGTGGCCTTCAGCTCTTCTGCATTGTTGGTTCTGGTGTCTCACATCTTCCTCTTCACAATATCTCATAGATTTTCTATGGCCTATGGTCAGGTGGGTTTGTGGGCCAGTTAAAGGAGAAATCCGGGCAAAAATGACCCAAAACTCTATTTTCTGTGGTCAAGGCGAGCTGTCAGTGAAAAAAAACCCGACAAAAATTGATCTTGCCTACCCCAAGTTATGCTCCTGTCCGATTTTGCATCCCAGCGGCTGTAACGGGGCAAGTTGGAAACACGCCTATTTTGCCTCTTAAAATGGTCGAAATTCAATTTCAAGTGCATGGCCATGTTAACATAGCACTTCGAAGCGAACACAGTTGATATGAGCGTAGTAGGTGACCTAGAAATGCTAAAAAGTTGAGCTAATTCACTCAGTCTACATACCTCTGTTGAGTTCCTGATTCCAGCGAAGCCCACAAAAGTCCACCGTCGAGCTCGATACAATCCAATATTCCAAAACGTGATTTTCCACCAAAAAAACGATTGTCGTGAATTAATGTGATCATGTTCATATAGTAATGACCATGTAGCTACATAGCTTAGCCGTAACATGAGCAAAACATTGCAAACACAACTTCTTGCAGCTGGAGTTCTCGCGCATGCTCATGGGTAGCCTACGCTATTGGCTGAGCCAGGCCGGGTGGTAGTTTCGGCAAGATCAGAGAGAGTAGTGATCGAACAGGTGACACACAACTAGCTTGGAGTTGGACCTTGAGGAATATCGGAGAAGATGGTTCGAGTTTGTGCCTTTCCAAATTGCGACAACAAAATGAAGAGGTGTCTGTGCTTGAGTTTTCATCGTCTGCCTCTACGCAACAGAGAGACTTTGCAGTGATGGCTGGTTGCACTGCAACTTGATGTGCAAACACCCTTGCACACATTACGGGAGAGAGACTACCGTGTCTGCAGTGATCATTTTGATGATGAAGACTTCACCAAAAAGAGTGATAAGCACCGGTATCTGAAGGCAAATGCCATTCCGAAACAAAAAAGGACAGCTATGGACAGTTTGGAGGTAATATCATTTCTTTTTCACGTTATTATCTTCGAGGCAAGATTCGAATAGCCTCTTACATGTAACCCTATGCTTATGGAGCTCTTTCAATTATTATCATATCAATTATTTGTTTCCATTTCATCGATTGAATTTCTTATGTGTACGGTCTGCTTTGATATTGAAAATATTGTTTAGAAGAGAATACTCGATGTTCAACCCTGTTGTAGTACAGATAGTGATAGGCTATGCTAGATGTGAGGTGTTGGGGGAGGGGAGTCTTATTGCTAACAGTGCAGGCGAAGTGCACATCACTACCATAGTAGCTGTTGCATCGAAAATGGACTGTCGATGTCACTGCTTGGGCCTTTTTAGTCTGGTTACAGTTATTTCTTCTTTATACTCTAGGGGACATCATCCAGTGGGATAGACAACGAATTAGCTGCAGTGCCACAGTCAACTCCGAAGAAGACTCACTCAACTCACTCACTCAAGTCTGGCCAGCCCTATAGTTTCAACATCTTACTATCAAGTCCACAGACAACCCAACAATATCCTAAAAGGGCTTCATTATCTGGCACATATCTTGCTCGACCTGCTTTATGGCAACAATTAGTGAGTTCTTTCAATTATGTATGCTTTTTGAAACTGTATTTTAAAAAATCAGACACTATTGTAGAATACTGTTGTTATTACAAGTGAAATATCTTTTCTGAATTGAAGGACCGGGCTGCCACTGCATCTACTTCCGGTACCTCATCATCATACAATGTCCCTCACACAGCCAGTTGACAAGTGAGTATACTTTTTCAATAGAGGCCTACACTCTTTCTGACACTGTTGTTATTATGTAGTCAAGCCTTGAAAACCTCATCATGTTTGAAATGTGGATGGACTTTTCAAGCATCACTTTTATTGTTATTATTGTAGGAGCTGTCTGCATCTGCATCTAGTCCATCTGTGACTATCCCCTGCGGTGTTAGTGAGGATGTGTCAAAAGTAAGTAGAATGTATTACTTTACATGCTTTTGCACAACTGTTAGCTTGATATGTAATAAATCCTAATGTTGTATGATGGAAAAGTCAGAATCAGCCTTGGGGTGTAGGCCTAGATGTTCTCCTATGACCTGCAATTTTTTTCAATTTTTAGGAACAGTGTAGTGCTGGGTCTTCTACGTCTTTGACTGATCCCCATATAACCGGTGCGGATGTTTCACAAGTGAGTACAACATCTCAGTTCTAAGGTGTTTGTATTGACAATACATTTTACTGTATAAATATCATCCATGTTTAAATGACCTCAAAATCTATGTGAATTATCCAATAGGGAGGCACAGAACATTCTGAGATGTTGGAGATGAGCACAAGCTTTGGGGAGATGGCGTTATTGGATCCGTTGGACAGCAGTTTTGCACCGTCAAGTGACTCCCCGCGATCTAGCCAAGAGTCTGCATCTGGTTCTCTCTCAGCTAATGGAAATGGAAAGGGGTGGTCTGAAAAAAAATGGCTTGTCAACGAGTCAAAACTACTAGACCTATTTTCTCTCTGCAGAACATGTGGCTCTCCAGTTGAGGACAAAAGAATCATCACTCATTCCAGCCAAATCAGAATTCAGTGGAACTGCATAAATAATCACTCCGGAATATGGTCTTCATGTCCTGACGTCAGAGGAATTGCTGAAAACAATCTACTTATCAGTGCAGCCACCGTCTTCACCGGCACCACACACACCACCATAAAGGACTGGGCAGAACTTCTACACATACCAATTCCAATGAAGACCCAGTTTTTTGCTGTTCAATCCACCTACCTCATACCAGTTATTCAAAATGCATACCAAACACAGCATGAGCGAATAATGGACCGCCTCATCCAGCTTTCCAACTCTGGACAAAAAGTTGAACTCTGTGGTGATGCAAGGTGTGACAGCCCAGGTAAGCATCATGCTCCAAATTCTAAACATAAAATGAGTTGTGCAGTTCAGTACTTAGTTTTCACAAAACACCTAATCATGACCACTTTGTAATGTTGTTACGTCAATAAATGTTTTTCATCAGGTTTCAGTGCCAAATACTGTACATAGTCTTTTGAGGACGACGCCACAAAAGAAATTGTGCACTTCGAATTTGTTCAGGTAAATGAATGTGACCAACTGTCTGATGTAACACAAGCATGCTCGTCTTTCGTACTTTGCTTTCAACACAGTATGACCATGGTTTCTACAATTTTTCTCTCTAGGTTACTGAAGCAAGCAGTTCTGTGGCCATGGAGGTGATGGGTTTCCAGAGGGGTCTGGATTACCTGCTTGAGAGAGGAGTGCAAATTGGAGTGATGACCACAGACAGATCACCATCCATCCAAAAACTCATGAGAGACAGCTACCAGAGCATACGGCATGAACTTGACCCTTGGCATGTCAGTAAGAGTAAGTGTTTTATCAGGAAAAGAAACTGCTGCAGTTTCAAAACCACTATGATTGGGTCTTCTCTGTTCACTTGATATGTAGCTAACTCCCTGCCCTGTACATCCTTGATTGATGTTTTCTCTAGGTCTGAAGAAGAAACTTGTGACCCTATCCAACAAGAAGGAGAACGAAGACCTACGGCCTTGGATCAGGGCAATAACCAACCATCTGTACTGGTCATGTTGGACAAGTAAAGGTGACAAAGAGGTAACAATAAAGAGATGTGTCCAATATTCACTTAGCACCTACCCCACATCTCTATCTGTGTAATGACATTGAAATAACACATCCACAAGCTGTTGTCCCCACTTCTTACAGTATTTCCTTTTTTGTGTCTTTTTTGCCTAGGACTGTGTAAAAAGATGGACTGCCCTTCTCCATCATATACGTGGTGTACATAGATGGGAAGAGAATGACGTTCAGCGCACCTGTGGTCACCCAGTACTGACAGAAGAAAATCAAAGGCGGAATAAGTGGCTGAAGCCAGATTCATCCGCTTCCCTGTCACTGAAGGGTGTGGTGACGGACAGCAATCTCCTCAGAGATTTGAGACAGATGGCACTCTTCAAACACACTGGTAAGTGTTTAAATGTAATTTGTGTCTAGACATGACAAAATGTACATTGCTGCGAAGGTTGGTAGCTTTATCATCAGAGCTAATCTCTAGTAGCAATCACACTGGACCATTTCAAAGAAACACAAAAACCTCCTAGACACTACATAACTATCACGAACAGTATTTATATTGTTTCTAAGAGGACATGGTATAAAATATGTATGTTTGTGTGTGTTTCCTTTTACACAGGATCTCTGGAAGTCTTCCATGCAGTTATGCTAAAGTATGCAGAAAAACGACTGCACTTTGGTTATGACAGCATGAGGGCTCGCACACAACTTGCTGTAATGGATCACAACAGTAACCTTGGCAGACCACAGGCCACAACACAACAAGGTATGATACAAAACAATGTTCTGCTTAGGATTATGACTGTTTGGTATGATAGAGTATTTTATATGCTTGTATTTATTTGCTAAATATTTCTTTCAAAAGAAGACTATGTTCTTTGCATACCACATTGTAAGTTATTCTATGTTATTGATGCTGAACTAAACAGTTGTTTATTTTTATCAGGACAACCACAGCACAAAGCAGTTTACTCCCGGCAGTCCAAGCAATGGGTTGCCAAGCCCATGTATGAACGCTCAACTCAGGTTTTCCGCAATGACCTGATGGAAGATGTCTTGAGGAGGAGAGAAGACAGGACCATAGTCTTCTCAGACACCATACCCCGTCGGCAACCAAGAAGGCGAAGACTGCTTCGCAACATAGCTCCAGTTCCACGACCGGATATGAGTGAACTAGTTGGTCAAGCCAGGTCTCGTTACATGAGCATGGTCTAGGCGTCTCGAACCAATTCATCTTCCTGCACTTTGGATTTTGTGGCACCATCAAACCACAAATAGCACTGTACATAGTTTGTATTGATTTATTTGACATTTTCATGTTGTAATTTCCTTGTTTTGGCTCAAGTAAAGACACAAAAGCACAAATGGAGTGTTGACTTTTATATTATAAAACCACCATAAGACAAATATTATATTTTCATTATAGAACTGCCTGGGTGATTTATTCCTATTATTTACTTATTCAACTTCAGTTGTGTAATTTACATATTACTACTTTTTCCTTACAGATATCTGAACTATATACATTCCTAGAAATGGCTATACAATTTTTGCAAGACAGAAATAATAACAAATAAGGCAAGAGCTAAATTATTATTATTACTAGAAAATGTCCTCTGCCTCCTTGAATCCCGTGTAACTTACAGTGATTCAGATGAACTATCCATTTCAACAAATAATGTCCAGAAAAAAAATATCCTTGTTGCTTCCTCTGCTTCTATCAACTCAGCTGTGTTGCCGGAACTTTCCACTGGCTATTGCACGTTACCCATGAGCATGCGCAGAGCTGCAACAAGTGCTTGCAATGTTTTGCTCATATTACGGCTAAGCTATGTAGCTACATGGTCATTACTATATGAAAATGATCACATTAATTCATGAGAATCGTTTTTTTGGTGGAAATCACGTTTTGGAATATTGGATTGTATCGAGCTCGACGGTGGACTTTTGTGGGCTTCGCTGGAATCAGGAACTCAACAGAGGTATGTAGACTGAGTGAATTAGCGCAACTTTTTAGCATTTCTAGGTCACCTACTACGCTCATATCAACTGTGTTCGCTTCGAAGTGCTATGTTAACATGGCCATGCACTTGAAATTGAATTTCGACCATTTTAAGAGGCAAAATAGGCGTGTTTCCAACTTGCCCCGTTACAGCCGCTGGGATGCAAAATCGGACAGGAGCATAACTTGGGGTAGGCAAGATCAATTTTTGTCGGGTTTTTTTTCACTGACAGCTCGCCTTGACCACAGAAAATAGAGTTTTGGGTCATTTTTGCCCGGATTTCTCCTTTAAGAACAGGGATACCATGGTCTTTAAACCAGGTACTGGTAGCTTTGGCACTGAGTGCAGGCACCAGGTCTTGTTGGAAAATGAATTCTGCTTCTCCATAAAGTTGGCCAGCAGCAGAAAGCATGAAATGATCTAACACTTCCTGGTAGACAGCTGCATTCACCTTGGAACCGCTCAGAAAACAGTGGACCCACACCAGCAGGACATGGCACCCCAAACCATCACTGACTGACTGTGTGGACCACGAGTACCATGGATTTTGTGCCTCTCCTCTCTTCCTCCAGAAGATGCGAGACGCCAAACCCAGTCAGTGATGGTTTGGGGTGCCATGTCATCTGCTGGTGTGGGTGTTTTCTGAGGTCCAAGATCAACTGTTTCTGAGGTCTGTGTTTTAGGAGCTCCCAGTTTAACCCAGCAGTCTACCAGGAAGTGCTAGAGCATTTCATGTTCTGCTGTTGGTCATCTTTATGAAATGCAGATTTAATTTTGCAAGAGGACCTGGCACATGCACACAGTGCCAAAAACGATCAGTACCTGGTTTAAAGACCATGGTATCCCTGTTTTTTACTGGCCCACAAACTCACCTGACCATAAGCCCATAGAAAATCTATGAGATATTGTGAAGAGGAAGATGTGAGACACCAGAACCAACAATGCAGAAGAGCTGAAGGCCACTATCAGAGCAACCAGGGCTCTCGTACCACCTGAGCAGTGCCACTGACTGATCGACTCCATGCCATGCCACATTGCTGCAGTAATTTAGGTAAAAGGAGCTCCAACTATGTACTGAGTGCTGTACATAATCATACTTTTCATGCTCACACTTTTCAGTTGACTAAATCTTTCTAAAAATGCTGTTTTTGTATTGGTCTTAAGTGATATTCTAATTTTCTGAGATACTGAATTTGGGTTTTTTCCACTTTTTCCTTTATAATCATCAAATTAAAAGAAATGAACACTTGAAATACATGCGTCTGTGTGAAATGGTTTCATATATAATGCAAGTTTCATTTTTGAAATAAAATTACTGAAATAAATCAACTTTTTCATGATATTCTAATAAGATTCTTAGGCACAGCAGGACATGTGGGTTCATCAACATACAAATAGTCCTACCTGAGCATTAGTCTCATATCATGATTGTATGTATTCTATGCCACATAAAGCTCCAGAATGTGCTATTTTTACAGATGAAAACATACCACATTTTCTGATCAGCATATTTGTTCATAAGTACAGTACATCATATGATACATATGTATGTATAGCCATAGCTTGCTGTTTTTGTAGGTTATACTATGCTGGGCTATGCTCAATGCATCTGTCTATATGATTGTAAAACTGTAGGCCTACAGATATACAGTAGGCTACATATTTACACATCAGCCAAGCCAAAGTTCAGGCTGTTCGACACACTTAACCTGGCAAGTCAAAGGACTTGGATGTTTAGATGGTTGGGTGTCTGTCCAGGAGTAAGCAAACCCAAAATGTGGATGCAAGTACTTACTTTCAAATGTAAATGTAAAAAAGTTGGTTTTCATTGGGAGACATGGCGTTATGGATGTGACGTTATGGACGAAAAAGTAAACCTCACCTTCAAACTTTAAGTCTCACACATCCATAACGCCATGTCTCCCAATGAAAACCAACTTTTTTTACATTTACATTTGAAATTAAGTCTTTCTCTGTCTTTACTGAGGTGTCCTGTTTGGTATGAATGTAGTAATATTTACATTTCTCTAGAAATTTCACACACTTCACAGCAAAAACTACGCTCTCTCAAAAGTTTGTCCGTTTTTCGTCACGTCCATAACGCAAATTGAAAGGCTCATATTCTTATGATGCAAATCATGATATTAATTTTTTCTGTTTGCCTGTATTCAGTCATGGAGTTTGCAGAAGAATATGAAAAAAAATTGTGAAATACTGCTAGGTTTGCGGAGGTTATCTGGCCTTTTGTTCATCAATAATGCACGAAAATGTCACGTCCATAACGCTGGAATTGCCCATATATATATATATATATATATATATATATATATATATATATATATAAAACTTTATTTTTATCACACCAGCACAATATAATTAAAGCAATAGTCATTGTTTTTGAAGCTCACTGAGAGAATTATAGAATTTAATAAAATCTAAGCTGAATACCCATCAGACATCCGTCATGACATAGAGTGGTTGGAGATTATCTGCTCTACTGCTTTTATATTACCTGTTGTTACGAGTGTCGTATTTTGGGTGTCTTTTGGCACCTCTCCTCCATCCGTATTAGGGCCACGCCCCCTTGCCAATTACCTGTCTCTTCCCCGGAAGTTTATTGTTTTTAAAAGTTTAAAAATAAAAACGAAAGTGAATCCAACATTACTTGATTCCTGAAGTTCACCATTAACCAACAACTGTGATGTGGTGCAGGAGGCTCTTTCGTCATGGACAGTGCTGCAGCACATGCTGTCATCCTCTTTAAAGAACTTGTTGTATTATTTTTAAAATACCAATAAGTAGAGGCGGTGCAGAGGTGAGTGTAACGGGTGATAACATCTGCGTTGAGTTGAATTAATTTGACGACCCAGAATTACTGCTGCAAAGTTGTTTTATTGCCTGCACAGACAAGGCACACATACAAACGTTGTCCCTGTTAGCTTGTTCCTCCACTCCTCAATCCAAACCAAAACGAAACTGGCTGCGTACGTAACGTAACGCTATGCAATACATTAATGCAAAGATATAATAAAAACATGGCACACCTGCACAGACAAGGCACACATACAAACGTTGTCCCTGTTAGCTTGTTCCTCCACTTCTAAAATAATCAAATACAGTAGAAACAAAAAGAAATATCACAGTGAGTTAGCAACTACAGCATAACTACACTGGAATCCACAGTGGGGCATATCCCCACATGTGGTGTCACAAAATCATAAACCTAACTTAAAGAAAAGCCATCATGCCAAAATAATGCACACTGAATATTTACAAATAAAATAAATACAATAAGACCTACAGATGGCACTTTTATATATCAATATTTACATAGATTAGGATTAGCTCACATCTCCAAACCTACCTCAATCCAAACCAAAACGAAACATGAAGGAGGAAGAGGAGATAGGGAAACATAACACAAGGGGGGGGGGGGGGGGGCTACCAGGAACCCTTAACAGTATCAGGGTACCATAGAAAACTATTTAGACCAGATCTTGTGCAATTATACATTCATACAAAGGGTGACCTTTCAACCTGTTACATGAGCAACTGGTAAACTGGCAATCTGAAGTTTATTTTACAGAATCCAGGAGTGGGTTAGTTACAGCACTACAAATTTCCCCCACATTGCTTGCATCTACACTGTTGCCAGCTTCAAGAATTTTTTCAAGATGGTAATCAGTAATCTGGCTGTGACAGTCATAGTAACTAACCCAATAAAACTTGAAGTCAGCTTGGAGTGATGAATCAAAGCAAAGATTCTAGAGTGCTCTTTGAACATGAAGGTGTCATAATGAAAACATAGTCAGATGTTCTGAAAAATGTTCCAACAATAGCATTGGTGTGTATTCCCACACAGTGGCAACAACTATAAAAATGCAGTCAGACTACTGCTGGTGTGATCAGAAAATGTCTTACCAGAAGGAAGTGCTTAAAGAGCCAGTTCTGTTCCTGGCATGAGAGGCCACATTTGTTACTTACGTAAATAAATCATGACCTATATTAGGATCGAATGTCACCTTAACCAACCTTCTTCTCATCTTATAGATAGATATAATACTCCCTGTACTGTCTGTAGAGCGCCGCGAGACAATGTACTGTATTCGAGAGCTCTACAAATAAATTGAATAGATAGATAGATAAATAGATAGATAGATAGATACATACATACATACATACATAGATAAGTTACAAGTCTTGAAACTTCCAATACCTTGTCATGCTCCGTGACCGTAGACTTCTTCACACTGCACTTTACAAGTATTGGTACTTTTATTTGTCAAGTATAAAGACAAACCAAAACAAAACCACTCTTTGAAAATAAAGAAAATGCTGATTACACTTTCTGTTTCCTAACTATATGATTCTCTCATAATATTCATTCACATACGAGACACA
Source organism: Sardinella longiceps (assembly GCA_027497455.2). Classification (NCBI taxonomy): domain Eukaryota; kingdom Metazoa; phylum Chordata; class Actinopteri; order Clupeiformes; family Clupeidae; genus Sardinella; species Sardinella longiceps. Next base: position 21,667,157 of record JAODXP020000006.1, on the reverse strand, counting down.
AACCAAAATAAACCAATAATGATTTATTTGATATGATGACATATTTACAAAGATCATGATTCATCTGATTAACTTCTCACATAGGGAAGAGCAGGTGGCCAGAGAAGGTGGTATGGTGATTATGATCATCAAATACCCAACATGCAGGATACAGCTTCACATAGACCACATCTCCCACCTCCAGCAGTAGAGAAACCCCATTAGAGGATTTGCCATAGCCATTGGTCTGATAATTCGAGGAAAGTAGAAGTTGTTCTCCATTTTTATGAAGAGAGACCGTTGTACGTGTAGATGCATGACCATAACCGAGCACAAACAAAAGAAAGTAATAGACCCCTCTGACTGGAGCTGTGAACACACCTGAAACAAAGAAATGTGATGAGAAGGACAGAAAAAAGAAAAAGTAAAATCTTCAATCTCTGCCACTGTTTAGCCTATAATAAAACCAAAAGAATAATTTATTCTAAATTTAGTTAAGAATAATATTTTACATTTGGAAATGTTTTAAATACTATAGATTTAAAGAACATATTTCAGATGGGGAAGGAAAATTGTGAAACTGTGGTACCTGTGTCTGGGTTGTAGGCATTGCCAATGTTAGTGAAGATGTTTCTGTAGGCCAGGGGAAATGCTTCTGAAAAGGCCCTTTATTTCCACCACCAGATGGCACCAGTGAGGCAGAGAAAGCCACCCTGCTCTCCTCTCTCTCCCTCCTCAGCTCCTTCACCTGACTCATAGTGAGGCTAATATTGATTGCCTGAGCTAAGGGATACACACACACACACACACACACACACACACACACACACACACACACACACACACACACACACACACACACACACACACACATAATTGATGAACAAAATGCCACATAATCCTTGCAAGCCTAGCAGTATTTCACAAAATTTCAGAATTTTGTTCATTTTCTTATGAAAACTCCTTGGTTGAATATAGGCAAACTCAAAAAAATCATATCATGATTTACATCATTAGAATATGCGTTATGGACGTGACGAAAAATGGACAAGCTTTTATGGGACATTGCAGTTTTCCTATGAAGTCTGTGCAATTTCATATGAATATTATTCCATTCATACCAAACAGGATACCTCAGTGAACACAGAAAAAATACTGTTGGGGGTTATTTTAGGAAAAAACAGCATTATAGATGTGACGTTATGGTTGTGACATCTGAAATAGACTTCCAAAAACTATATAAAACAAGTGTGAATGGTGAATTTTAACAATTGGTCAAAAAGATCACCGCTCATCTGTTGAGGTGCTGGATTAACAAGTAACTCAATAAAAAAAGAAAAATCCACACACTCAAGTCTTTGCAAATAAAAGTGTTTTTTTTTTAACTCTCTGTGCTGCAAGCTTTCGGTCTGATGACCTTCTGCAGGCAGAGTAAAACACATTGAGTGAAACTGTCTTTTACAGAATCATGACATCCAGAAAAGCATCATGGGAAATGCAGTCAAATAGATAGACAATGAAGCTTATTTAAAAACAGGAAGCAAGAAACAAATCAATGAAATGTACACATCAGGCTTCACATTTGCAAAGACTTGAGTGTGCGGATTTTTCTTTTCTTTTTAACATGTAACAATTGAAATAGTAATAGCATTGTAGTTTTTTGTGTGTTATCACTCACTTTATGCCCACTATAAGCCCCTCCATAGACGTACATTATGGCTGAATAGGGTAAACATTTTAGCAAATAAATATCCTTTCGTAACTTGCTCAGCTGATTATATACAGTGAGACAATACTTTTTTGTAATGCAAGTTTTCTGAAAAAAATTGAACGTCCAGATGAGACTTTCTAATTTCTAAGGTGAGGATGACTTGTGGACTTGCCCATATTGAGGGAGAACCTATGGGTGTACCATTATTGACAGGTGCAGAACATCCAAACCAATGACGAGAAGAAACACAATTATGCCTCACCCTCATTTTCACTCTTTAGTTGTTCCACTAAATTCTCGCTGGTTTTCAGTCTGGCTTCAGTCTGCCTGAGCTCCACTCTTTGCTCTTCTACTGACTTCTTTGTGGCCTCCATTTGTGTGTTAGTGTATCTGAGCTCCACTTCCAGCTTTGCCACCAGAGCTGTCATCTCTCTCAGCACAGTGTGGATGTCAGGCTGGCTGGGCACTAGGGTGGAGTTTGCATCTGTAGCTGTATGATCCTGGAGGCCTCCACTCTCTGCTGCTATCACAACCAGAGCAGACAACAGCACCAGCAGCACAGCAGCTCCAGGAGTCTTCATCTCCATGCTCCAAACACACGAAGGCACACACAGCTCTGTTGCTACTCTGTCGCTTATATTCTGTTGAGCAGAGTTACTCTCTGTAAGGACTTTGTCTCAAAGTCTCTATTTCAAAAGAGCCTAACTAAACAAATATTGATACTGGATCAGTGAAAATGTTTAGTTTAGTTCTCTCCTGCAAGCTTCACTACAATGTAAACCCCAACTGTGTGGTGAATGTGGTAAATATTCATGAATCTATATGATTACATACAAATATGTAATAACCACATGCATGAACAGTATATTGTATATGTATATTGTATATGTTCTGTCTGAGTACTGAGCTTGATGTCTGTGCTGTTTATGAGGTGGTCATTTGTGCACTCAGTGCTAATGTGGGTATGCTGGAACAGTGGTAATGTCCTCAACTGACAATCGGGCATCTTGGGTCTGATTCTCAAAACCAACAATGTGAGCTGCTTGGTTAAGCGTCTGCTAAATACTCAACCAGTCAACCAGTCAACCCCCCCCCAAGGACTATCTGAAAGTGGTGCGCTCAACCACAAAGGTTGGTGCTATCAATGTGGTATCACATATTTTAAAACTCTAAAGCATTTCATCAATTAAAAGAGAAAAATGCACAATGAATTTAAGGAACATTCAACAACATTTAATGAATACAATTAAGTATCTAAAACTATATATTTGAAAAGAAGTGCCAGATGATTATTAACCGTCTCTGGCTTAACTGAAAGACTAAAACATGGAAGAGACCAAACACAAGGGGGAGCACGGGGGTGAATGGAATAGTCCACCTGAGAGGGGCCTTTTTAACAATCTTTATCTCTGAACATGTGGGTACATCTGCATTGTGGATGGAATAGTCCTAAATAAAATATGTGGTTTACAATCTCAGCTGCAGACTCTGTGGCTAAACCATGGATCGGACGGATGATGTGACAGAAAAATAATGTTTAATTTTAATTTGGGTGGATGAGGAATTTTGTGATGTGGTTTGCAGGTGAAACTAGAAAATCGCTGAGAGAGTGCAGACCTCCGCCAAGGCAATGTGGTCACAGATGGTGTTGTGTATCTCCGATCGCCACCCAAATCAAATCAGTTTTTACTCATCCCAATACACACTTTGTCCGAAAATTTCATCCAAATCCATGCAGCACTCTTCGAGTTATCATGTACACAGACAGAGAAGTCTCAAACTATATTGCAGGGGGTCAGGGGGGCCTTGGACACTGTTTGTACAGTATATATGACCCAGGGGTTGCTGCTACGCTCTAGATGGGGAAGAGCAGGTGGCCAGAGAAGGTGGTGTGGTGGTTATAGTTATCATGCACCCATCCGCCAGACGATAAGCCCACTGACACCTGCTCCCCCACCTCCAGCAGCAGAGAAACTCCATTGGAGGCTTTGGAGAAACTAGGCTTCACCGGCACATGGCTGTAAGCAGTAACAAGCAGCTCTGCATTCTTTTGGATATAGACTCCCGTAGGTGTGGACTCATGTCCCAGTCCGTACACAAACACAAGGAAGAGGTAAACGCCTCGGACTGGAGCAGTGAAGATTCCTGTAAGAGAGAGAGAGAGAGAGAGGGGGGGGGGGGGGATGGGGCGTATACAGAAGAAGCTCATATTTGGATTCAATGGAATTGTCTTTCACAATTGTCTTTCTGCAGGATAGCAAAAGGAGGGCAAAAAAAGACCAAAGCCGGGATTGGCCTATAGCCATTTGAGTTTTCCAACTGACTAGCAAATTACATATTTTGCTGCTAGAGGTTTCTAAATGTCTTAGCGATTGTAGCAGGAAGACTTGCCTGCTTGCTCTCAACCCAGTTCATTGCTAACGAGGGGCGGGGCTAGCTACCAATTGTTCAATCTGACAGCAGTGGGGCCTTTTTTAAGAGGGACAGCAGCAGGGTAAGCTCGACTGTCTAGCTTCTGTCTGTGCTGCAGGCTCTACCCGCAGATGTATGCACAGCCAAGCTACTATGGGTAACGCCAACTGCCCTATCTTTGGCTTTGGCTTCAGTGCTGGTTGCACAGCCCTGTATCCTATTGAATAACATGGGCCGTGCTGCTGTCTTGTTTTGGTTTAGTTTTATGTTTATTGTTTTACCTCTCCTGTCCTTTTCTTTTTGTTCTATTTTAGTTTTTTATGTTCCCTTACCATGAAGGTGGCCCTGGGGCTGGCTAGTTTATATAGCACATGTGTGGTGTGTCGAGTGTATTGCTTATCACTTGCTTGTGGTGTGCTGTGAACTTCTCTTACTGCATGTATGCATGCAAATGTGTTGATTTGAAGCATGCTTCCCTAGTTGCCTCCCTCAGATCCCCACCTCCATTTCTCATTTTGTCCGTTAGTAAATATTTTGATTGTTTTGGAATTCGTTTCTCAGTGTGTCTTTGAACCTGTGTAATTTAGTGCTAAAATCTCTTAAAGGTTCCCTGAGGCATTGGCCTCAGGGTGGCGTAGTCAGGCTACTGGGATCGGCCCTTGGGCCTTTCCCTACACCACCTTGTTACACTATGTGTGTCCCAAAATATCTGTGATAAAAAAAGACCACCAAAGCTGCTGAAGTAACATTATGAACATACAGGCTATTCCAAGATCTAACCTGTGCTTGGGTTGTAGGCATCGCCAACATTAGTGAAGACGTGTTTGAAAATCAGAGGTGTATCAACCTCAAAGGGTCCTGTGTTTCCAGCACCAGACTCCAGAAGTGAAGCAGAGAAAGAAACGCCGCTCTGGTTTCTCTTCCTCCTCAGTTCCTCCACCTGATTACTAATGAGGCTCAGACTCGATGCCATATCTGAGAAAAACACACAGAAACAAAAAAAAAAAATTAATTTCAGGGAAATTAGGAGTGCATGAGAATGCAAACTGTATTTGCTTAAGGTGAACTTTGTTGCAATAAATAAACAAATAAATAAATAAATAAATAAATAAATAAACAATTGTAATAATTGCAATACATTTTGTTTTACAGAAAGCATAATTGATGACAGTTTGAATGGTTGCAGAGTAATCAATAATTACAATTTTAATTAGTAAAGTTAGCTAACGTTTATTTCCTGCACTATAACGACTAATCTATAACACATACACACACACACACACACACACACACACACACACAAAACACAATTTACAGCCAATGTAAAGCAGTTACAGAATTAACATTACACAAATAGACATGTGCTTTACCTTCACTGGCTTTCAGTCTTGTCTCCATGGCTTTCATCTCTCTCAGTGCGTTGTGGATGCCATGGCAGGTTCCTTGGGTGCAGTTGTTGACTGCAGTTTGATCTTCAATACTTTGTCCTCTAATAACATTTGGAGCAGCCCACAACAGCAGCAGCAGCAATAGCACCAACAGCATCACAAAGCCAATGATCTTCATGATAGACACAACTATCTCGCCCAATTTAAACTAATATTTTAAACACACACAAAACACACACACACACACACACACACACATTAGAGATTACTTTTTTCTCTTCTTGCCACAGTAAATTCTTGCTTCAATGCCATAGACAGTGACAGTGACCAGAGATGTACAGTAACGAAGTAGAACTACTTAAGTAGCCTACTTAAAGAGAACCTATGCAGGATCCGGTGGCGTCATCCAGTAGGCTAAGAACCAAACAAAGCAGTTATTAAGCGTTTCTGCCAATAATCCTCCATTTAGAATTGCGTAGTCGATGGAGAACGCCACTAACAAAATGTATCGACAGTTGAATGCGCTGAGAAGTCACAAATTGCGTTGTAATTCAAACAGTAAGCTCCGGCTAAGTCACCTGACCTAGCTTGCTTGTTAACCAAAACTTACTATAGCGGGACGCGCTTCCTGATCTTGCATAGGCGGTATCTGCCTCTAGGAGGGTCGGACACTCGTGAATGGGCTCAATGTACTCCGGAACATGTCATTTATTCATTCCATTGAGTTCTAGGCAATTTACATAAAGGTGTAATGAATAGGAAACGTCGAAATTTTACCTAAATGTTGCAAGTGGGGGCTTTAAGTACTAAAATGCAGTATCTGTACTTTACTCCTACTTCCACTTTTACTTCACTACATTTTTTTGATGAATTTAATACTTCTACTTCGTTACATTTTTGATGTGCTGATTAGTTACTTGTTACTTTTATAAAAATGTTACAAATCATACAACATCCAATGGTGATGCCAGATACCAGGTTTTCATTATCAGGTCAGGTCACTTTCAAAGAAGTCATTTTTAATTAATGATCTTATTACTTCACACAACCTGGACATTCTGCTTTTAACCAAAATATGGCTGTATGAAGGAAATGATGCTGCCACCCTCATTGAAACAGCTCCCTCAGATTTTAATTTCATGAGTGTATGTAGAGCAAGCAGGGGAGGAGGAGTTGCTAAAAGGTTTCGAGCATCATGTCAATGCACAAAGTTATTATTAGGAGAATTTGCTTCTTTTGAGTACCTTTGTACATTTCTGAAGGGTTCTCCCAGTATCTTATTATTGACTGTCTATAGACCGCCAAGACTTTTCTTGAAGAATTTGGGGAACTGTTGACAACTGTTTGTTTGGAATATGACTGTCTTATTATATTATATCTTATTATATCTGGTGATTTTAACTTTCATGTAGATAACACAGAAAACACCTATGCAAAGGAACTGCTTGCACTTATAGACAGTTTTAACTTAACTCAGCACATTCAAGTGACAACCCACTCTCTAGGTCATACACTGGACCTAGTCATTACAAGAGGTCTTACTGTTTCTTCATCTGTTAAGGACTTGGCCTTATCTGACCATTACTGTGTTTTTTTCTTTTTTTGAGGTTTGTGTTTGCCCACAAATTCAAAACAATGTGTTGACTGTTGGGCGGAGGGTTATAAATGAGAATACAGGACTTTTATTTCAACAAGCACTCTCCCAGGCCTCCAGTCAACCATCAAATTTGGCAGATGACTTACTGACCAATTTCAATACGAGGATGATACAAGTTATGGATGACATTGCGCCACTGAAAATGAAAAGAGTGAAAGACAAAAATAAGGCACCATGGAGGCAATATCCAAATGTTAAACTCGTTAAGAGAGAGTGCAGGAAGTCTGAAAACTAGTCTCCATATCCACAATCAAATATATAAAAATGATGTTTAATAACTATAATTCTGCAATTCGTAAAGCAAGGCAATATTTATTTTCTGAAATTATTAATAAAAACATTAGCAACAGTCGTGTGCTCTTCTCTATTGTTGAGAAGCTAACAAACCCATCATCACAATTACCACCTGAGCTTCTCACAGTAGATAAATGCAATGAGTTTGCATCTTTTTTTAGAAGTAAAATTGATAATATCAGGCTGAATATAACTACACAGTTACAAACAGCCCAGCACCTAGAGCCTATACCTTTTAAGAGTGGGGAACCAAATTCTATGTCAACTTTTAGTTTTATCGTCTATGAGACACTCGAGCGAACAAGATCTCAGCTCCTCCATATGTGAACTGGACATTCTACCGACAAACTTTTTGAAATCTGTCCTCCACCTTGTGGCATGTGATCTGCTCCAGATCATAAACTCCTCCCTACAGAGTGGCACTTTCCCCGGGTCCCTAAAGCAAGCAGTAGTAAAACCCCTTCTGAAAAATAACAACTTGGATGCATCAGTACTTAACAACTATAGGCCAATATCTAATCTGCCAGTCATTGATTATTGAAAAAATAGTGTTCAATCAGTTAACAGCTTTCCTGACATCTACTACTGGTTTTGATAAGTTTCAGTCAGGATTCCGTGCAAATCACAGCACTAAGACTGCCCTCCTTGAAGTTATAAACGACTTACGCCTTAATACAGATGGAGGCAAAACATCTGTGCTTGTTCTATTGGATCTCAGCGCTGCATTTGACACTGTGGATCATGATATACCCAGGGCCGGATTAATGTATGGTTTTTATGGGCGGGGGCCCAGGGTCCATCAATTTCAAGTAATGCTTTCTGCCCCAGCATTACTTAAGACGAAAATTACTATTGAACAATTATTTATTCTCCTAAAGTTGTCTGAAATATGAGCATAAAGGAGCACGGGGATATGGGAATGCAACCTCAGCATGGGACATGAGAAAAGATGTGTCTTCCGATCTGAGGGAGTTCCCCCTCCCAAATGAGTTGGTTTGGTCCGATCGTGTTTTTGGAGCAGTAGAATCAAATAGTCGCTTGACAAGGCTCACGGAGCTCTTCGATCTGGCATGATAGGCTCACGAATTCGAGGTCATTCAAAACATAGGCTACATCATATGATTGACAATGGATTCAACTAAAATATGTTTAGGCTAAGCCTAATCATATGCTATATTAAGTTTGGCTTGTAAATATAGATATGCGTGATCAGGGTATAAAATTAACTTTTTGACCCACTTGCCAATGGTAGGTAAGGCCTGATCATTTACCAGCCAAAAAATATTTTTACCGGCCACTGAAAAAAAAAGTTTAGGTTGCTTTTTAGAACAACTTTACTTGTCTCTCAGGTGTCTTTGTAACAAAAGCTGTAATACTACCACGTTCAAAATGTATTTTTATAGCAGATGGTCATCTAAACTCAACTACTACGGCGCCTACTGGCTCCGCTCATTTCATTTCACATTAATGGCGAAAGTCATATCTCAGTAGTCTGCCAGTGGCAGGTAGCTTGGTTTCTGTTACTCTTGAGGTGAATCTGAATGCACTCATTGCAGGATTCACTGTATAAGATAGCAATTATCCTGTTGCATGACGCAGAAAGTCCACAAATACATTTGCTGTATATATAAGATTCTTAGGCACAGCAGGACATGTGGGTTCATCAACATACAAATAGTCCTACCTGAGCAGTAGTCTCATATCATGATTGTATGTATATGCCACATAAAGCTCCAGAATGTGCTATTTTTACAGATGAAAACATACCACATTTTCTGATCAGCATATTTGTTTATAAGTACAGTACATCATATGATACATATGTATGTATAGCCATAGCTTGCTGTTTTTGTAGGCTATACTATGCCGGGCTATGCTGCACAGTGCATCTGTCTATATGATTGTAAAACCGCAGGCCTACAGGTACAGTAGGCTACATATTTGCAAATCAGCTGTGCGACACACTTAAACTGGCAAGCCAAAAGACTTGGATGATTGGATGGTTGGATGTCTGTCCAGGAGTAAGCAAACCCAATACACAGGCCAAACAATCCCTCAAACTCACACAAGGGGGCAGTGTATACTTTTTTATTAATTAAAGATTTATAAAATACATAGGCTTATAACCATTAAGGTCAGACAATCTAGCACTAAAAGACAAAAAAAAATGGCAACAGAAACGGTTCATAGTTCTTCTTGATTCCATTTTACAGCGGAAAACACTAAGACAAGTAATTGATATTGCAAAATCTGTACTAACCAACAGAACAAATGAACAATGATATTCCTCTCTGGACGGACTCCTCACATAGGAAAAAGCAGGTGGCCAGAGAAGGTGGTGTGGCGGTTGGAATTGTCAAGCACCCATGCTCCATACCACAGCTTAGCATAGACCTCATCTCCCACCTCCAGCAGCAGAGAGGCTCCTTTAGAGGGGCTGTCATAGCCATGGGCCTGATGACTCAAGGCAATGAGAACCTGCTCTCCATTTTTATGAAGAGAGACTCCTGTAGGTCTAGATGCATGGCCTTTACCAAGCATATGCAACACAAAGTGATAAACCCCTCTGACTGGAGCTGTAAAGACCCCTGAAACAGAGTGAAATTGGTATTACAGGACAGAAAGATGTGCACTTTTTAAACTGGAAAACGACTAATATTTGGACTCTATCTTGCACTTCGGGATGAGAAATCTGGTTTACATTTCTTTCTGCATAGGGTGAAGGAAAGCAGCAATCTATCATTTTATTTCTTCATTTTTCTTATTAAATATGCATTTGATCTCAGACACTGTTTATGGTGAACCCAAAATTAATGTAATGAATTATGAATAGAACATTTTGAACACCAAGGATATAGACTTGAAAACAATCTGAGATCATTGTCTCCTACAAGACTCTTGCGTTACCTGTGTTTGGACTGTAAGCATTGCCAATGTTGGTGAAGATGTGTCTGTAGACCAGAGGACTTGCTACTGGAAAGGGTCCTGTATTTGCATTACCAGATGCTAGCAGTGATGCAGAGAAAGACACCCTGCTCTCCTCTCTCTCCCTCCTCAGCGAGGTTACAGTCAGGTTCATATCCAGTGCAAGAGCTAAGGACAACACACACACACACACGTGGGTAAATTGAAATGAAATTAAGCAACCATATGCTGTAGAGTGAACACATTGAACATATAAACCTTTAAATATGACAGGAATCACTTTTGTACCTTCATTTTCACTATTTAGTTGTTTCCCCAGATTCTCACTGGCTCTCAGTCTGGTCTCCATAGTCTCTGCTTTATTCTCACTGGCTCTCAGTCTGGTCTCCAGAGTCTCTGCTTTATTCTCACTGGCTCTCAGTCTGGTCTCCATAGTCTCTGCTTTATTCTCACTGCCTCTCAGTCTGGTCTCCAGAGTCTCTGCTTTATTCTCACTGGATCTCAGTCTGCTCTCCATAGTCTCTGCTTTATTCTCACTGGCACTCAGTCTGGTCTCCACAGTCTCTGCTTTATTCTCACTGGCTCTCAGTCTGGTCTCCATAGTCTCTGCTTTATTCTCACTGACTCTCAGCCTGGTCTCAGCAGTCTCTGCTTTATTCTCACTGGCTCTCAGTCTGGTCTCCAGAGTCTCTGCTTTATTCTCACTGACTCTCAGCCTGGTCTCCACAGTCTCTGCTTTATTCTCACTGGCTCTCAGTCTGGTCTCCAGAGTCTCTGCTTTATTCTCACTGGCTCTCAGTCTGGCCTCAACAGCATCCATCTGTGTCTTGGTGTATCTGAGCTCCATTCTCTGCTCTGTCACCAAAGCAGTCATCTCTCTCAGCACAGTGTGGATGTCAGGCTGGCAGGTTTGTTGGGTGGAGGCTGTGTCTGTAGCTTCAGTTCTCTGTGCTGCACCCATAACCTCATTTTCTCTGCTCTCTGCTTCACCATAGTGGCCCTAGTGAGTGATGTCATTTTCACTGATGGTCTCTCCTCTAAGCTGCGTCTCAGCTCTAATGGAAACTCTGCATCCTTTGTCATAATGGTCTGCTAATAAATTGATAGGCTACCCAAGGTCTATCCCCCACTGGCCAAACAATCCCTCAGACTCACACAAGGGCGCAGTGTATACTTATTTTTTTTTATTAAAGATTTCTAAATATCTACACATAACCATGGGAAACACCTCTACTAAATAGATTGAATAAAACAGGCAACCAGGTTAATCAACGTAGCATAATTACATAGATTATGACTTCATGCACAAATTTATTTTGAACGTTACAATTCTCCACAATACCCACAGCAAATATAATACATAGCAATCCTTCAGGAGCAACAGCTGCTCTTCAACACTAAAAGATTACACAGTGATGACACTCCTACTGGCTTATTTTGTGTTTCCACTGGGGCCAGTTTACGAGTTGATACTAAAAGGTGACGTGAACAGACAAATGGCAACTGATTGGTCTTTATTATTTAAAAGTGGGTCATTTATTTACACATCAGAGACTGCATAGGAAAATGTATTTGCCGATTCGGTACTTAGTGATGGAAACACAAAGCAAACTCTACTAAAGCAAATAGAGTAGGGAAGAGTAGGTATAAGTATGTTTACTTTCTATGGAATATAAAAATAATTCCTCTCTGGACGGAGTCCTCACATAGGGAACAGCAGGTGTCCAGAGAAGGTGGTGTGACGGTTATAACTGTCATGTACCCATGCATTGGGCCACAGCTTAGCATAGACCACATCTCCCACCTCCAGCAGCAGAGAGGCACCATTAGAGGGACTGTCATAGCCACTGGTGGTCTGACGACTGTAAGCAAGGAGAACCTTTTCTCCATTTTTATGAAGAGAGACTCCTGTAGGTGTAGATGCATGACTACGGCCAAGCACATGCAACACAAAATAATAGGCCCCTCTGACTGGAGCTCTAAAGACCCCTGAAACAGAATGAAATTGGTATTAAAGGACATAAATATATTGCTTACTAACTTCAAAAATAAAAAAAAGTGAAATGGAAGAAATAAATAAAATAGGAATGAATGAAATAAAACATTTAATACAGTAATACACATATAAAATGTAAATTGAAATAGTCCATCATTTATTTTGTTTTTCCACAACACAATGCAATAAATATGTCATTCATCTATCCATAACATAACGGAACTACAGAATATTGGGATTAGCTGTGCATGAAAATACAAACTGAATTTCTGCACAGGATGAAGGACAGCAGTAGCCTAATCTTTAATTTTATTTCTGTCTTATTCTGTTTTTAATTAAATATACATTTGATCATCAGACATCTGTTTATTGTGAATCCAAAATTAATGTAATTAAATTTAACTAATAACACATTATATTAACAACAGGAACACCAAGAACATCCAAAAATATCTGACTTAGTAGAAGACAATCTGAGATCATTGGTGGGAAAAACTCTCCTACAAGACTCTTGTGTTACCTGTGTTTGGATTATAGGCATTGCCAATGTTGGTGATGATATGTCTGTAGACCAGAGGAGTTGCTACTGAAAAGGGTCCTGTAGTTTCACTACCAGATGTCACCAGTGAGGCAGAGAAAGACACCTTCCTCTCCTCTCTCTCCCTTCTCAGCGAGGTTACAGTGAGGTTCAGATCCAATGCAAGAGCTAAGGACAACACAGAGACAGACAGACAGACAGACACACACACACACACACACACACACACACACACACACACACACACACACACACAGAGAAATAAAGCAGTTACATGTTGTAGAGTGAACATAGAACATATAGGGATTCATGTGTGACTGGAATAATTTTTGTAGCCTACCTTCATTTTTAATCTTAAATTGTTCAACCATATTTTCACTGGCTCTCAGTCTGTCTGTCAATCTGGTTTCAGTCTGTCTCAGATCCACTCTCTGCTCCTCTACTGTCTTCTCACTGGCTCTCAGTCTGGTCTCCACAGTCTCTGCTTTATTCTCACTGGCTCTCAGTCTGGCTTCAACAGAATCCATCTGTGTCTTAGTGTATTTGAGCTCCACTTCCAGCTTCGCCACTAGAGTGCTCATCTCTCTCAGAACAGTGTGTATTTCAGGCTGGCAGCTCAGTTGGGTGGAGGTTGTGTCTGCTGATTTCTCTTGAAGATCTGTATGTTCTGCTCTAACTAGAACCAGCCCAGCCCACAGCAGTAGCAGTACAGCACTAGGAGTCTTCATGGTCAACACACACACCTGAATGTGGGGAATACACACACACACACACACACACACACACACACACACACACACACACAAATCAGACGTTATTATGTGCATTTGTCAGAATCTATCCTTAGTATCTTCAGTGACTCCTCCGGTCCCGTCCATTAGCCTCTAACCTATCCAGTCATCACTCTCTAACCAAACCCACTTCTTATACCCACAGTTGTCTAGCCTGGCCATTGTCTTCCTATGTAATTCTGTTTGATTTTCTTCCTCCAGTATTCTGTATGGGAGTCTGGCCATTGGCCTCTTTTGCATCGGATACATCATGCATCCTACTCTAGAACTCCAGACGTACTCTAGTGGTAGCAAATTGAGTTTGCCCAGTGTTTGCGCCTAGCTATGAGCCATAGGTTGTACATCGGTGGTGTCTATCCAATCACAACGCTGTAGGTTGTATTCACATTCTACATAAATCAGCTGCAAATACAAACTGCCTTACTCAAATTTGGGCAAAAGACAAAAAATTCAGACAGACAATATCAGACTTCTGACAGTCAGCCTGGTGTGCATCAGATACACACATTAGACTTCTGACTGTTGGTGAGTACTAATATCCAGACACACAACACACTCTCCCTCTCACACACACTCTCCCTCTCACACACACAAACACAGACGCACACAAACCTTGTTCTGAGGAGCAGTGGTCTTTACTCTTACTCAAAGATGCAGATGATGCTCTTGTCCACTTGTCCCACTGAGGGAATGAAGTCTCCTCTCATCCAGCACATCAGTGATGCTTTTATGGACACAGGCTGGAGGAGGCACTGCCACTCTTCACCAATCAGTGTCCTCCTCACACTAAACAAACATCAACCTGAATCAGATCACCGGTATTACTGGTGTTTCTGGTTTTGTTTTTTTTTACTGGTTACTGGTTAATTTTAGATGCATGTGTGTGGAGTCTCTTTAAACTCCGTGACCTCTTTTACACTCATAAAATACTCTGTAACACTTTATTTGAAGGTACCATCATAAGACTAACATGTGTAACCAAATACTTTCAAGAGATTGATTATTGGCATCAGACCCGGCGCCAGACGCAAATTGGTGGGCGGGCACTGCGTTACTTGAGGGGGCACCAATTTTTTTTTTTTTTAATCTGTGATAGTATATGTCAAGGACGTGTCTAGGAAAAACGGAGATACTCTTTTCTGACATTCGCATAGGAGAGTTCGTTTGGGTTTGGGGTTGAAGGTAGAGGACATCATGCGTGCATTAATTAGGTCTATGTGCATGTTGCACTCTACTTTTGCATAACCATTTAATGCCCTTGTTTTGAAACGCCAAGATTTCGCACAACCCAGGAAAAATTGATTATGACATTGTAGGCTTGGATTCACAATATTATGAATGAATACAGTATATGAATGTATGCTTATTTCGAAGGAATTACTGGCCTGGTTTAGACTTCACCAACTTATCAGTTACACTCAGGCTACAGCTGCCCGCTCCAGCAAGGGAGAGGGCTATTCCCCCTCCCCTTTTCCCTTCCACTCGCTGTGAGACCAAAAGCGCACGAACCTCAGTACTCGCAAATGGCCATTATCAGAAAAATGTAATTCACATACAGTGCACATGACGAGCTATACAAAAGAATGCATAGCCTAGTGCGATGTCGGCGTGTCATGGACACTCTCAAAAAAAAAAAGGCTAGGCCCTACTGCTTTTTCTCGAGTTTTCACACAAAAGAAAATAGGCGAAAACATGAGCCTATTTAATCACGAATAGAGCAAAATCGCACCATTTCATCAACAATAGATAGACTAACTAACCCATTCAAATAGATAACCCCTTCAAATGAACACATTTAACATAAATATATATATGGATTTATTCATTCACGTTTAGATTCTCTTGCATATTCTGTGACAGAGAAGTCGGAGACAATAACGGAGAAAGTAGTGGGTTTGTATTTTTTTCCGTCAGTTTTCTCCTATCCATTGGCGCAAGCTAACCAAAAAGACAGATCGAACACAGTGTGCCATCTACACGACCACTAAACTGTAGGCCTACTGACTGTAGTAGCCTACACACTGCAAAGTTGTTTCCAAAGGTCAGCTCTAGATGTGTTTGAATAAAAGCTGCCGTTTTAATAAAAAAAAAATCAGCAGCTGTCTGCGCCTCCGAGGCTACTGCATTCTCATTCTGAATTGAACCAGCAAGCAACTGCAGAAGCCACAGTTGCACATCATAGGCTATTCTCTTAACAAAATGCGTAGCTGAAAAACTATGTTCAATCAATGTCATGAAACTAAATCAAGTTTTTTCACGTAGTTATAGTCCTAGATGTCGAGGTTATATTTCCGATCTTTTGATTCAGTCAGTGGTGACGTATAACCTAAAAGTGACAGGTCCGTCGGTGGGCGTCGGTGGGCGTCCAGGGCGGGCACAAGTGCCATCCAGGGCGGGCACGGCACCCCAGGGCCCGCCCATAACGCCGGGCCTGATTGGCATATAGCTGTTTAGACACGCTTTCTGTTATAACATTCTATATTTTACATACATAGTGGAAGTACTCAAGGAACCAAATAGAATATATAACATTTTTTTTTGTTTAAATTGTTGATACATTTGTTTACAGATGTCTGTGTCGTCTATAGATATTTCTGTCGTGGACAGATGGTGAGATGGAGACAGTCACAACCAGAGCCCTGCAGGGTGATAAGGCACAGTATTCAGGAGTAGCTCTGGTGGCCTACGCATATGTGCACATTTTGTGTACCATCATGTTTTGGGCTTGGGTGGAAAACACATTTATGGGGACACATTGATTCCAGCACTATCAGCTGACTCTTTAGAACAGGGGTTCTCAATGTTTTGATAGGTGAGGGCCAATTGTGGGACCCAGCAGAGGGCCTCCTGTAGAACATAGCCTGACAAGCCAGACTATCACATAAAATGCATAGTCTGGCCACGAGGGACAGACCCTCAGGTAAGACGGCTAAAACCAATCAGCCTAACTAACAAGCCAATTCAAACAACGCTAAGCCTGCAAAATGACTCCCTGTCCAAATAGAACATTGTGATTCATTTGAATGAGGTTGCATCTCTACAGTTATTGCAATAAATAAATGCCTATAAACACCACTAAATGGGTATTCATTCTTTCAAATCAATGTAGCCAACAGTTTTAACAGTTTTACAGATTTTATCAGATGCTATTGCAGACCGCCAAATAAGTTTCTGCGGGCCAGCATTGGCCCCATAAGAACCTAGGCTTTAGTAAACGTTGAGGATAAAACAAGGTTGTTTTTTTTTAGCTTGATTGGATATGTACCTTAAGTCCTGCATCAAAATGACTTAACTAGTATAAGGTTAACAAAACACAAAACTGTGAAGTGGTGCGAGAAGCTGTCGCCATTACCTGGACAGCGCTGCAGCAAATGCAGTCATCCTCTATGAAGAATTTGTTGTGTTATTACAACAGAGGTGAGCTTAGGGATCATAAATCAAAGCCTAGGTATAAAGGGTATTTAAATGAAAACATAATCACGTTCTGAAAAATGTTCCAACAATTGCATTAGTGTGTATTCCCACACAGCGGCAACAACTGCAAAAATGCAGTCAGACTACTGCTGGTATGATCAGAACATTTCTTACCAGAAGGAAGTGCTTAAAGAGCCAATTCTGTTCGCATGAGACACCACAGTTGTTTACTTTTAGGTAAATCATGACTGCTATTAGGATCAAATGTCACCCTGAAATAACAAGATGATTGTTGTGATCAAATATTTTCTTGGAAATGAACAATGCAGGTACTGTATTTATACACTGGGAAATTCACACACGCATAAGAGTGTTGTCAGCTTGAAGATACAGTAAATCAATCAATCAATCAATCAATCAATCAATAAATAAGTTAAAACGATAAGAACCAGTGAATCATTCAAATTTGTTTTATTTGAAATGTCATAAAAACATCAAATGTTCATTAACAAAGTTGCTTCTTTGAATTGCCTTACCGGGGGCTTCTTCATATTCTTCATATTGGTACTTTTATTTGTCAAGTAAAAGACAAACCAAAACAAAACCACTCTTTGAAAATAAAGAAAATGCTGATTACACTTTCTGTTTCCTAACTATATGATTCTCTCATGGTATTCATTCACACATGACACACAAACCAAAATAAACAAATAATGATAGTCTAGTAACAAAGGTCATCACTCAGAAATAACAGCTGACTATTCTGTCAGTGCAGAACCCATGGAATAGTACATTGTTGATGTCATTCATCTGACTAACTCCTCACATGGGGAAAAGCAGGTGGCCAGAGAAGGTGGTGTGGTGGTTATGATCATCAAATACCCAAGCTTGAGGGTACAGTTTCACATAGACCACATCTCCCACCTCCAGCAGCAGAGAGGCACCATTAGAGGATTTGCCAAAGCCATTGGTCTGAAAATTTGAGGAAAGTAGAAGTTGTTCTCCATTTTTATGAAGAGAGACCGTTGTACGTGTAGATGCATGACCATAACCGAGCACAAACAAAAGAAAGTAATAGACCCCTCTGACTGGAGCTGTGAACACACCTGAAACAAAGAAATTGTGATGAGAAGGACAGAAAAAAGAAAAAGGAAAACCTTAATTTCTGCCACTGTTTAGCCTATAATAAACCCAAAAGAATTATTATTCCAAATTCAGTTAAGAATACTATTTTACATTTGGAAATGTTTTAAAATACTATAGATTTAAAGAATGTTTACAGCCCCTGAAGTACTAGGTAAGTACAAGTAAGACCAACGTAACAAAACAGAACTTAATGTGTAATATTGCAATAATTACAAAGTAAGTGTGGGGTAGCCTGGATGCAGAAGCATATAGGAAAGCCAAGGTTGGATCAACTTGGATGCACTTTATTTTACAGCCCGCGCATCCAATATTAGAGTGTAGTTATGTCATATGTCATATATGTCATATGGCAAGAACTTGTGTAGGAAAAACGGAGATATGCTTTTCTCACATTTGCATAAGAGAGTTTTCCTGGTGAACCAGAAGCTATGTGTTGACGCCCAGGGGGCTAGGCTACACAAACCTTCTGGTACACCAGTGATTCGCTCTCCTCCTCCAGTTTCGAAATAACCGGGGCAGCAGGACGAATCAGGATCGTAGGGAGGGATTTCAGTGGGTATGATGTTTCTGTTTTGATTCCCGACCTGGCGGCGCTTACGTGACGACACGTCCTACGTCACAAAGCTTCAACGTGAGTGGTCGAAGTGTCATGTCATTCATATGAGGTTGCTCCAACCACGTGCAAGCATCTTTTGACTAAACCACGCCTACGGACAGGCGTGAAAGGGCAGTGTGCCAGTAGCCTGTCACTTACAGGCTACTGGTTCACCAGGAAATAAGAGAGTTGGTTTGGGTTTGAAGGTAGAGGGCATCATGCGTGCATTAATTAGGTCTACGTGCTTGTTACACTCTACATTTGCATTACCATTTGATGCTGCTGCTTTGAAAGTAGGCAAGCAAAGATTTCCCACGACCCAGGAAAAAAATATTGTGATATTGTAGGCTTGAATTCACAATCTTATGAACAAAGTGTTTATTTAGAAGGAATTACTGGCCTGGTTTAGACTTCACCAACTTATCAGATGCACTAGGCCTACAGCTGCCCGCTGTAGCAAGGGAGAGGGCCCCCTCCCCTTTCCCCTTCCACTGGCTGTGAGACCAAAAAGCGCACCTGCACGAAACAAAGGGCGCTCACTACTCGCAAATGGCCCATTATCAGAAAAATGTCATGCACATAATAGTGCTCGTGATATAAGCTAAAAATAATAATAAAAAATGCATAGCCTAGTGTGATGTCGGCAAATTACTTTGTAATTATGGCAATATTACTCATCAAGTTCTGTTTTGTTACGTTGTTCTTACTTGTACTTAACCAGTACTTCACGGGCTGTAAAATAAAGCGTGAGCGTGTGTTATTCCAGCAAACTTACGCTGTAAGTACTCAGTAATTTATCCCTTGATACGTTTTTGTTACACCATTCTTACCTAATACTTAAATGTAAAATGTAAATTAAAGTGTTACCTTAAAGAACATATCTCAAATGGGGAAGGAAAATTGTGAGCCTGTGGTACCTGTGTCTGGGTTGTAGGCGTTGCCAATGTTAGTGAAGATGTTTCTGTAGGCCAGGGGAAATGCCTCTGAAAAAGGCCCTTTATTTCCACCACCAGATGCCAGCAGTGAGGCAGAGAAAGACACCCTGCTCTCCTCTCTCTCCCTCCTCAGCTCCTCCACCTGACTCGTTGTGATGCTCAGATTCACTGCCTGAGCTAAGGGATACACACACACACACACACACACACACACACACACACACACACACACATACAGTATATGGGCAAATAGACATTTTCATACATTATTGATGAAAAAAATGCCACATAATCCCTGCAAGCCTAGCAGTATTTCACAAAATGTCATTATTTTGTTGATTTTTCATATGAAAACTTCATGGCTGAATATAGACATATCATATCATATTCATATCATAATTTACATCAACAATACGACCCTTTCAATTTGCGACGTGACGAAAAAAGCTTTCATGGGACATTACAATTTTCCTAGGAAGTCAATTTTCAGAGAAACATAAATATTATTCCATTCATACCAAACAGGACACCTCAGTGAACACAGAAAAAGACTTATTTTAGATGTAAATGTAAAATAAGTTGGTTTTGATTGGGGTTATTTTGGGAAAACCGGCATTACAGATGTGACGTTATGGTGGTGACGTCTGAAATAACTATACAAAACAAGTGTGAAGGGTGAATTCTAACATGTCACAATTGAAATAGTTATACAAAAATAGCATTGTAGTTTTGTGTGTGTTATCGCCCACTTTATACCCATTAGAAGCCCCTCCATAGACGTACATTATGGCTGAATAGGGTAAACATTTTAGCAAATAAATATCCATTTGTAACTTGCTCAGCTGATTATTTACACTGAGACAATACTTTTTTGAATTGCAAGTTTTCTGAAATAATTTGTACGTCCAGATGAGACTTTCTAAGTTGAGGATGACTTGTACCATACCTTATGCTGTGATAGCCTAGTGCTGCCACTTTCTGCACACTTGCCATCCTGTACAACTGTCTTTCTCCTCTCTCTCTCTCCCTCTCCTCACTCTAGCTAGATTATATGACACTTCTATCATGAAGTGATATCCTAGACTGGCCTAATCCTGTAGTTTCTGTTTCTTTCTGTTTCTCTTGCCTCCTCTGCCCCGACACACTGGCTGAGTGATGAACCTCCCGTACCTGGCTTTTTCTCATGGATGCTTCCCGTACTGTCTGTAAAGCGCCGCGAGACAATGTACTGTATTTGAGCGCTCTAGAAATAAAATTGAATTGAATTGAATTGTGGACTTGCCCATATTGAGGGAGAACCTATGGGTATACCATCATTGAAAGGTGCAGAACATCCAAACCAATGACAAGAAGAAACAATTATGCCTCACCCTCATTTTCACTCTTTAGTTGTTCCACTAAATTCTCGCTGGTTTTCAGTCTGGATTCAGTCTGTGTGAGCTCCACTCTTTGCTCTTCTACTGACTTCTTTGTGGCCTCCATTTGTGTCTTAGTGTATCTGAGCTCCACTTCCAGCTTTGCCATCAGAACACTCATCTCTCTCAGCACAGTGTGGATGTCAGGCTGGCAGGTTTGTTGGGTGGAGGCTGTGTCTGTAGCTTCAGTTCTCTGTGCTGCACCCATAACCTCGTTTTCTCTGCTCTCTGCTTCACCATAGTGGCCCTGGTGAGTGATGTCATCTTCACTGATGGTCTCTCCTCTAAGCTGTGTCTCAGCCAAACAGCAGCACAGCAGCACCAGTAGAACTCCACAGGTCTTCATGATTTAAGTCTTTTGTGCACTAGTTGCTCTGCTCTCATATATATATAGACCTGCATGTGACCTGATTACATATTAGCAAGTGATGGCCTTGACTGCAGATAGTCATCAGGCAAACAAAAAATACACAATGTGCACGTGAGCTACCCATGTGCTGTCATGTTTTATTGCAATAAACAAATCACAGTCCAGAGTTAGGTGTGTGTATTCAAACCAGTGCACACCAGTATAGTGTGTGTGTGTGTGTGTGTGTGTGTGTGTGTGTGTGTGTGTGTGTGTGTGTGTGTGTGTGTGTGTGTGTGTGTGTTGTTCAAACTTGTACATCATATAATTCTGTCTGCACGACAGACATCTTTAGTTCCAAGAGGCTAAGGAAAGGTATAGAGCTCATTGTTGTGGTACTTTGTTAACATCACTTAAAACTCATGATGGTCTCTCGTCTCCTCTAAGCTGTGCCAGACAGCAGTACAGTAGGACCAGTACAACTCCACAGGTCTTCATGCCTGCCTGATCCAACTACACATTACAAAGAGCATTGGGACACAGAGTTATTTATTAACCAAACACAGCTATATAAATGATGAACATGAGAGGTATAAGCCATGTGACTCCTTTGCCAGTGGAGATACGTGTTGATAGTACTGATGTTAAGGACTTGTCTGAAGTGTGAATGACCTAACCTCATAACTGTAGCCTACAAATGACCAAGGTTGGGAAACTTGTGTTTGATATATAACAAATATTAGAGGTTGTGTACAAATTAGTGCTGGAAAAATGAACTGATTAACTGTGATTAATCCAAAAAATTTAACTCGGAGTAAAAAAATTACTTGGATTACTTCTGATGGATATGGTTCCACTTTCATGGCATGTATTATGTTCAATTTCAGATAGAAAATGGCTCGGTTATCAAGTCAAACAAGGTAAAGATTATGGCCTAGCTGCTGAATGTCCAAGAACAGTAGAGGATTGATGTTTGGGGAATCCGTGGGGGTAGGGGATGGGTGTGTATTGTCCCCTTTGAGAAGAACAAAGCCAGCTATTTAGCATCAGGGTCTTTCCAGGGCAAAATAAGGATGCAACATACTATAAAGCATCCAAATTCTTATTGGAGGAAATTAATTGTGATAACGATCACAATTAATCATTGCAAAATTTTGTGATCAATCAGATTTTTTTAAAAAAATGTGCTATGTGAATAAATAGACTTGATTTGACTATGACAATGACATGAACTAGTAAGCTTGTTAAGTTAAATGGCTATCAAGGTACTAATCTTAATAGCTTTTTTATTTTCTTATTTCATTTTGAGATGGAGGCCTAATTTTATGGCATTAAGGTAAAAAAAAAAAAAAAAAAAAAAAAAAACAGGGGAAAGGGTGACTACAGTAATTAGCCAGAATATATTCATGAATATCATCACTCACCGACAAGAAGAAAATGTATGTCATGTCATTTTAATTTATATTGACTACTTAACAGAGTGGATCCAAAGTCCATTCAAATACAGTATATCAACATAGTACAAAATAATAAGAAACAATGATAAAGATAAAGATAATAAAGACAATGATAAAGAGTTTAAAATAAACATTCAAATAGCTGGAAATAATGAGCAGTATAGACTTAATTGTTCAAAAGAAAACGAAAATGTAGTATAATGTCCAAAGACTGTCTAATCATTGTGCCAATCTTACTCTCCTCACATGGGAAAGAGCAGGTGGCCAGAGAAGGTGGTGTGGCGGTTTTGACTGTCATATACCCAGGCATTAGGCCACAGTTTCACATAGACCACATCTCCCACCTCCAGCAGCAGAGAGGCTCCATTAGAGGGATTCACACTGTATGTTGGCTGATGACTGTGAGCTATAACAACATGTTCTCCATTTTTATGAAGAGACACTCCTGTAGCTGTAGATCCACCATTTCCACGAAGAAAGACAGCAAAGTGGTAGACCCCTCTGACAGGAGTGGTGAAGATCCCTGTAACAGATATCCACAGGACAGGGAAAATAGAGATTGTAGGTTTTTTTTTGCTTTTTGTTTGCGTGATTGATATTCTCTGGCATATTAAAGGGTTGTTTAGATCAGAAATGATAACTAGAGAGATAACTGTAACTGTATAACTGTAACAATATTTCTATCAGGTGTATAAAAATCAAAGAGAAAATAATGTATTAAATTTCAGTAAATAAAAAATGAAAAAAAAAAAAAAACGAGTCCCCTGATTTTTTATGAGCACCATGAAAAAAGCAGGGCAGCTTTAAGTAGGGTGCCTTGTAGAAAGATGCACGAGCTGACCAGCTGATTAGAAGCAGCTGTGCAGATCAGCTGAGGTGACCGTTTCTGGCCAGCAAGGTAGTGCTTAGGGTCTTGAATACTAGAACTGACATTTGACACTCGATTCCACACTGACCAACAACAATGAAATCCTCTCTTCTTGTAAATAAACATGATGTCTAAAACCTTCCATGGCTTCTGATTGTCTGTCTACCCTTGACCTTTGTCTGCCCAACTGTCTCTCAAAACTGACTTTTTGTCCCGTTCATAATGCCAATAAAATGCCTTAAGGATGTCATTTTCTTGCATATGAAATTACAAGTAGCAAAGCATTTGGCGGGTTAATAACCTAATTTTTTAATTAGCCAACCTCTTTTGCAATTTCTGGCTTTACCAATTCTGTATACCTGTGTTTATATCTCAAAATAGGTCACCAGAAAACAGAAAAACACAGTCCAAAGTATCAGCAGAATTTAATATATCTCTAGTACCTGTGTTTGGGTTGTAGCCATTTCCGATATTAGTGAAGACGTGTCTGTAGACCAGGGGCATTGCAGTTGAAAAGGGTCCTGTGTCTCCACTACCAGTTCCTAGCAGTGAGGCAGAGAAAGACACCCTGCTCTCATCTCTCTCCCTCTTCAGCTCCTCCACTTGAGCTCCTGTGAAGTTCACACTGCCTCCCACAGCTCTCATAGTTGCTGTTTGCTCTTCCTGTTTCTCCATTAGCTTCTTAATAATAACTTTCTGCTCCTCCACTGTCTTCTCACTGGCTCTCAGTCTGGTCTCCAGAGTCTCTGCTGTATTCTCACTGGCTCTCAGTCTGGTCTCCAAATTCTCTGCTTTATTTTCACTGGCTCTCAGTCTGGTCTCCAAGGCCTCCATCTGTGTCTTAGTGTATCTGAGCTCCACTCTTTGCCCTTCCATCAGAACACTCATCTCTCTCAGCACAGTGTGGATGTCAGGCTGGCAGGTTTGTTGGGTGGAGGCTGTGTCTGTAGCTTCAGTTCTCTGTGCTGCACTCATAACCTCATTTTCTCTGCTCTCTGCTTCACCATAGTGGCCCTTGTGAGCAGGGCCGGATTAATGTATGGTTTTTATGGGCGGGGGCCCAGGGTCCATCAATTTCAAGGGGCCCTTTCTGCCCCAGCATTACTTAAGACGAAAATCAATATTGAACAATTATTTATTCTCCTAAAGTTGTCTGAAATATGTGCATAAAGGAACACGTGAACATGAGAATGCAACCTCAGCATGGGACATTAGATAAGATGTGTCTTCCCATCTGAGGGAGTTCCCCCTCCCAAATGAGTTGGTTTGGTCCGATCGTCTTTTTGGAGCGGTAGAATCAAATAGTCGCTTGACAAGGCTCACGGAGCTCTTCAATCTGGCATGATAGGCTCACGAATTCGAGGTCATTCAAAACATAGGCTACATCATATGATTGACAATGGATTAAACTAAAATATGTTTAGGCTAAGCCTAATCATATGCCATATTAAGTTTGGCTTGTAAATATCTAGATATGCGTGATGATGCTTTTGAGGTTTGATCATTGGCGCACAGCTCTCTCCACTGGCTCACACACGGCTCAAGTTGAATTTGGACTTTGACACTGACAGAATACAGAATAGGCCCATATCCAAAGCCTACAATCTGCGCGGTGCGTACACTCGGACATGCTTAAACACAGCCTAAAGAAGGATGTTCGGAAAGTTCTGTTATAGAGATAGCCTATACTGTATATGCGACAGCTACAATGATACAATTATACAGGACTTAAATCCAACTGCAACGACCAATTTGTCAAATGAGAATGTAAGAATTAAAAACATTATCATAGGTTCGAGGGATTCTTTCCCAAGAATTTATTTTAAGTAGCCTAAGTTAATAGCGCAATACCGCGCTATTTCAGACAGAGAGTGATTTCAAAGACAAAAACAAAGCTCCCATACTGCATTCTATTTATTAACTACGAATCTGATTGGAGGTTTTCACCTCTAATGTTGGTCAATGATATTTTTTCTGGATGCTGGTAGACGTCGCGCACACATGACATGAGATCCTCAACGCACCTCCTGCCGCCTTTCATTGTCAACCCATCGGTCCTATATTGACTTGCCTGAAATAACGGTGAAATACCAGTCAAGACCACA